>CM055313.2:25182578-26413078 GCA_029255685.2 Silene conica | reverse complement strand
ATGTTACACCCCCCTTCTTGGGGACAACATGGACGGGGCTCACCCACCGGCTATCAGTGATCTCGTAGATGATGTCGGCCTCAAGAAACTTAAGAACTTCACCCTTCACTACCTCCGCCATTTTGGGATTCAATCTCCTTTGACCTTCCACTCTAGGTCGACTCCCTTCGTCAAGAATTATTCTATGCATGCAAAGGCTCGGGCTTAGCCCCTTGATGTCATCAAGGCTATACCCTAATGAGCTCCTATGATCCTTCAAAGTTGAAATAAGTTTGGTTTCTTGATGCTCATTGAGGTTAGCATTGATAATCACCGGGTAAGCCTCTCCCTCCCCAAGAAAGGCATACTTTAGGGAGGGAGGAAGGGGTTTGAGTTGTACCTTTGGAGGGAGCATTCCCTCCACTTTTTCTACCTCCTCATCCTCAAGCTCTAGGCTTTCATCCATTTCTTTGTTCTCACATGTTGAGATGCCACACAACTGCTCCATGTGACTCTCCTTGTCTTCTTCCACTTCTTCCATCTCTCTCACCACTTGATCCACAATGTCCAATGTGAATGCCTCATCATGCTTTGGACCTTTCATCATGGTAGGAAGATTAAACTCAATTTTATCATCCCCAACCCTAAAGGTGAGCCGCCCATTCTTCACATCTTCACAAATTCTTATTTGCAACGACACTATCCGTCGCAAGCTTGTGACGGATACTGTTTTCTCTCACAAAATACCCACTTTTTCTCTCTCTTTAACACTATTTATGTGGTCCCCTTTCTCCACTAACTCATTTTCTATCCATTTTATTTCACAAAATATCCGTCACAAATGGTAACCCGTCGCAAGCAAGACTTACTAATCCATAATAGAGGGTGATTTTTACGTTTAAGTGATATTTAAGGGGTTATTTGTAGAAGTTGACTTAAAAGGGGTTATTTGTAAAAATCTATCTATATTATTAAAGGAAGCTTTTTTCGAGCGATTTTATTGGTTGTTTTTCCAGACGATTTCATTGGCTACAACTTACAACTAATACTAATAAATAATGCAAATTTTATCATAATAAAAAATAAATATAGATAAAATTTTAATAGAATTACTATCTCACCAAACTGTATATTAATAATAAGAACAAAAGGAGTCCTACTATAACTAATAACTTAGCAACAAATACTATAAATACAATACACCTGTGCACAATTGCAAATACTAACGTTGTTAACCATTAGCAATTTCAAATGCGTGTTATATTGATGATTTATTGATTTGTATCATGAATTATTGCTAGAATTATATTCGAACTTTTTCATAAATTTTATGTGAGGAGTGACCTTACTAGAGTTACTACTTCATATTTGTTTCTTTACAGGGAGGAGCAGTGAATGGCATGAAGCCTTAATTACGGGTAGGATTTGTTCTTAAAGTTTGAGTTCGTTATCAAATTTATTAAATCTTAGTTTTTTGTTTATTTGCATGGTTGTATTGGTTGTACAAACTATTTACTAATAGAAAAATGGATGTTATTATTATTAAACTATGTTCTTGAATTTTGAGTTCGCTTTTTATATGACGACGAGATTCATAAAAAGAACAAACTTGAAAAAAACCCAGCAATAGTTTGATTGATTTAATTGCCCGAGCAACGATGTTGGTCTATTGAGTCGATCCTATAATTGTTATTGCTCAAAATACATCGACAACAATTTTAACTTTACGGGTTATACTTGTGCCACTTCACTTCCCCAACAAAAGTATCGACTCTTTAATTTATAATTCCACATCTAACATGTGTATTGTGTAGGTTGTGAGGTTACTCCATATATTTTAAATATTCCATCTTGGTGAATTGTGTAGAAAAATTTGTAAAGCAAACAGCAAATATCAGAGAATTGCACTTCAAAACAATCAAACCACAAATTCAAATTAGGTATTGTAAGTTGTGTTTACGTTGTTTGTTAAGTTTTAAGACAAACTCCTATTTTTTAACATTTCACTTGTGTAGTAGATAATAACTAATAATAAGACTCCTATGTCGTAAAACAATACTAATATAAACAATCATTATAGACTTATAGTAATTTAACTTTATAGTAACAATCATTATGATGAGTTACGACTATCAATGAAAATATTTTATAATATTTGGGAAGTATAATTTGTATTATCACATTTCTAAACACAAATACTTGCTCTAGCTCTAAGTAGTTGCATATAAAAGTCACTTAGATAGTTTAAGTTTTATACGTATATTACACGGATTTTAATACAAAGAATTTGTTATATATTCAAATAAGTAAGAATAATACAGGTTAAATAATGTCCCTCCTATTAAATCTACAGTAGTTCTCTTGAGAACGACCTCTTAAAAAGTTTATTGAGATATTATTGTGCAAATTTAAGAAAAAAAGTGATATTAAACCTAATAAAATAGGTACACATCAAGATTAAAGATATTCAAAAACCGTCTCTCTCAAGTTTTAGTGTTAAATCTATTGTTAATTTCACTACATTTCATTGTTGTCTTATGTGTAATATTTGACCTGCAAAATATTAAGACAAGTATACCTCCCTCTTAGATAAGAATTATTATTTGGAATCAAAATATAATAATTTTACAAGTTGTTGGTGTTTATTGTAGTTCTATACACCATAATTGAATCAAAGTTTAGAAATTAACTGAGAATAACAAATACTAGAGTGTTATCTTGCATTAGTTTTTCAATTGAGATTTCCAATAGCAATAATACTTAAATTTTCCTTTATTCGAATAAATTCAAATAAAATAGAACTAGCTAGAATTAAATACTAGGTTTTTTGTGAATTGCGAAATAGCTCATTTGTTGGGGAACTTATGTCTTGCACTGAGGAAAAGGAAGGAAGGTAGGAAACGAGTGGGTAATAGTGTAATACTAATTTCGTCATCTTCAAATCGGTTCTTATATAATTTTAAATTATTTACATATTGTATTTTAAATAAGTTTTTTAGTTACACTATAATTTCACATAGTAATTGCAAATATAAGTAAATTTGATTACGCAAATGACTATTACCTGGTAGTATCTGTTAGTTTTTGTATTTGTCTCAAAAACAGTTTTTAGTCAACGTGTTTTCTATCCATTATAGTTACTTTTATGTCTTTGCTTATTAAGTCAAATACCAATTGTATAAACCGTATTTTACAGCTGCAAAAAAAATATTCTCCCAAACCAACCAATTAAAAAAATGTTCGACTACTTCTATGGTTTACCCTAGCCATATCCGTCCATTTAATCTTTTAAAAATGGGATGCAAAAAGTATGTCAATACGTTTTATCGTTTCTATATCTTAACTTTTATGAACGGAACATTATAAAAGCAGTTTTACGTGCTTTTTCGAGTTTAGATAAACAAAATGAACATGTGAGAAAAAATTAAACCATTACAAAATATTTTAACAAGTGGCCCGTGCATCGCACGGGCATTAAATCTAGTTGGTATATAAAAGAGGTTATTTACAAAATTCACCAAAAATAAACTAAGTATACTAAGTATTAATACTTGTACAATTCTAATGGACTAGTATAGTTTAGAGTTTAGACATTCACATTCACATAAAAAACTGAAAAAAAGAAAAGTTTTAAAACAAAACCTCCTAATTTACAAATTTAACGCACGTTATTTAGTTGTAGTCTCATAGACATTGAGGCATAGTCTTATTCAAGTTTGTATCGTTAATCGAGTCTTACTCGGGTCAGGTTCTTTTGGTGTCGGGTTTAATTGGCTTCGGTGTCATGAGGTTTGGGTTATATCGTTATCAGGTGTAATTAAGAATCGGGTTATGTACTTATGTTAGATCGGACCGGGTCATATTTTCTCTATAACTCTTGTTTATTCACAACGCCTTACCACTTATCAGTACGAGTCTCTAACCCTAATATCTTCCACGACGGATTTGATACAATATATTCTCCCTCATTCTGAATAAAACCATAACTCTTTTCTAATCTCATATTCTCTAACACTCTTTGTTATTCGATATTCATCAATTATGTCGTACTATAATTTCAATTACATCATCATTGGCGATACCGGTATAAATCAATCCTTTCTTCTATGATAGTGTGTGATCATATATGTTGCATGATGATGTAGAATTGTTGATCTTGTTTTCTCGTATGATAGATTTAGGATGACTTTTCGATTTATCGATAAACTATCGTTTTCGGATTTGCTGATTATTATTCAATTGTTGATCTTGTTTTCTCGTGTGATAGATTTAGGATGACTTTTCGATTTATCGATAAATTATCGTTTTCGGATTTGCTGATTATTATTCAATTGTTGATCTTGTTTTCTCGTGTGATAGATTTAGGATGAATTTTCGGTTTGTTGATAAATCATCGTCTTCGGATTTGGTGATTATTATTCTTAGGCTCCGGTATTGCTCGCTTAATTTCAACTTATTTTAATTTTAATTTTACATAGTTGTATTTCATTATGTTTTATTTACGTTCAATTAATTAGATTCAATTAATCTCTTTATAAAATTACTTTTAATTCAACTAAATTCACTTCAACTCATTTCGACTTAATTTCGTTCAATTAAGCACTACTTTATTTTAAGTTTCACTTAATTTAGTTCAATTAAACGCTACCCAACCTCATTAAATTCAGCTAGTTTCAGTCGAAAAGAAACTCTTAGTACAATTGTCCAAAGCCGGGCTTGGGCAATACTTGCTCTTTTAGACAATAGTGGTCGGGCTGGCCCAGAATAATGGGCGTCTATCTTTGCCCTAACCCACCCTACTATAAAAAACCGGGCAGCCTACGAACTATCGGGCTCATACATAAATAAGATAATTTTCAAAACCGTAAATTATTGATGTGTATTTTCTTTTTGACAGCAGTAAAGAAAGTTACATCAACGCTAGCCGAGCCACATTATGGGCTCTCTTATTTAAATTACGAGGTATAAAGCTAAGACTCAAGTAATGAAACGATCCTGCCAAAGACCAAATATCTCCAATGACCCCTCTTGTGTGATGATGCCCAACCTTCATGTCTGCAACCTGAAAGATAACCTGCAAACAATCTGATAGCACACTAATTAAGATGTAAAAAATTAAACCTTATGCCATTTCATGACTTCCATGATGCCTCTTGCCTCCGCTTGCATAGCAGACTTTGCATAGAAAGCACGAGATTCCTCAGCCACCACTCTACCATCAGAATCATACACAATCCAACCCACGGAAGCTGAGTCCCGCGCTTTCCAAGCCGCATCCACCTTAACCCTAATAACCCCATTATGATGCTCCCTTCCAATCATGAAAAAAGGAACCGAGTCCCGTAGCTCAGTACTATCACTGAGAGTCTCATTCACGTCCCGTTCTCCTTGTACGAAGCTAAATTGTTCCTATTTATCCTTTGTCAATTTAATAGCTTTCCATGTCATCGCTGCCGATTCTTGCACTAACCTGAAGAAAGCCGGAGGGAAAAAAATTGTTTTGCGGAATATGGCGTTATTTTTGGTAATCCATATCTGCCACATGATAGCCAAAAAACTCACCATAGACTTTAAACCATCTTCCATTCTCCACAGGTACTCAATCCAATTGGCCACCCATATTTTAACATCAATACCCTCCGTTTACATACAGTTTAGACCCAAAGGTGATCCTTTTCATATACGCATGACAACAGAGCAATCTTTAAAAAGATGCTGTAACGTCTCTGTCACCGCTCCATTTGCTTCACAAAAGCTGCAAAAAACATTCGTATTCAAGTCCCGCTTCAATAATTCTTCCCCAACCGATAATGAGCATGTTATGATTTTCCAAACCAGAATTTTCCAGCTCTATGGGCTTGGAAGTTTCCACAAACGACGTCTAATAAAGGATTTTGGAATTTTTTCCAGTCGTTTCACATCTCGACTTAATTTTTTCTTTTCGAAATAGTCCTTGAAAACATCGTCGTATCCACCTTTAACCGTATAATCTCCAAATGATGTGCCCAACCAGTACATAACATCCTTTCGTTGAGAAACATTAATTAGTTGAGCCATGACTTTCACGGCGGTCTCTTCCACGAACAACTTTCTGATCCTATCCCCATTCCAAGTACCATTTTCCTGAATTAGATCCCCCACTTTCATGTTACATAAATTTGCATTTTCCACCGACATCAATTCCTGTTTTGGTTCAGGCACCTCTCGATCTACACATTTGACCGACCAAACACCAAGTTTTGACCAATCCCTGGTTTCCAGCCTACATTTTCCTTAACAAGTTCCAACCCATGAATGATACTTCTCGACCCCAGGACCATCCTCGCGCTCCACGAGTTTCCATACCCATTTCCGGATCCGGATTTTTCAAAATTAGATTCCGAAAAACCTTATTAAAGAAAGAATCCCGATCCTTCAGCATTCACCATGCATTCTTTGCAAGCAAGGCCTGATTCATGCACTCAACATTCCTTATCCCAAGACCACAACTTGACTTAGGCAAAGCAAGGAAATTCCTACTGTAGAAGTGTGTACCCCTATTTGATTTGTGCACTACCCACCAAAAATGTGTTAACAAAGCATTAATCTTTGTCACCACACTTACCGGAACTTTGAAAGCCGATAGAAAGTAATTTGAAAGATTCGATAGAACGGACAAAATCAACGTAAGTCTCCCTGCCGTAAATAAGAAAATCCCATCCCAAGAGGAAATGCGCCTAATAACGTTTTCCACCAAAACATTATAAATGTTCTGCTTCGATTCCTGAAAATCCGTTGAAATTCCCAGGTACTTCCCAATACACTTATTCTCGTTAATGTTTAGAGACCCGGACAGTGTCTTGCTCCAGATAGGGATATCGATGGACTAAAAAGAATTCCCGACTTGTCTTCATTTAAAATTTGTCCAGATGCCTTGTAGTACTGACCGATCACTCCTTTGATCTCTTCACAGCTATTCCTCTTATTATTGATTGATGTGTATGTAATCTCAATTTATGTCGAATTTCTTATGGTTTCAGAGATAAAAACTAATTGTGTTTGGTATTGTAGGAGTGGGGAAATCACGTCTCCTTCGGCAGTTCACTGACAAGAGGTTTCAACCAATGCATGACCTCACTATTGATGTTGATTATGGGTCTAGAATGCTAACAATCGATAACAAACCCGTGACGTTGCAAATATGGGACGCGGTTCGTATTGTTCTTTTCGTAAATGGCTGTGACTTTAGTTCAACTTTGGGCGGCAATCATTTACACGGTTTGAAAACCCGACACGAACCCGACAAAAGATTAGTTTATGTAATTGACCAGAAAACACGATACGAACCGACACGAGATTAGTTTATGTAATTGGGTTGACCCTAACCCGACTCAAACTTATATAGGTCGAGTTAGGGTCTGTATTTTGCGACACAAACCCGACACGAATAAATATCCATTTAAATGTATTATTATCGGATTATTTTTTTGAGTTCGAAATAAGACATGAAGATGGTTTATTCTCGCTGTAAATTTTAATTTTGAACCCATTATATTTATATGGGTTGGACTGGACGGATTAAACGGGTTTAATAAATCGAAATTGATATAATAAAAATTAAAAGTTGAGTTTTTTTATTGAAAAAATAAATGGGTTGGGTTAAGATTAATGCATATAATCCGTTTATCTAATTGTTCAGGTTAAGATTAAGGGTGTGTTTGGATACAATTTTAAGAGGGGAAGGGAGGGGAGGGAAAGTGAGGTGAGGTGAGGTGAGGTGAGGTGAGGTGAGGTGAGGTGAGGTGAGGTGAGGTGAGGTGAATTATGATTGTTTGGATAATAAAAATTTTAAGAGGGAAATGAGAGGGGATAAATAAAAATTTTAAGAGGGAAATGGGAGAGGATAAAAAAGGACATGATGTAGTGTATGGAGGATGTTATGGAATATGATGAATAATGACAATAATACACTTCTCATACAACTATGAAGCTTTGAAGTTGTGTTTTCCTTCCAAATTTCACCTCCTTAGGAAAGAAAACAATTTGAACTAAGGGAGGGAAAATAGATCCTCTCATTTCTTTCCCCCTCATTTCCCTCCCTCTAAATATTGTATCCAAACAAGAGAAACTTCATCCCTCTCTTTTCCTCCCCTTCCTTTCCCTTCAAATCCCCTATCCAAACATAGCCTAAGGGAATTATAAACTTATAACCCATTTAAAGGTGACATAAACTCAAAACTGACACGATGCAACCTGTTTGCCTAGCCTAATACTTCTAGTACTTCAACTTAATTGTCTGTTATGTAATGTAAACACTCTTATTCTTTCTGTAGGCTGGTCAAAAATCATTCAGACATCTCAGGAGGAACTATTATGAATATGCTGCAGCCGCTCTTCTTGTTTATGACATTACTAGGTATGTCAAGCTGTCAGGTATTAAAATTGCCAATGTAGTTAGATCCCAGCAGTTCTACTTGTGGTGGCACTTGATAATTGCTGCTGTGATTAATGTTGAACCCCAATAGATCTTTCGTTTGACGAGTATATCCGTCACAAGTTTACGACGGGTTAAGTAGATAAAAGTAAAAAGTGTACTCAGAATTATAAATGGTTTGTCTTTATCTTTTTAAATGAGTTTTATTTGACCTATCACAAGCTTACAACGCATATTGCCGTCACAAATGAGAATTTCAGGTATTTCTTTTGGGTGACAATTGAAGGATCACAAATATTCAGTGATGGAGGACACTATCCGTCAGTCACAAGCTGAAAACGGATCGTATTCCTCCCACATAATACCCATAAAATGCTCTATTTTCTCGGACTTGCATGTCCACCTGGTTTATTATAAGAGTAAAATATTTATTTTTACCTTGTGGTGGATAAATAAGCAAGACTCTTTGATAATAACAAGAAAAACGTCATCAAAATTTTGTTGTATTCCTGCGTTATGCTGTATCTCGAAATTTTAGAGAGTATTCACTCCCTCCAATTTTCTATGAAGTATCAATTTAGCGTGGGATTATGAGTATTGTGTGATTCAAATTGATTTTCTTATTTTTTTTGGTCAAAATAAAAAGGAAATAATACAAGACATTGGAAACAACTACTCATACGGTCAGCTGGGTTTTGATCTTTTTTGCTGTTGTGTTTATGTTATATACTTGCATGTCCACTTGCTATATGGAGTAGTAGTTTTCAATCTTAAGGGTTCAAGTATCCATACGTGTTGCATAAATAATTTCATGTATTAGATGTTAAATACTCCCTCCGATCCAGACAAAAGATAACGGTTGCTTCTTAGTTTAAAAAGGCGCGCCTGAGGCGCGCCTAGGCGCAAGGCGAGGGTAGGCGCAGGGCCTGGGGCATCAGAGAAAGGAGGCGTGGCTGTGTGCAAAAGGCTCAAAAAGGCGCGCGCCTCAAGTGAAGGCTCAAGGCGCAACAAGGCGCGCCTTATTCACTTTAGGCTATAGAAGACACTTTTTCACTAAAAGTCACATGTTAAGCATGTGACTTTCCTTACTTATAATATCTTAGATTAAAAAAACATTCTTTAACCTAATTTTAACTATCTTTTAATATATTTTTGATGTGAATTAATGTGTTTTAGTAATACTTAGTGTGTAGAACTAGTTTAGAGGCTCATACAAAAAAGATGCGCCTCGCGTTCAAAAGGCGCGCGCCTTCGCCTTGCGCCTTGCGCCTCATCGCCTCCACCCCTCATCGCCTCGGTGCGCCTTGCGCCTTTTCAAACTAAGGGTTGCTTTATGACAGTTGGTGATTCACATTTTGCAACGTGAATATCTTTAGTTACGTATTATTAAAAATTATAAAAATTTGATATTCTTATAGCATTTATGATGATAAATCAAACAAGATCCCCAATGACTATATTTTGTCTTATAAATTAACGGTAATATCAAATATTCCCTACGATCATGAATAGTGCCAAAAAACAACCGTTACCTTTTGTCTAGATCGGAGGGAGTAGGCCACAGGCTACACCTTCCTTCCTTCACAGGGTCGAACGTACATAGTAGCAAGGTTTGGCGGCCGCTATCCCAAACTTTAGAAAATTGACCTACAAAATGGATTCTTGATATCCAAATATTGCTGAATAGTAGATAAATAAATAATATTTTATTAAATGTACAATAAATATCACGTGGTCAGAGGCGATTCAAGGACACGTTGGATCGGGATGCGAAAAATTAACGAAATTACGAAAATAGCGAAATTATGTTTGCATAATAAAAAATTGGTTTTAACAAAATAGTTTATTGTGTGATTGGAAAAATATAAATAAAACAAATGGTAAAAAACATTGAACAA
This sequence comes from Silene conica, assembly GCA_029255685.2. Lineage (NCBI taxonomy): Eukaryota > Viridiplantae > Streptophyta > Magnoliopsida > Caryophyllales > Caryophyllaceae > Silene > Silene conica. Next base: position 26,402,788 of record CM055313.2, on the reverse strand, counting down.
AATTTTTTACTAAAAATATTGAACCATTACGTTAGTAGTTCATATGTCTATTAATTACACAAAATTATACTTATTTTTAACAAATGGGGTGCGGATACATCCGCTGCACCCTCCATATACGCCACTGCATGTGGTTGAATGTATTTTCACCTAGTGCTATGAGTCGGAATCCCATTACATGCATTTTTCTTTTTTAATTTTTTTTCCACCACAAACATTTAATCCTGACTTACCATGTTCGTTCGTTCCTTTATTCGTTCCTTTACTCGTTCCTTTACCGAGTAAAGTCGAAGATATCTTGGTTAAAAAGAAGTTGATGATGTCTTAAATGTTACATCTTCTTGATCGATGAATATTGAATAGTTGTTGTATCCGTATGCAGGAAGGAGACATTTATTCACCTTGCTAGTTGGTTGGAGGATGCTAGGCAAGATGCTAATGCCAACATGCCTATCATGCTCGTAGGCAACAAATGTGATCTTGCTCATACGAGGGCCGTGAGTACGGAAGAAGGTGAGCAGTTTGCTAAGGAACACGGGCTAATCTTCATGGAATGTTCTGCAAAGACTGCTCAAAATGTTGAAGAGGTACTCATTTATCTGAACTGCATGCTAATATCTTTATAATCAAATTATTTTTAACACAAATTCTCATATGTGACGGCACTAATCCCTCACAAACTTGTACGGTTTGTATTTTTAAACTTCTCACAATTCTCTTTTCTAAAGGCATTTATAAAAACCGCTGCAACAATTTACAAGAAGATCCAAAATGGTGTGCTTGATGTATCGAAGTCCGAGGTCCGCTTCTTTACTTTTTCTAACTTTCACTATTAATTTTTTGTTTTTTTTTTCTTTTACAGTTGGAAAACATACAACTAAGCACTAATAGCCCACTTAGCCGCATTATGTGCCCTAACATTTTGGCCCCTATTAATAAACGAAATACTAAAACAGTGAAAAGAAGCAAATAAAAGACGTAAACTAGAAATTGTGTTCCTGCAAGAGGTTGACAAAGCAATCTCCCCTGTCAGTTGTAAGATAACCGTCATGCAATCAGAAGCAATTGAGACGTGATAAAAATGATTGTTGAGTGCCCATTTTGTAGCCATTAAAAGAGCCGCAGCTTCCGCATGTTCACTAGACTCGGCCCATCCAGACTCACTGTAAGAGCCTTGAAGCACCGATCTATCATTAGACTCCCAAATATTCCCCACACACCAGCCGAAACCTGCTCTTCTATTATGCGTCCAAGCAACGTCAACAAATTTTTTTAAAGTAGAACAATCCGTCTGCGATTGAATCAGGAAAATTTCCTTTCCATTCTTAAGCTCTGAAACTCTCTCCTCATAATCCAAAGTATTCCATCGAGTAGATCGAGTTTCTAGATTTTCCTGTTGAACAACCTGTAATCCAACCTGAGTCTCAATTTTTTGAATAGCAAGTATACCTCTAGGTGTGACCTTCTCGCGCTGAAAGAGCAACTTATTTCTAGCAATCCAAATAGCATAAAGAAGGCCAACAAACCCCACCATAAGTTCCTCTCCATTCGGCATCTTACTGAGGAAGGACAGCCAATTGGCAATCCAGTCTTTTATAGAAATGTGAAAAGAGTAATCAACTTGTAAACCAAGATCGGAAGTCTTCCATAATCTCTTAGAAATCTCACAATCTCTAAAGAGATGTTCATTAGTTTCCACAATGTCAACCTCACCACATAAATGACAACATCCCTGCACACTGTCAATCCTCTTCTTAATCTCAAAACCCACTGGTAAACAATCGGTCATAATTTTCCACAAGAAAACCCGCCACTTAGCTGGACCTTTTAAGTTTCCATAAAACTTTACGAACAAAAGGTAGAAATTTCGAACCTAGTCTACTTCGATCCTTTTGAACGTTTGAATTCATCAACGGCATGTGGAAAGCTTAAAGTATCCTTGTTTCACTTTATATTCTCCATTAGAAGAACCTTTCCAATAGCAAAAATCAGAATCATGAAAGGACGGAATTGCAATTGCCAAGATATCCTTAACAGACTGATCAGAGAAAAAAGAGCTGAGAAGTTGGACATTCCAATGATTATTATCAATCAGATGCTTAATTTGAATCCCTTCAATAGATGGTTTTTGATTCAGAAGAGCATCATTTCGGACAACCAGAACTTCCGAATTAACCCAACGAGTCTGAACTGCACTCAAAGCTGAATGAAAGCCCGGTTTCCATCCGATATACCTCGTCAGTAGCTCCCATCCCCAAAAAATACTGCGTCCTCCCCATGAAGAATTGACAGGAACCACACATCTAACCCATCTGTTTGAACACTATTAATTTTCAATGTTAATGGATTATCAACATTGCTGTATTTCTGGATGTTTGTCTTGATTTTCATTTGCCTTAGATTTTGAAGTTTTATAATCATTGTTTCTCATTCTAACGGGATGGCAATGGACAAGATCTGAATAGGATCCTATAAAATTCACATATATCCTTATTCTTATCGTGAATCCAGATCCGGTCCATATCCACAGGATCTGAAATTCCTAGATCCATATCCTTATCCACAGGATCTGGACAGGATCTGGATCTGTCCCGTATCCTTTTCATCGTAAAAGTAATCACTTTTTAAATATCAAATTATTATTTGTGGGTAGTTTTGGTTTTATTACCAACCTAACATACTATTGTTTTATATTAGAATACGAATATTAAAAATTAAAAATAGAGTTTTAAAAATGTCGAAATAAACTTTAATAAAATAATAGTAGCGATAACAAGGTACTTTTTACAATGAAAAACGGTTAATGAAAAAGAAATCATGACTAAATTTATGAAAAAACTTTTAAAAATGTTTTTTAAACTATTTCCTTAACTCATCTTTTATTTTTATTTTTAAATAAAATTAAAATGGATCTAAGGGTAGGATATGGATCTTAAGCATCAGATTCATATCCGGATCCGTTTTTCATACATATAAATCCTATCTATATCTCTATATTCACTAGAACCAAAATATTGCGATTTAGATCCCAGGATCCTGGATTCATTGTCACCCCTAATTCTAACCGTTGGTGTTTACGTATTGGTATATCTTCTTCAAGTAATTATGGCCTTTTTTTATGCTCGCTCTCTTCTCTGCCTGTCGTCTTTTTCTCATCCAATAGAAAGTAGAATCGTGATATGTAAAATCTTCACATGCGTATAACCAAGTAAAATCACGTATCCGATTGATGTTACAACAAGTCTCTCTTATTCGTCTTAATTTAAGACGGGTCGAATAGGGGCGTCTTAACAATAATAGTAGCCCGGTACCCCGTAGAAAAATGAGGCCCTAAAAATACAATATATTTGAAATTTTATAATCAATAAACATAGTGTTATTATTATCTGCTAAAAAATAAAAAGCATAAAAGTAAAATTATAACATCATCTATTTATTAAAAAAGCTATCCATCGTCCGTGTTAGTTATAGTTAGGGGTGTTCAAGATTTACCGAACCGCACAAACCGAACCGAAATAACCGAAAACCGTTAATTTTTTAGATTTAATTCACCGAACCGAAAAGTTAACACAAATCGGTGAACCGAACCGATTATAATAACCTTAAACCGGTTCGGTTCCGGTTCACAAGTTGAAAATTTCGGTTAACCGAACCGAACCTCTAGTTAAAAGCCCATTAACATTTTCAGCCCCAATGGGCCAATTTAATATGAAAACCCTAACCCTAATATCATTCACTCACTCCTTAGCACATTTTCCCTCTTCCCTCACGCAGCCTCACTCTTATCAGTTATCACATTTTCCCTCACTCTCTCTCACCAAACCAACTCCTTTCTCTGTACAATAATTTCGATCGCGCAAGAAAAATCATCGTTCTACACCTTCATTTCTCCTCTGCACCAACATCCACAACCGCCGTTAGTCTTCATCGCCTAACTCTCTGATGAAAGCTGAATGAACATTAATTGCAGGAGCAAGAGTTATTCTTACCGTTTCTTCGTTGCATGGTCTTCAAAACATAGATCCGAAACTAATTTTATAATGAACAGTATTTTCTCCAGATGAAGAATTGTTTTTTTCTCCAAAACTATGATACTACTACCGTATTATGTTTGTTTTTGTATTCTTTGGCACCATTTAGGTTGGTTTTGTTTAAGATTTGTTTATTTGTATTCATGATAACATAGATCTATAACTACAAAATTTGTATTTATTTTTCATTTTTTTCGGTAATTTTGTAGGCCAGAACAAATTAATAAGAAGACATTTTGGTATACTAGAGTTAGACACCATAAAACCTGTAAATTTTTTGTTATTGTTTCAGATACCGGTATTCGGTTAACCGGAGAAACCGAACCGGTTTAGTCGGTTCACCGAACCGGTAAAAACCGATAAAAACTGTTCGGTTACGGTTCGGATTTTGGGAGAACCGAATGAGCGGTTAACCGACTTTTGTACACCGGTTCGGTTCGGTGAACCGGTTTGAACACCCCTAGTTATACTCATAACTACTTGAAAATGATCCTCCTCCGAGATTTTCTTGAAGCAAATATTTCGATCAGACTTTCATAATCAACCTTTTTCAACATATCTTTCTGTATGGCTATTAATGCTAGCCCATTAAGTCTCTTACAATACAACATTGTAGAACGTAAATAAGATTTGAGCAACTTCAACTTTGAGAAACTTCTATCTGCAGATGCAACCGTCACAGGGATAGTCAACAAAATTCGATATGCAATACATGCATTAGGGAAATAATATTTCTGTTTCAAAAACATTATATTTCAATTGCTTTCATATCTTTATTAAGCAAAATATCTCTAAGCAACTTTAACTCCATATAAAGACCGTTTCCATTAATGTCCAAATGTTCGTCACTCGTAAGCGCCTTTTGAAGATTAATACAATTAGAATTTAAGGTCTCATTGTCTAATGATTGCAAATTATTATTTTTTAGAGAAGTGGGTATGAGCCCTAACAGAAGGAAGCAAAACGCAACAAAAGAGACACGAGTTACCCTACTAAAACAAAACTGAAAAAACCAGAAAGAAAAACTAGATCATATGGGTTGGGACCACCCGAGGCCAAGCAACCCCACTAAGATCTTGCTGGGCTAACTTGAAGATTTGGCTCGGCACATTTGAGAGGTCATATCGTACTAGTTTCTGCGATTGAGATACGCCAAATTGGCCAACCAATCTGCACAAGAATTGGCTTCTCGATATGTGTGATGCATTTTCACCTTCCACGGGAAGTCTCGGATGAAGGACTGACAACTCTTGATCATGTGAGAGTGAGCTGTCAGGACACAAAAAGGGGTTTCCATAAATCCCATAATAGTCTTTGAGTTTGTCTGAATTATCAACTTCTCGATTCGTAGTTCCAAAGCGATCGTCAAACCTCTTCGTAACGCCAGTAATTCCGCACGAGTTACTATCGCTTCCCCTAGTCTTTCTGCTAAATCTCCCAAGATGGGGCCAGAGGAGTTTCGAAAGATTCCTCCAGCCCCCACCGCTCCCGGGTTCCCCTTGGAGGCACCTTCGATTAATTTCCATTCCAAGTTCCAATTCCAAGTTCCAATTCCTTGTTCTTTTTTGCATTAATTACTTCCCATAATATTTGCATACAAGGAAGCTAAACTTATTGTGAGCAATACTCTGTTCCTTACCAAAAACCCGTAGATTTCGCCATTTCCATAACCACCACACAACAGCTGTAAACTTCGATGGACAATTATAATTTCCGGCGAATTTGCAGGAGATAGATTATGAATAATCCATCTCGGAGAGTGGCTATACTGAAAAATGCAAAATGCAGGGGTCTTTGCAATCGGGAAAAAATCTCAGATTTACCTCGCTTCGCTACAGTCACGCAGAATGTGAATAGCCGTCTCTTCTTCCGTTGTACAACGTTATTGTAACACCCCCAGTTATTTAGAGACCTGATCTAGGACTTCCCAAATAATCAGGGGTGTTACCATCTCGGGTAACCGAGGTAGTAGATAACAAATCGAAGAAACACAGTACTTTATTAAGTAGTTTAAATGTTTACACTGAAAGTCTCAAAGTATTACAACTGAAATGTCTTTCAAAACAAACAACAGTCTATGCTAGGTGAAAGACTAGACATCGCGAGATAGCACTAGCTAGGTCTGGCTCGTAGTCTCTCCTCCCTTCCGGCTCCCAAGAGTCTAAGACCTGTCATTCTGCTCCCCAATAAATTGGATCAACACAGACACATACAACAACAAACCGGGTCAACACGAGGTTGAGTAGGTAATATAATCAAGACATGGAATAATACAATATAAATTTCTCCGTCTCCTCCACATTCATTACTCCACTTCACCTCCAACACACCACACCTCCCATGGCCATATCACAAGTCCCTTATCACAAGACCCATATCACAAGACCCGTTTCACAACCTCCGTTCTCCACAATATTCAATAATAAACATTCAATTACAATATATCACCACAGCATATATCAATCAGATAATGAGTGTCCTCATGTCAGATCAGAATCACAACATAATATTCCCCTACCTCGAAACTGTGGACGACAACGGCAAGTGAGCAACTGCTACTAAAAGTGTTCCACATGGAAACCTCCACCTAAACATATACTATTATATAAGGAATTAAAACCCTTCTAATACTTTCATTACCCTTATACTTACTATAAAAGGCAACTTTCCAAAAGTGGAAAGTTTCCCAAAGTGGAAACTTCCTTAAAAAGGAACTCCCTCCATAACCATATCCCGACTGGACCTATAAATTACACGACATATACATAACTAATGATAAAACGAGAACTTATAAAATAACGTACCCAAACTTGGCAAAAGTAATAATTAAATAATTAAATAATAATAAGGAAAAATTACAATTTACCATCTAATATGTTCTCATTTTTACAATTTACCACCTAATAGGTTCTACTTTACAAATAACCACCTAACATTGAATAAATTTTACACCAATCTAACTTATTTTACATCCATGTGAAGTTTTGTCGTAATTATGAACTCGATTTCATTTTTACGTCTTCCGATCATTTTTATGACCAAAATACCCTTACTAATTACATAAACTCCATATTCGTCAATTTCCCCAATACCCATTTATCCAATTCAAACAAAATCTCAAAAAGAAGTCATTTACTTGGTACAATATTAACCTAGGTTCTTACTCATTTCTGGGCAATTTTAGGTTTGGTTCCTATTTATTTCTTCAACCTCAATTGCTTCTCGAGTGAGTAAAGGTACTGAGAGTAATTCTATTCATTTAACTGTACATTATTACCTTTTCGCAAAAGTGTTGTCTACTTGAAGACTAATCAGATGAAAACAAAAGCTCTACTTGCTTGTTCACAGACGTCTTCGTACGACCCACGTGCTGGAACGAGTGTTAAGGGAGGGTACATCGTGGAAATTTTTACTATGGGATGATGCCAGTAATGGGCGAGTGAACCGCTCGGTATGGAACTACCACAGCAATGGAAGGAACTACTTTAATGTAATGCCCTACTAGTCTAATATAGTAGGGGAAGTAGCGTGCAAGCAAAGGTGTTATCGTGGGCAAGCAAAGCAGGATTTTTCAGGTAATGTCTATCTATGCTTAGTCTGGAACCAACTTGTTGGATGCAAGTAAACGAAAAGAAAGTGCAGGAACAATGGGTAAAAAGAGATGAAGAACAAGTTAAGGTGACAATCAATTAATCATGGAATAAAAATGGAACTTTGAAATTGAAGAACAATCAAGTGAATAAGGCATTTAATGAAAGTTTATTTGATGATAAAGGGTGAAGAAAGGTGAAAAATTGATTTCTAGGGTTAATAATTAAAGTGTCAATTTCTCCTGGGAATGAAAAGTGAGAAGTGCTGGGAATTTCAAGTAATAAGTCTAGGTAATTGGTAAGGGTAATTTGGTCATGAAAATGATTGAAAATCGTAAAAATGAAATCGAGTCGACAGTTACGCAAAAACGTCACACAAACGTAAAATAAGTTAGATTGGTGTGGAATTTGTTCAAAATTAGGTGGTTATTTGTAAAGTAGAACATATTAGGTGGTAAATTGTAAAAAAGGAAACATATTAGGTGGTAAATTGTAATTTTTCCTAATAATAATAATAATAATAATAATAAAACAACATAATATTACGCCCAAACTAGCCATTACCCCTCCGACAACAGCCCGTGACAACAACCCCTACAACCACCACGTGACTCTCTTACCACCCCAACAACCACCAGCACACGTACCCAGAACCACCGGCTACCACCGCATCACCCACCAGCACCGTCGTTCACCGCCGACTTGGTGAGCCAGGCCCAACACCAGGCCTGGTTCATCACGCATCCACCTGAACAGCCCCTGAAAACATAACCATCGACACACTTTTCCGGCCCTAACAACACCGACTCTACCACCCAACACCACCCCTGACACCAGACCCAAAATACACGATGGTAACACCGTGCTGACCTCCCCCGAGTCGACGGTGTTACCATCCCCAAACACCCCTGACACACGCAGACTAACAGAGCAATATCAGAGATAAAAAAAAACGACCCTCTAACCACCAGCATCAACCACCCCTGTACCACCATAACCAACCACCACTGAACCTCGAGACTACCACCACGAGCAACCCCCTACTACCACCTGTCCCAACACGCAAAGACCCATACTAATAACATACGGACTCATCAACAAAATCGATTACAAAATGCGTATAAAAACACCTGTTAACGTATTATTGCAACTACTATTCTGACACCAAAATAAACACCCTCGAAAATATGCAACAACAGCCATCGACACTTAACCTATAGCCTACATATAAACATTATACTTCCTAGTATATTATTATGTAAAAACAATAAGAATCAGACGTGTTATACCCTTCTTAAACAGGTGACGAAAACCATACAGAAAACAGAATTTAACGTGATGGTGGTGAACGTACTAGATCTTTGACCAATTCAAACCACCCTAAGTCGGCCTACAACCACCGTGAACAGGTTCCTCTCCTTCTCTACTGTGGCGGCTAGGGTTTAGTGTGGTTGTTTTTGAGTTTGAGTAGGGTTTAGGGTATGCAAAGCTATCATATAAATGACGGCAGGGTGAGGTCTTGTTCAGAGTGTTCTGAAAACGTGAATGGGCTGTTTACATTGTCACGCATTACGAGGCCCAATGCGAGACAACACAGGTCACAGGTTCGAGCCCCACTAACACCATACTACTATTAACATTGTTTTGATGGCTTAAATTCCCAAAGCGAATCTCACAAGGCCTAGTACGCATACAATAATTCGAATGCCCACAAGTTTAATTAACACACGACTCGTAACCTTTATATAAATTAAATAATAAAACGGGTTATTACAGTTTTCCCCCCTTAAAATGAACTTCGTCCCGAAGTTCACCCACTCATATCGCCAGCAACTATACGCACAACACGACTTAATCGTGTTAAAATAACGGAATGTTACATTCTACCCCACTAAAAAAAAGAGTTACGTCCTCGTAACTTACCTCAAACAAATAGATGTGGGTAACGCTCCTTCATGGACGCCTCGGACTCCCAAGTAGCTTCCTCCACGTTGTGATTGGTCCACAAGACCTTCACTAACCCTGTCTCTCCATTCCGAGTCTTCTGAATCTTCCTATCCAAAATCTCCTTTGGAATCTTCAATTGTAGCCGAAAGCAAGTTTAGTCCATTTCCACCCTATTTCAATATCCCACATATCTTCAATTGTAGCCGAAAGCAAGTGCGATGGAATCGCAACTTCAGCTTAGTCTTCCAGTGGCTCCTTAAGTGCCCATTTGTCTTTCCAGAAACAAGTTTGTTTTCCATTTCTGATAGACGAATTCAATCCTGTTCGAAGCACTCCTACAACATCGACGACCCCTTTCCACAAATTTGAGCTATTTTGCTTTGCTACAAAAATCTCCCTATCGCACCGGCCTTTACAATATTTGCAACGCAAGACCCTGGCCCAAATTTAATTAGGTTCTGCCACCAAGCGCCATCCAATCTTCGCCATGAAGGGGGTATTAACTTGTATCATCGACCTCAGCCCAAGCATCCTTAATTTTTCTCATTCGTGACCATATCCCAAGAGACTAAACTCATTTTTCGAGTGTCCTCGTCCCCACCCCATAGGAATAATCTACGGGCTTTTTTTATCAAGATCGTCGCAGAGAGATCTAGGAATTTTTGCTGTTTGGATTGAGTAAGATGGAATGGTTGAGAGGGCGGATTGAATAAGTGTGGCGCGGCCAGCTAGTGACAAAATTTGTGATAATGAATACACAAATTCTTGTTTCAGATGGCCATTTTTGGTCTGAAGCTTCAGACGGGCTATATCTGACCATTTTATAGTTAAATGTAACCGTAATAGTATGGTCAATGTTACAGTTTAGGATAATTTGTTTGTCAAAATGGTAACATATGGCCCATCTGAAACAAGACCAACTAGAATAAATAATGATTTGAGTGAGGTGGAGTTAAGATCGACTCTCACGAATTTTATCCGTTACAAATGAAAATTTTCGGATTAATCGGATTGGATTGAGATGGGTCCGGTTGTTTTGAGCGTTGTTTTATAAACAAATTATGAAAAGGTAATACTTATACTAAAGCGCCTTGTTTTTGAGAGACACTCTCTATCACAAGCGGAAAACGGATAATGTTCTTGATGTATCGAAGTCTGAGGTCCGCTTCTTTACTTTCTCTAACTTTCACTATTAATTTTCATTCAATGTTTTTATTGATTCTCCACATTGCTGTATTTCTGTCTCAAGAACTGTTGTGGATGTTTGTCTTGATTTTCCTTTGCCTTAGATTTTGAAGTTTTATAATCATTGTTCTCATTTTAAACCGTTGGTGTTTACGTATTGGTATATAAGCTCTCTTGTGACGGATATATAACTTATTTAGATAAGCAAATCATGGGAATCCCAAATAACTTGTCTTTTTCTACTTAAATGGATAATACTTAACCTGACGGAAGTTTACGACGGGTATCCCGTCACAGATCAGAATTTGTGATTATAGTATAGTGCTTCTTGAAGTAATTATGGCCTCTTTTTATGCTGGTTCTCTTCTCTGCTTGTCGTCTTTTTCTCATCCAATAGAAAGTAGAATCATGATATGTAAAATCTTCACATGCGTATAACCAAGTAAATTCACGTATCCGATTGATGTTAATGCGATCGACTGCTTTTGTTTGATATTAAAACGGGTTCACTAACAATTTTTTCTTCATCCATTTTGATACAAAATTAATGTAGAGGTTGCCTCAGCTACTAGTTCACCTTAATATCCCTTGGGCGTGAAGCAAGTTTGAGTAAGGAGCTGAAGAAAGTGCATAATTTTAGTTTTATTACTAGTTCTGTTGCCCGTGCGTTGCACGGATATTACAATAAGTTCAATTATAGTGTATTGTACTACTTTTTTTAGTTGTAAAACATTAATCGTGCATTTAATGTTTAATATACTATTATTTTAGATTTCAGACAGTTATTAATTTAAAGTCGTGTCTATATTAAGAAGGACTAGAAAATTTCTTATTTAGTTAGCAAATGAGGTATGAGAGAAATGGTGAATGAATGAAGAGTTCCAAACATTACATCTGAAACGATATAATGGAGTTAGGTGTGTTACAAACTTACAATCATTTTCATCGTGAAAATAACTCAATTAAAATTTAGTGATATAATACTAACATGACATATACATCTTTAATTCATATCCAATGTTTCCACATTCTATTTTGGTACAATTTAATCCAATATTTTCCTTACATATTTGGTAAAATAATTGATATAAATACATTATTTTATTTCTTGTATTTAAAATGTTATCATTGCAAATTTGCAACTGCAACTCCACATTAAGACATCATTTTATACACACCCCTAAATATTTTCAAGAATACTCTCACAAAAAACTCTATAAAACCATTCCACATTAAAAATTGTTCCCTGACCCTACGGAGCATTCGATTGGATTGAAGAGAGTATAATATTTGATTGTTTAGTTTTGTGTCTAACAAAGAAACAAAATTGAGTTTATACACATGATATTTTAAACGTTTTTAGCCTATATCTATATATTTGTCGGTTCTTTTCTCATATAATACACATTTTCAAATAAAATTTATTTATTTACCTTCTTCAATCACTATCTCAAGTTATCCATTTTTTTTCCATATTCAACTCTTTCCACTCGACTAACCAACCAAACCCATCAGAGTTAACCTTAACCATATTCATATCCCTAAACAACTCAATCGTACATATGAATATCTTTTTCTATCTTCTAAATCACACCCATAAACGTTAGAAAGTAACCTTAACCGTGGAGTACCCTTATTATCCACTTAACCAACTTAACAACTAAAAACAATTGTAAAATGTATCCCTAGAAACCCCAACCTACCGACATTTACTTGTACTACTCTCACACTCTTCAGCGTCGTGGGGTAACCCTACCCCCAAAACACTTACCTCCTCTCACAAAACCTATTTACCCCCATCGCTTGAAATAATATATAATATCCAATGTAAAATCAAACCCCACCCTATAACAATCAAAATTGAGTATACATACATGTTACTTTAACGATTTTTAAGCTTTTTTCACAACATTTGTGCCTCTGATATTATCATATAAAATAGAATTTTAAAATAAAATTTATCTATCTACGTACTTTTTCAGTTGTTCTAATCATCCTGTAGTACATACGTATCTTTTTTCCACGCCATTTAGGTATACACCATACCCTTCTCACGTAACTACCCAACTTAACTAACATAATCAATCGTAACCCTGAACTACCATAACATCTAGACAATTTCTTGTACAACTCACATCACACTTTTAAATGTCGGCGAATGATCCTATCCCCCAAAATACTTACCTCCTTCCTCGAGATCTATCTATCCCCATCCCTAAACAAATCGACACAACCAATTTAAAAGCAACCCCTGCCCTATAAGATAATGTCACACTGTAAAGAATAAGTTGAAAATTTGAAGGAAAAAATAATATGTACTATAATAAACTATAATCTGATACTAATTAAAAAATAATTTTGATCTTTTTACGGCTTATTCTATCCATCTCAGAAACACTTTTTATTTGTCATTACTTTGTTGTTTATGAATACCTTCTAATACTCACTTGCATTTCATCTCATCAACAAAATTATTCCGCTTAACTCAACTACATCATTATGTTCTTTAATATATATTTATATTTAATTATACTTCTTAAATCGTAACTTGACAACCCAACTAACCAACTTGATCATCGGAATCATAAACTATATTCTTGAACATCCCTGACCAGTTTGCTTGTATTACTCAAATAACACTCTTAAACGTCGAAAAGTAACCCTACCCCTAAAGACACTTACCTCCTCCCTCAAAATCTATCTACCTCCACCCTTTTAAAATAATATGTCACTTTATAACACAATGTCATAACGATTGGGTGAAAATATGTTAGAATAAATATTTTGTTATTTATGAAATACTTTTCAATATCCATTTAAAATACAGGTCATCCACACAATTATTCCACTTCACCTATCTACATCATCATTGTGGTCTTTAATATTTATCACAAATTCTTATTTGCAACGGTACTATCCGTCGCAAGCTTGTGACGGATACCGTTTTCTCTCACAAAATACCCATTTTTTCTCTTTCTCCAACACTATTCATGTGGTCCCCTTTCTCCACTAACTCATTTTCTATCCATTTTATCTCACAAAATATCCGTCACAAATGGTGACCCGTCGCAAGCAAGACTTACTAAATATTTATATTTATACTAATTAAATCCAAACTTGACATTTTTGGGGTTTCTCTAATGTATAATATATTTGACATTTATCTTATTTCCTTTTTACTTAATTAAAGAAATTATCTCATTTCTTTTGCATAATTAAGTACGAAAGTGTATAATATTCACTTTAATAGTAGTATTGCTCTTAATTTGGTCGAATGTGATTGATCACAAATGTTCCTTTTAGGTAGAAATTTGTTTAGACTTAAGTATTTAACTAATTTCATTTATTAGTTCCACACATTTTTAATTAAGATAGAGGTATTCATTTTAGGTTTGCAGGGTCAAATAATATGTAAAAGATAAGCACAAATTCTCATTTGTGACGGCGATATCCGTCACAAGCTTGTGACGGATACCGTTTTCTCTCCTAAAATACCCACTTTTTTTCTCTCTCTGACACTATTCATGTGGTCCCCTTTCTCCACTAACTCATTTTGTATCCATTTTATCTCACAAAACATCCGTCACAAATGGTGACCCGTCACAAGGAAGACTTACTAAAAGATAAGAATATAATGTATAAGAAGAAGTAACAAATTTGTCTTATTACTTTTATATCCCTGTGAGACTATTTTTTTACTCATTTTAATGTTAAGACAAAGATAAACTAAATTAGTTCTTTCTTTCGCTTTCCCATTTTCATTTTTAATAGAAACACCGAATAACGTTAATAACCTTAAATAGTAAGTATATATATAAATATTAAAGAATAATGTTCTAAGTCTAATAGGAAAATTGTAAATAATCTATTATTCCAATTCATTTCCGATTTTCATTTTTAATAAAATAATATGTAAAAGATAAGCACAAATTCTCATTTGTGACGGCGATATCCGTCACAAACTTGTGACGGATACCGTTTTCTCTCCTAAAATACCCATTTTTTTTCTCTCTCTGACACTATTCATGTGGTCCCCTTTCTCCACTAACTCATTTTGTATCCATTTTATCTCACAAAATATCCGTCACAAATGGTGACCCGTTACAAGGAAGACTTACTAAAAGATAAGAATATAATGTATAAGAAGAAGTAACAAATTTGTCTTATTACTTTTATATCCCTGTGAGACTATTTTTTTACTCATTTTAATGTTAAGACAAAGATAAACTAAATTTGTTCTTTCTTTCGCTTTCACATTTGCATTTTTAATAGAAACACCGAATAACGTTAATAACCTTAAATAGTAAGTATATATATAAATATTAAAGAATAATGTTCTAAGTCTAATAGGAAAATTGTAAATAATCTATTATTCC
Source organism: Silene conica (assembly GCA_029255685.2). NCBI lineage: Eukaryota > Viridiplantae > Streptophyta > Magnoliopsida > Caryophyllales > Caryophyllaceae > Silene > Silene conica. Next base: position 26,387,659 of record CM055313.2, on the reverse strand, counting down.
AATTCATTTCCGATTTTCATTTTTAATAAAAACGTTGAATAAAGTTAATAACCTTAAATAGTTAGTATACAAATATTAAAGAATAATAATGTTCTAAATTTAATAGGAAAATTATAAATAATCAGCTATTTTTTATTTTTTTAAATCTATTGAAAAAAACTGTAGATAATTTATTATTTTCTTCTTTTCTAATTCTAATAGGAAAATTATAAATAAATTATAATTTAAACAACTATTTTATAATTTTCTAATTCTAATAGAAAAATTGTAAATAATTAATTATCTCCTAATTCTATTTGAAAAATTGTAAATATATCCTTATTTATAAATAAGTGTTTTGTAAAAGGTGAAAACTACCACGTGCTTAAAAAAAGCTTCTTTTAATTATATATATTGATTTTATTAGGTTATTCGGTTATACGGAAGTTTCCAAAATCTTCTTAAATGGATTAAGATATATTTTATTACTATTATTATATGTATGGAGTTTCCTAAAGTGATTAGGAAAGTAATAAGGCATTAGAGTGCCATTAGGAGACGTGTGATTACATGATTAAGGTAGGTAAGATCATCTATTTATATAAGTATAAAAGAAGAACCACTATTGACATGTGTCAACCTATTATCTATTTAGTTTCCTGCTCACCCCATATCTTATACACACTATATATTTTGTAGTATATTGTTAGTCACTAGTTGCTTCTCCGCGCCCGATACGCGCGGAATCTCAGGGTATCATGTCGTATTAGTAAAGCTTTCAGAATGCAGACATTATCTACTAAATTTGTGTATTATATTTATTTAAACCGCTTATATATCTTATCTGTTGTGGAATGAATTTGTACTAAATTTCATTATGTATAATGACCTAGGTTGCACGAAAACGGACACGAACACGGACACGGACACGGACACGGCAGCCCAAAATTTTGACACGGGACACGGCAAAAAAAAAATCAATATACATATTAAAAAAAAGGAAATTTAAAGCACATTCCAACCAACATCTAAACTTTGGTCATTTAAAGGTAAATGAGTCCTGAAATGACAACCAATACAAATATCTTATACGTCAAAATCAGATATGTGTTACAAAATAAAAAGTTCAAATTACAACCGAAATTTAAATAAACATTCAAGTCTTACAAAATAAATAAAAAGTATAAATGGCTTAAGATTCTAAATTACAAATATCATCAAGCATAAATGGTTTAAGATTCTAATTTACAAACCCCCACTTGAATCCATAGTAATCAAAGTGAATATCGTCTACAAAATATAAACCCAAACAACAATAACAACGGTCTGAAAGTCTGAAACTTATCCAAAACAGCAACTATGAAAGTCTGAAACAACGCTTCACAAGTCAAGTAAATTAATTAACAACCCATTTAATATTACTAAATTAAGATTATACAACTACATATCCATGTGTAAATTGGGCGAAATAAATAAAACCGAATATCTCATTTCTCTAACCCATATTTCCTAACCAAATCAATAATAAGTATCAAAATTCACCCTCACATGTCCTATCTATAGCAACCGACATCTACTTACCCTCAAATACTCCCTAACCCTCTCCCTCCTTTGTCATACTTGTTAGGTTTAGTTATCTCATAAACTAATTATTTTAGTCATACTAAACAAAATCTTAATAAACATTTTAATAAATAAACTTTTAGATCTTATGCATGCTAAATCTTATGCGGAAATAGGAAAGATTCGAACCCTTACACACGGTCCAAACGAAATGCTAGGATGATCCTCCAAGTATTCAACAAGAACACCTCCTTAGTGATGCACCAAGACACCCTTTGATTGAACCGAAAACTTGAGTATGCTAGTACCAAAAATCGGTTTTCCTTAAAACAATTCTAATCTCGTAATTAGAATTAATATACTAATATTATAACTTATTATTATTAGTATTTTATTATTCTCACAATAATAATATTAGAGGATTTGATGTTAATATTTTTCTCACCCTTCGAAAAATTTTCAAGCATTAGGATTACAATTAATTGTGAGCATTCCACAGTATTTATGAAGTGTGGCTAGGGTTTTTGGGTGGCCGGGTATGGGGAGTCACAAGGGGAGACAACTTCTCTACCCATGCATCTTAGGGTGGCTTATGTAGTGTTTCCAAGGCATGCTTTAAACACAATGATTAAAGTTTGTTTAACACACAATAATCACCCATAACCACTTCCACTTAGCCGCCCAACTTAAACATAAAATGGTACTCATTTTATAAATTTGTCAATTGTAAAATTGTACATTATGTGACATCTTATATGTCACAAGGTAATAAAATACAATTATCTTAATTTAAACATATAAATATTTATCGTATAAATATTGTATATAATTAAATAAATCATATTTATCAATTGACAAGTAATTCATAGTTACTAGTATAAAATGGTTATTTTATGATAATCGTCAATACGATTTACCACCTTTGTATTAATATACAACCCGATTCATTCTAATCACGATATTATAAAATTTCGTTTATAGTTTAACAATTGACACGTTTCAATTATAAACATAAATCTTACAATAAGATTTAACCTCTGATTTCTCGATATACGAGTTTAAGGAATATGATCAAATCGTATCAATATACATTTGATCACTTTATCAATTTAGGGAATTGTCCTATAGGTGTGATCTAAAGGGATCAACTGACCACCACCGTCATACGACAGTAATGTCAAACTCTAGCTAGCCAATCATTACCGATTAATGTTGGTCAGTTGACTAATATATTTCGTATCATCCCTTGCGCATTCTCGTCATGAGATTTAATTACGTGATCGCACTATTGTTGAGGACACATTTCCCAACAATCTCCCACTTGTCCTCGACAAGTGTGCGTCACCAATTCTCTTGTCCTATTACAATCTCCCACTCAATGCAAGGTGTCTCTCTAAGGTCGTACTTGCATTCGATCATATCATGAGTGATTTCCTCGATCTGGATCGGAGAATAACTGTTTGACCGGAATTATCTACCACAGATACCTTCCGAGCGTGGCCACACTTTTCCAGTTAACTTCTCCTCGAGTGGCCTTGAGATTTGAACAACCCTGACAAGGGGTGGACAATTTCTATCGCACTACTTCCTTCAATCAATCACAGTCAGTCACAACTCAAAGCAATCCCATTTGACTCCAGTTACGAAAAGTCGTAGAGAATGGATCAAGGTTATGCCTAAACTGTACCATCTTGGGAGAGTAGTCTTTAGTCTAAGAATTGACTCACAAGAATACTATAGCAGCTCTCGCCACGACCCGGCTATTATAAAATTTCCAGAACTCTATAAGCGGTCACTTTGCCCGACAGAGTGTCTCTTGCAGTCTGCCTATGTGATCGACTAGTCATCACATATGACTCTATGGCACTTGAACTTGCCATCAGTCGCCTCACATTCTAGTCGCTTTGAGACGTCACCTCATGTAAGCGGCCATGGGCTATACTAAGTCAATCCAGTTCACTTTATGGGGTTCAATATTGTCTCTTACAACCCATTTGGATTTTGACAAAGTATCTTTTATTTTGAGTTAATTATAACTCAAATGACATTGTCATGCAAAGTAGTCAATACTATTTCATTGCATTTGATGCACGATCATCTATTTGTATTAGTGTTTTGCGAATAACCTTTTATTCATGATTGCAAAACTTACAAATTTTGGACTCCTTCTCACTCATATTATCTCGTATAATATGATTTTATTTGAGTACATGTCTAGAAATCTTTCTAGATCTTGAGTTTCCTTTCCTGAGGAAAGCTCTCACTGTTATCTTATAACTCGTGATGTATTGATATACTAGAGGGATTAAAGAATCACTCGAAATTATCTAGTCACTTATGTACTGAAATCTATATTGTAGTTATTTATGATTTCATCACTCTTACTATTTTCAAACATCTTGGCTATATGATCAAGGCTTTATTCAATTTAACCACTTTGATTTCTAATGGGCGACCTTTTATTATCAATATAATAAACCTTCCCGTCAAGCTCCATCATCTTATGATATAAGGTATTTGTTCATCTAGAATTGAGAACCTCTTATTCTTTACACTTTAAAGAATCACCCATCCTCTCTAAATGGTGGGTTTAATTCTTTAATGAATATCGCTCCCACTAAAAACAATATCACTCGATCTCTTAAATGAACCTTTCATTTCTCGCATGTAAATCTTTATTTATTACTTGAATCATTATCACTATCACTATAGTGATCTATCTTCATTCAATCAACATCACATCTTTCATGTCTTCGTTTCCTCGAGACGAAAATGACATGATATTCCCTTATAACTACATTGAGAGAATTGAGATGATTTCTTCTCTTTTATCTTATAACTTTAGAAACATCTTTTATTAAGGAACCGTTTTCCTTCCGATTTCATACGGGGTTTCATGTCTCCTCTCTTTGAAACAATGAACATAAGGAACATTTCCTCTAGTGTCCTCCCGTAGTTTCTTCAGTGTCCTCTCGTAGTTTCTTTGTTTCTTCATTTAGGGTTCTTCTTAAGACTCCCTTGTGGGATTCTTCTCTAAGAACCTACATTTATTTCATTGGTCTGCGGGCGAAAAAACTTTCTCCCACTCTATCCTTATAACAATAACCTTTATTCGTATAAGGATAGCTATTTTCGATTAAACCAATGTATTTGAATGATTGAAAAGTTATATAGATGTGTTGAACTCATTCTCATTTTCACTTAAAATGAAAATCTTATAATGAACTAATGATGTCTCATTTTGATTGAAAGTATCTCATGGGGTGTAGTTCTCCGTTTTAATCAACACTTTGATTATATTATATTGATCGTATCAATGTTTCTTATTGCGTGATAAAATCACCATTATTCATGTTTTAACAAGGTATGCAATTTATTTTTGAAATCAAGTAATTGATTAAGAACAAAAGTAGTGACTTGGGTTGAAAACCAAGTCACTAATATCCAAAATTACAACCATTGTTTTAGGATTTGAATCCTTATCTTACAAGAAAATAAATTTTTCTATAAAATGCAAAATATGAAAGAAGACAATATGAAAATTAGAGCCTAGCTCTTCAAGTCTTCGATCAATTGGATGCTACCATAGTCATCCAAGTAAGGAACTTCATGCTTCCTTCTCCTTGCCCTTATCATTAGGAGGTGGCCCTGTAAAACAATTAAAAAGGGTTAATATCAACAAATTTGTATCACTATACATAAGTTGATAAATGACATGAATTTAAATGAAAATTATTACCTACGGCGGTTGCCTTTCCATTTTTGAGATCACTTAAGTATTTGGGGCAATTAAGCTTCCAATGTATGTCCTATCCTCGTGCAATAATGACACTTGTCTTCGGATTTCGAAGATGAGGTGGAAGCACCTTTCGAAAAGGTCTTTTCTTTGGTCGGTTTGGGCTTGAACGTTTTCTTGCCCTTGCCCTTGAAGGCATTCCTTTTGAAGCTTGTTTTCCCCTTGTTCTCGATGTTCAAGACATCTTTAGTGGAACTTTCATGAAGTCCCATATTCCTCTCGGCTTGGACGAGCATCTTATGCAATTCATCCAATGTGGTCTCTTGATTTCGCATATTAAAATTCACCCGGAATTGTGCATACGATTTCACCTTATAGAGTGAGTGAAGAACTCGCGTCGGTCAATGATGAGAGAGTCGGGAACATCAACTCCTTGCACTTTTAGAGTCTCCGCGAGCTCAACTAGTTTGAGCACATGAGGGCTTATCTTTTGCCCTTCCTTCATGCAAACGTCGAAGAAGGCGGAAGCCGCCTCATATTGTATCACCCTCGGAGTTTGCGAAAACATTGTCGCAAGCTTGGTGTATATCTCATATGATGTGGTTAACTTAATCATACTCCTTTGGAGATCCGGCTCCATGGAGAAGATAAGCACATTCTTAAGAGCGGATGATTCTTTCATGTAGGCTTCATAGGCCTCACGAGTTTGGACCGCGGAACGAGCGGTCGGAGCGGCTTCGGATAGGTAACGAGTCTTATCGTCATCTTGAGCGGCCAAAAGTAATTGCGCATCCCAATCCTTAAAATTGGAACCATGCTTATCGAGTTTGCAACGATCCATAAAGGATCGAAGCCATGAAACGTTAGTGAGAGTGGAGCGTTGGTAGCCATTGTTGATGTTGAAAATTAAACTACAATAAAAATGAAGGAATTCAAACAACGTCATTTTCAAAACTCGTAAAAAATTTTAAACAAGTTTAGTTTATTTACTTAATGATCTTTTACCTAATTAAGTAAACAATCCCGAGACCCAAACCCATACTAATTCGGGAACGGTATAGCCGATTCATCCCGCATTGGTATAATTTGGTGGATTAACCTTTTAATCGGTTCTACCTTAGAACTCCCGATCGACAATTTTCTAAAAATCGTCTTTAGCCCGAACTTATTGCAACTACGGTTACGAATACTTTCGTTGAGATCGACCAAATTTCAAGGTGTAATCTTATTACCCCACTTACCCAACGTGACAATTTTAGCACCCCGGTTTAGCCGAGCCTACATTCTTGTGAAGAAGAGATTCATGGGTCCATACTATTTTGTAAGACTAAGTCTCAATATTCATATGTAAGAGATCTAGTCAAATTTTATTATCTATCTCCGTTTAAGTGAACTAAGTCGGTGAATTATCGATAAAATTATTGACTAGGTCGATAAAATCGAAAGAGATGTATGACATGATATATGACGATTTGGCTATGCATGCAAATATATATAATTTAAATAAAAGCATAAAAATAATAAACCCTAGTATGGCCTTTCCTAGAAAAGAAATAATAAAAGTACAAATTCGGAAACCAACTCCTTTGGCCCCTTGAACTTCACGAGGCACGCTTCCCAAGGTAAACACCGTCTTGGTCGGAACTCCTTTCCGAATGGCACCGTCTTCAAGGATCTCCGGAATTTACAAAAATTACAACTTTTCTAGTCTAGTTTATACATTATAAAATAGAAAACAATAAATAAAGTGATATGAGATCACATTAATTACATCCGAATCGGTAACCTCTTACATTACGGGAAATACCGATTTAAAACTAAGGCCATACTAAGTAAATTACATAATCCAAAATTACGTAAATAAAATCATGACATTCATAATTAAAATATGCAATGCTTATGAATATATGAACTATCATGCAAACCCTAAGCCAAATCGTCCTATTTAAATATCAATTATATAAATAGTTATCGTATACCTCGGTTTTATGGAATTGCGTGTTTTAACGTTTAACAACACTATGCATAATGTGAATCGGAATTCACTCTTAAGTTAATCATCCCAACTCTTTTAGGTTTCAAAATTTAGTCTTACTCAAACTTTGACATGACTTAACTTATTATAATAATATTGTTCGGTATTACTCGGTTTTACGGGAAAAATAATATAAAAATCAAAAAGAGTCATAAAAATTTCGAAAATTTCAAAATTCAAAATTTGAAAAATCTAGAATGTTCTTAAAATTTCAGAACTTTAAAATATTACTCCGTCGTATTTATGCGGTTTTAACATATATTTCGAAAATAAGACGTAAAATGAGCATTTTAAATCGGAAAATTAAATAATTAGCTCCATAAATGCAAATAAAATACTAATAATATTTTACACTTTCCAAAATACTTTAAGAACATGAAATGGACAGAAAATTAAATGGAACACTGCCCAATGAGCCGAAATTTTAATAAATATGACTCTTATTATTCAATTTTAAATGCAACCTTTTAAGAAATTAAAATTAAATAAAACAGAAACTTTTGGCTCCAAAGATAATTATGGTGATGAACATATCATATATGACTATTATGAGTTAAATTTTCCGGCCATTTTAACAACTATTGCAATTTTTAAACGATTTTCGTCATATATCGCACAATTTTAACCTTTAAAATTTTTTCTCAAGCATAAAATTAAATAAAAATCTCGAAATTTTTATACATGCTGGAAATATTATATATGACATCGTGTTAAATTTTTATGGCCAAATTCCAACTTAAACTATTAAAGTCGAAATAATGTCACTAATTACCCGATTTTGACATTAAAAATCTATAATAATGCAATATATCAGATAATTTTCTGGAAAATTTAGCATACATTTTAAATATTGCATGTGACATACTCATAAATTTTTATAGTCAAATTCGTAATATAACTATACAAACCCATTTTTATTCATCTTATTTCATTTTAACATTTAAAATTCATATCCCATGTATTATAAGTCCAGAATTTACGAAAATTCGATATACATGTGAAAAATCTCGGCCAAAAGATGATTTTAACTATTTTTCCCAAAATAAACAATTTTTAACCATTAAAATTAATAAAAACCGAGAATAAAAATACCAATGAACAATATATATGCAAAATATATTCCAAATATCCTAAAAACATTTTAGAATCAGTAGGTATTCATGCACAAATTATTTCGGCCATATCATATACGAAATGAAATATCAAATTTTATTTTGTTATCCTAATAACTCCGTAAAAATATAAACGGAAAGCATGCAAACAACCTTGTTGCTCTGATACCAATTGTTAGGTATAGTTATCTCATAAACTAATTATTTTAGTCATACTAAACAAAATCTTAATAAACATTTTAATAAATAAACTTTTAGATCTTATGCATGCTAAATCTTATGCGGAAATAGGAAAGATTTGAACCCTTACACACGGTCCAAACAAAATGCTAAGATGATCCTCCAAGTATTCAACAAGAACACCTCCTTAGTGATGCACCAAGACACCCTTTGATTGAACCGAAAACTTGAGTATGCTAGTACCAAAAATCGGTTTTCCTTAAAACAATTCTAATCTCTTAATTAGAATTAATATACTAATATTATAACTTATTATTATTAGTATTTTATTATTCTCACAATAATAATATTAGAGGATTTGAGCTTAATATTTTTCTCACCCTTAGAAAAATTTTCAAGCATTAGGATTACAATTAATTGCGAGCATTCCACAATATTTATGAAGTGTGGCTAGGGTTTTTGGGTGGCCGGGTATGGGGAGTCACAAGGGGAGACAACTTCTCTACCCATGCATCTTAGGGTGGCTTATGTAGTGTTTCCAAGGCATGCTTTAAACACAATGATTAAAGTTTGTTTAACACACAATAATCACCCATAACCACTTCCACTTAGCCGCCCAACTTAAACATAAAATGGTATTCATTTTATAAATTTGTCAATTGTAAAATTGTACATTATGTGACATCTTATATGTCACAAGGTAATCAAATACAATTATCTTAATTTAAACATATAAATATTTATCGTATAAATATTGTATATAATTAAATAAATCATATTTATCAATTGACAAGTAATTCATAGTTACTAGTATAAAATGGTTATTTTATGATAATCGTCAATACGATTTACCACCTTTGTATTAATATACAACCCGATTCATTCTAATCACGATATTATAAAATATCGTTTATAGTTTAACAATTGACACGTTTCAATTATAAACATAAATCTTACAATAAGATTTAACCTTTGATTTCTCGATATACGAGTTTAAGGAATATGATCAAATCGTATCAATATACATTTGATCACTTTATCAATTTAGGGAATTGTCCTATTGGTGTGACCTAAAGGGATCAACTGACCACCACCGTCATACGACAGTAATGTCAAACTCTAGCTAGCCAATCATTACCGATTAATGTTTGTCAGTTGACTAATATATTTCGTATCATCCCTTGCGCATTCTCGTCATGAGATTTAATTACGTGATCGCACTATTGTTGAGGACACATTTCCCAACAATACTTTCAATTAAGAATAACAAAATTATTACCTGAACAACAGTGACGAATGAGGCGGCGTCCGGCCGACGAGGGCGAGGGAAGGAGGCGACGTCCGGTCGGCGAGGGCGAGGGTGACGGCGAGGGTGACGGCAGTGAGAAGGAGGTGACAGAATAAGGGTTTGCTATAAATTAGGTTTTCAATTACATTGAATTCTGATTTAGGAATTTTGTGATTTCTATATATTAGGCGTGTCCCAGGGACACAGACCGTGTCCATAACAAACAGACCGTGTCAGACACGTTTGGTTCAAAAAAAAACCGGCCACACGGTTTTTGAGGTGTCCGACACGTTTGGAGCCGTGTCCCACGCGTGTCCGTGTCCGACACGTGTCGAACACGCGGAGATGAAAATTTTGCCGTGTCTGTGCTTCTTAGAGAATGACATCATAAAGGATAAGTGTGGCCATACATATATATAGCAGTCGTGAATTTGATCATCTAATGGATCAATAGCTTTATTGTTGGGATAATGGACTATTAAAGGACACCGTTTTTACAGTCAGATACCTAAAACTCTATTTATGTGCATCATTTTTATAATTTCAATACTTTACAACAAAACAAAAGAAGTCTAACATAACGAAAAATGTATCATAAGTTCATATCTTTATCCTTCTCAAAATGTTGGAACCATCGATTAGCGAACACAGAATAAGATAAACAAAAAGGTTCCTTTAACAATGAAAATTCAGGTGAGATTTAAGAGCATTGAACTGGTCTATACAAACAAATTTAATACATTCAACCAGGTGAAGTCTATACAACAAGGTCGTCAGCTAAAACATAGATGACCTACAAATCGAAAAATCAATTACATGTACTTCAGATAGATAGATACCTCTTGTCTTAAGCCTAACTTCTAAGCTTCTGATCCGGGCTTCTTTGGGATTAAATCTCCGAACCAGAACCTTTAAACAAGTAAACAATAGTATCTAGAGTAAGGACATGATAAATGGCGCCACGAATAGCCACCACACCATCTGCAAACACGGTCCAAGGGAAAAATAAATTAGGCACCAAGAAAAGATATAAAATGAAAGCCTTTTAATATACAGTACTTCCTAAGAAAGTTGTTGTATGGATGAGAATTTAAAGAGAACGGAAAAAGGGAAATAGTGAATCCCTTACTTGGATAAAATTGGTTGACTCGTAGAGGCGTCAGGAAAAAGGAAATGAACAATTGCAAATGTAAATAGAAGTTGTCTTCTACTAACTGCTTATAATTCTTAAAAGAAACAAATGAAAAATATGCATGCCTTAGCAAGGTATAGACCCTAAGCAAGACGTGAGGAAAGGACGACAACTGGGAAAAAGGCCACGAGAATGTGAAAAACGGGGACATATACATACGTATATAACAGATTCAGTATTTACCGCATGAAGAATGCTCAGAAGAACTTCAGTTAAAGCCTGGCTAGTGAAGACCTTCTTGAGAGTATCAGAGGTCAATGAAAAAAGAGAACTGCCACAGATTATCAATTATCAATAAATTAGGCACCAAGAGTGGTATAATCATGAAAATGTACATCAAAAATCGCGCAAGTTTTCTGGATGGGATGAAAGCATTTAACAATGAAACTAAATTTTACGGTGGTAATAATTAACACATGGGGTACTACATTGTGCATTTTAGCTAATACAAATTCTCATTTGTAACGGCGGTATTCGTCACAAGTTTGTGACGAATTCCGTTTTCTCTCACAAAATACCCATGAAAGGTGAGTGGAAAAACACATAAATGGTGCCCTACCTTGTCTCATCTCCCTTTTTGTGAAAGGTCACAAACAAGACCTGTTGGCTAGCTATTCATCCATCCAAATTTACAACAAAGGGCTCAGCTTCTTTATATTTTTGGTAATTCCAAATCAAAGATTAACATCCCATCAGTAAAGATACTAACAATGAGGTTGTATTCGTTTTTAAAAAAAATGCAAGAAAATGTTCACACACTCACGAGTGACGGTGCATGCCACCCCAATATATGCGTATTTTGTGCCATATTTTTACATGCCGCAGTAGAAAAACCAATCCCCAACCAATGCCCACAACGTATACAAAAGAAATATACCTCTTGTCTTTGTATTTGAGGTTGCATATATTTGTCTGGGAATTGAACCTGCTCTTCTGTTAGGCGGTAAATGAATTCTCTTTCCCACACAACCCCTTAAGACCATTCCCAAGCAAAAGGTCGATTTAATCGAGTCAATAACGTATTACTCCTTAATCTCACCTTATTGACATTGACCCTCTTTTACCATCCCAAGCAGAAAGTCGATTTAAACGAGTCAATAATATAGTTTTTCTTTTCTTTTTTTCCCTTTTTCTAATTTGTAACCAATGAGAATGTGCCACATAAGGGGTTAATTGGGGAGTCAATTTACTCCACCTTGGGTCACAAATTGACCCTCAACACCATTAGGTCAATACTAATTTGCACTTAGTTGTAATTAACTTGATCCAAGCAAGCAATTGACCTAGCAATTGACCTTGCTTGGGATAGTCTAATAATTGAAGATAAATCCCCTGGAAAAACAAGTAAAAATTGGCTCAAGTCGATCGTATCAGAAGTCAGAAAGTTGAAAAGCTAGCCTCTACACATAACCAAACTGAACGGTCAAAGCAAAAGTAAAGGCTTTTCGTCTACCTTTTTATCAACTTTAGTAGAGTCTGTCTGTCAGCCACTCACTCTCCTTTACTCTCATATCTGTTTTTTTCGCAGCAGTAAAGAAATTACATTAAAGCTAAACGAGCCGCATTATGGGCTCTTTGATATCTGTCGTTGTAGGTGTCAAAGATAAAATTTATAATCCAAACTAAAATTATAGATAGTGATAGTCAGGGTCGAACCACAAGGAGGTTTGAGAGATATTAACTGTTTTAAATCTTTAATCTTAAGGTAACAAAAAGGGAAGGGGGGGGGGGGGGGGGGGTTTGAGTTGTTTTGGTTTGAACCAAGTCTAATAAAACAAATAACAAGAACAAAACTGATATATAAGATGTAAATAAATGATAAAAGAGATGATAGGATGCTCGGGTCACTATAGCTATGATGGCAAATGATCTAGGTAAATCCGTATTACAGTTGTGTAAGGAGTATAACAAGTCCTTTCGATCCGAGTTAACTAATAGCTCCTTTCGGCCTATGCTACTAGTCCCTAGGTCTCACTAATCTTAGTTGTCAACACGATAGGTGATTCCTAATGACTAAGTCACGTACCTTTCGATCTTAGTAACATAGCTGTCTTAAACCGTTAACTAATGCCCTTCCCTATCTCTCGATCCACGGGTTGGTCATTACTAAGCATCTAACAAGTCTCCTCTCGGTCTTATTGAAATATATTGCACTTAACGAAATAAAACAGGTCCGATCATACACGAAGTCAGTCGACCGACCAGCTAGTCCGTTCGATCGACTAATCAACCCAGTCGAACGAGCAGGGAAGCCAGTCGGTCGACCAAGCGTTGTTACGGGTTGCCCTAAACTACACCATTTATGCTATAGGTCGCCCACATCCTAACACAAAAGGGCTTAGCTACTCATAACGATATTGAAACCAGAAACTTTAACAATAATAACAGTAAACAACATGATTAAGATATCAATAATGCAATTTGCAAAAGCAATGGCTTGGGATTCTAACTAACCGATATTGATACTAAGAAAACTGATAAATAAACTGAATTAGAAACATAGATTACCGTTAAGCAATGAGGCAGAAAGTAGGACAGAAAGATTGAACTTTTATTGAAAAATGCGTGGAACGGAACGGTTGTATGAACTAATTCTAAAACCTAAACTAATAATAAACGAGATGTATGAGTTTGCTCTGTAAATTAGATAAAAACTTGATGATTAGTACTAAGGCATGGATTAACTTTTATAGTAAACTCTCAAGCTTTACTTTAAACCCTAATCACGCTCATGGGCTTAATCTCTTTTCTGATTTTTTCGAAAAAGGCCGAGCGGGTCGACCGACCGTTGGCACTGGTCGTTCGACCAATAATCGGGTTTGATGAAGCTTCTGTTCTTGTAAGATGGCTTCTGGATTTTTGCGCATCAGGTACATTGGTCGACCGACCACTGTGTTCAGTCGGTCGACTGATGTACCTGATGTATCAGTCTTCATAACTTCTGAAATCAGTCTTTCGGGCTTTGAAATACGCGCTAGGCTTCATCCCTTCACTATTCCTTCGTGTCCTTAGCCATGCAATCCACTTGAGGACGGGTTTGACTCAAAATCGACTCAATTCCGCATTAATCTGCAATAATGCACCAAGATACGAAAGTAGACGAAATCGGAGAAATAATAGCTATAATCACAATATTGAGCTCAGAAATGCGTGTTGAAATAGATGTAGAACATCATAAAATAGACACACATCAAATTACCCCAAACCAAAATCTTGCTTGTCCTCAAGCAAGAACTAGACTCGATCTTAAAAACTAATGGAATGATTTCAATTTCAGAGCGAAATGCAACTGTAAAGCCTAAACCAATTTAATGCTAAATCAACAATCAATTAGTAATATGAATCATGCAAACGAGCTATGAAGTTGTCAAAATTTGCTAATCTATCGACCATAGAGACTTATCAAAATGGACTCTCGCGGGTCGTTCAAATCACACAATAAGCATGGATGAGTATATGTAAAAGATAGAAAGAAGTAACTTTGTAGTGACACTCACCTAACTTCGACCCATGAGAACATGCCTGCAATCTAACATGAAAATAGTCTCTATAACCGTGTATGTACATTGTAATCTAAAGACCTTGACACATGCTGAGGAAAAGAAAGGATATGTGAGGGAATGGGTAAAAAAGGCTAAGATGATTTCGATATGTGGAGTTTAAAAGCCAAGCTAGCAAACAACGGGATCCAAACAAGAATAATTTCATCACTTCCAAACCCAACATCAATGAACACGGTGCTATTTTAAAGCACAAATCTCACAATTTCTAAGGAAAACAACTCCCCAAATGATATAAATAAGACGTGGGAGTAGGAATCGCTAATGAATAAAACTTTCAAGCAATTGCGATTTTCTGATTTCTGACAGGTGGTCGACCGACCATGTCTCTCGGTCGATCGACTGATTTGCAGCATTGTTTTCGTTTTTCTGTTTTCCTCTTTTCTTTTCTTTTCTTTTTTTTTTTTTTTTTTCTGAATTTTGCCATCTTTCTCAAATAGGAACAACATAACCAAAAGGAACTAATGCATTCCCGCGACTACAAATACTAGCTTGGAAAGATAGGCTAAGCATAGGATGTAGCTTATGGGACAAAAAGGCAATTTTGGCTATGTAAGGCTTATTGGAAATGTAAAACCCCTCGTCGCAGCGGAAAAGTAAAACATACAAACATGCCAAAATTTACACGGAATTTAAACTTTAACATGCAAGATAAGGACGAAGTGAATTAAACAAAATTATATATGCAGAAATGATCAAAACATAGATAAGTATACAAGTCTAAGTACAAAGAGCATAAGTAAGAAAATGCAGCCTGTGATAGCATATCCCTACAAGCACTCAATGTATAACAAAATCTAGGTCTAGCTAAAACGATAGATATGTATGTCATCGATGATAGGATCATCGCTCGTTAGCCTCTGTAACCCTCCAGCAACCATCATGTACCTACATACATGAAAAAATATACGCTACAATCAGTGAGGAGTGACTAGAGTTCTCCTAGCCACCTATTGTTAGCAACACGTAACACATAAGAACATCCAACATACTCCAACATTATAACATGCGAAATATATATATATATATATATATATATATATCAGCTTTCATATCAACATGCTTCAGTTATGCAAATACCCCTAACTAACTTCGGAAACTATTTGAAGCAAGAGCCGGTCTCCCTTCCGTGCCCGGCCGGGGGGTCTTTCTCCTCAAACCATTTACGAACTCAGAATAAGGGCCGTCCAATGCCTTGGACGAACAATACTCAAATGATAACCATACTCTAGATAAACACAATTTCAACAACATCTGACACTGTACCCCAACTCAGACAAGCAGATGCAAACAACAGTATCTAGAACTAACCCCAACTCGGGAAAGAACTAAACACAATCGGCATGTCCAAGTCGCACCCCAACTCAGGTAAACTTGGTAAACAAGGTCAGCTAGTAGACATCCGTGAACCCCAACTCAGGCACGAATGGATACCGATCAGCTAATAATGGTTCAATGACCCAACTCAGCCATAACCATTACCCTTCGTAGTGAACCAGGATCCCAACTCAGACCCAATTCACCACGGTCATACAAACTCGCAGAGGGAAAGAGGTCCCAACTCAAACATCTCCCACCGCATCATCCATACAGGTAACGGTCAGAGATCCCAACTCAGACATGTCCGCCACGCCACATACACGTACATGTCAAACTAGAGGTCCCAACTCAGACATAACTTGACATGCAACAAACATCAGTACATATCGTACTCTAGCAGTCCCAACTCAGACATATTCCGATATGTACTACAACCAAGTCCTACGTCTTAATTTTACTGACTTCTAATCAACACTTAATTGATCCCGGAAACTAAGTCGATGGAGAGCCGGTTTCCCTTTCGGTTGCCCGACCGGTGGGTCTCTATCCTCAATTCTATTCACGAACCCAATATAGTGCCGCCCGAACTCCGAGGACCTCAAACAGCATACAAGACATACGAAAGAAGTCTCAAGCAAATCGGATGAATCGATCACTAGTTAAACATGATTTTGTATGTAATGGGGCTCTCAAACGGTCATAGACAGGCTGTCGGTCAGCCGTCTGACAACCCCATCCAAGTACAGCCTTTGAAAATCAAAGCAACAAGGAAAGGGTCCCCAGCCGGTCGACCGGACGTCGGCCACCCGGCTGGGGAGATCTATCTCCCTAATCTCCTCTTTAAAATGAAACAACACACAAAGGAGTCTCAGCCGGTGGACCGGCGGCCGGCCACCCGACTGAGCACCCCATCTCACGTTTTTCAACAACAGAAGAAAACACCCTAAAAGGGCTCTCAGCCGGTCGACCGAATGCCGGTCGGCCTACTGGCTGGGAGTCCCTGTTCGTGATTTTTCGCAATTTCAACAAGAGTAAAACATTCCATTCCTTCATCAAATCTTCCTAAACATGATTCTAAACAACAACTCAACAGTCCCAGCATGTTTATAGCATCAAACAACTATAAGAAACATATAAACAGTATCAAATTCATGGATTCACATCAAAATCCCAAATTATACCCATCTTTATGTATACTCCCAAATTCAACCCATATGATGATTTCAACATAAATTTCTAACAACAATCAGAATAATAAACATACTAAAGATGTTTGCAACCTATCTTATGCTTCTAAACATATAAACACATCAAAATCAACACAAAGCATGTTAATATGACAAATAGGCGAGTAAGCTCATTATCAGCACCTCAAGCGTCTTGTGCTCCAAATTCTTCCTCCACAGTGTAAGAATCAACCTCGGGATCGTCCAAGCCAACTCCTAAGAACATAAAAACGAAAATTAGGGGCTTAAAACGAATTAGGGCAAAAACAGCCCGAAAATGAAAGTTCGAGAAATGAAAAACAAAAGTGATAGAAAAATTAGAAATTGCGAAATTTATCCGAATATGTAAATATTACCTTGATTCGAGTTGAATTAGGCCTTTAGATGATCTTTTAGGAGCTTTCCAAAGAAGAGAGAAAATGGATTTTGGTTTACTGTGTTTGTGTTTTGTTGAGAAAATGAAATGTCGTAATAATGAAGAAAGGAGGTGTCCTTTATTTAGGTGAGTCGGGTTTCCTCAATTTAAGTGGAACGGAAACCTAAGACGGGAAATGCCAAGTGAACTAAACATCTTGAGATAAAAAAATTCTTAAGATGGAACTTAACGGTAATTCTAAAATAAAACTTACGAAATATTATTAACTAATATTATATTCCTGAAAATATTTTAAAATATTAAAATATTATTTTACGAAAATACGGGATGTTAATGGTAAAATTAGAAAAGGGACCTCTTAAGCACGTGTCAAAAATCAATAAAGTAGATAGCATACAGGTATTAAGAAGATTAAGTTCATGTTTATGCATATTGATGTAACATGTCTCATAAGGAGTACTACTCACATCCTAAACAAACTGGTCACAAATGACACCAGGTATAAAGCTCTAAAAACCTTAGAATGTATTGTAGCTTGCCAAAGATAAAAAGTCAAGTCTCAAAATCAGCAATTATTTTGACAAAAACTCGTAGATTATGCATCTGAGTATACTAACAACATGTTGACTAGCAAGGCTTAGGTATAAACAGCTGAAATGCAAAGTCATAATTGAAATACTATCGTTCCGACTCAACCTATATGCTAAAATAAACGTGCATGTTTTTTTGAAATTTTTGAAATTTTTCAATTTTTTGGATTTTTATATATGAAAGGAAAATAAAACAACAATGCAACCAGAAGTGCAATAAAACATGAATGCAACGCAAAACCCTTCCCCAAACCAAATCACACAATGTCCCTATTGTACAATAGCATATGCAAAGGATCAAAGAATTTGCGTAAAAATAACTAAGGAAAAAATGAAGGAACTCACAAAACAATGGGGCGAACGGAAACCTCCCCAAACCAGCGTTTGCTAGGAGGTTTCGGTAGCCAGCAGTGCTACCATAAAGACCTGAAAAAGACAAAAGACAACTCTTTTTTGGAAATTAAACGAATTGGGTGGTAAATGGAATTCACAAGGGGTGGAAAAGAAAAAAAACAAGTGCGAAAAGAAAATAGAAAAAAGGACTCCTTAAAATTCCTTGCACGCTTCTCAAGGTGACCAATTAAATGGTGTATCAGAAAGGAGAAATCGGACCTTATTAGATATGGTTCGATCAATGATGAGTCAGGTTGAGCTACCTGATTCATTTTGGGGATTTGCATTATTATTTGCATTATTTTCTCTCAATTGAAGTCCGACTAAAGCAGCTGATAAAACTCCATATAAAATATGGAAAGGAAAGGTTCCTAATATGTCATTTCTTAGAATTTAGGTTTGTGATGCTTATGTTAAACACTCTACTTAGCGCAAGTATCCCATCATTCACTCTCACTCTTCAAATGGTGACATATAGACACTAGGATCACCAAAACATGTCTCACAATACCTCGTAGGTCTTCCTCAAATACAACGTTCTCCGAAACATGGTTACGGGTATCCTCGAGAAACTCTTCAAGCACATGTAAGGTAGGTTACCTCACATGAGGACTTAGAAAGGCAAGTCACAAGGTGAAGTCGAAAGAGCATGAAGATAGCTCTCGAGAAGGATTAACAGAAGTCTAAGGAAGGAGACTAAGATTTTAACGGTTACATGTACATCAGATTACGAATAAAACAGTAAACATGTACATACCAGTAGATGGGTCAGGGTGAACTCCAGTCTCAGCTTGACTCTGAACAGCTATGGCTCTACTGGTCTCGGCCTCTAGGTCAGTAGTGACAACTCTATCAATGGTGACAATCCCCACGGGGCACTCGAAAGAGCGATGTCCAAGTTTCTCGCAGGTGAAGCATAAGTAAGGGTTGCCGTGACATTCAACTCTAGGATGAAGATCCTTGCGACAATGGAAACACTGTAGGGAAGCACCAGGTGAGAGGTCCATGCTTCGAACCTGAGAAGTGTTAGCTCTCTTGAACTTCTTCTTCTTTTGGGTACACTGATCAGAGAGGTGTCCGGGTTTCCTACAACGGTAGCAGATGCGCGGTCTTGCACGGTGGTCTATGTCCGGGCTAACCGTAGTAGGTTGCTCAGTGAACAATGGGCATTATCCCTTCCCAGGAGGAGAGGAGGAGGAAGGAGGACTAAAAGGTCTCCCGCTTCGACAACTATGCAAAGGTGGTCGGGGAGGAGAGAAGGCTCTAGCTCCTTCACAATAGATCTAGTACGGGTCCTCCACTCGCAAAACACTGTAGTAACTCTAGAAGTAAGAAGTCGGGTCACCACTGGCTACACTCCTAGTCTCAGCATTAAGCTTGCTCCGAAATAGGTAAGCTTTGTCTTATTCTTTCTCGACTAGTTGCGGGACAAAGTGGATTAGCTCCTCAAATCGATTGGTGAAGGCCTGAACAGAAAGGGTTTTTTGGCGAAGGTTCATGAACTCGGTCATCTTATGGTGGCGTATATCCTTATGGTAAAACTTTATGCCAAGAAGAGTCTTGAAACGGTTCCATGTGAAAGTAGGGTCACGAGCAGCAGGAGAGCTGATCGTCATCCACCAACGTCTAGCCTCACGAACTAAGAACTGAGATACTACTCGGATCTGATCCTCAGGATGAACACCATAAATCATGATGTTTTTTTCCATGTCAAAGAACCATGCGGTGAGGGTCGCAGAACTGGTCTCTCCGTCAAAGGTCCTAGCCGCATTTCTCCACATCTGAGTAACAATCCAAGTCAATCCTCCAGGTTGGTTACTTCCCGATGTCTGTGAAGAAGAAGAGGCCACACTTGCCGGAGTTATATAACCCATGAGAGTTTGAATGAGGACATGCATCACAGCATTCTCGTCATCGGTTGGCTCCGTCATTCTTCAATCATACAAGAATGAACCGTTAGACCTATTCCTAACAATGCACAAACAGATTACAATAATAAGTCCTTAAATCTACCCTATCTCTCATTCATTATTCAATTATATGGTCAAGTTAAGGTTGGGGGTACATGAGTGCGTCGGGAGCGATAACGCTCTGATACCAACTGTAAAACCCCTCGTCGCAGTGGAAAAATAAAGCATTCAAACATGCCAAAATTTACGTGGAATTTAAACTTTAACATGCATGATAACGAGGTGAACTAAAAACAAACCGTACAAACTGAAATAAGTAAAACATAGATAAGTATTTGTCTAAGTACGAAAGTATAAATACAAAACAGCCTGGGATGGTACATCCCTACAGGCACTCAAGTATAAATCCAAAACATCTAGGTGTAGCTAACGATAGAAATGGTAAGTCATCGATGAAAGGATCATCGCTCGCTAGCCTCCTGTAACCCACCGTCAACCTGTCATGTACCTACATACATGAAAAACATGTACGCCACAATCAGTAGGGAGTGACTAGAGTTCTCCTAGCCACCTATTGTTAGCGACACGTAACACATAAAGCATCCAACATACTCCAACATTTATAACATGTGAAGTACATAAATATCAATCTCTCAACTTCATATCATCATGCAATACTATGCAAAGGCTCTCAACTAACTTCGGAAACTATTTGAAAGGAGAACCGGTTTCCCTTCCGGTTGCCCGGCCGGGGGGTCTTTCAATCCAAACCGTTTACGAAACCAGACTAAGAGTCGTCCAATGCTTTGGACGAGCAATACTAAGATAACCAATATTCTACACAAACACTATCAAACAATCAGCAACATCTGACACTGTACCTAGGACAGCAGATGCAATCAGCAGTATCTAGGACCCACCCAAACTCAGGCAAGAACTAGGCACAATCAACAGTGTCCAAGTCACACCCCAACTCAGTTAAACTTGGTACACAAGTCAGCAAGCATACACCCGTAGCCGCAACTCAGGCACGGATGGATACCAATCAGTTAATAATGATTCATAATGCAACTCAGTCAGAACCATTACTCTTAGTAATGAAATTGGGATCCCAACTCAGACCCAACCCACTACGGTCAAACAAACTCACGGTAAGACAGAGGTCGCAACTCAGACATATTCCTACCGCATCATCCATACACGAGACGGTCCGTACGTCCGAACTCAGACTAGGCCGTCACGCCACAAACACTCACGTGTCAAACTAGAAAATCGCAACTCCGACCATAACTTGACACCCATCAAACATCAATACATATCATACTCTAGCGGTCCCAACTCAGAGATATTCTGATATGTACTACAACCAAGTCCTTAGTCCTAACTTTACTGACCTCTAAACAACACTTAATTGACCCCGGGAACTAAGTTGAGGGAGAGTCGGTTTCCCTTTCGGTTACCCGACCGGGGAGTCTCTATCCTCTCTCCATTCCCGAACCCAATATAGTGCCGCCCGAACTCCGGGGACCACAAACACATGTATAAAGCATAGGGAACAAGTCTCAAGCAAATCGGACAAGCCGATTAAAAGTTAAAGCGATTTTAAAAGAAGAAGGGTCCTCAGCCGGTTGGAGACAGGCTGCCGGTCAGCCGGCTGACAACTCCCTTCAATAAGCCTTCGAAAAACAACGAAAAACAAGGGAAGTGGTCCCCAGCCGGTCGACCGGCCGCCAGCCACCCGGCTGGGAGACATTTCTCCCTACTTCCCAGCCTACGTAAAACATAACAATAAGGTGTCTCATCCGGTCGAACGACGGCCGACCTCCCGGCTGAGCACCCCTACACTTTGGCCTTTCTTAAACAACAAAAAACAATAAGAAGACCTCCCAACCGGTCGACCGGCTCAGAGCCCCTGAGCGTAAAACGCGCATTCGACAGTGGTTCAAATCTTTCGATAAATCGATACCAATCTTAAAAATCGCAACAATACAAGTTTACCCAGCATATTAAACATACATATGAACCATAAACAAGCATTTAAGAATCAACAGAACACATATTAAGATCAAACTTTGTATTCATCTTAACTTTTCAAAAACTGAAAATGAACATGTGAAACCTATAGAACTTCATAATCATCAATTAAACCACTTATTGGACATATAAAACAAGTTCATTCCTAGCATGCTTCTATGTTCATACATCAACATAAGTTCTTAAAATCAGAATCAACATAAAAAACAAACCCAAATTCTGCTACTTTAACAATATGGCCGAGTTACTCATAATTGTCACCTCAAAGCGGGTTAAGCTCCGAAATATTCTTCAACTATGAGAGTATCGACCTCCGGGTCACCTAAACCACTTCCTACAACCATAAAAATGGGAATTATAAGCTTAAACTCGAATTAGGGTAAAACAACCCATTTTTCGAAAGTGGCAAAACGGAAATTGAAAGAGATATAAAGATTGCAAATCTCGAGAGGATTCCGAAAATATAAAATTTACCTTGATACGAGTTCCGGAAGGGGTCGAGATCGTCTTTAGAAGCTTGGAGAAAAAGAGAAAATGGAGCTTGCATTGTTACTGTGAAATGAAATGAGGATGTCGATGGAGATGAGGGTTTATGTAGGGTTTAGGTTGTCCTTTTTTTTACTTTTACTTTAGTCGGGTTTATTTCTTTAAGTGATACGGACTCGAGTCGGGAAATGAAATGCCAAGTGATAACATCTTAAGATTAAAATATCTTAAGACGGAACTTAACGGAAAACTTAAAATAAAACTTACGATTTATTATTAAAATAATATTATATTCCGGAAATAATTTTATACTATTAGAATATTGTTTACGAAAATACGGGATGTTACATTATCCATATCAATCATCATTAATCAATTATAAGCTTACTAAATATAGACTTACTATATATAGACTTAATAAATATAGCAGGAATTCAAATAACCAAATATTACTAAATCAACAAGAATAACCATATAACATGTATAACATATGACCATACAATTATAAACTCATAACCATACTAATAAGACAACTTATACTAACAATATTAATGTTAAACAATACTTACTAATAATATTAATAATAATGATAATTATAATGTTAATTGTGATGATTAGGAAATACAACAACATTTATAAAGACCCCACAAATAATAATAATAATATACTAATAGCAAAAGTATTAACAATAATAATAATCTACCCATGATAATAATAATAACAAAAGCTTATTAATTAAATAATTATATCTTAACATGAAAAACTCATAAACACGTCAGCAACGAGGAACACAACAACAATATTAATATAAATAATAATACTAACATAATATACTTTATCATCATCATCATCATCATCATCATCATCATCATCATCATCATCATCATCATCATCATCATCATCATCATCATCATCATCATCATCATCATCATCATCATCATCATCATCATCATCATCATCATCATCATCATCATCATCATCATCATCATCATAATAATAATAATAATAATAATAATAATAATAATAACACTAATGCTAACTCTAACCAATCAAACAACAATAATAATAATATAAATAAGAATGATAATAATTATTACCACGTTGTCACCTACAACACGACACAACAATTCGAACCCGAACAATTCGAACCCGAACAATTCAAGACCACGCACACCCAAAACACAAACAGACCCCCACAAACGTGACACCCACACCCGACAAACACCACCCCCAACACCATCTACCACCACCCGCTTCCCCACTGGCACCACCCAGCTCGCCACTGAGCCGCGGTGGCCCCAGGAAGTACACAGGCGAGGAAATCAGCGTGTGCACATACCTGTTTCTCTGGTGAAAACGACAGCCCTTACGTCCCCTTAACCCACCGTGTTAAACTCCTTACTAGTTCTCTGGGGTGGCGACTGAAAGGTGAGGGTTTTCTCTAGGTCTTGATTGAAATAGGGATAGGGTTTTGGGAGTGACTAGTTAGGGCGACATGGATGAGGTTGAGATGTTAGTCTTATACTCTTATTATATCGAGATGGGCTGGTTGTTGTCACGCAATCCGAGGCCCAATCAACTCACCCCAATACGATATGTACTTACTAATACGCACTCCCGACAATCACTACAACATACAAAATATAAAAACACCTTACTAGATAAATATTAATTATCGATATCATGGCCAAACATCATTCGCATATTATCAACACGTGACTATAAATACGAAGTATTGTAATCAAAATACGAGGTATTATAGTCTTCCCCTCTTAAAATGAACTTCGTACCGAAGTTCAAATCCCAAGGTCAACAAACTGGTCACTAGGGACATAATGAATTCGAAGCGTGACACCACGTAACATCAAAAACTTATAAGATACTTTAAAACACGAAATATTAGACTCTACCCTCGTTAAGAAAATTTTGTCCCCAAAGTTTAACGTATAACTAAAATAAAGGATACTTCACGAAACACAATAAAATGCACAACAGAAGAAATCAGGATTATCAAATGTATTCAAACAATCACGACATACCAATTAGCCATGTCATAACAACTAGCCATATCTTAAATGAATAAGATTTTACAATCCTATCCTCCTTAAAACATGGTTACGTCCCCGTAACCCCATTATAAAAAAAAATTGTCAACCCATTACTCCGTCTTACTCATTACTCTATCTCTCGCATACAACTTTACTCTAAGTAACCAAGTATTGTATTCTCATCGTCGAATCTAAGACCAAAGACAAGGGGTGAGTGAACTGGTGAGATAAAACCTCAAAACAATACTTCCATCTCAATACTGATTTCAAACACAAATAACCATGGTCAATCCGAACCATAAACACAATGTGGCACAACGGCCCAATACTTATAACTCAATACCAGTAACTAATTCTCATTTCAATTTCAATATCAATATTATCAAATATTCCATTAAAGGATCTGCTCAACACTTATAGAGTAAAACTCTAAGCTACTCACCCACGAGTCAAGGTCAAAGAATACGGCAACTCGATAAAACACTGAACTGCAATCTCAATTTTAATACAAAATCGATCATGGTCTTTGTTCTAGTCTCATGAGTAACTCAATCCCCTCAAACTTTATCCCATAAACTAATTAACATGTCAATGTACATACCTTAACCAAATTCATTGACATGCTTGTATGTATCCTTATATTCCAACTTCATAAACAAGAACTTGTACGCTATACCAAACCAAGCTAATACAGAATCATTATAAATAACTCAGCTAATCAATTACCAAAAGTTTACCCACCTCACACTCAACCCGTCTCACAAACAAAAACATTATCTTATCAATAGGAAATATTAACTATCAAAATAAAAGAACAATTACTAATATTCAACTCAAATAAGTACTTGTAAGAAACCCATGGCAATTATTATGTAAGCATATAACCTCGAACAATAACAAGAGTATTAGGATCGGTAGAAATCTTGTTACGCAGTAAAATAGAATCAGAGTAGCTAATACTTACATACCATTGAAATTTTAACACAAAATCAATATATTCACAACAATGTAAACAATCAAGAAACTCATAGTTCATAATTGACAAATTAAAACATTTCATGTTCGTAATCATATTATAGACATATTATGTTCGTAATCATATTATGTTCGTAATCATATTATAGACATAGGACAAAATTTATTAACGTAATTAAACATGGGGCATTGACATATTTCACGAGATGTACACCAATCATAGGCTTACAAGACCGTTGAACATTCTTGGATTAATAAGTTAAAATCACTTAAGTACATTTTCCATCTCCTCACATTACATCATTTATCACGAAACTGTTAACATATATGACTTGCAAAATAAAATTTTTATATTATGCGGAGAAATTAAACATTCGGGCAGGATTCCATCATCACGTAGTTACATTATTTGTCATGTTGCAAACAGTCACTAAAGTTATCAAAACATCAAGCGTTGTCATTAGACCTGTCAAACGGGTCGAACGGGCGGGTTACGGGTCGGGTAGATAGGGGTTCGGGTAAAATATGGGTCGGGTGTATTTCGGGTCGGGTAAAATACGGGTCAAGTCTATACGGGTTCCGGGTCGGGTTCAGGTAAAAATACGGGTCAATCAACATCTTTTCCTCGCATCTTTTAATACATTTTTTATATCGTAATTTATACCCTTTATACGTTTTCTCTCCTCTTACTCGTCTTAATCAACATAATGTCACCATTTTCGCCATCACCACCAAAATCACCATCGTTATCGTCATCATCACCCTCATTAACTAGCTAAGTACGATAATTAGACTCGAATAAGATAACAATGATGACGTGACATGTGATCTGAGGTGATGAGGTGGCAGTGTTGACGCGAAGTGCGGTTCAGTTCGATGAAATACGGTGAAAGTGACGGTATAACACACACTTCGAGGTGATGATGTGACATGTGAGCCTAGCCGATGAGGTGGCAATGATGGTGTGGAATGAGGTGTAAGTGACAGTGTGGCACGCATTTCAATGTGATGACGTGACATGTAGTCCATCGAAATAATGAGGTGACAGTGCTAACGAGGAATGTAACTTGACGTACTACACTAAAAGTGACGACGTGACACATACTTCGATGGGATGACATGGCATGTGGTACGAGGTAATGCGTTAATGGTGCTGCCGTGGAATGCAATTCAACGTACTATGGTAAAAATGATGGTGTGACACACACTTTGAGATAATGACGTGGCATGTTGTTTGAGGTGATGATGTGACATATCGCATATTTCTCCTCAAAAATTTATAAGTCATCAATACCTATATGACATTGTATATTTTAAAAATGATATATTGTCTTGACCCAATGGTCAACCCGCTGCGGGTCGGGTTTTGACCCGTTATTTACGGGTCAAAACGGGTTCGGGTATCTTTCGGGTTCGGGTTAAAAAGCCGGGTTATTTACGGGTCGGGTTACGGTCGATTTTCGGGTCGGGTCAGGTTTTGACACATCTAGTTGTCATGGATAATCTTTACTTTGAAAACATTTTGAAACTTTCGAAACATTGAGATGGTAATTTGTGGCAATTTATAAACTCGAGTCAAAAGACAATTTTTTATTTATTTTTTATTTATTTTTTATTTTTGGGAAAAAGTAAGCTTGTCATTAAAGATCAAAATATTACACCCTACTAACTTTTCGACAACTTGGGAATACCAACCCGTTTGTCTAATTCACACTAACATTCTTAAGACTTTCAATCCAATCAAGGACTACTCTGCTCTTTCTCTTAACCGTACACTTATGTAGCCTAGCCTGAACATCCTGTAGGACTGTCCAAGCAACTCTCTCTGGTCTCCTTACATACCCATCAATTCTACATTTGTTCCTGCTCCACCATAAATGGTATATCAACGCATTCATGATCATCCCAACAATTTTCTTTTTGCACAAAGACCTGTATCTCTCTCTGGTCCATCTGCCTATGCAATCAGTTACAGGAATTTGTAGTTTACTCCATTTCATTACTTCCTGTCTACATCTGCTACTGAAGTCACACTCAAAGAATAAGTGAGCATGGCTTTCAATCTGGACACCACACAGATAACATTCATTCACATTGCAGATACGCATCATCACCATTCTGTCTTGCGTAAGCAATCTCTCCTGAGCTACCAACCAGCCAATAAACAAGTGCTTTGGGATAGTCCAGTTATTCTGGCTCCAAGGATACCAATCAACCTCACTTACAATAGGTTGCAACCATTTATACGCAGAGCTGATAATGTAATTCTGATTCTGTGCCCAAATGAAATCCTTCAATCTTCCCTTGGTTTGACAGATCTTCCTCCATGCCCAACTAGAATTGATTGTAGGTTCATAATCTTTCCAAATGCTCCTTTTGATATAAATGGCATGGACCCATTTTACCCATAAGTGGTCTGCCTTCTTCTCAATCCACCAGACATACTTTCCAATTGCTGCCACATTCCAGTTCATCAGATTACAAATACCCAAGCCGCCTTTCTTTTTAGGCCTGCAGATTGTCTCCCAAGCTACTAGAGCAGGGCTCTCACTCGTATCTCTTCCATGCCATAGATAGGATCTACAAATAGCCTCAATCTTTTTTAACATGGACTTGGGTAAGATAAAAATCCTTGCCCAATAATTATGAAGAGTACTGAGCAAAGATTTAATCAAAACCAATCTGCCTGCATACGACAAATGCCTTGTCCCCATCCCCCTTCTACTAACCACATTCTCTACCAAACTGTCACACTCCAGAACAGACAGTCTCTTCGTAGACACATTCACGCCTAAATATTTGAAAGGAACCCTCCCTCTCTGCATACCACTGGCCTGCTCTAACCCCTGAATCACACTATCATCCACTCCATTACAATAGAACTGGGACTTGCTTCTATTCAGATTTAGCCCAGACGCCTTTGAAAAATAATTAAAACTATTCAACAACAAATCAATTGAGGCTCTATCCCCTCTACAGAATAGGATAAGATCATCTACAAAACACAGATGATTAAGTCCCACTCTTTGGCAAAGAGGATGAAACCTAAACTGCTCATGCTCCTGTATAATGTTCAAGATTCTACTTAGATACTCCAGACAGAGAGTAAATAAGAGAGGGGACAATGGGTCACCCTGTCTCAATCCTATTTGACCCTTAAAAAACCCAAAAATCTCACCATTCAAGGCCAACGAATAAGAAGGGGTAGTAACACATTGCATAATGATGTGCACCATTTTCTCAGGGAAATCCAAGGCCTTCAGCACTTCTTCCATAAAAGACCACTCAATTGAATCGTAAGCCTTCTGCATATCCAGCTTCATTAGCACTCTAGGAGAACAAGACTTCCGATTATACAGCCTTATCAAATCCTGACAAATAAGAATGTTTCCTACAATGTCCCTCCCTTTTATAAACGCACTCTGGGACTGACAAATGATATCAGGTAAAATGCCCCTCAATCTTTGACAAATCACCTTCGAAAGACACTTATAGAGAGTGTTGCAACAGGCAATTGGCCTGAATTGCGATACATTCTCAGGCATATCAACTTTTGGTATCAGAGAAATAATAGTATTGTTGCACTATTTCAATAACTGCCCACTCTGGAACACTGATTGAATTGCAGAAACCACATCATTCCCCACAATACTCCAACAATCTTTGAAGAATTGACTACACGGAGACATTCTGACTTTTCTTTACAAAAACACTGTTCTTGTACTTCATGAATTATGAAGGTTTTAACGATACAAACGAATTCACAAGACTAGTACTTCCATAAGTCACATATCAACCAACTAATAATTCAATACATCGTGATCAGATTATAGCAATATGTAACTCACTTTATGGCATAACAGTATACTAAAAAAAAAGATTATAACACTAGTAGAAAAATATTTATTTGCTGCTCCATATAAAGGCCTAATTGCTGCGTTTTTAGTGTAGCAGCAAATAAGGGGGCAGCAAATAGAATATTTATTTGCGGCGGTAGAAAAACGCAGCAAATAAATGGCTATTTGCTGCTCCACCTTCAAAAAAAACGCAGCAAATAAATATCCTTATTTGCTGCGTTTTTTGAAGGTGGAGCAGCAAATAAGTACATTTATTTGCTGCGTTTTTTGAGAGTGAGCAGCAAATAAATACATTTATTTGAGGCGCTTTTTTTGCAAAGGAGCCGCAAATAGTATTTTATTTTAAAAAAAAAAAAATTTTAACGGGCTGTCTTCGCCCAAATACACCTATACACAAAAACTTCCAAAGTCAACCGAAATACCATTATATATATAACCATAACAAGTACATTCAATACACTTCTTACAAGTTACAACCACTACCATCAACATTGTCTTCACCACTAACGTCAACAAAATTATCAAAAGTAGAAAATGATGTCTCGTAATCATCTAGAAAGCAAATTCTTACAATGATTCTCAAGTTAAGGACTAAGTAATACATCGACTAGTGAAGTACGTAGCCCATTTATCCCGCACTTCATTGATCTGACAATCCGAGTACGACTCCTTTCCTTCCGAGTTGAAAACCTAAATATAACATAACAAAAAGTATGAGCAAAAAAATAAGAGATAAAAAATCAGAATGTTTCATGATCTTATTGAATTGAACAAGAATAAAAAATCACATATTTTTTGGCTGCAAGTACAGTTCAAAGGTGCTGGGATTGGTGAATAAGAAGGCTAATTTAATGATTCCTTCCTCTTAGCCAATTATATGGTGTAATACAACATCAGGGAGTAAAGTTTACTCCACCCTTTAAACACGAGACGGCAATGGAGTGGGTAGTTTGTTTGTGAAGGAGATAAATGCAACTTCCAGCCTTTTTTTCCTCTGACCACACCCCTAGAAGCAAACAAATTGAAAATAAACACCAGGAGAAAGAGAAGCAAAGTTTTGAATCCTAAAGCAGAATGTGTGATTTACAAGTACACGATTTGGTGCTTGCTAACCATTAATAAGTTGGCAGTAGAATGAGTCAATGATGAGTAGTGGTTCAAAGTTGAAACCATTTGTGTAAATAGTTTTGATATTGATTGGCTACATTGCATTTTTACCCGACGAATGATAGAGCTACATAAACGGAAGAAAATGACACATACCTTCTCCAAATCAGTTATAGTTGTGCAAATCTTCACTATGTCATACATGAAACGCATCACAAAATTGCCCGACTTGAAGCGCTCGTTTTGTTGAGGGCACTAAAACAAATAAAATTTAGATGAGATAGTTGTAATTGAAATACGAGCTAATAATAAATAATAAAAATGAGCTTAAAGTATTATGAAATTTATTAATCGGTCACCTTTACAGATTTCCACAATGGCTCATTCCTTTTCACCTTTATTTCACCACCCGACATTTTGTATCTTTTTAGGGAGCTACAATAAAAAAAAATTACAAGTGAAGTTATATAAGTGACGCTCATGCTGTAGGCTATATAACATAAATAAGAAAAGCTTATACTACAATTACTTGCCTTAGAACTACCATCTTCATATACAACTTACGACCTTCTTTAAGGGTTGCTGAGTCAAACTCGTATATGGTATACGTTTGTGGAGAAATAGCGAGTAGAAGCCAATGTTTACTGCATGTAAAACATATCAGCAACCTTAGTTCACAAGCCGGTCTAGTGGGACATTATATTAAATCTGATCAAATTAATTAAAGGAATGAAAACTAATTGCAAATTAAAGGAATGAAAACTAATTGCATCACTGCAAACAACCCATCAAGTAAACAAGCAAACATACAACCATAAATCTATGAACTGACTGCAAACACCTATCAAGTAAACAAGCAAACACTATGAAAATTTGAATGACTGGGATATTAAGCTCACACCCCTCGAGAAATTGCTTTAGATCATCTTTGTATACTTCCGCCTTTCCATCATTGTTGTAATAAAAAAAGTCGGCATCCAACTTAATGTTATAGGTCTCTCCATCAACCATTGTCCCAACAAGTACACTCAACAAACCTCAATTTTGTTTATGACTAAATACATAACATGACATTGTTAGGCACATTCATTGATTCATTGTATTTCGATTGAACCTTTGGGACTTTGAGCATTGTTGACAAGTATGCTCAGTGCATATGTTTCAGCACTACATTATTCCTATTCCAATGTACTTAAGATGATCCAAGTAAGATTAAGGTTCTTAACATCCTACCTAAGTATTAACGTAGGATAAATTAAAATATTTAATTAAAAGGTAAGTATAAAATATATCAAAAACAAATATACATTATGAGACTACTGCTAATACAAGGAATTCGAAAACAATCTAAGATTGCCCCATTATAGCTCGTAGTAGTCTACCGTACTGCACGACCAGAGATCGCAACAAAAGAACTACTTATAATAGCACCTCGTACACTTATTCCTTGAAAGCATTTAACCAATGGACAGTGCATTCCCACTGTACGCCTAAGCCAATGCTCCAAACCAATATCATCCAGCTAATTATCAAGTAGCCAGCCCCTATTCGCTCAACATGTGCCAAATCCATCATTTATGCAAAACATCCAGTACTACAAATAACAATCTGATTTGTTCAAAAGTGCTACACGGCCACTTTGTTTTATCCAAAAGTACAGCCCCAAGCAAGCACAGAAAGCCAAGAGCTCGCAACTATCAGACCCCAAAGTGCAGCTGCAACCATCCTGCAACAGTGCTCCTCACGAACTGCACAAAACAGCCCGTAGCCAACCGCTGCACAAGACCGACATGACAATCTCTGCCTTATTCCGAATACCCTACATACTCCAGCTCCATATCCGCTAGTCTACTTCTTCATTCACAGTCATACCTACAACTCGCAACAGTCAGCAGCTTATTACTCAGAAGCGATACGCTACTGTTCTGTTGTGATGCATCCCACCCCCAGCCACAGCAGCCAGTGCGAAAACGCACTACCTACTGCCTCTGCAAGAGGCCCGCACTACGTCCCAGCGACTCCAATGCCCAATCTCTGGTCACTGCACACCCGAGCATCCTTAACAGACGCAGTGTGTGCACTGCCCAAAGGCGGGAATTGAGTAGTATCCAAAACGAACGTAGCTCCTATACTTCTAATACAAGGTATTCGAAAGCAAAAAAATGCCCTATGAAAATTCCATGTAGTCTCCGTTCAACACGATCAGAGATCGCGTCTAAAGATCTGATTTAAGCACTTCGAACTCTTATTTGAACATTGGGTTGCAGCCATACCCAGTGCACATCCAAATGAAATGCTCCAAGTCAATTCCAGCCAGCAATAAGCATCCTACTGCCAGCCTACTCACCAAATGCCCCACTGTACTCTAAAATGAAAACGCATCATCCCAGTAGCAAACAAAATAGCAACTACTTGGCTCCCTGCCCCATTCATTTTATGCTACATACCATTTGCATACCCATATCAAACCCAAGATAAGTCTAAAAAAAGGAAGCTTTTTGTGTTTAATTTTCCATGGTCTTACACTCCTGATGACTTAAAGAAGGTTTTTAGTGAATGCGGGACTGTTAAGGGCGCTGAGGTAATGTTTATTGTCTATAAGCTTACAAGAAATTATTATAATTCCTAGATACAATTGTGTGGGCACCCGCCTTATCCACAAGTCAGGTAAAAACATAAGATACACCAGAAAAGAAGTGTAATGCATTACTGTAAGAGGGGTTTTTGATAATTTGAAATGGGTTTTGTTTAGATTATCAAGAATAAAGATGGGAAGTACAGGGGATTTGCTTTCATTACCAAGTACAGGGGATTTGCTTTCAATACTATTGTGACTAATCCACACTAAAACAGCAATACGATAGACACAAAAACAACAATACTATTATGGCTAAGAGAATCAGAGTATCCAAATACCTCCCGCTTTCTTACTATTATGACTAATCCACACTTTTCTTGACATCGAAATCAAAACTTTATTTTACATTGCGCTCTTTTTTCATTCTGCAATACTAAATTCTGCAATACTAATTATTAAAAACTGCAAGATTGCAATCCATCACTCTAAAACCCTAAAATTGATTTATGAATTTCATACAATTGTTCAATTATTGCATAAACATAGAGATAATCATAATCATTCTACAAAATTAACTAAAAATTACAACAAACAATGTAGTAAATCAATCACACTAAAACCCTATAATTAATACTGGATTACATACCTAATATCCAAATAAACGAAGAGGATGATGGTTTCGGCGAGTTGGATTAAAACTGGTGAGGCACGCGGCGATGGAAGGTCAAATTCCGGCGGTGGTTTAATAGTCGC
Organism: Silene conica; assembly: GCA_029255685.2. Classification (NCBI taxonomy): domain Eukaryota; kingdom Viridiplantae; phylum Streptophyta; class Magnoliopsida; order Caryophyllales; family Caryophyllaceae; genus Silene; species Silene conica. Next base: position 26,353,361 of record CM055313.2, on the reverse strand, counting down.
GGTGGTGGTGGATTTTGTAATTAAAATTTACTGTGTGTTTTGGGAACAAGGCGCGGTATATGGATTATATGTGAGGGTGATTGTAGATTGCGGTATATGGAATGTAAAGTATTTGCTGCGTTTGTTTTAATTATTTTATTTTCTTTTTTCTTTTTTTTTCATTAATATAAAGGAGGGGTGGTAATTGGTACATTTATTTGCTGCTATTTGGATAAAAAGCCGCAAATAGAGAGCAGCAAATAAATATTTTTCTACTAGTGTAATCACATGGAACTAATCAGAGATATACCATTAATATACGAAAGAACACCAACGAGATCCACATTGTTCAATTAATCACAATTAATTATAACAATTAGATTTATATATAACTTTTACTCATGACACCATGCTAATAACCATGATTTTAAGATCACATACGAATATCACATCATTATTTTGAGGTCATAATACTAGAAAGTAAGAGCGTCGGTATAATAGAAACTATTTTATATGAAACTTGACGAAATTGAGCAAGGTTACATTATCATATAGTAAGGTTCATATTCATATCATATGTCTACTATTCATGTTATTAATGCTATATCAGGATATCGCGTAGTCAAAACACATAATTCACATTTCATTAAACCTTTACATGAAACTTACATAACCCACAATTTTGCCAGTTAAACATTATGCAGCCACTTACAAAAATTATAATTAAAGAACCACTCATCTAACTTGCGAGATATTATAGTTTTTAGAAAATATAATGAATTAGCTAACTATAGGAAAAAGAATCGAATGCATATCTCAAGGGGGTTATTTATAACAACTTTTACAACTCAGTTGGCCTCGACAGGAACTTTACAGCAATTCATTGGAAAAAAAAATTTGGGCAACTTGCAAAAATCCCATTAAATAATGACTCGATAAGATTTTACAAGGCTTATCATTTTGAAAACGTGAACGAATATTCTAAACAGTGGAGTTGGAATCATGCAGAAACTATAACCACATTTTAAATGATTTCCTTTACAAAAATCTGGGTCAAAACGGAACTGTGCAGTAACAATCTGACCACTGTCAACTAAAAGATTTATTTCTCTCCAAATATAACTCCTATTAACATGAAACCAAAAGCATTGTAAAACCAACTTAGGAGGTTATCATACATAAAATTTTCATACTCAAATATGGAACACATTTAAAATGACATGCCGTACAAACAAGGTAACATTTTGGAAGTTTATTAAAATTTTGGTTCCGTTACGATTTCACATTACTACATCGAAATTCAACCGTTCTTCTTCCGAAACACGTTGGCATAAAATTTGAAGAACAAACACCACCATATTAACATGTATGCATCATTCAAACTGTAACTATTTGACAAGGGTAAAGTCGTCACCCTAAATCAAAGTAATCCTAGATTACTACTAACAAATAGCTAGAGGTAAGTAGGGTATCGTATTCAGAGGGAGATGGTCGTAAATTTCAGTTTGTTAATATTTATATCCGTCTTAAGGTAACAATTGGGTTGTTTTGATTGGTTTTGGATTCTAATCAACTAATTGCAAGATAAATAAATAAGGATGTAAACAAGTATTAGGAAAGATCTAGGGATCAAGTTCACATAGGCAATTATCGAGGGGAATGGGATTTTAACTAATTCAATTGGGCAAAATTATTATTTAAGATCATATGTCCGATCGGTATTCATATAATCTTTAGATCTAAACCTAACATGCGGTCGCTATAATTACGTCAGTCTATTCAATTGTTGTGGCCTATCTTAGTCTTAATCTACGGTCAGATTTAAGACTAATTTGTGAGACTAATTAACTAATCCTGGCCAGTAATTAACTAATCAGATTTAAAACAACAATAGAACAATAATAATAAGCAGTTTAACAATTAAAGATCATCAAAGTTTAATTCCACTTTCAAATCACCTAGATCCCTTTTCACCCTAGACAAATAAATTAGCTAAGCATGATAACAACAACGACAACAACAAAGAAAAGACGGAAAACGATTGATAACATAATTAAAGGTATGAAGGAATAACAAGAACTTAATTAAAAAAAGAAATAAAGAAAGATTAACAATAATATCGTAATTGAAGGCAAGATCCGATGAATAAAACTAAAAACTAATTTAATTTGAGGGTTTGTAAAACTAGACTAAAAGAATGAAAGAGGACTGAAATTAGGGTCGAAAAAAGCATATGAGACTCAAAGGGCACGACTCCTTATAAAATAAAACATAAGGAGCGACTTTGGAAGGTTTCCGGAAAGAATCCTGTCGCTGAAGGGTTCCTCGATCGAGGACAAGAAGTACTCGATCGAGGGACCTATTGCCGTAGCTGCGTGTTCCCGAGAAAAGGTTCCTCGATCGAGGATGCGTTGTCCTCGATCGAGGGACCTCAGCGCGTAATTCCTGCTTCGCGCACTGAACTTCAAACGTCCGCCATTTCTTTGTTACTTGTCAAAATCAAGCGATTTTCGTGGCGTTGGAAAGCTAAAAGGATAAGCTTTCACCTCCAATTAGAATCACTTGATTATCATTTTTATAGCCTGATATATGGCCCTTATAACTAGGTACTAGTTATATGAAGTTGTTCTTTCGCTTGCGTAGCTTCAAATCTTATCCTTTATTCTTCCTTAGTTCTTGGATATCTTCTTGTGCTTTGTCTTGTTGATTCCATGGTGCTCTATATCACTCTTGTGTTTCACAAATGCATCCATTCTAGATTTAAACACAAAAATACAGAAGTATCGATATTCTACTAAAAGTGACATATAAATATCAATTCTAATCACAGAACCGTAACAAAAGATGCTAAGAGGAGGCATTAAAGTATATATAAATATGACTCATCAAACTACCCCAAACCATCTCTTTGCTTGTCCTCAAGCAAAGCCAAGACTGTAAACAAAAGACACATACAATGGTGAATAAAATAACTCAAAGCTAATGTTAATGCAAAAAAAACCCAAGCTATAAATATGACAAAATAATGACCAAAGTAGAAAACACAGCTCATATCTTAAGGTGAAACTGTAATGTAGACAATAGCAAAATACCTTTCAATCTTGCAAGACAAATTAGTCGGATTTTCGCGGATTCACTCAAGCACTCATAAGGGGGTGAATTATTTGTAAGATAGAAAGAATTAAGACACTCACTCAACTTATGAAACATGCATGCAATCTGATGTGATAGAGATTTCCCAAACTAATATGCAATCATAATAAAGACAAGAGTACATGATTTCAGGACAAAGAAGATGACTATTTGAGTGATGCTATAGAAGTGGTTTGTGCCTAAGCACGTTTGGATATGTGAGGCTAAGATGGTAGTCGCAACTACACTTGCTAACCAAGACCAAACCTACAACAAAAATATTCCAACTAGAGAGATTTTCTCAAGTTTACAACATATGAGAGACAAATGAATACTCCCCTAAGGCAAAATAAGCTCTAGTAACCATCTTTCAATCTGTTAACAAAACCAAATGAAGCATTTATTTTTATTTTATTTTTTTCTTTTTCTTTTTCTTTTTCTTTCTTTTTCTTTTTCGATTTTTTTTCTTTTTTTTTCTTTCTTTGCTTCATACTTTTTTCTTTTTCCACATAAGAGATTAACACAATTGCCAACAATTACCATACCACAAGACATCAACGATCTCTTTATCAACCATAAAAGTAAAATAGACATGATATACAAGCAATTGCGACTGTCCCGAAAGGGTAGACAAATTCTGGGATTGTAGCTTAAAGAATGGGATATAAAATAGGCCAAAATCAGTCAAATGAGCTAACATAAAGATCTCAATTTCAAGGGTATAAAATCAAGTCATTTTAGTTATGTGAGGCTTATTTGAAGGGTAAGAATTTCCTTTCTCATGTACTCAGTCAAAATATGAAAGCATAAAAATATCAAGAAATCAATGTCACACTTATGCAGTTTGATATTACACATTCCACAAGGAGAACTACACTCAAGCCTAAATAACAATGAGACCAGTTTATTGATTTTCCTGGCCTAGGAAGCTCTAAAGACCTCAGAATTTAAGTAGCTTACCAACAAAATTTGTCAAATCTAATCAGTAAAAGACATGTCAAAAACGGTCAAACTTATGTTATGAGCTCTATCTTCATACAATAAGACAAAACAATGAATATGAATAGCTATTGGGATTTTAATGCAAAAAAACAAAGGCAAAGTATCATCATTGTTAACTAAATTCACCAAGACTCGACCTAAAAATAAAAGAAAAATGAAAGCAAACCATATTTTTGGATTTTTGATTTTTTTAAGCACACAACATAAAGTAAAGACTCTCTCCCAAACCCAAATGTCACAGTGTCCTCATTGTGACCTAAACAGCATGTAAGATACAAAAAAACATATAACCACCAACCTAAAGGACACTACTAACAAACGGAAAGGAGAAAAATCCCCAAACTAAAAACAAAAAAAATTAAGGAAAGATAATACCAGCTGGTAAGCATGAGAGCTCCCCTAAACCGATTGCAAAGTGGGGGTCTTGACGTTCCTTACGTAACCAAGGCAACTTTTTTTTATGACGTTAAAGCTCCAGTGCGACCGTATCAAGGCAATTCAATGCCCGCAGAAGAAGGTCAAAACTAACTGCATGTGCTACCCACAAGCTTAGGTAGCACCACAAAATGATACAAGTATATAGTACAAGCAAAACGAAATGCCTAAGTTCAATCTCAAAATGTACAAAGCTAAATTCGCAAAAACAAAATTGTTCAAAGTCTTTCGAGGTAGGTAGGTCTAAAATGGGATCATCAGTGAGATCCTTTATATCTTCATGCTCCTTAGATGGTTGGTCATCTTTGAACATTTCAGCTTCCCAAGCATCCAGTTCGGCTTGTATGACGTCATCTATTTCGGAATTGTAGATTGGATGAGGATGAGGCTCATCTCCATAGAGCAAATATTCGATTTCATCTAGCTCCTTGCGCCATATGCCCCGCTCGTAGTCAAATGTACTCAAGTCTTCCATTTGACGTTCTCTTCTATAAAGGCTATGTCTATAACAAGAGGTTCTTTCGGGTTCGGGATTGCAAGGGACAATCTCTAACCTGTTAAACCTAGGAATACACAGAAACCACAAGAAAAGAGTAAAACTGCCTCAAGGAACTAATGTCCCTTGAGACGAAAAGACAAAAATAATTAAAAACAAATAGAAATTAGTTGCCTCCCCGGCAACGGCGCCAAATTTGACAAGGGTAAACTCGTCACCCTAAATCAAAGTAATCCTAGATTACTACCAACAAATAGCTAGAGGTAAGTAGGGTATCGTATCCACATGGAGGCGGTGGTAAATTTCAGTTTGTTAATATTTATATCCGTCTTAAGGTAACAATTGGGTTGTTTTGATTGGTTTTTGTAACATTTCATGTTTAGCGCGTTTAAGTCTTGTTGTGGGTATGTTCGTGATCGTTATGAGTGGGTGAACTTCGGGACGAAGTTCATTTTAAGGGGGGAAGATTGTAATAACCCGTTTTAGTATCCAACTTATTCGATGGTGACGGGTTATTCGTTAAATAATTGAAGGCTTTCGAATAATTTAAGTGTGCAATATACGTTTAAGTTACGACATTTATTTTATGTTTAAACTAAAAAAATTGATATTTTGATCAAGTTAGGGGTTTGTGTTGCCAAGGGGATTCGATCTTGAGACCTTTAGCACCATAACACGGGCCTCGATAAGCGTGCAACTCAGTTATGAGATCAGCCCACACGTTTTTTTTTAGTTTGCTAAACCTAATTACACACTTTAGCATGTCGTCATATTTAAGCTCCTGTTCTGAGCTTTGTCTACCCTAATTACATAAAAACACCTCATACATCCTCTACCGTCATACCAAAGTTCGAATAGGAGTTGAGCACGGTGGTCTTAAGGCGGGCTAGTGGTGGGCGACTAGGGTCTGAAGTAGGTATGTCGTTCTGCGTTTCTGTTCTCATTGCTTTTCCTCTTGTGTTTATGTATTATTTCGATCTGGTATATGGTGTCATCAAGGTCTGTTTTTCACATATATACGATCTATGCTTTTGAGAGTCGTGTCCTGACCCTAGTTCCGTTCTTGTCAACCACCTAAAGTCACGGTGGGCAAGGTTGTACACCGCTTGTCACCACGGTAATGCTGTTGTTATAATCAGAACGAATCATACTCGGTTTTTACATAACTCTTTCGTTGTCTGTTTTGAGTCGCGTGTGTAAGTAAAAAGGGGGTAGTAAGTCTGGGGTTGTCAAGGGAGTATACTGGTGGTTGTCGTGGTGGTTATTAACGTCGGTGTCAGCGTCTTTAGGGGCGTTCGTTCCTTATGCTGATCACAGTTTCAGGGTATGCTAGTGCTGGGGGTGTATTGGGGGTGGTACCATCGATGACTCGGGGGAGGTCAATCCAATGGTACCACCGTGGTTTGAGAGGCGAGTGTCAGGGATGGTTCTGGTGGTTAAGTCGGTGGTTGGCAGTGGCTGGGCTGGTGTCTAGAGGCTGTCAAAGAGTGCGTGGTCAGAAGGTGAGGGTGAGGAGTCAGGTCTGTTTGGGTGGTTGGTTCAGGTCGCCGGCGGCTGACGAGGGGGCTGCTGGTGGTCGAGTCGGTGAAGGGTGGTTCTGGGTTCAGGCGGTGGTGGTTGTTAGCGGTAGATGAGGCGTGGCACGGTGGTTAGAGGGCTGTTTATACGGGGGCTGTCACGGGTTGTCACGGGTTGTTACTAAGGTCACTTTTAACGTTTTATTATTATTTTCATTATTATTATTATTATTATTATTATTATTATTATTATTATTATTATTATTATTATTATTATTATTATTATTATTATAGTAAGTTTGGTGTTATTTATATTTATGGGTAATATTTAATGTTGCAAATATGAGCATGACGGTTTTTAGAAGTTACTACATTTAGAAGTTACTATATTTAGAAAGTTGCTATTTTGGGTAACTTTGTTTGTTGGGGAACTTTCTAATTATAGGAGGTTTCTATAAGTAGAATGTATGCATATATTACGAGGTTTAGGGAGTTTTATTAATTATATGATATATGTTTAGGTGGAGGTTTTCGCGTGGAACATTTTTAGTAGCTGTTGCACACTTGCTTTTATCTTCCGCAGTTTCAAGGTAGGGGAATATTTATATTGGTGGTTGTGAATTGACATGAGAATATCTATCGTATGAATGTTATATTAAGCTGTGAATATATTATGATTGATTGTTATTATTGATTATTGTGGAGGATGGAGGTTGTGAATCGGGTCTTGTGATAAGGGTCTTGTGATAAGGGACTTGTGATATGGCCATGGGAGGTGTGATGTGCTGGGGTGATGTGCTGGGGTGATGTCGAGGAGTTGATTCGGAGGAGATGGAGGAATTGTATATTGTGATATATCATGTTTAATCATATTACCTACTCAACCTCGTGTTGACCCTGTTGTTTGTTTGTGTGTGTGTCTGCGTTGATCCAATTTATTGGGGAGCAGAATGACAGGTTTAGACTTGTGGATGCTGGATGGGTGGAGAGGACTTGGATCAGACCTGTCTAGTGATAGCTCAGTCATTTAGTTTTCTTCACACTTAAACTTTAGTTGTGGTTCTTTCAGTTGTAATAGTTTGAGACTTTTGTTTAACGTTAAATTACTTAATAAAGTACTGTATTTCTTCCTTTGTTATCTACTACCTCGGGTAACCGAGATGGTAACACCCTTGGTTATTTGGAGGGTCTTAGTTCAGGCCTCTAAATAAATGGGGGTGTTACAGTTTTGGATTCTAATCAACTAATTGCAAGATAAATAAATAAGGATGTAAACAAGTATTAGGAAAGATCTAGGGATCAAGTTCACATAGGCAATTATCGAGGGGAATGGGATTTTAACTAATTCAATTGGGCAAAATTATTATTTAAGATCATATGTCCGATCGGTATTGATATAATCTTTAGATCTAAACCTAACATGCGGTGGCTATAATTAGGTCAGTCTATTCAATTGTTGTGGCCTATCTTAGTCTTAATCTACGGTCGGATTTAAGACTAATTTGTGAGACTAATTAACTAATCCTGGCCAGTAATTAACTAATCAGATTTAAAACAACAATAGAACAATAATAATAAGCAGTTAAACAATTAAAGATCAATAAAGTTTAATTCTTTCAAATCACCTAGATCCCTTTTCACCCTAGACAAATAAATTAGCTAAGCATGATAACAACAACGACAACAACAAAGAAAAGAGGGAAAACGATTGATAACATAATTAAAGCTATGAAGGATTAACAAGAACTTAATTGAAAAAAGAAATAAAGAAAGATTAACAATAATACCGTAATTGAAGGCAAGATCCGATGCATAAAACTAAAAACTAATTTAATTTGAGGGTTTGTAAAACTAGACTAAAAGAAAGAAAGAGGACTGAAATTAGGGTCGAAAAAAGCATATGAGACTCAAAGGGCACGACTCCTTATATAATAAAACATAAGGAGCGACTTTGGAAGGTTTCCGGAAAGAATCCTGTCGCTGAAGAGTTCCTCGATCGAGGACAAGAAGTACTCGATCTAGGGACCTATTTCCGTAGCTGCGCGTTCCTGAGAAAAGGTTCCTCGATCGAGGATGAGTGTCCTCGATCGAGGGACCTCAGCGTGTAATTCCTGCTTCGCGCACTGAACTTGAAACGTCCGCCATTTCTTCGTTACTTGTCAGAATCAAGCGATTGTCGTGGCGTTGGAAAGCTAAAAGCATAAGCTTTCACCTCCAGTTGGAATCACTTGATTATAAATTTTATAGCTTGAGATATGGACCTTATAACTAGGTACTAGTTATATGAAGTTGTTCTTTCGCTTGCGTAGCTTCAAATCTTATCCTTTATTCTTCCTTAGTTCTTGGATATCTTCTTGTGCTTTGTCTTGTTGATTCCATGGTGCTCTATATCACTCTTGTGTTTCAAAAATGCATCCATTCTACATTTAAACACAAAAATACAGAAGTATCGATATTCTACTAAAAGTGACATATAAATATCAATTCTAATCACAGAACCGTAACAAAAGATGCTAAGAGGAGACATTAAAGTATATATAAACATGACTCATCACTGTTATCTAGAACACGGTAAGGATTTCGAAACTGAAATTAGAACCAACTAAATAACTCAATATTTATACATGTATATATAAATGTAACACCTAACTATATATCATTCATGGCTTGAGCAACACATTCCGCATATCACTAAACATGGATTACTAATATATAAGTCTAATCATTCGTATCCAAATGCCAACAATATATTACATAGTTACGATAGCCATTTAATAGCCAGATAATCGTATGGACATTTCAAACACCAACATACTATAATCACATCACTCTAACCATTGCTCAAAAATACACCTCCAAACTCTTAAAATTTTAGTTCAATCATCCGGATCGATCCACATTCCATATCACACATATCCTTCCAACGCACATCTTTAATCATAACTCACATATTACTTACCTCATTCTTCTCCTGCAAGAACGTTAGTACGAAATAGCTAGGTCACTATATAGTCTACCACACTCTTCAATTACTCTCATTGGGTTCCCGAGACAGAACCGAAAGGGCCCATGGTTTGGTGTGAAGGGGCCCTTAACTCATCCCGTTCCTTTTTGGGGCTCCCGTCAGTTTCATCTCGAGGTTCATTTTATTAGACTCTTCCTATGTTCATTATTATTCACTACTATAGGAACCCTTATGGACATCGGTTAATGGACATCAGATTTTGGAAAAATCTGATGTAATTAATTTGCACATCAGTTGACTATAAAAACCTGATGTGCTTATAAAATAAAGGACATCGGTTTCTATTTCAAACCCATGTCCATAAGTATTGATTTTAATGCACATCAGACTAAATAACAACCCATGTACATTAATTGGTCAAGGACAACAGTTATTTAAGTGAGCCGATGTTAATTATTGTTTTGAAAATAAGCGCGCAAAAAATAAACCCTTATCGGTGTATTATTATTATTATTGTTCTATTATATCTCACTTTATGAAAATCCTTCGTCTCTAGCTTCTACATACATACGTACTCTTCGTCTCTTAGCTTCTACATACGTACTGTTCATCGCCTTCTAATTCACGCCCGCCGCTGTTGTCGTAAACCATCATCAATCAACCTCTAATTCGCGCCCGCCACTGTCATTGTTCATTATCATTCATCAGTTCGTGCCTTCGTTCATTCAGTTCGTCATTCATCAGTTCATTCCTTCATACCTTCTTCTTATTAGGTACTTTTCTTAGTTAAATTGATTATTTTTCTTAGTTAAATTGATTATTTTTCTGTATTTGCTTTGTTATTTTGATGAATCACGAACTGATTGAACGAAATTGAGTGTTTAGGGTTTAAATTGGGGGTTTAGAGTTTAAATTGGGGGATAAGGTTAAGGGTAAGGCAACTATATTGATTCTCCTGGTTTTGCGATTATTTGTACTACTACTCACTCTTGCTAATTGCATGCATTAACTCTCTTATTACTTTTTATTACTTTGGTACATCTAATTTACTGTGAATGGTACTCATTACCCATACAGTTATACAATACTCCATTAGCATTACATATATAATTTCCTCTGAATTCTCTAACTCAAAGTTTTGTATTCCGTTTTAACTTGAAAATTATCCGAATTTTTGTTCAAGCTAAAGGCGGGTGTCGGGTGGAAACATAAAATTATCCTGTTAGATAACACGTTAGCAGCATAAACATATTTACTTTTTAAGTAGGAAGCTTTGTTTGTAATCAATCAAGGTGAGTTGAGCTGATAAAGTCATAAAAGACGGTATTCATAATTTGGGCTCATATCCCCCAGCGTCATATTTGCCTTTCTGACTCCCGTTACACCAGAAGAAAAAAAATCACGGTAAGGTATAAAATCATCTGCCGCGGCCTGCATCGTACCCATCAACTTAGGCTTTCTGGTCATATGTTTCTCAACCTACCAATAAAATCAGCAACGTTAAGGGATCGGAACCCGAAATGGGCTCGAAAATATGCAACTCAGGGAAACTGTATAAGATATATCAACTTAGGCTTTCTGGTCCCTGTCACTGTTATGTTGATTTCTGCACTTTCTGTATATGCCCCCCCCATATCTGTTCTGCATTACTTCCGTGTCTGAAATTCTGTTCTGCCCGAGTGTCTGTTCCAGCACTCCATCCCCGTGCATTCGGCACTCTTTTTGCATTGCTGTTACGTGCATTCTACAGTGCCTGCGCGCTGTTCTGCGCGTCTGTTTCTGTTCCAGCACCCCCTTCATGTGCCGCGCTACTCTGCTATTTATTTTCCTGCACAACCATTTCTGTTCCTGCAGTATGTTTGCGAGTCTGTTTCCTGCCCCCGCGCATCTGCTTCTTGCCCAGGCCAGTCGTAGCACATACGCATTGCCCACTGAACAGACCCCCTTCCTATTCCTGCTGTAAGGCTGCCGTTGGTGGCTGTTTTGGACTGCTGTCACAGCAGCTGTAAGTGGCTGCTGTCGCAGCAGCTGTAAGTGGCTGCTGCCGCGGCTACTTCGTAGACGTTAACGCTAGTTGCTAATGTTGTTAGCATAATACGGGTTGTCGAATTAGTTATTGTTAGTTGCTTTTCCTTGAGGTTGTTATGGCCATTGTGAATTGAGTTGTTACGTACTACTTTTATGCTTTCTAAGTATTGCTCGCACGATTAACATATATGAGTAGCTCACTCAAAATCATTTAATAATTTACTAATGAGTTACGATTTTATTATTAGAAGCATGTCGAATTAATTTAATTAGCTAGTCGATTTTCCCGTATAAAATATAGGTGATATAATATGAAGTTTCATTTAAATTGTGATTATTTCCTTTATCTGTTGAACCGGTTAATTGGAATTGCTGGATTTTGTTAACAATATATGCTCACCTTGGGTTCTCTAGTGATAATTGTGTGTATGTTTGTTGTTCATTTTGATTTTTAAATGTTTGTTTATTGTTTCGGTTCGAAATATGGGTTTGTGGTGGATAACATTGCATAATATGAAGATGAAAGGTAGGTTCTATTTTCGAAGGGGCCAATGACACTCCATTTTTCCACTTTAGAATATTGGAATATAAGTAAATAATTAGAGCAAAATGACTTACTATACTATATGTTGCGTATGGAGGATGAATGTGCTTTATAACTCACTTTTAATTATGAGTCATCGGGAATAACCTATGTGCATGGCCGGGTACATTCGACTCCCTTACTTGGCTTCCCTCACAATCAGAAGCCATTGAGGCACTAACTTTCTAGGATGTTGACACTCCTAGTATGGCTTGTATCTGTTGCATTTAAAGTAGCCTCGTATTTTGTCAGTACTGTATATTGATGCATAGATGTTTAATGCGAGTATTATTGCATTTGTTATTATTACATGAAATATTGATTAAAATTTACGAAGTCTTAATTCATAGTTGGAGACAGTAGTTATGATCTTGCTATCTATTATGTGAGCAGCGTCTGTTTTCCCTCATTTTTCTCTTAATTTACACCTTATTTGTTTCTATTTGCTTACATATTTAGAAACTAGATAATCCCAAAATATCAGAATATCTTTCAACTAAAAAACCCGTAAAGAATTACTTTAGTGAATGAATTTATTTTAGTGAATTAATTTCGAAAGTGTATTAATAACACCTCAATTTCATCCGCAGATTGGGATTATGGATCATGAATGGATGTTTGCCGATCGTTTAGATCCTAGATATAGTAAAGGGGTGGAAGAATTTGTTAGACATGCTGTTAATAATGCGGAGGACGTCGAACAAATTTTTTGTCCATGTGTTAAATGTGGTAATAATCAGTACCTTGACGCCGTAGAATTGAAAAGTCACCTCTTATGCAATGGTATTGATAAAAGTTATACAAGATGGATTTGGCATGGGGAGGATGTGTTGCCAACTTTGTTTAGTAATTTAGAGGATGGAAGCGACTTCGAGGGAGAGGATGAAAATTTTGATAGAGTAAACGATCTTCTTAATGATTTGAAACAATCCACTAAAGACCCGGATGAAATTGAGGTGTTTGATAATCTATTTGGTGATGCAATTAAACCCCTATACCCAGGTTCAACTTTCAATCGTCTATCCGCAACTTTAAAATTATATAGTTTCAAGGCGAAAAATGGTTGGAGTGATAAGAGTTTCACAAGTTTGCTTGAGTTGTTGGGTAAAATTTTACCAGATGGCAATGAACTCCCTAAGTGTACTTATGATGCTAAAAAGATTTTGTGTCCAATGGGAGTTGATTATGTAAAGATACATGCATGTCCGAAAGATTGCATTTTATTTCGAAAAGATTATAAAGATTTAGACAAATGTCCAAAGTGTGGGTCTTTACGTTACAAGTTGTCAAAAAAAAATTCTCAAAAAGAAGGAGTCCCTGCTAAAGTCTTGTGGTATCTTCCCATTATCCCTAGATTTAAACGACTATTTGCGAAGTTGAGAGATGCGAAAAACTTAGTGTGGCATGCTGATGGTGATGGTAGAATATTAGATGACAAAATTCATAATCCGGCTGAGTCAACTCAGTGGAAAACCATAGACCATATATTTCCTGAATTTGGAACTGAGGCTAGAAATTTAAGGCTTGGACTATGTACGGATGGTATGAATCCGTTTGGTAATCTTAGTAGTCAGTGGAGTACGTGGCCGGTTTTGCTAACAATTTATAATCTGCCTCCCTGGTTATGCATGAAGCGTAAATATCTTATGTTGTCACTACTTATTTCGGGGCCTAAGCAACCTGGAAATGATATAGATGTTTACCTAGAACCATTGATCGATGATTTGAAGTTATTGTGGGATAAAGGGGTAGAGGTATATGATGCATATCGTCGTGAGACTTTTAACCTACGTGCCATGATCTTTTGCACCATTAATGATTTCCCGGCATACGGTAACCTATCTGGTTATACGGTGAAAGGGGCTAAAGCCTGCCCAATTTGTGAGGAGGATACAGTTTCTGATCGTTTAGCTCATGGAGGAAAGAATGTGTACCTTTGTAACCGAAGGTTGCTCCACCGCTCACACCCTTATAGGAAAAAAATGAAGCCATATAATGGGAAACAAGAACTTAGAAACCCTCCTAAAATTTTGAGTGGGAAAGAGGTTTATGAAAAAGTGAAAAACATTGAAAATAATTTTGGTAAGCCATATAAGAGGCCAAATAATGGTACATTATACAAAAAGAGGTCTATATTTTGGGATTTACCATATTGGAAACATTTGTCGGTGAGACATTGTATTGATGTCATGCATGTGGAGAAAAATGTTTGTGAAAGCCTTATTGGCACACTTCTCAACATCCCTGGTAAAACCAACGATGGTGTCAAAGCTAGATAACATATGGTTGCTAAAAAAATACGACCAGAATTAGCACCACAAATTAGAGGGTCAAGAACCTATTTACCCCCGGCTAGTTTTACTTTGTCACGAAATGAGAAACAAAGTGTGTGTGAATGTTTTCATGGGGTGAAGGTACCTCAAGGCTATTCTTCCAACATAAGTAATTTTGTAAATATGGCGGAGTTAAAACTGGTTGGTTTGGAATCACATGATTGTCATGTTTTAATGCAACAATTACTTCCAGTAGCGATTCGTAGAGTTCTGCCTAATCATGTTCGGATAGCTATTATTAGACTTTGTTATTTCTTCAATTCAATATTTACCAAAGTTGTTGACTCGGATACCTTGAATACATTACAACGAGATGTTATTACTACTATGTGTGAACTTGAGATGTTTTTCCCTCCTTCCTTTTTCGTTATAATGCAGCAGCTAGTAGTACATTTGGTGAGGGAAATTAAGATTTGTGGACCTGCATTTTTAAGAAATATGTATCCCTTTGAGCGATATATGAAACCCTTAGCTGCCTATGTAAGAAACCAAAATAGGCTAGAGGGTTGTATAATTCAGGGGTATGTGGCAGAAGAGGCACTTGAGTTTGTTAATGACTACCTGTCCGATGTTGAATCTATTGGGCTTCTGACATCTCGACATGAAGGAAGAATAGAGGGACAAGGTACTTTGGGAAGAAATGTAGTCACTGTTGATCAACAAATCCTTGATCAAGCTCACTTATATATTCTCCAACACATGGTCGATGTGCATCCGTATTTAAGGAAGCATCAAACCCTTCTAAGTGCTCAAAACCCTTTGAAAGGAGAAATGTGGTTAGCAATGGAGCATAATCGCGCATTTGTTAAATAGTTCAGTAAGGAGGTAGATATTGAGCTAGAAAATGACCGTGAAAAAGTATCTGATGAGGTAAGGTGGTTAGCCCATGGACCTGCGGTGAATGTTCTAACCTATCAAGGTTATGACATCAATGGATATTCGTTTTACACTAAGGATCAAGATGATAGAATTACTATGCAAAATAGTGGAGTGGCTTTGATGGCTATGTCAACGAGTGTTGCTAGTACTCAGCCATATTTTGGGGTCATTAAAGAAAATTGGGAGCTAGACTATGTTGAGTTTAGCATACCTGTTTTCCGTTGTATGTGGGTTGATCATAATAGGGGTGTTCGAGTTGATAAGATGGGATTCACTTTGGTTGATTTTGCACGAGAAGGGTACAAATCAAAGCCGTTCATTATGGCTAGTCAAGCAAGGCAAATCTTTTATATTAAAGATCCAGCGGATGCGAGTAGGTCGATTGTCCTTCATGGTAATAAGCAGTTTGTGGGTAAGGTAGCAATGGATGAAGTGGATGATGAATTGCCTCCTTTCTCTTCTGGAATGCAGTCTATCCGACTACTGAAGATGTAGATGACTTTTTTCTACGAGATGATCATAAGGAAGGGTGATGGGTTGATCCCCCTAAAAACAGTAGCTAGTTTGTTTTACTGTCTTTATTTATAGACCTTGCTTGTTTATGTAATTGTTAGTAATATTTTATAGATCAGACAGTGTTTTTCTTTTTAAGACAATATCATCATTTTAATGCATGCTAATGTTTTTATCCTTTGTTCACTAGTTTTATGCTGCTAGTCCTAGCACTTCTCATGAGTTAATTAGCATTTAAAGTCTGCTGATCTGAGATACTTATTATTCTTCATTGTAATATATTTTGATGCAGGGTAATCGTGTCTTCAGTATCAGCATCATCTCCTAGTAAACAACGTGAACGAAATAGCAAAAGTGTAGTGCTTATGAGGGAGATAACAGCATTACGTGATCAAGGGCAAAAGCTAACAGTTGTCTGTGATAACAGTAAGTACATATATTCGATCACCCTTACCTTGCTTAATGATTACAGATTTTCATGTTAATTATACATTACAAATTATTTGCAGGGATCATTGGATGCTCCTTGTATTTGACATTGTTGAGCATAATAAAATTTATTGGTTTGACTCACTTGGAAATTCAGCGCCTTCGAAGTTGAAAACTTTAATTAATTCGTAAGTTCAACTATTAATTAATACGTAATCAAGTTGATGGAACCAATAATGTGGCTGACAATTATTTATTGAAACATTTGTATAGATCTGTAAGAATTTACGACTTCAATGGTGGGTCGAGAGTGAGTTCTCAAACACCAACATGGCTGAAAACACTAGTAATTTGTTAACTGTTTACTAGATAGGACAGCCTGATCATCAATTATATTAGTACAAAAAATTTTGGTTTAATTTGTCGTTATCTTTTTGCAGTGTGCGCGTCACCAAGGTGACATTGAATGCGGGTACTACGTAATGAGGTACATGCTGGAAATAGTCACTCGAGCTAATCCGACTGTACCTATCGAAGAGGCCAGATTATCCTTCCACTCTAAAACTCTCGTAAAATATTTTCATAATTGTAACCCTGGCCCTTTATCCTGCTGCTGTCTGTCCTTGAATTGTGTGCCTGAGGCTACCGAGGCAGGTTGCCCGTGCCCTTGTCTTCAGTATATATATATTATATTATATTATGAAGTTATTTTTCTGTATTATTATTAAAGCTAGAATTTTGTGTATTATTTACAGGTTTTCAAACACCGACTGCCATATTCCCAAGAAGAAATCGACGAGGTCAGGGACTTGTGGGCGGACTATTTTCTAAATGCATAGTGTTTCTAGCTAGTAACGTAGTACTTTGATTTTGCAAACTAAGCCGATGTTTGGTTAGTTGTTGAACTTGTGATCTCTAGACTATTTTGGATGTCGTCTAAAATGACGCATAACCCTATATGTTTGGTTAGTTGATGAATTTGGATAATGTATATGAAAGACGACCGACCTTTGTCGTGATTTGCTTTGAACTTGTTTAATGAAAGACAAACGACTTTGTCGTGCTTTGCTTTGAATTTGTGTTTGTTTGGTTATTGGTGGTCTATAATCTGTTTTGATACGCCAGTAGTCTAAATGGCTGGCATCTGAATAATGTATACTGGTGGTACAAATTACCATCAATACCAGCTTTTTTTTTTTTAAAAAAAAAGGCAACATCAAGGACAGCAGTTTATGCAATAGTATGATGCATATTAACTTGTAATGCACATGGGCTTCGGTTAACAACCGATGTACAAAACATAAATGGACATCATATTATAGCTAAAGAATGATGTGCATAAATATGATGGACATCAGACTTATTAAACCTCCGATGTGCATTAACACATGGACATCACATTACAGCTAAAAAATGATGTGCATAAATATGATGGACATCAGACTTCTTAAACCTCGGATGTGCAATAACACATGGACATCAGATGTGAGCTAAAGAATGATGTGCATAAGAATGATGGACATCAGACTTATTAAACCTCTGATGTGCATTAACAAATGGACATCGGTTGCAAAACCGATGTCCTTGATACCCATAATAGACATCAGTGAACTGTACATCGGTTGCTAAGCCGATGTCCATGACCATAAAAGTCTGATGTCCTTAAGGGTTCATGTAGTAGTGATTCATTTGGTTTAGGCCTGAGGATCGTTCGCTCCGATACCACTTGGTAACACCCCCATTTATTTAAGAGCCTTTAGCCAGACATTCTCAAATAAATAGGATTGTTACCATCTCAGAATAACCGAGGTAGTGAATAACAAAGTAAAGCAACCAAAGTACTTTATATAAAATTGATAGAATTTAAACTTTGATGTTACAAAAACTACACAGCGGAAACTAAAGTACAACTGATAACTTGTACGTGATCTACTTCTAAGTCGGTCCATCCAAGTGCTCACGCCATCCCTAGCTTCCACAGCACCATATTTCCTGTTAAAGTTGCTCCCCATCACGGATCATCACAGGTGTCACACGAATACATACACGGGGTCAACCACGAGTTGAGTAGGAAGATAAATAAAACATAAGCAACAAAAGAATACAATACACTTCCAATTTCATACCGTCTCAACAACCACTTTCCGATCAACCACCACTCCTCATTCACAAGACCCAATATCACACCACTCCATATCACAAGACCCAATATCACACCACTCCATATCACAAGACCCAATATCACCACTCCATATCACAAGACCCAATATCACCACTCCATATCACAAGACCCAATATCAAACCACACAATATCACAAGACCCAATATCTCCGCTCCGCATCATATACAAATATATAGACAATTAATAACATCGTGATATTAGCATCTGAACTGTAATACGGAACTCACAATAATTAACTAACACATCTCATGTCATAATTAACTTCACAAATATTCCCCTACCTCAAATTCTATTCATACACTAACAGCTGCTAGAAGTATTCCACCTCGAACTCAGTTCCTATAAATAGTACTTACTATTAAATTCTATTCATACACTAACAAAACCTACTAAGTACTCTCATGCTTATAATTGCTACACTTACCACACACTGTAAATATACATACCAATTAACATTAACTCATTATCCATATCAATCATCATTAATCAATTATAAGCTTACTAAATATAGACTTACTATACATAGACTTACTAAATATAGCAGGAATTCAAATAACTAAATATTACTAAATCAACAACAATAACCATATAACATGTATAACAATTGACCATACAATTATAAACTCATAACCATAAGACAACTTATACTAACAATATTAATGTTAAACAATACTTACTAATAATATTAATAATAATCATAATCATAATGCTAATTGTGATGATTAGGAAATACAATAACATTTATAAAGACCCCTCAAATAATAATAATATACTAATAGCAAAAGTATTCACAATAATAATAATCTACCCATGATAATAATAATAACAAAAGCTTATTAATTAAATACTTATATCTTAACATGAAAAACTCGTAAACACGTTAGCAACGAGGAACGCAACAACAATATTAATATAAATAATAATACTAACATAATATACTTTAGTATTATTAACCATAATAATAATAATAATAATTATAATAATAATAATAATAATTATAATAATAATAATAATAATAATAATAATAATAATAATAATAATAATAATAATAATAATAATAATAATAATAATAATAACAATAATGCTAACTCTAACCAATCAAACAACAACAATAATAATATAAATAAGAATGATAATAATTATTACCACGCTGTCACCTACAACACGACACAACAATTCGAACCTGAACAATTTAAGACCAAGCACACCCAAAACACAAACAGACTAGAGCTGATCAAATGGCCCAGGCCCGATAGCCCGACCCGGCCCAGCCCGATTTTTTCTCGGGTTTGGGCCTAATAGTTTGGCCCAAAAACCCCGTGGCCCGGCCCAAAATAAGCCCGATATAAATATAGGGCCGGATTTGGGCCAACCGAAAGGCCCGATTTTTGGCCCGGCCCGACCCGAAATTATTTTTTTAAAAAGAAAAAAATTTCAAAAGTTGGAATCGTATATCATATCACGCTAATAATCTAATATCACTAATGCATTGAATTCTCAATTTTGCGGATATTTTTATATTTTTATCGTACACCTTGAGTTAATACTACTAATTTTTTTCCAACTCATAAGTTATGTATGGTACTATGGCTAATTCTCTTACCAAAAGAGTCGAAGTCAAACCCCTAAGACTTGAAAATTTTATTTCGTTGCTAATAGTTTGTTCACATATCCATTTTGTTGATTGTTTCGTACTGTATTATTTTGGCCCGTTTTGGCCCATTTTGGCCCGAGGCCCATTATAGCCCGAACAATTATGGGCTTGGGCCAAGAAAATTGGCCCATCGTTTTGGCCCGGCCCGGCCCGGCCCTGTGTATTTGGGCCGTTTATTTAGCACGAGCCCAGCCCAAACCCGGCCCAGCCCGGCCCATGATCAGGTCTAAAACAGACCCCCCACAAGCGTGACACCCACACCCGACAAACACCACCCCTAACATCATCTACCACCACCGGCTTCCCCACTGGCACCACTCGGCTCGCTACTGAGCCGCGGTGGCCCCAGGGAGGTAGTTAGTGGTCGCCGACCACCACCCATGACGCCAACATCAGTGTACGAACCCAACACCTGCCACAGACCCCCTGTTTTAAGCCGACAACCACCCGTACTCAAACCTGGAATAAAAACACCACACACCACCACGACCCTCCGTGACAGCCGCCCTCCTGTACCCCTGACTACCACCAATCTAATAAACTTAATACCCAAAACAAACGTGCACATGAACTCCATAGAACTGACACGCAAAACACCATACCCACAACCCCTGTTCTGAAATTCGAAGACATAGAAGGTTGGCACCCGTGACAAACCACCCCACACAACGGCCATATGTGGTCAAAGACGACATTCTATGGTTCATACACGACTACTACACCACCCAGATTAATATTATATAAAGATCAAAGATTAAAACGTGTTCGTAAGACTGTAAATGGCGAATCAAAAGAGAAGAGTACACAGGGGAGGAAAGCAGCGTGTGCACATACCTGTTTCTCTGGTGAAAACAACAGCCCTTACGCCCCCTTAACCCACCGTGTGAAACTCCTTCCTAGTACTCTGAGGTGGCGACTGAAAGGTGAGGGTTTTCTCTAGGTCTCGATTGAAACGGGGATAGGGTTTTGGGAGTGACTAAGTAGGGCGACAGGGATGAGGTTGAGATGTTAGTCTTATTATGTCGAGATGGGCTGGTTGTTGGCACGCAATCCGAGGCCCAATCAACTCACCCTAATACGATATGTACTTACTAATACGCACTCCCGACAATCACTACAACATACAAAATATAAAAACACCTTACTCGATAAATATTAATTATCGATATCATGGCCAAACATCATTCCCAGATTATCAACACGTGACTATAAATACGAAGTATTGTAATCAAAATACGAGGTATTACAGTCTTCCCCCCTTAAAATGAACTTCGTCCCGAAGTTCACGTCCCAAGGTCAATAAAGTGGTCACTAGGGACAAAACGAATTTGAAGCGTGACACCACGTAACATCAAAAACTAATAAGATATTTTAAAACACGAAATATTACATTATACCCTCGTTAATAAAACTTTGTCCCCAAAGTTTAATGTATAACTAAATTAAAGGATACTTCACGAAATATAATAAAATGCACAACAGAAGAAATCATGATTATCAAATGTATTCAAACAATCACGACATACCAATTAGCCATGTCATAACAACTAGCCATATCTTAAATCAATAAGATTTTACAATCCTATCCTCCTTAAAACATGGTTAGGTCCCTGCAACCCCATTATAAAAAAAATTGTCAACCCATTATTCCGTCTTACTCATTACTCTATCGCATACAACTTTACTCCAAGTAACCAAGTATTGTATTCTCATCGTCGAATCTAAGACCAAAGAGAAGGGGTGAGTGAACTGGTGCGATAAAACCTCAAAACAATAATTCTATCTCAAAATCGATTTCAAACTCAAATAACCATGGTCACTCCGGACCTGAAACACAATGTCGCACAACGGCCCAATACTTATAACTCAATACCAGTAACTAATTCTCATCTCAATTTCAATATCAATATTGTCAAATATTCCATTAAAGGATCTGCTCAACACTTAGAGAGTAAAACTCTAAGGTACTCATCCACGAGTCAATGTCAAAGAATACGACAACTCGATAAAACAATGAACTGCAATCTCAATCTTAATAATAAATCGATCATGGCCTTTGTTCTAGTCTCATGAGCAACTCAATCCCCTTAAACTTTATCCCATCAGCTAATTAACATGTCAATGTACATACCTTAACCAAATTCATTGACATGCTTGTATGTATCCTTATATTCCAACTTCATAAACAAGAACTTGTACGCTAAACCAAAACAACCTAATACAGAATCATTATAAATAACTCAGCTAATCAATTACCAAAAGTTTACCCACCTCACACTCAACCCGTCTCACAAACAAAAGAATTAGCTTATCAATAGGAAATATTAACTATCAAAATAAAAGAACAATTACTAATATTCAACTCAAATAAGTACTTGTAAGAAACCCATGGAAATTATCATGTAAGCATATAACCTCGAACAATAACCAGAGTATTAGGATCGGTAGAAATCTTGTTACGCAGTAAAATAGAATCAGAGTAGCTAATACTTACATACCATTGAAATTTTAACACAAAATCAATATATTCACAACAATGTAAACAATCAAGAAACTCATAGTTCATAATTGACAAATTAAAACATTTCATGTTCGTAATCATATTATAGAAAAGACATAGGACAAAATTTATTAACGTAGTTAAACATGGGGCATTGACATATTTCACCAGATGTACACCAATCATAGGCTAACAAGAACGTTGAACATTCTTGGATATTAATAAGTTAAAATCACTTAAGTACATTTTCTATCCCCTCATATTACATCATTTATCACTAAACTGTTAATGTAACACCCCCATTTATTTAAGAGCCTTAAGCAAGACATTCTCAAATAAATAGAGATGTTACCATCTCGGAATGTCTGAGGTAGTGAATAACAAAGTAAAACAACCAAAGTACTTTATATAAAACTGATAAAATTTGAAACTTGGTTATTACAGTTACTACATAACGGAAAAGAAAATAGAACTGATGACTTCTCTAGATGTGATATAATTCTAAGTCGGTCCAAAGTATCAATCTCGCATTCCTGCCCCAGCGCTCATTTGTCTCTGACCTGTAGAATCTACTCCCCATTCCGGATCATCGTAGGTGTACACGAATACACTGTTTACCTCGCGGTTGAGTAGGGTAACACAATAATTATAATGCAACAATTATGATATGCAAATGCAATGATATGCTCGAGCTCAATCTCAATCTCATTCTCAATCACAATCTCAATCTCAAACCCGAAACACCAAGTCATACCGAACCTTCCGGCAGACTATAATCGGCCGTCGCCGAACACCGGCTCAGTAGCTGATAAGACACCAAGCCTGGTCTGCAGAACCACCATGGGCTTTATATCAGAACAATATCTGACCATAACTTTCTCAGTAACCAATACATATGCTATGCTCATGAATGCAACAATATAATTGTTGAGAAGTGTGTCCTCAACAATAGTGCGTTCACATAATTAAATCTCATGACGAGAATGCGCAAGGGATGATAAGAAATTATATAGTCAACTGACCAACATTAATCAGTAATGATTGGCTAGCTAGAGTTTGACATTACTGTCGTATGACGGTGGTGGTCAGTTGATCCCTTTAGGTCACACCTATAGGATAATTCCCTTACTTGATAAACTGATCAAGTGTATACTGATACGAGTTGATCAGATTCCTTAAACTGATATATCGAGAAATCAGAGGTTAAATCTTAATGTAAGATTTATGTTTGAAATTGAAACGTGTCAATTGTCAAACATTAAACGATATTTATGAAATGTCGAAATTAGAATGAATCGGGTTGAATATTATTACAAATGTTGTAAATCGTATTGACGATTAATGAAATGACCATTTTATATATTAGTAATTATGAATTACTAGTCAATTTGTTAAATGTGATTTATTTAATTTATAAATGATATTTATTTGATAAATATGCATTTTAAATTAAGACAATTGTTTCTTACAATTGTGACATTTTACATGTCACACATGTACAATTGTACAAATAACAAATATTAAAATGATATCCATTTTACCTTAAGGGGGCCGGTTTAGAGTAGTGTTTTAAGTAGTGATTTTGTGTCTTAAATGTTAAGCAAACATAATCATTAAAGCATACCTTGATAACTCTAACCTATGGCCACCCTAAGTGCATGGGTAAGGGAAAATGTTCCCCTTTTGATGCTTCCCATGGCCGGCTATGTATGCCCCAACACAACCCTCTTAAATCATGTGATTAACTCACAAATGATTTATTCCATCCTTTGGCTAAGTTTTTCTAGTGAGAAAAATTTCTAAAACCTCTGAAAATATTATCTCATAATATTTCCATATAATAAGATTATATTATTAGTACTACAATAGTTGTGGTATTTATATTAATTATTCTAATAAGAGATTAGAATATAGTTTAAGGAAAACCGATTATAACACCTAGCTTAGTGTAAGTTTCGGTTTTTAAGGAGTTGTTTTCGGTGCATCTTGAAGGAGGTATCCTAAATTGGTTACTAAGGGTTGGAGGATCATCTTTGCCAATTTCCGTCGGATTGTGAGTATTCGACTTCTTAGTTCTGCATAATTATTTAGCGTGCATAAGATCTTGAAAACTTAATTAAAATGTTAATTAGTAAATTGATAAGACTAATATTTTAGGGCGTGTGAGACACTAGAACCCATCAATAATTATTCAATCATGCTATCAAATAATGAAATGCTCATGCCATTACCAATAACCACAATCAATCCAACCAATATCATTCTCAATCAATCAAACTCAGCATCCGTAACACAAAGTATCACATCCATTCATAACACATCATATAGTATAAGGTCAATGTATCCTAGCTGGAGTAGCAAATCTGAAGTAGGCAATCACCATCTAGTAAAGTTCCTGCTCGAATTCCGTTCCTATAATTATTACTTATATCAAATTCTACTTATACAATCAATCATTACTAACTATTTATTACTTGCTCATGTTCATGTACATACCGATTACTATTATCATTAACCAATTACAACTTACTAATTATAGAATACCATTTATCATCATTTATTATTAATCTAGTAACATACTTAAACATTACTACTAAAATTAACATTAACCACACACAACTATAACATGATTAAATATAATTGTACTATACAATAATACTATTAGCCATCACAACTTCCTTAGTAATGTTGTTAACCATAAGTTGCTAATGATACGATTAATAACAATGATGACATTTATAACATATGACCATACAATTATAAACTCATAACAATAATCATAATACAACTAACACTAACAATATTAATGTTATACAATACTTACTAATAATATTAGTAATACTATTATCATTATCATCAACCATTACAATAATAAATAATGAATAATAATAATAATAATAATAATAATAATAATAATGACCAGACACCATTATCAGGCCATTAAGTCATAACAACAATACTAATAATATTAATACTAGCGTACAAACAGCCCACACTACGTGACCACCAAACAGCCCTCGACACGCCTATTTCCCGTCACCAATTCCACCAAAACAGCCACCCAACACCCTCGCCATTGACCCTTACCTCTAGCCTACACCACTATCTACCATATCCACCCTTATGCCACCACCTGCGACCACCATAGCTTCCCTAAACTGGTCGTCAACACAGTCTGCCCACACGACAATCTGAAAATTTTCCAGAAACCCTCTTGTGCACCCTTACTCCTCACCCTAGTTTCTCTCACCACCATACCCCACACCACCTCTGGCCACCACCATAGTCACCACTGACCCATGGTGGTTCCAGGGGTGGTCCACTCTTACCCTTGACCTCAACTGAACCACCACGACAACCTCACCAACTTCACTGCTCACACACACACCACAACCCCCTTGTTCTGACACTCAAAGTTTGGACGACCACCACCCACAACATCCTCCACCCATGGCCACCACACCGGCACCAAGGTGGTCACCACTGTAACATCCCGTATTTTCGTAAATAATATTTTAATGATTTTAAATTATTTTACGGAATATAATATTATTTTAACAGTAAATCGTAAGTTCTAGCTTAAATTTTCCGTTAAGTTCCGTCTTAAGATATTTTAATCTTAAGACATCGTTTTACTTGGCATTTTAATTCCGACTTGAGTTTCCGTATCGCTTAAGAAAATAAACCCGACTCAAGTAAAAGTGAAAGGACAACTTGAAAATCCTACAAGAATCATCCATCGACATCTTCCTCCTTTTTATTTCATTTCACAGTAAACAAAATATCACCATTTTCACTTTTTTTTTCAAAGCTTTAAACTACGATCTCGACCCCTTCACGAACTTCGATCGAGGTAAATTTTATATTTTCGGAATCCTCTCGAGATTTGCAATCTTTCTATCTTTTTCAATTTCCGTTTCATCAACTTTCATTGTGGGACTGTTTTGGGGGAAAACTCGAAATACCCTTTAAAAACCCGTTTTTGTTGTTTGTAGGTGTTGACTCGGACGACCCGGACAAGGACTCGTATATTGTAGAATATTAGAAGTGAAGAATCGCTCTCTTAAGGTGACGATAATGAGAAAAACTCGGCCTTTGTCCTAAATTAATTGGACATGTGATTCTTGTTGTTTATGTGAAATTGATGTGAATTTTATGTTTAGTAGGTTATGGGTAATTTATATCCGTCACAAGAATGCCGATTAATTGCTGTTGGGTTTTCTGCTTATTGTCACTGTCGTAGTGTGCTCATTGTTGCTATTGTTGTACAAATTTTATTAGCTACTGTCGTTTCTCACTGCTAATGCTTGTTTGTTGTCGTTGCCCTGCCATTATAGTGAGTGCCGTATGCATTGTATGTTGATGCTTCTACTACGTGACGTTACTGCTATTGTTATTGTTGCTGGAACCTACTTCTGTAGTTGTATTGTCGTCGGTGCCGCTATAACTCTATTGTTATTGCTACACGTTGTTACTCCTCCGCTGGTTGTCGTTGTATGCGTGCTGCACTACCACTACGGTTGTGCTGCATTGTTGCCGTCACTGCTGTGTGGTACTTGTGCTACTAATGTGCTGCTGCTGTCACATTATCACTCTAGACGCTAGTGTCGATCCCTTGCTGCCATTATTGCATTCTGTTCTGTTCTGCTCTCTTTCTTTTACCGTTGTTGTAGTTGTGTTATAGTTACTGCACTAGTATTGTACTGCTACTGCTCTACTGCTAGTCATTATTCTGTTTTCGTAAATTGCTACTACTGCACGACTGCTCTCTCTGCCCTGCTAATGCGTGCTGCTCTTGATTCTATTGTTGTTGTTATTGTTTTCGTTGCTGTAGTTGCTGCCGTGTTATTGTTGTGTGTATGATGTTCACTCGTTCTTGGTTACTTTAATTACTAAATGCTATCGCCACTGTTGTTGTTCAATACGGTCAGTGCATGCGTTCTACTATATTAATTGTTAACACTACAAATATTTATTACTGCTATCTACTAATCTACTATTAACTATTATTATTTCTACTAATCACTACATACCACTACATTACTTTACTAATTGTTACTAAGTACTACGTACTACCTACCAACTACTATTAATTATTAGTATTAGTAAAGTATGTTCAGACTATACTACAATTGTTTAGTATTATTTAATTATTATTTTACGTACGTGCCTGCTTGCTAGCCTGCTTGAATTAATTAGCTTACGTACGTACTTGCTAGCTTGTTTACGTTTAAATATAATACGTTAGAAATCGTTACGAATTAGTAATGGGTTACAATTTTTATGTTAAGAAGCATGTGAAAATGACGAAATTAGTTAATCGGTTTCCCGAATAATTAAAATACGACTTGTTATATTATTTATCACATGTTAATTTTATATAGAAAATATGATAATATAATATGAAATGTTAAGTTGGTTAGTTGTGTCTCTTTCCGAATGGATAATATATTTAATTTACGATTCTTTTGTTATTTTATATGCGTAATGATTTCCGTAAAGAATATACGTTATATAATATGAATTGTATGCTTGTTTGAAGTTCCAAGAAATTGGCCGGCGCTTATGTCGGGTTCGGTAATGGATTTGAGGATGAAAGACCCCCCGGCCGGGCAACCGGAAGGGAAACCGGCTCTCGCCTCAAATTAGTTCCCGAAGTCGGCTAAGTGTTACATGGATGTTTAGAGATGAGATATATACGAAATGATTGTCATTCGAGTTTGAGTTGTTGTACATCTTTGAGATGACATATTGTGATTTGTGTAACCTGCTATGCGCTGCTATAGTACTCGAGTTCTCACCTGATTGCGTTGTGTAGCTGGTTGGTCGTAGTGACTTGGTCTCACGGTCATGTCTTAGATTGTCTGCCCGCCTTCGGGCATATCTCGTTCCTAGCTAGTTCGGGTCTTGGGGGTGCCTTGTGCACTTGTCGAATCGGGGATCGTGATTCGTTTGCGCTCCGAGAGTCTGGCCAGGTTTAGACTAGGACGGTCATTTGATGTCGTCCTACCAGGGGGTTGTATAGTCTGAGATTGGGGATGTCGTAGTATATAGCCGAGTCGATTGTCGGCCTGCTCATAGTAATAAGAGTCAAGTCACTTGGTGACCTATCTCTTCTTTGTGGAGTCACTTGGTTCACCTATGGTTGTTAGAGTCGAGTCACTTGGTGACCTATCTCTTGTTTGTAGAGTCACTTGGTTGACCTATAATTGTTGGAGTCGAGTCACTTGGTGACCTATCTCTTGTTGATGAATCGGATGTTGAGTATGCATTAGCTGTGATTGTGAATGTATGATACTTGGTTATCTTAGTTTTGTTCGTCCAAGGCATTGGACGACTCTTAGTCTAGTTTCGTAAATGGTTTGGATTGAAAGACCCCCCGGCCGGGCAACCGGAAGGGAAACCGGCTCTCCTTCCAAATAGTTTCCGAAGTTGGTTGAGAGCCTTGCATAAGTATTTGCATGTTGACTTGAGATTCAGATATTGAGATTTGTATGCTTCACATGTTTTATATATGTTGGAGTATGTTGGAGGTTTTATGTGTTATGTGCTATTGACAATAGGTGGCTAGGAGCACTCTAGTCACTCTCCACTGAGTGTGGCGCACATGTTGTATGTGTGTATGTAGGTACATGAGGCTGTTTGCTGGGGGTTACGTTGAGGCTAGCGAGCGATGATCCTTCATCGTTGACTTTTACCTTTATTGTGTAGCTAGACCTTAGACTTACGTTTCAGTAATTTGTGCCTGTAGGGATATGCTATCACGGGCTGCTTTTGTATCGCACTTATATACTTATTTATATTTCATTTTTCTTCCGCATGTTTTATATTGTTAAGACACCTCGCATGTTTTCTTATCATGTCAAAAGTTTTAAATTCCGCGTATTTTTGGCATGTTTTGTATGTTTACTTTTGCACTACCGCGAGGGGTTTTACAACCACTACCCCAGCAACCTTCCACCCATAACCCGTATGTAGAACCTATCCCAAAGAGACCAAAAACCGACACCAAACATACCTGAAACCCGCATCCCCTGCTTCTGTTATGCTATGTCCCACGCTACTTTCTAACATAACTCACGGTGGTTTCTGTAACATCCCGTATTTTTGTAAAAGTATATTTTAATAATATAAAGTAGTTTTCAGAAATTAATAATATTTTAATTATAATTTGTAAGTTTTATTTTAAGAAATGTCGTTAACTTCCGTCTTAAGTTTGTTTAATCTAAAGATTTCATGATTACTTGGTAGTTTCCGTTCTTAAGGTTTCCGCCCCATATATTTTGGAAACCCTATTCAAGTCAAATATAAAGGACACCATCCTCTCCTTTCCAACGTGATACCACTCCCCACGAAAATAAAATACAGTAACTTTACTTCCTCCATTGTTACCTTTTTTCCACTTCACAAAAACATCATCTATTTACTCATCTCAACTCCGATTGACGCAAGGTTTTCGCCTACGCTTTCATCTCATCATTTCCGTTCTTTCTAAATCTTTAAATTTCAGTTTCGTCAAAGTCGATTTTGGGGCTGTTTTGGGGTAAACTCGAAAATGCCCTATAATAATCTGTTTTTGATGTTTGTAGGTGTTGACTCGGACGACCCGGACCAGGACTCGTACATTGTAGAAGATTAGAAGTGAAGAATCGCTCTCTTAAGGTGACGATAATGAAAAACTCGGCCTTTGTCTTAAATTAATTGGACATCTGATTTCTTGTTGTTTACGTGAAATTATGTGGGTTTTATATTTAATAGGTTATGGGTAACTTGATTTCTAAAACTTCGCATGTTTATTATGTTAGCACTGCTTAAAATCAGATTTTGGATGAGGATGAGTGTATTTGTGTTGTTGTGGTAATTGATTGTTGAATTTATGAAGTGTAGAGTAAACAAGTTGTGTGCTCATGGTTATAAGGAAATTTCAGATTTTTTATGTGGTTTTGAGGAGTTGATGTATTATCGTTATTGTTGTTGCGTAGTTGTTATTGCTTTTATGTTGCGGAACCATTTCTTCCTCTAGTGCTGTTATGTCATTAACTTTCTGTACTGAAATGTTGTGCTGCTGCCCACTGCGTTTATACGCTGCTACTGCATGCTATTCAGTATTGTTTTTGTGTGTGATGCTGTTTACGCGTTATTGTTGCTGTCGTGTTGCGCTATTGACGTGTGTTAATGCTTACGCCTTATGCGTTTTGGCTGTTGTCGCAAATTGCTAGTCTTAGCATTATTATCTAATTATTTTTATCACTACGTTCAACAAACTACATGGTAATATTTTATTATGTTATTATTATTATTTTATTATTATTTTATTATTTTATTATTTTATTATTATTTTACGTACGTGCTTGCTAGCCTGCTTGAATTAATTAGTTTACGTACATGCTTGCTAGCTTGCTTACGATTAAATATAGTACGTTAGAAATCGTTAAGAATTAATATTGGGTTACGATTTTTATGTTTAGAAGGATGTTTAGAATGACGAAATTAGTTAATTGATTCCCGAATAACTTAAAATACGACTTGTTATATTAATTTCTCACATGTTAATTTTATATAGAAAATATGAGGATATAATATGAAATGTTAATTTAGTTCTTATTTCTCTTCCCTGAATGAACAATATATTTGTTATACGATTCTTTTGTTATTTTATATACGTAGTGATTTCCGTAAAGAATATACGTTATATAATATGAATTGTATGCTTGTTTGAAATCCCAGAAATTGGGCAGCCCTTATATTGGGTTCGGAAATGGATTTGAGGAGAAAGACCCCCAGGCCGGGCAACCGGAAGGAAAACCGGCTATCACCTCAAATTAGTTTCCGAAGTCAACTATGTAATACCTCGAAAATCTAGACTCGATAATTAAGATTTTAATTGTGTCGATAATTGTTTTATGATTTGAGCACCTATGTTTAAGTAGTCAAGCAAAGCAAGTGGTTATGTTTTTATGCGGATTCGATCCCTATACCTTTGGCACACGGTTATGTGGTTATGAGGGATCGATCCCTGGACCTCTAGCACGGTGACTTGGGCCTCGTAAGTCGTGCTTAACCCAAGCCCACGGCTGTTTTGTAAAACACAAACTGAAACCCTACTAGTAATCCTCCCTACCGTCACCCTTTTTAACATAATCCTAGACCTACGTTTACCCTAATTTATCATTCAAACACCATACTGTCCCAGCCGTCACGACAAAGCGTTGGTAGGCAGTGTTCACGGTGGTCTCTAGGCAGCCTAAGGGTGGTCGATTTGGAGGTAAACTAGGTATGACAACACGTTTTCTTTTTCCCCTTTCGGCTCCTTGTTGTTTTCTACTGTTTTTCGAGAGTGTTTTCAGGGTTGTGAGTCAAGTCGGTGTTTAACCTTAATCTATGACACTAGGGGAAGGGTGTGGTCTAGTATGTGGACCGTCGTTGGTCACCAGGAACCACCAATTGTGGTGGTTTTGTCGTCTGAAACAACTCGTTTGTTTCAGTTGCAGTCAAGGGTTATACGTGTGGTTTTGTGGGGTTAATTCAAGTCTGTTTTGTTGGTTTTCGATTCAGGGTTTTTCGTTTTGAGATTTGTGGTGGTCGGAGGTGCGTCTTGGTGGGTGGCTTGAGCAGCGTAGGAGGCTAAGTTAGCGTCTGTGACGGTGGTTTGTGGCCCTGTTCGTTCTCTGTTTGTTTAGGGTCTGATGTCGGGTTTCAGTGGTTGAATTGGCAGTGGTACCACCGTTGACTCGGGGGAGGTCGACACGGTCGTGGTTTAGAGGACCGGTGTCAGGGGAGTGTTTGGGTGTCGGTCTAGGGTGGTTGGCTGGTCTGGGTGGCTGTCGACAGGGGCTGTAAGGGAGGCTGGTCACGTTGGGGTGGAGTTTCCAGCGGGTTTGTGGGGGCTGGTTCTCTTCACCAGTGGCCGGCGACCTGGTTGCCAGTGGTCGCCGGGGTTGTAGGTGGTGTTGGGTTTGTGGGCTGTCGGTGGTTGGTGGCTGTAGTGGTGTTGTGGCCGTGTTAGGAGAGTAGCGGTCTAGGGTTGTTATTTGAGTCGGGTTGTATTAGGATGTAGTTTCGTTCTTTTACTTTATTTCTAAAATTCTTTATTAATATTATTATTATTATTTTCATTTCTTTGGTTTTACCTAGTAATATTAATATTTATGACGGGTTAGAAGTTTAATGTGTACGGAAGGATATTTTTGGAAGTTACTATTTTTGGAATTTGCTATATTTAGAAAGTTGCTATTTTGGGTAACCTCGTTGTTGGGGACTTTCTAAATATAGTAGGTTTCTAAAGATAGAATGTATACGTGTTTTACGAGATTTAGGGAGTTTATTAATTAAATAATATATGTCTAGGTGGAGGGTTCCGCGTGGAACATTTTTAGTAGCTGTTGCGCACTTGCTGTTATCTGCCGCAGTTCCGAGGTAGGGGAATAACTGTGCATTTGTTTAAGATGTGAAACATGATGATTAACTGTTGTGGATTATATATATATATATATATCTTATTGAATGAATAATGTTGTGATATTATCTATTGACTGTACATTCTTATGATGCGGAATTGATATAATGGGTCTTGTGATACGGTGCAGAGTTTATGTGGCGTTGGATCGGTGCGGAGTTTATGCGGAGTTGGATCGGTGCGGAGTTTATTTGGCGTTGGATCAGTGCGGAGTTTATTTGGTGTTGGATCGATGCGGAGTTAAGGGATGATTGATCCCAATATTTATATTATAAGTTGTTTATTTATTTTTCTCTACTCAACCTCGTGGTTGACCCTGTGTATTCGTGATCACCTGTGATGAACCAATTTATTGGGGAGCAGATTGACAGGTGTTGAGACTATATATGGGAGCTAAGGGAAGGGAGAAGCTTGGATCCGGACCTGCCTAGAGTCTAAATCACAATAGTAGACTTTCATGAGTTGTACTTTATTTCTATAAGACAGTTTTATAATTTGGTTGTATGAACTCGTTCCTTGAGTTAACTTTATTTAATAAAAGTACTGTTTATCTTTCCTTTGTATCTGCTGCCTCGGGAAACCGAGATGGTAACACCTTTATTTATCTGTGGAGTCCTAGTACAGGCCCTTAAATAAATGGGGGTGTTACAAAGTGGTATCAGAGCGAACGATCCTCAGGCCTAACCTAATGAACCCAATGAAAGTAGGAGAGTCTAAATAAAATGAACCCCGGGATAGGACTGTTAGGAGCACGCAAAAGGGAAAGTATGGGTCTGAGGCCCCCTCATACCGAACCATTGGCCCTATCAGTTTTACCCGGGAACCCAGAGTGAATATACGAGAGAAAAAGGGTAGATTAAGAGTTGATGGAAGTTATGGTATACTGTGATAAGTATGTTATGAGAACCCTTAAGTATATGTGACCGTTTGGAAAAGCCGGTAGGGGCATGAGCATGAAAGAATATTAATTGTATGAATACAAAAGGTGTATATTAATATGGATGCATAAGGTGATTTAAATTATATCAGTAGTTACATCATGTCTAGCGATATGCGGTTATGTGAATCCCAAGCCATGTTATAGATACATGATATTCAAGCTGTTATTTACTTATAGACTTTATTGTTTAGGGACTTTAGCCCTAATCCAAATGGGTGCCCACATGAGTCGGGACTCATTTCCTTCTTTTGTGTTATAGTATGCCTCCGCGAAGAAACAATGTCGCTAACATCACGCAAGAAGAATTGGACCGTTTGATAGCTGAGAATGAGGCCCTAAAGGCCAAACGTATGGACTCCGCGAAGATGAGCACGATTATCGCGAGGCATCACCTTACCCAATTCACCGGGGAAGGGGAACCTCATTTGCTAGGAGCCTGGTGCCGGGAATTCAGTAACTTGTTCAAGTTGGTGGATTGCCCTGAAGAATTGAGGGTTGACCAAGCAGCCCACTATCTGAGGGGTATGGCCGGTGACTGGTGGACCGGAAACAAAGGTGAAATTCGAGAAGCAGCTAGAGAGGATGAGACCGAGTTTGTTGCCTGGATTGCATTCAAGAGGATTTTATATGAAGTGTTCCTACCAGAATTCCAGAAAAGTAAGCTGAGGGAGGAGTTTGATACTTTCCGGATGACGGAGGACATGACGGTGGATGCCTATTATAGGAAATTTATCCAGTTGGTGAGCTACGTAGGGGATATGGGGTTTGATGATGCCATGCTGGCGATGAAGTTTGAGAGAGGTTTGTCGATTGCTATCAAGAAGAGACTGATTACGGCTCCGCCCACCACAGTCCGGGACATCTATTTACGGGCTGGGGCGGCGGAGAGGCTCTCAGATATGATTAAGGAAGACAAGAAGTCAAAATCAGAAAAGAGGAAGGCCGAGGCAGTGACGGAAAGTTCTGGGTCAAAGAAATCGAGCACCAACAAGTATAGTGGGTATTTCAGCAATAATGCTTCCGGAGGAGTGAGGAATCAGAGTGGGGGTAATCACATGAGTGGGGGTTCCGGCAGTGGGTCAGTTGGGATAGTTTGTTTTGACTGTGGAAAGAGGGGACACAAGCAGGCAGTTTGTCGCTCTTCTGGAGGGAATCAGTCCGGGGGTTATCGTACGCCTACATCCGGATATCAGGGATCCCGCACTCAGTCTTATGGTAGCAATGGCTATCGCACACCCATGACAAACTATGGTGGGGGTGCGAAGTCTAGTGGGAGCAGCAATTATCAGAGGAACTTCAACAGCAACCAGAATCGCTCGTATCAAAATCAATACCATGGGAATGGAAACAATCAGAAGACAGGAGCAGAAGGGAACCAGCAGGCTGGGACATCTAGTGCCAGTCAGAGTGGGGTCAAATCCAGTGGCAAGCTCTTTGCCATGGGAAAGCAGGCAGCTAAGGATGATGCTCATGTAGTAACCGGTACTTTTCTTGTAAACTCTAAACCTACCTTCATACTTTTCGATTCCGGTGCGACCCACTCTTTTGTATCTAGAGAACATGTTGGGGTTTTGGGACTTGAGAGGTTTGATATGGTCGCGGACTCCGTAACCATACCTTCGGGGGAGTCGATCACCTGTAATAGAGTCTATAGAAGTGTACCCATCAAAATCGGGGAAGCAATTTTCTATTGTGACCCCGTAGAGTTTCCGCTGGGGGGTTTTGAGGTGATCCTAGGGATGGACTGGTTGGGGAAGTATAGAGCTTTTATCGACTGTCATCAAAAGAAGATTTCCTTGAAGGGACCTAAGGGAGTGAGGGTGTCTTGATATCGAGTCAAGCCAAAAATCAAGTTC
The DNA here is from genome assembly GCA_029255685.2 of Silene conica. Lineage (NCBI taxonomy): Eukaryota > Viridiplantae > Streptophyta > Magnoliopsida > Caryophyllales > Caryophyllaceae > Silene > Silene conica. Next base: position 26,317,482 of record CM055313.2, on the reverse strand, counting down.
ATATCCGTCAACACCCTTAAGTCTAGCTTGCGAAAAGGAGAGAGCCTAATCTTGTGCCAAATGTGGGATTGTGAGGCTGAGACCCCCAAGACTAGTGAGATACCTGTGGTACGAGAGTTTGAGGGAGTATTTCGAGACGACGTTCCAGGGTTACCGCCGAGGAGGGAAGTGGAATTTTCCATTGACCTGAAACCAGGGGCGGGGCCAATATCTAAATCACCATACCATATGGGACCCAAAGAGATGGAAGAACTGAAGAAGCAGTTGGATGAATTAGCTGAGAAAGGATTCATTCGACCCAGTGTGTCACCCTGGGGAGCACCTGTGCTATTTGTGAAGAAGAAGGATGGGAGTTTGAGGCTTTGTGTGGACTACCGAGAGCTGAACAATGTGACCATCAAGAACCGTTATCCTTTGCCAAGAATTGACGACTTGTTCGATTAGTTAAGTGGAGCTGGGGTTTTCTCTAAGATTGATTTGAGATCCGGGTATCACCAGTTAAGAATAAAGGATGAAGATATTCCAAAGACCGCTTTCAGAACGAGATACAGCCACTATGAATTTGTGGTTATGCCAGGCCATTTGGGTTGACTAACGCTCCAGCTGTGTTTATGGATTTGATGAACCGAGTCTTTAGCCCATATCTGGATAAGTTCGTAGTGGTATTCATCGACGATATCCTAGTGTATTCCAAGAATGCGGAAGAGCACGAGGATCATTTGAGGAGAGTACTTCAGACCCTAGAGGAGCATAAGCTCAATGCTAAGTTGAGCAAATGTGAGTTCTGGTTGGAGAAAGTCGCATTTCTGGGGCATGTAATTTCCAAGGAAGGGGTATCTGTCGATCCTAGTAAGATCGAGGCTGTGACCAAGTGGCAAAGTCCGAAGAATATCAGTGATATTCGAAGCTTCCTCGGATTGGCTGGTTATTATCGGAGGTTTGTTAAAGATTTTTCGAAGATAGCAAAGTCGTTGACATCATTAATGCGGAAGGAGAACCGTTTCATATGGGATGAGAGTTGTGAGAAGGCATTCCTGACCCTTAAGGAACGTCTGACAAAAGCTCCTATCCTTGCCTTGCCAGTCGGGAGTGATAATTTTGAAGTTTATACTGACGCTTCGAAGCATGGATTGGGTTGTGTGCTAATGCAGAATTGGAGAGTGATCGCGTATGCTTCTCGCCAATTGAAGACCTATGAAGAAAATTATCCGACTCATGATTTGGAATTGGGGGCAGTGGTATTTGCACTTAAATTGTGGTGCCATTACCTTTATGAAGTCACTTTTAAGGTGTTTTCTGATTATAAGAGCCTAAAGTATATCTACACCCAAAAAGAGTTGAACGTGAGACAGAGGAGGTGGATAGAGTTGATTGGAGACTATGATATGCAGATTGTCTACCACGAAGGCAAGGAAAATGTGGTAGCTGATGCCCTAAGTAGGAAGTCAGTTCATGCTTTGAGTTGTGCCAGATCGAGAGTGAGGTTGCATGGCGAACTAAGGGAGATGGGAATTTTTATGATCCGGAAAGGGAATGTTCTTAGTGACTTGACAGTGGAGCCTGAGTTGTATCGGGAGATTCGGGAGTTGCAAGGGAGTGATGCGAGGATCCAGAAGTGGCGCGGGATGGTTTAGAGTGAGGTTGGAGAGGTTGCATCTAAGTTCAGTATTCATACCGATGGTAGTTTGAGGTTCAGTGGGCGATGGTGTGTTCCGGATGTTGAAGAGCTAAAGAAGAAAATCCTGACTGAAGCTCATACTACACCATATTCTGTTCACCCAGGGGGTGATAAGTTGTACAAAGACCTTAAAAAGACGTTCTGGTGGCCAAACATGAAGAAGGAAGTTGCTGAGTTCGTGTCAAGGTGTTTGACATGTCAGAGAGTGAAAGGGGAGCATAAGAGACCTCAGGGAAAAATTCAGTCATTGGATGTGCCAGAGTGGAAGTGGGAGAACATCTCGATGGACTTTATTGTGGGGTTGCCTCAGACCCAGAGGGGCAACAACATGATTTGGGTGATTGTGGATCGTTTGACTAAGTCTGCTCACTTTATTCCGATGAAAGATACCTGGAGTAAAGCCGAGTTGGCTAAGTCATATGTCCAGAACGTGGTTAAATTGCATGGCGTACCCAAAGACATTGTTTCAGACCGACACTCGAGGTTCATATCCAGATTTTGGCAGAAGTTGCAGGCCGCTTTGGGTACCAGTTGAAGATGAGTACAACCTTCCATCCCGCTACTGACGGTCAGACTGAGAGAACGATTCAGACTCTTGAGGACATGTTGAGAGCTTGTGTACTGGAGTTCGGAGGATCTTGGGAGGATCAACTGGGATTGATAGAGTTTGCTTATAACAACAGCTATCATGCCAGTATTGGGATGGCCCCTTTTGAGGCTTTGTACGGGAGGAAGTGTCGGAGCCCTGTGTGTTGGGATGATCGAGCCGATGTTGTGACCCTAGGGCCAGACATGATCCAAGAGATGGTGGAACAGGTTCAGATTATTCGACAGAAAATGAAGGCCGCCCAGGATAGACAAAAGAGCTACGCAGATCTGAGGAGGAGCGATATCTCGTTTGATGTAGGAGAGAAGGTGTTGCTGAAGGTGTCTCCAATGAAGGGTGTGATGAGGTTTGGGAAGCGTGGAAAATTGAGTCAGAAGTTTATTGGACCATTTGAGATTTTGGACAGAGTTGGAGAGGTGGCATACCATTTAGCTTTACCTCCAGCCCTATCCAAGGTCCATAATGTGTTCCATGTATCTCAGTTGAGAAAATATGTGAGTGATCCATCGCATGTTCTACAACACGAGGTGATAGAGGTAGATGAACAGTTGTCCAACGCGGAGACTCCAAAAGAAATTCTGGACAGGAAGGTACGAAAGACACGCAATGGAGAGACTGCTTTGGTGAAAGTTTTGTGGACTAATCATAACCTAGAGGAAGCTACTTGGGAGGCCGAGGCATCCATGAGAGAGCGTTATCCGCATCTGTTCGACTGAGGTAAGTTACGCGGACGTAACTTTTCTTTATGGGGGGTGGAATGTAACATTCTGTGATTTAAGCAAGTTTTGTGATGTTTTGTGTTCCAAGTGCGTATGAGTTGGTTGTTTTGTCACCTAAGTGAGGACGGACTTCGGGACGAAGTTCATTTAAGGGGGGGGGAAGACTGTAATACCTCGAAAATCTAGACTCGATAATTAAGATTTTAATTGTGTCGATAATTGTTTTATGATTTGAGCACCTATGTTTAAGTAGTCAAGCAAAGCAAGTGGTTATGTTTTTATGAGGATTCGATCCCTATACCTTTGGCACACGGTTATGTGGTTATGAGGGATCGATCCCTGGACCTCTAGCACGGTGACTTGGGCCTCGTAAGTCGTGCTTCACCCAAGCCCACGACTGTTTTGTAAAACACAAACTCAAACCCTACTAGTAATCCTCGCTACCGTCTGAAAGGTTTTTAGTTACTCATAAACTAAATATTTAGTCATACTAACAAAATACTTTAATTAACATTTTAATTAACTTATTAAGTGATCTTATGCATGCTTATAAAATGCGGAAATGGGAGAAATTTCGAGTCCTTACACTCGGTCCAAATGCTAGCAAGGATGATCCTCCAATGTTCAACAAGAACACCTCCTCCAAGATGCACCAAGACAATCCTTAATGAACTGAAATCTTGTATATGCTAGACTAGAATTCGATTTTTCCTTAAACTATTCTAATCTCTCTAATTAGAATATTATTTCAATACTACAAATAGTATATTTATATTATCTTATAATATGGATTTTGAGGTTGTAAAATCTCTCTTTCACTTAGTATATTTTCGGCTAAGAGGAAGAAGAAATTAGTATGATTGTTGCTTGGGTTATATATTACCTCCATAATTAATTAAACTACTTAAATTAATTAAGTGGGTATGGGGAAGAGAGGAGAGCCGACTAGGGTATGGGGAAGGAGAAAAGAAAAGGCCTTTTGCATTATCAATAACCTAGGCATGCAACCCTAATCAATTAGGTTTAATGCTAGGTTATGATTATGTCTTTAACATTTAAAAACATAATTTAAGTGCCCTTAATCCTTCCCATAAAACCGGCATTTCCATCTTAACATAGTCCATTTTATATTTGTCTTTTGATCAATTGTATAAATGTGACATCTAAAGTGTCATATTTAAAATAACAATTGTTTTAATTAATTAAAATGCATATTTATCACATAAATATCATTTGTAATTAAATAAATCATATTTATCACATTGACATGTAATTCGAAATTACCAACACATAAAATGGTTATTTATAATAATCGTCAATACGATTTACAACTTTTGTAATAATTATAACCGAATTCATTCTAATTACGATATTATAAAATATCGTTCAATGTTTAACAATTGACACGCTTCAATTTTAAACATAAATCTTACGATAAGATTTAACCTCTGATTTCCCGATATACGGGTTTAAGGAATATGATCAAATCGTATCAATATGCATTTGATCACTTTATCAATTAACGGAATTGTCCTAAAGGTGTTACCTAAAGGGATCAACTGACCACCACCGTCATACGACAGTAATGTCATACTCTAGCTAGCCAATCATTACCGATTAATGTTGGTCAGTTGACTAATATAAGATCGTATCATCCTTTGCGCATTCTCGTTATGAGATTTAATTATGTGATCGCACTATTGTTGAGGACACATTTCCCAACAATCTCCCACTTGTCCTCGACAAGTGTGCGTTGTTTAGCCCAAAAAACGACATTTCACCATTGGGCCCATAGATAAATAAACAAGCAGCCCACCACAAGAAGCAGATCAGAAATCAGAGCAGACGCAGAACCATGAAACAGAGCAGACGCAGACCAGAGCAAAAAAAGAGCTGTTGGAGAAAGGAAACGGGTCAAAACCCTAAAGAGATATTCCCCTATATTCCCTCCCACATTCTAGCACCAGAATAAATCGGTTGGACGAGTAACTCGCAGCTATAAAAGAGAAACGAAGGTATTTCTTTATTGATTCATGCATACATTGTAACCTAGCTACCTACATTAACACTTGTAATCCATCTCAACAGCGTACATCCTCGATCATAGTAAAAATATTGGTGGGATTCCGTTCCCCCCGCGGTTGTTTCCCTCATTGGGTTTTTCCGCGTCACCAAAACCCTCTTGCGTTACTTGTTATTTCTCTTGTTTTTTATATTCGTTTATACGTAAGATCCTCATATTGGTTGACACTTTGACCCGCATCACATAAACTCGACCCGGTAGAAATTTTACCAAAACAATTTGGCGCCCACCGTGGGGCATAGTGCGCATTCCAATATTTAAAATCGTTATCTCGTCACAAGAAGCATGTCTGGGACCAAAGCCAACCCTTCCAGTTCTCAGAGCATGCCAGCCCAGTCCAGTGGGACCAACCCTACTGCGTCCGTTGGTCTCGCAGGACCACCCCTGGTCGTAAGTCAGACCACAGCCTCAAGGGTTGTGGTCCCATCCAGCAAACCTCCTCAGGTTCCCAGATCACCCCCTGTGTCTGCTTCCCAAGGCAGAGCAGAGAGAGCAGCCCTAGCAGAAGTGGAGAAGCCCAGATGCCCGGAGCAGGCCAGCAGCCGCCGGCTCCCCGTACAGACCCGATGCAGATGGTGGTCCAGGGAATGAGTGCTCTGCAGGAAGCCATAGAGGGCCCGAAGAAGGACAATATGAACCTGAGAGAGCAGATCGCCGCAGTCACACGTCCAGAGCAGCCATTCAGAATGTTGCAGCCAGGGCTCGGCCAGACCTTCAATCCCTTCGGGAGGGCAGGGCTGAACCGATCAATTCCTCAAGAGATCGTCACCAGGCTGGATCTAGGTGTCACCACCCCGAGCAGAGGCCCAGAGATACTGGATCTAGACTCGTCTGTGTTTGGAGCACCGCAGTCCAGACCAGTTCAGCCTGCAGGTAATCCTACACCTTGTTTTCCCCCTGGGACTGATCCTTTGATATTTTCAGGTACCCCTCCGCAGCCTACCATTGGGCGAACGCCAGAGATCTAAGTAGGAGCAGCACCCGTGAACCAGTCCAGCACTGGAGGGTGGCAAGGAGGAGCACCAGCGCAGTCAGCAATTGGTTGGCATCCAGGACCGGGCTTCAGTTCATCCGTGGCAGCCAATCAACCAGCCGCCGGACCTTGGGGAGGAGCCCCTCCAGGCTTCTTCCCTCCGCCAGTCAACCCGACCTCAGGTCCCTGGGGAGGAGCCCCTCCAGGCTTCTTCCCTCCACCAGTCAATCCATTCCCTGGAACAGGCAGTCTTTCAGACCAGCGCTACCAGGAGTTGAAAGACATGATCACCAAGATACCTGGCATGCCAAGGCCCATGGAAAAAGCTTCCCAGGACAGCTATGCAGATTCACCATTCATCGACAACATTGCCCTCATCAATGTGCCCAAGGGGTTTGTGCCACCAACCATGACACTATATGATGGTACGGCCGACCCCCTAGACCACATAAATCATTATAAACAGAAAATGATGGTGGTAACCGCAACCGGAGCACTTAAGGAGGCTTGCATGTGCAAAGGATTTGGGTCAACCCTATCCGGAGCAGCCCTGCACTGGTTTGTGGGATTGCCCAATCGCAGCATCTCCTCCTTTGCAGATCTGGTTAATGCCTTTAATCAGCAGTTTGCTAGCAGCATGAAACCAGAAAAGCAGACCAGCGATCTATACAGAATTGTTCAAGGATTCGAGGAAACCACTCGAGATTACCTCACCAGGTTCAATAAGGAGAAGGTTGCCATTCCGCATTATGATGTACCCACTGCCATCGAATCCTTCCGCAGGGGGTTACATCACGATTCAGACCTGTACAAGCAGTTGACAATGCACCCATGCACTGCCTTTGCTGATGTACAGGCCCAGGCAGTTGCAGCCATGAGGCTGGAAGAAGACGCTGCCTCCAGAAGAAGTATCTATGACACAAAACCTGTGTCTAGGAAAGCACCGGTGGAAAAAAGGAGCGAGAGATCAAAGCCCTACAGCAAGCCAGTGAGCAAGGTATCCGAGAGCACCGGTGGTAAAAATGATGCAGATCCACCTCCGAAGGTCAGCGAGTATGGCTTTACCACCGGGATGGCTGGCTTACTGAAGGCCTTAAAAGAACTCAAGGGAGTTAGATGGCCAAAGAAGAAAGAGGAGCGACCCAACGACCGCCGTGATGCAAGCAAAAGATGCGAATTTCACGATGACATAGGTCATACTACGGATGAATGTTATACCCTCAGGAAGGAAGTCCGATTCCAGTATGACCGAGGAAACTTGGATCATCTGCTCCCAGAGAAGTCCACCAGAGTCAATGCAGCCAGTCAGCTGCAGCCCTCACCAGCTCCTCCTTGCAATAGAATTGTCAATGTCATCACTGGAGGATTAGAGCTGTGTGGGCTCACCTACTCAGCAGCCAAAAGACGTGTAACTGCAGCTAAGGGAGACAAGCCAGAGTCATCATGCAGAATAGCAAGGCAGGACCTCCCAGCAGTAACTTTTGACGAGACAGATGCAAAAGCTGTACCAGAGCAGCACCATGATGCCCTGATTATCACATTGAACATCGACAACTGTGAGGTCAGGAAGGTCATGGTAGACACAGGCAGCTCCGTCAACCTGCTAATGCTGGATGCACTAAAGAGCATGGGATTTAACGAGAAGGACCTGACAAAGAAAGCTATTCCCCTGGTCGGATTCAGTGGAGAAACAGCGCATACCCTGGGGGAAATCACCATCCCCACCTACGCTGGAGGGCTGAACAAACAGGTAAGGTACTTAGTTATTGATGGTCCATCTACTTACAACGTTATTCTTGGCAGGCCCTGGATCCACGAAATGCGAGCAATCCCGTCAGAATACCACCAGTGCCTGAAATTTCCTACACCGTGGGGAGTTCAGGAGATACGGGGAGGCCAGGAGGAGGCCAAGGATTGCTACAAAGTAGCTCTCAAAAGGACCACCAGGCCACCAGCTGCCAGAGCGTAGCAACTACAGCAACTGCACATCCAGGAGGAGTACATCGAGCCCCAGCAGGCAGAAATCGATGAGGTCCACCTGTATGAGCAGCACCCAGAAAGGACCGTGTTCGTAGGCTCAGAGTGCTCTGGAGATCTGCGCCAGCAGCTCCTCCAACTGCTCCGAAAGAACGTGGACTGCTTTGCCTGGTCCCACAAAGACATGATTGGCATAGACCCAGAGATCATAACACACAAGCTCAGCATAGATCCAGGATTCAGACCAGTGCAGCAGAGGCGCAGGAAATTTGCAGCAGAAAGACATCAGATCATAAACCAGGAGGTAGATAACCTTCTGGAGGCAGGAAAGATCAGGTAAGTCAGGTACCCAGAATGGCTATCTAATGTAGTGGTGGTACCAAAAAAGAATGGCAAGTGGAGGGTCTGCATGGATTTCACGGACCTGGATAAGGCCTGCCCCAAGGACCCATTCCCCTTGCCACACATAGATGCTATGGTAGACGCCACTGCATGCCACGAAATGTTGACTTTCCTAGATGCCTAGAGCGGGTACAACCAGATCAAAATGGACCCGGCAGACCAGGAGAAGACAGCATTCAGGTCCGAAAGAGGCATCTACTGCTACAACGTAATGCCCTTCGGTCTTAAGAATGCTGGTTCCACATACCAGCGGCTCGTCAATATGATGTTCAAAGACCAGATAGGGCGCAACATGGAAGTGTATATAGACGATATGGTGGTCAAGTCCAAACAATCGGTGGACCACACCAAGCACCTGGAGGAAACATTCAACACCCTCCGGAAGTACAAAATGAAGCTGAATCCAGCTAAGTGTACCTTTGGAGTTTCCAGTGGGAAATTCCTGGGATATATGGTAACACAGAAAGGGATAGAAGCCAGCACAGAACAGATCAAAGCAGTTCTGCAGCTGGAATCACCCCAGAAGCCAAAAGATGTGTAGCGTCTGACGGGAAGAGTAGCAGCCCTGAGCAGGTTTATATCCAGATCCTCAGACCGGTGCAAACTATTCTATGACATTCTCAGAAAAAGCCAGAAGTTTGATTGGACGCCAGGGCACGAAAAGGCATTCCAGGAACTAAAGCAGTACCTGAGCAGCCTACCCCTGCTATCCAAGCCAGAGCAGGGGGAGGTCCTGCTCCTGTACCTCTCAGTAACCGAAGCAGCAGTAAGTGCAGTTCTGGTCCGACAACACGAAGGAGCTCAGCACCCGGTGTACTATGTCAGCAAGTCATTACTGCCAGCAGAAGCAAGGTATACCTCACTGGAGAAACTAGTATTGGCATTGGTCACATCATCCTATAAGCTGCGTCCGTACTTCGAATCTCATACCATCTCAGTGGTTACCAATCACCCACTCAAGACGGTTATGAGAAAGCCAGAATTATCAGGACGAATGGCTAAGTGGTCTGTGCACCTCAGTGGCTATGATCTCCAGTTTGAACCACGCACAGCCATAAAGTCACAAGCCCTTGCAGACTTTGTCTCCGATTTCAGCCCGGTACTCCAGACCCAAGCAGAGCAGGAAATCCTGCACCTACACCAGGGTGCCAAACCGGACACCTGGGAGTTACGAGTAGATGGAGCTTCAAACGTCAGAGGGTCCGGAGTTGGGTTGATCCTCCGATCACCAGAAGGAGATCTAATCACCCAAGCAGTCCGATGTGAGTTCAAGACCACAAATAATGTGGCTGAGTATGAAGCCCTAGTCCTGGGACTACAACTAGCCCTGGACATGGGAATCAACCATGTTAATGTATACAGTGATTCACAACTAATTGTGAATCATGTCAATGGAGCATACGAAGCAAGAGACCCCACAATGGTGGCCTACTTGTGTGTAGCAAAGAAGTTAATCGGCATATTCGTGGAATTCTGCATCCAGCAAGTACCCAGAGAACAGAACGCAGAAGCAGATGCACTGGCAACCCTAGGCTCAACCTTCAAACCAGCCGACGTAGCCAGTATTCCAATCACCCATGTCCTCAAACCAGCCATTCCTGGATCAGATTCGGACCAGGAGGAGCAACCTATCTGCAGCAACAACCCAGACCAGGGATCAGAGCAGGATTGGCGACAGCCATACCTGGACTGGTTGCAACATGATATCCAGCCCAGCAATAAGAAAGAAGCACGAAGTTTCAGGATGAAGGCCTCCAGGTTCCTCCTAATTTATGGAACCCTGTTCCGGAAATCATTAGTAGGGCCATATTTGCGCTGCCTGGACCAGACTGAGGCACAGACAGTCTTGCACGACCTCCACAGCGGAGACTGTGGAAATCATGCAGGGGGAAGAAGCCTGTCCAATAGAGCCCTCAGAATGGGGTACTTCTGGCCCACAATGCGCAAGGATGCAAAGGAGTATGCAAGGAAATGCGACGCCTGTCAAAGGCACGCACCTGTCAATCACCAACCAGCAGAGCCTCTGCACCCGATCATATCCCCATGGCCTTTTATGAAGTGTGTGATGGACATTGTGGGACCTCTCCCCAGAGCACCAGGAAACAAGCTATACATGCTGGCCATGACATATTACTTTTCTAAGTGGATTCAAGCAGAATCATTCACCCAGACCACCGAAGCACAGGTCATCTCTTTTATTAAGCGCAATATATTCACTAGATTTGGCATACCCTCAGAAATAATATGTGATAATGGTTCCCAATTCATTGGGAAGAAAACCGAGGCTTTCTGTGCTGGGTGGAACGTATCACTCCAAAAATCCACCCCCAGAAACCCCCAGTCCAATGGACAAGCCGAATCTAGTAATAAGATCATCATTGAGAATATGAAAAAGAAACTACAAGAAATGGGAGGGAAATGGGCAGAGGAACTCCCTCTGGTCCTGTGGGCTGACAGAAGTACTCCGAAAGTAGCAACAGGTCAGACCCCCTTCAGCCTTGTCTTCGGAGCAGAAGCAGTAACTCCTTCTGAGGTCAAAGTCCCAACCCACAGGTACGGGTGCACAACTGAGGACCAGAACCAAGTAGAAATGGCAAGTAGCCTGGACACTGTTGATGAAATCAGGACCAGTGCCTACGTCAGAATGGCCTCATACAAGCAGATGGTGGCTCGAAGCTACAACAAAAATGTCAGGATCAGAACCCTGCAAGTAGGAGATCTGGTCCTGAGAAAGGTGTTCCAGAACACCAAAAACCGACAAGCCGGAAAATTTGCCTAAAACTGGGAGGGTCCATACCAAATCGAGAGCATAGTTGGTAATGGGGCCTACAGGCTAATGACAATGGAAGGGGAAATGATACCCAGATCATGGAATATACTTCACTTAAAAAAGTATATCATCTAGAGGTGCCTCCACCAGACCAGAGCAGCTCCCTTAGACTTCAGGTTCTACTCTGTATAAAGTTTACTCTGGTTCAGCTTAAAATTTTTGTGTTGCCTTTATATTTTTTATAAGCTTAAGTTTAGAATGTCATCTTACCTATATATTTTTAAAATAAAAAAACCTAAGTTTAGTAGTCCAGGCTTTATAATTTCAAACCTTAGTGTATCTTCAATTTTCAAGTCTTTAAAAGGAAAAATTTCATCATTTATTTTCTGGACCAGAATTTACTTATCCTAGTGGACTGACCTAAAGAGGAAATCTGCGTTGATCGCAGGAGAACCTAAGTCAAGCTTGGCACCCCAGTATAGGGATGGGTATATAAAACACCAGGCCAGCACACCAAAGCAGCGATGGCCAAAATACAAACGAAACATGCATGTACAAAAGAAAAACGCCAGAAAGACGGCAGAAAAACCAACAGATAAAAAGCAAACCCCATACAATGGGGACCATACGATTAAAGGAAAGGCCACCCAAGGCAGCCTCAAAACAGAATTGTTTTTACTGGTCCACCCGGACCAGCAGCAAAATTACAACCGTTAAGCCCACGCAGGGGCACCAAAGTTCACAAAACAAAATATTAACGTCCATATCAGGGCCCAGCAGATAAACTTTTAATAAAACCTACTCATCTGGAGTAGGCCCAGCAGCAGCAACATCAGCATTGGTGGGGTCAGAGGTCACTTCCTCTTCAACATCCTGGGACCCCACCTCGCCTTCTTCCTCTTCATCGTCGGAGATCAGGTCCATGTTTAACCCCTCGGGAAAATCAGAAGCGAAGGCCTTCTCCAAAGCAGCTAAGTCCCAGGTGGTATGGTTACCCTCCTGGAACTCCCGGACACACTTTACCCGGGTCCCAGCAGCAGTATAAGCAACAGCTTCAATTAACGCCCTCTGCAGACTAGCCTTCTTTTGCTCCAGGGCCTCCACCTTCAGCACCAGATCCGCCTCTGAAGTCAAGGCCCTCTCCAGCTTAGAGTGAGTCGTGGCTAGCTGGTTCTGAGAAGCCTCCTCCTGAGCTTTTAGCATCTCCTGACCCCTAGCCACATCCTGGCGAGAACGCTCAACAGCCTGCCGCAAACTTTCCCTCAAGGTCTCCTCCAAGCTCAGCTTCTCCGATAACTCCCGCTCCTTCTTCGCCAGGGCCTCCTGCATCCTCTCCACCTCCTGTCTCCTCCTCAGAGCCTCAGATTGAGCCGCCTTCGTACAATGAAGTTCAGCCAGCAAGGCCTCACTCTGTCGCTTAGCACAAAGTGACAGCTCCAGAACCTGGAAATCCAGACCAGGTCAGGAAAGCCAAAAAAAAAAGAAAAAGAAAAAGAAAAGGAAAAAGGGAAAGAAGAAGGGTTACCTCAAAGGAAACCTCCGCAGTACGTCTAATCAAATCCTTGAAAGGACGGGTTTCCATAATAGAGGCAGAGGCGGGGATAAGTAGTGAGTCCAAGGCAGGCCAGAGATTAGTCCGGGACCCACCAAAATCCGCTGGGAGGTCCAGGCGCAGAGCAGGGGAAGATGAACCTTCTCCAGAAGGTGGCAGAGGCAGCTGCTCCAGAACTGGCTTGTAACCAGGAGTAGGAATGAAGGGAGGAATCTTGAGAGGAGAAGGATCAACATAGGGAGCCTCAGGAAGAGGTTCCTGGACCAGATCAACAGTGTCAACTTCAATAGGGGCAGCTTTGGACCCAGCTCCAGCAGAGCTCCCCTCCACAACGTCCATTTTCGTCTTCTTTGAGGACCCCGCGTCCCCAGAAGCCAACCTTTTTCTGCGTAGCTGCATCACCCTGCTCACATCAACTCTGGGCTTGCTTAAAAAGGTGACAGCAGAAATCAGAGCAGATTAAGCGTAGATCCACCCAAAGAAAAAAAAAAACATCGAAAATACCGTACCCTCCTTCTTCACCACCAGAACAGCAGCATCCCGGACCAGCTTGGAGAACGCCCTCTCCTCGGCAGGAAGGTCCAAGAGTTTGGCCTTGGAAGTAGGGGGATCAGCGGAATCAGGAAGCTTAGCCAAGCTACGCCCTGCAGAAACTAACAAGCCATCAGAAACAGACGAAAAACAATAAAGTAAGGAAAATCAAAAGAACGCCAGAGCAAAGCCAGTACCTTCCACAGGCTGCCACTTGGAAAAAATATAGTCCGGAGAATGAGGAAGGGTGTCAATCTTGACGAAAATAAAGCGGGTAAACCACTTACTATCATCTGGAGTAGTGGAAAAGATAATGGCAGAAGGCATATTGTCATGGCTGCGAATGGTACACTGAGAATGACCCAGAGAACGAGGGGTGAACCACTGCCCCAAGTCAGCCAAACCAATGTTCAGCCCCCGTTCACGGTTCAGAGCACAAATACTGAGTAAGATTCTCCATGCATGCGGAGCAATCTAGCACATAGCTAGTTTGGTTAACTTCAGGAAATCGACAATCAAATCAGGAAAAGGAAATCTGAGACCCAGACGAAAAGGGTATTCATAGAAACAAGTCCATCCTTCCCTCTCAAAATCGGCCTTCTCGCTAGCAAGAGGGAAGTGATAGACCACCCCATCCGGAAATCTGAATCGAAGCTTGATAAAAGAGGCATGAGACTCGTTGAAAGAGGAATCGCATAAATGCTTGGCCGCAAGCAACTTCTGCGACGGTAAAGGACCAGAATCGTCCCCCGAAGCAAAGGTGGATCTAGAAGACCCAACAGGAGCAGGAGTAGTGGAAAAAGTAGCGGAAGAAGACCCAGGAGCAGACATGATGGACTATTAAAAAGAAGTGGTAAAAAAGTTTTTACTGCAAAAGAAAAAGCAAGAACGAGCAAGAAAAAGCAAGAGAGTAAGTAAAAGAAAGAGAGTTTTGAGGATGGTAAAAGTAAAGTGCGCAGTTAAAAAGGAGTATTTATAGAAAAGGAGTGGGCGGTTAAAATTTGAAAGTTGAATTCAAAAGGTGGAAATTGAAGAGTTAAAAAGTAAATGGCAAGGGGACAAGCAGTTAATGAAGTGATGGGACAGGTGGGACAAGTGGGTAAAGAAAACGGCTGTGAACAGTTGCCTAGACTACCCAACTACCACGGAAAAATCCAGAAGCACGCTCAAAGGCACAAAGAAAATTCCAGCCCAATTATGGCCAAAATAGGCTGAAATTTGGGGGAAATTGTTTAGCCCAAAAAACCATATTTCACCATTGGGCCCAAAGATAAATAAACAAGCAGCCCACCACAAGAAGCAGATCAGAAATCAGAGCAGACGCAGAACCATGAAACAGAGCAGACGCAGACCAGAGCAGAAAAAGAGCTGTTGGAGAAAGGAAACGGGTCAAAACCCTAAAGGGATATTCCCCTATATTCCCTCCCACATTCTAGCACCAGAATAAATCGGTTGGACGAGTAACTCGCAGCTATAAAAGAGAAACGAAGGCATTTCTTTATTGATTCATGCATACATTGTAACCTAGCTACCTACATTAACACTTGTAATCCATCTCAACAGCGTACATCCTCGATCATAGTAAAAATATTGGTGGGATTCCGTTCCCCCCGCGGTTGTTTCCCTCATTGGGTTTTTCCGCGTCACCAAAACCCTCTTGCGTCACTTGTTATTTCTCTTGTTTTTTATATTCATTTATACGTAAGATCCTCATATTGGTTGACACTTTGACCCGCATCACATAAACTCGACTCGGTTCTCATATTCGTTTATGCGTCACCAATTCTCTTGTCCTATTACAATCTCCAACTCAATGCAAGATGTCTCTCTGAGGTCGTACTTGCATTTGATCATATCATGAGTGGTTTCCTCGATCTGGAGAATAACTGTTTGACCGGAATTATCTACCATAGATACCTTCCGAGCGTGGCCACGCATTTCCAGTTAACTTCTCCTCGAGTGGCCTTGAGATTTGAACAACCCTGACAAGGGGTGGACAATTTCTATCGCACTATTTCCTTTGACTAGTCACAGTGAGTCACAGCCTGAAGCAATCCCATTTGACTCCAGTTACGAAAAGTCGTAGAGAATGGATCAAGGTTATGCCTAAACTGTACCATCTTGGGAGAGTAGTCTTTAGTCTAAGAATTGACTCACAAGAATAATATAGCATCTCTCGCCACGACCCGGCCATAAAATTTCAAGAACTCTATAAGCGGTCACTATGCCCGACAGAGTGTCTCTTGCAGTCTGCCTATGTGATCGACTAGTCATCACATATGACTCTATGGCACTTGAACTTGCCATCAATCGCCTCACATTCTAGTCGCTTTGAGATGTCACCTCATGTAAGCGGCTAGGGGCTATACTAAGTCAATCCAGTTCACTTATGGGGTTCAATATTGTCTCTCACAACCCATTTGGATTTTGACAAAGTATCTTTTATTTTGAGTTATTCATAACTCAAATGACATTGTCATGCAAAAACAGTCAATACTATTTCATTGCATTTGATGCACGATCATCTATTTGTATTAGTGTTTTGCGAATAAACCCTTTTATTCATGATTGCAAAACTTACAAATTTTGGTCTCCTTCCGACTCATATTATCTCACATAATATGATCTTATTTGAGCACACATCTTGAACTTATTCTAGATCTTGAGTTCCCCTTTCTAAGAGAAGCTCCCACAGTTATCTTATAACTCGTGACGTATTGATATACTAGAGGGAATAAAGAATCACTCGGAATTATCTAGTCACTTATGTGCTGAAATCTATATTGTAGTTATTTGTGATTTCATCACTCTTATAATTTTCAAACATCTCGGCTATTTCATCAAGGTTATTCAAATCTAACCATTTTGATTTCTAATTGGCGACCTTTTATTATCAATATAATAAAACTTCCCGTAAAGCTCCATCATCGTATGATATAAGGTATTTGATCATCTAGAATTTTAAACCTCTTATTATTTACACCTTAAAGAATCATCCATCCTCTCTAAATGGTAGGCTTAATTCTTTTAATGAACATTGCTCCCACTAAAATCAATATTACTCGATCTCTTAAATGAACTTTTCATTTCTCGCATGTAAATCTTTTATTTATATCTTGAATCATTATCACCATCACTATCCCTATAGTGATCTATTTCCATTCAATCAATCATCACCCTCTTTTCATGTCTTCGTTTCCTCGAGACGAATATGACATGATAATTTCCTTATAACTACATTGAGAGAATTGAGATGATTTCTTCTCTTTTATCTTATAAACTGAGAAAAATCATTTATTTAAGGAACCGGTCTTTCCTCCCGTATAGATAGATGATTTCTCCTCTATTATCTTATAATCTTTAAAAAATCATTATCTCAAGGAGCCGATATTCCTTCCGAATTCATACGGGGTTTCATGTCTCCTCTCTTTGAAACAATGAACATAAAGAACCTTTCTTCGAGTGTCCTCCCGTAGTTTCTTCAGTGTCCTCTCGTAGTTTCTTTAATTCATTTAGGGCTCTTCTTAAGACTCCCAAGTAGGAATCTTCTCTAAGATCCTTTATTTTTATCATTGGTTAGCGAGCAAAATATTTTCTCCCACTCTATCCTTCTAACAATAACCTTTATTCGTATAAGGATAGCTATTTCGATTAACCAATGCATATGAATGTTTGAAGTTTTATAGGTGTGATGAATACATTCTCATTTTCACTCAAAATGAAAATCTTATAATGAACTGATATTATTTCATTTTGATTGAAAGTATCTCATGGGGTGTAGTTCTCCGTTTTAATCAACAGTTTGATTACATTATATTGATCGTATCAATGTTTATTGTGTGATAAAATCACCATTATTCATGTTTAAACAAGGTATGCAATTTATTTAAGAAATCAAGACATTGATTAAGAACAAAAGTAGTGACTCGGGTTGAAAACCAAGTCACCAATATCCAAAATTACAACCATTGTTTTAGGATTTTAATCCTTGTCTTACAAGAAAGTAAATTGTTCCATAAATAAAATGCAAAATATGAAAGAAGACGATATGAAAATTAGAGCCTAGCTCTTCAAGTCTTCGATCAATTGGATGCTACCGTAGCCATCCAAGTAAGGAACCTCATGCTTCCTTCTCCTTGCCCTTATCATTATTAGGAGGTGGCCCTTTAAAACAATTAAAAAGGGTAAACATCAACACATTTGTATCACTATACATAAGTTGATAAATGACATGAATCATAAACGAGAATTATTACCTACGGCGGTTGCCTTCCCATTTTTGAGATCGCTTAAGTATTTGGGGCAATTACGCTTCCAATGACCGATCCTCGTGCAATAATGGCACTTGTCTTCCGATTTTGAAGACGAGGTGGAAGCGCCTTTCGAAAAGGTCTTTTCTTTGGTCGCTTTGGGCTTGAACGTTTTCTTGCCCTTGCCTTTATAGGCATTCTTCTTGAAGCTTGTTTTCCCTTTCTTTTCGATGTTTAAAACATCCTTGGTGGAAATTTCATGAAGTCCCATGTCCCTTTCGGCTTGGACGAGCATCTTATGCAACTCATCCAACGTGGTCTCTTGGTTTCGCATATTGAAATTCACCCGGAATTGAGCATACGCTTTAACCTTATTGAGCGAGTGAAGAACTCGGTCAATAATGAGAGAGTCGGGTACATCAACGTCTTACGCTTTTAGAGTCTCCGCGAGTGATGAGCTCCATTTTGGTCATCATTTTCTTTACATTTTCTTTATTTTCGGTCACGATTCGGCCTCGATTTGCGTGTCTTTAGGTGTTTTTAGTCCATTGCCTCGTATATTCCTATTCGATCCAATTTTTGTAGGTGTTACGGCGTGGGCGAAGAAACGGGTGAAATCGAACCGGATTTAGAACGATTTATGAAGAAGTGTGGAAGAATTGTGAAGGAAGCCTCCCAGGCCTTCCCAGCCGGTCCCCAACCGGCGGCCGGTCGGCCTGCTGGGGAGCTTTGACTTGACTTTCGAGAATATTTGAAGAACTTTTCAGAACCTTGAGAAAAGGCTCCCAGCCGGTGGCCTACCGGCAGCCGGTCAGCCGGTTGGGATGCACCTCCCATACTTAGCCAAATTTCAAAGTTTGAAGAATTAAGCATGTTGGGATGATTACTCAAAGAGGGTTCCCAGCCGGTGGACAACCGGCAGCCGGTCCACCGGCTGAGGGTACCTGTAGCCAAGAATTCGAAGGACAAATGCAGATTGATGGTTTTGGCCTCCCAGCCGGTGCCAGACCGACAGCCGGCCGGTCGGCTGGGAATCAGAGTTCATTTGAAGAAAAAGTCAGAAGTCCATATTTGGACTCTCAGCCGGTCCCAGACCGGCAGCCGGTCGACCGGCTGAGAGGCCCTTTTCGTATTTTCGAGCTCTATATAAACCCGCACTTGTATCATTTTATTAACACGCATTCCTAAGCACTTTTTTGGGTTTTTCACTGTTTCATTGCTTGATACTTAGACACAAAAACACTCTTAAATATTTTAATCTTCTTTAGATCTTAGTTTAATCTTTCAATATTGGTTAATCTTTCTTTAGGATTCTACTTAGCCTCGTTCTTGGGTATTGTAAGAGGATTTTGTTGGGTTGTATTTTGAAGGGTTTGGAAAAATCTTTCAACTTGTTATCCAAGCTACTTCATTTTCTATAATCATTGGTATAATTCTTCTAATCTCTACTTAGTTTTTGCATTTGTTTAAGTTTCTTTTGAATCAATTGTTTACTCTTTGCTTGTTCATGATGGTTAGTATGTGTTTATGCCTTATTCACATGATTTCCCTTACTATGAGTGAGTAGTGTCTTTGCTAGGGCAAGGGGTGATCTTGGGTGTTGTTTAGATGATAGATTCATGCTAGTAAGTTGATTAGTTGTTCTAAAAAAAGTAGTTTTCCATTTGTTGCATGCTAGGTGTTTGATGATTTGCCTCAACGAAAGTTGGGCTTTGATTTTAGCGTGACTTGCCTTTAGCGACGGTTGAGGGTTTGTCTTAGCATGTTTAATGGTTGGTTGTGGTATTTGTAGCGAAAGCTAGGGTATTCCGACCTAGGTTAGTCGACTCGAGAGAAGAGACTACCCGAGACTATTTGTTTGAGACCTTCTAGTTTGCTTTCTTGTATCTTCGTCTAACCACCTTAGTGACCCCCGACACCCTAGTCTTCTCTTCCATCGATTCAATCTTACTAGTTTGCTTTATTTGTTTGTTTTAGTTTTTCTTTAGTCATTAATCATTCACAAACCTATTACCCCCGACTCTCACTTAAATTAGAACATAATTACACAACTATCCCCACCGTCTTCGCGTTCGACCCCGATTTCGATACTACTTGCTTTCGGGTTTTATAAATGTGTTTGATGCCGGTTCTGACGGCAAAAGCCGGCCATCAAAATGGCGCCGTTGCCGGGGACGGTGTTAGAATTTGTGTAGTTTAGTTAGTTTTAGTCTTGAGTTAGTTGAGCTTGTTTTTGTTTTGATCAAAGATTTGGTAGTTAATTGTAGAGTGTTTGTTTTATTGTTCACCCTAGTGTTTAACAAGCACTAGGACGACTAATTTGTTTGCTAAGTTTTATGCCTAGGGGTGACTCTAACTCTTTGTTGTCAACTTCCGAACCGGAGAGGCTCTTTCGGGCCTTAAGGAGGAAGACCATTGCAAGGGTAAGAATTGCGTCCCAAGCATCTACTAGCCAAAACAACCCCTCTTCATCCGAACCACCAAGTCCCAATCAAAGCAACCCTAGCCCAACATCCGACAATTTTGACAACCCGTTTTATCAATCACCACCACAATCACCACACTTTCCAAATAACCATCAAATTCATACAATGGCCGCTCTTCGTGATCATAACCGGCCCAATCACAATGACACCACCAATCCAATCAACTTCGGGGCTCTTGTTCCTCAAAATTTCGAAATACACCCTTCGCAAATGAGCTCAATCGAGAAGAACGCCTTTAGCGGGGCTTCTCACGAAGATGCTCATGGGCACTTGAGAAAGTTCAAGGGTAAGGTCGCAATGATAAAGAAAACGGGAGTACCCGAGGAGACACTAAGGCTTATGCTTTTCCCCTATTCCTTAACCGACAAGGCGGATAGGTGGTTAAATGTCCATGCTCCAAATACATTCACCACATAGGACGACTTGGCAACGGATTTCCTTGCCAAGTACTACCCATCCTCCAAGACCGCGATGCTCCGAAATGAGATAACTCAGTTTCAACAAGACGAGGGAGAATCTTTGGGAGAAGCTTGGGATAGATACCAAGATTTGCTTGCTAAGTGCCCACACCACGGGATACCACCTTGGTACACAACCCAAACCTTTTTTCAGACTCTTCTCCCCCGGACGAAAGAAATGGTTAATGCATCGGCGGGTGGTAGCTTTGACCACTTGCCACATGAGACGGGAACGGAGCTAATAATAAAGATCGTTGATTCGGAGGAAAATTATGGTACTAGAGGGAATGTCTTGAGGAAGAGTAGCAAGTACCCTATTGAGCACATTTTCAATGC
Source organism: Silene conica (assembly GCA_029255685.2). Classification (NCBI taxonomy): domain Eukaryota; kingdom Viridiplantae; phylum Streptophyta; class Magnoliopsida; order Caryophyllales; family Caryophyllaceae; genus Silene; species Silene conica. The sequence goes on along the minus strand of CM055313.2, from coordinate 26,296,660 downwards.
AAAGGCGAACGAAGAAACCAATGCCAAGTTGGACATGTTAACCAAGAAATTGGAAGAATTGACAAAGGGCTCCACTAGCAAAGAAACCAAGAGCAATGTCCCGGGGATGTACCAAGTACATAATGTCGTGGCTTCATGTGACTTATGTGGGGGATGCGGGCATACTTTTGATGTGTGTGCAAACAACAATTCCTATGAAGGAAGTGAGAGTATGGAGGAGGTATATGCTTTCCAAGCCTTTAACAACCCAAAAAACCCCAATACTTTCAACCCAAATTCGAACTATTACCATCAAGGGATCCGAGGAAGCCCCTATATGAGTTACAAAAGTACCAATGTGTTGAATCCTCATCAAATCCAACAACCTCAAGTGCAAAATCCCCCCGGTTTTCAACCAAGGGGTGGAAACTTCAACCCGAGAAACAATTAAAACAACTTTTACCAAGGGAATCAAACCAACCAAGCCAAGCAAGGGTTTCAACAAAGTTTCAATGACCCGAACTTTAATCCAAATTTCCAAAACAACCAAAACCCTCAAAATTTCAATGCAAATTTCAATAACAACAACCAAAACTTCAACAACCAAAACAACAACCAAAACCACAACCAACAAAATTTCCACAACCAACCCCCATTCCAAAACAATTTCAAAAACCCAAACCATCAACAAAACTTCCACAACAACAATTTCAACAATCAAAGTCTCAATGACCAAAATTTCAACCAACAATTTCCGAACCAACACCAAAACCCAAACTTCAACAATCAAGGTCCCAAAACAAATCAACAAAGTAGGGGTGCAAGGAATGACTACGGGTTTCCCTTGCTCCTTACCAACACACCTCATCAAGATCTCTCAAGTGACTCTCAAGTTGGAGAGTTGCTTAAACTTGTGAAAGGCATGCAAGCAACACATAATCAAGAAATGATGAATTTGAAGATGGCTAACCAAAAAGAGATCCGGGAGATGGAGGCTAGAGTTGCTTCACAAGCCTTAGCCAACCCACAAAGGCCACCGGGCGGCTTTCTTGCCCAAGGTCAAAGCTCCCAGGATGCTTCAAAACCACATGGTGTCAATGCTATTATGACAAGCAAACATGAGCAACCAATGCTTGAGAAGAGAGATGATGAAGGAGGGTCCAAGGTAGAGCAAGTTATGACGGTATTTGGAAGTGGAAGTGAGGAATGTGTTGAGGAGGAGGTGATGGTGATGGTGCCCAACACTCCTCCGGATGATTGTAATGAAGTCGACATTGATGACTTAAACTTTGTGATGCAACAAGTCTTGAACATTCCGAAGAAGAATTGTGATGGAAGCCCGAATGCTAAAGGGAAAGAAGTCCATGTGATAGAAGAAGAGGACCATGGATATGTGGAGAGCCTCATGGAGAGAAAAATGTGCGAATTCTTTCGTAAAATCACCAAGGGGGACCCTCGTTGCAATGAGTTGATCAAACTTGTTGAGGAAGTAGAGGCCACAATCCCCTCCACCCAAGAAAAGAGGGAAGTCAATGCCATTTCACTAGTGGCGAAAAAGATCCCAAGAGATTTGCCAATTAAGTTAGGAGATCCGGGGAGCTTCTCTATTCAATGCTCCGTAGGAGGAAGAAACATTGAGCACGCTTTGTGCGATCTTGGAGCAAGTGTGAGTGTTATCCCACTTGCCATGGCAAAGAAATTGAACATTAAACACTTATCCCCTCCTATTACGGACATCACTCTTGGCGATGGGACGGTTAGACCTACTATTGGGGTCCTTGAAGATGCAGTGGTCAAGGTTGGATCGCTTTCCATCCCCACCGACTTTATGGTCGTTGATATTCCGGTCGGTGAAAGCTCTTTCATTATTCTTGGGAGGCCCTTATTGGCCACCGGAGGAGCAATCATTGATGTGAAAAGAGGTAGGCTAACCTTTCAAGTTGAAAATGAGTTGTGTGAATTCGTGCTCCCGGATGCTCCGGACAAGTACCTTGAGGATAGACACAAAACCGTGAACTTGATTGCTACAATGGGGAGAGTTGAGCCTTCGGTGAAATTTGATGAGAAAGGTCCCCAAGAAGATGTTAAGCTCAACCATTGTGAGCCATTTCGTGAGAAAGTGGAAAAGCCCATTGGCAAGGAAGAAGAAGTGAATTCAAGTAGTTTCTTCAAAGGCCCCGAAAGTGGAAGGGGGGTGTTGAAGGAGCTTCTTTTGAAAAAGAATGTGAAAATGCGAGAACCGGGGTTGAACAAGATGGAAACCCGAAGTGCAAGCAAGGTGGAGTGCCCGGCCGAGGCCTTTGACCTTTTCTTAAGGTCCCTAGCTAGCATGGACGAGGTTTCAACCCACAAGAATTGATGATTGATCGTGAAAGGTTTGATGGAGTCACTTAATAACCACCGGTTGTAAGTATTAGTTCCCTTTAGTTCATCTTGATTGCATGTTAGTTTCATGATTAGTTCGGTTTTTAGTTTAATTTTTAGCTTGCATGAGATATTTGGATATGTTTGTTGCTTGTTGGTGGATAATTCATGAGTAAAGTCGGAGGATTATGGGCGAAACCGTTGTTGGCAAAGTTGATTTTTATGTTCAAATTAAATTATTTCTCGAAATTGTGTACAGGTACTCCCAGCCAGCCCACCGGCCGACGGTACCATACCGGCTGGGAGGCCCTGGACACATTTCTGTTTTTGATAGTTTATTTGGGCAGATTTCAGATTTTGCATCCCCAGCCTGTACCAAACCGGCAGCCGGTCAGCCGGCTGAGAAGACGAAGACTTGTTCAAAAATCAAAACTCAAGAAGGCTTGATTCCCAGCCGGCTGGCCGGCAGTCGGCCCACCGGCTGAGAATCATGTGTTGTGAACCAAGTATGAAGAAAAAAGCAAAGGAGAAGGCACCCCAGCCGGTCGGCCGGCAGCCGGTCCGCCGGCTGGGAGTTTTTGTGAGTGATGAAAATGAAGAAAAAGAAGACGAAGAAAGCTTCCCAGCCGGTCGGCCGGCAGCCGGTCCGCCGGCTGGGAGTGTTTTTGTGAGTGAAAAAGGAAGAAGAGAAGACGAAGGATTTCGAAGACCAGTCTTTGAGCCTGTAATACCCCGTATTTTAGTATCGGTCAACGGCAGTCAAACCGTGTTTTGTACAAGTATTTGGGATGGAATGTTTATAAAGTATTTTATGTAAACTATTATTATTTTATAAATCATATTTCTACGATTAATTCGTATTTGTTAATCGTTTTATATTTGATGATTATTCATCAAAATGTCATTTCAATCGTATTTATTTATTTTGGTAATATATTTATAATTAAATATATTTCATATTTTACATTTATTTCTCGGTTATCCTCATTTTATTATTAAGTCGTTATTATATATTTAAATCTTAATCTTAAATTTTGTTATATTCTTATATAAGTGCTAATAATTTATATTCGTATAATTAATTTAATATATTTTACTCATACTAATTACATAATTTAAGTAGTATAATTATATTTTACGTACTTGTTTATTTATTGTACGAGCTGTGAACGGTAAATAATAATAATAACCTAGTGATGCGTGATGGACTCTTAGTAATGGACTTGGACTTGGACTCGGGTTAGGGTAGTAAGAAACCGTGGTAAAGAGACAACCTAAATCGTAAACAAACCCTAATATGACCACGAACTACACAAAAACAACACCCAACATCGACATGGCTTCCTCCATCAACGTACACAAAACAACACAAACTAAACCCTACCCATCCCTTCACTCGTCTGCCTCCATACTCCGCCTCAAACCCTAGCATAACCACCGTAACTTCTGAAGGAAAACAAGAGGAAGAAAACGCGAAAAACAACAGCCTTCACCACCATAGATTTGTTTGCGCAGCCATGTTTCGTAAGTTTTTATCATGCTTTTTCTTGCTTTCGAATCTGAGTATTATAGTTGTATATAGTCTAGGTAGTATGTTCAACATGTTTATCGCTTTAAACCAAAATATGAACACCGTTAATGTCATAGTAATCACCATGAAAGTCGTGGGTAATTGCAGGTTTAATATACTCTGTTTCGTTCGCTATATTCGTGTTTTTCTGCTCATGTTTTTACTTACTTTTCGAGGTGTTGCTGGTTTAGTTTAGGGGTACGAGTCTTGGGTAGTTGAAGTAGGCTAGTTAAGGGTGGTTTTGGTTACTGAGGGGTGAAGGGTGGTGGCCGGAGCACCACCAGGAAGCCCGTGGTTTGATGACGGGGTTTCAGAACAGGGGAGAGTTCGTGTGTGGTCTGATGTTTGGTGTGATGGTGTATCTGCTATAGAGGGATCGAGACCAGAGACTAACCACCCCTGGAACCACCATGCGTCAGTGGTGACAACGGCGGTGGCCAGGGGTGGTATTGAGTACGGTGGAGAGAGAAATAGACGAGGGAAGGAGGGGTTTACAGGCGGTTTTCTGGGAAATAGTTTTGTTTGTGGGTGCGCAGGCTAATTTAAGCTTTCGTGGTGGTTGCTGTGGTGGTCTTTGGTGGTGACGTATGGGTGGAGGTTGTAGTATGAAGTACGTAGTTTAGGTTGGGGGCGGAGGTGACGGTTGTGAGGGACCGAGCTAGTGTCGGTGGTGTCGCGAAGTGGGTGTCGGGTTTGTTCGTGTTTCAATATTGCTGATGTCGTGTATGTTTGTGTTAATATGGCTATTATAAGTAGTATGGTACACGTGAACTTGCAAATTATTATTATTATTATTATTATTATTATTATTATTATTATCTCTAAGATTATGATTATATTAGTATGTTGTTACTTTATAAATACTAATGCTCAAATTATTATTGTTACTTATATGTTGTTATTAGTGTTAAAATTATATGTTGGTATTATTATTGGTAATATTGTTGTTATTGTTATTACTAATATTAGTAATATTATAATTAGTATCATTAGTAATATTGTTCATGTTGCTAGTTATTAAAGTTGTTAAGCAATTATAGTATGCAAGAATGTGACGGTTGTCAATAATTTGATTATATTTCCGTGTTCGGTTAAGTTAATTCAAGTAGTCATGTTTCATACGATCTCGTTATGCGTAATATATGGGTTAAATAATTAATTTGAATAATTGATTTCTTATATTAGTTTGCATAATTGTGTTAGTTAGTGATTGTGTATATTATATTGTTAGGTGACGACTGTGAAGTGCCATTATTCTGTTAACTCGCGGGCTTGCTATTGGATTATATTGCTATCCAGGTAGGATACACTGGTACCATATTCTATGCTGTGCTTTGAATGGATGTGTATATTGTATGATATGGATGCAAGTGTGATTATTATGAGAATGATATATAGTGGTTGAACATTTTTATATTGCATTCATAAGCATGACATATGCATTGGATACGGATTTGAGATGATGAGATATTATTGATGAGATATTATTGGGCCCAGGCTAGTTCTGCAGGACTAGACCTGGTGACCTCAGCTGTTATGCTGGTGTTCGGCGACGGCCGAGTATAGTCTGCCGGGAGGTTCGGTATGGCTGGGAGTCACGGGTTTGAGATTGAGAATGAGATTGAGCTCGAGCATATCATGACATTTGCATATCATCTTTGTTGCATTATTTATTATTGTGTTACCCTACTCAACCGCGAGGTTGACAGTGTATTCGTGTACACCTACGATGATCCGGAATGGGGAGTAGATTCTACAGGTCAGAGACAGATGGATTAGGAGCTTGGGCAAGGAATGAGACATGGCTTGGACCTACTTAGAATTAGATCACATACTTAGATGTTATCATCATTTGTACTTTTATTCTTGCGTAGTAGTTGTAATATCTAAAGTTTAAATTTTATCGTATTTTATATAAAGTACTTTGGTTTGTTTTTACTTTGTTATTCACTACCTCGGACATTCCGAGATGGTAATAGTCCTATTTATTTGAGAATGTCTTGCTAAAGGCTCTTAAATAAATGGGGGTGTTACAAAGTGGTATCAGAGCGAACGATCCTCAAGCCTAAACAAATGAATAATAATGAACATAGGAAGAGTCTAATAAATGAACCCCAGGCTAGTAACTGTTAGGAGCCCCAGGATTGGGATGAGTTAGGGGCCCCCTCAAACCAAGCCACTGGCCCTTTCAGTCTAATCTGGTGACCCATGAGAGATGTAGAGCGTGGGTAGTATAGAATAAAGGACAGGACCCAATATATTTACATCGTACCAACGTTTGCGCAGAAAAGCAATGAGGTAAGTATGATGTGGTATATGGTTGGTTGGGAATTATATTGAATGATTGATTGAGATATATGATTTCCAAGTATTGAGAACAGGAGTTTTGAAAATGAATTGAAATATAAGCTTGACTTGCATGATGATGTGTATTAGAAGAATATGACAGATATTGAAATGCTGATTGATCTGAATGATTGTATTGAAATTTTAGAGAATGGATGTGTATTTATTGAACCATAATTTGGAGTGATACATATGATTTTGGTGTTCGAAATGTCTATATGATATCTAGTTATTAAATGACTATCGCAATTATGTAATATATTGTTTGGTATTTGTATAGGAATGATCAGATTTGTATGATATATATTAATCCATGTCTGGTGATATGCATGCGGCTATATGATCCCTGAACCCATAGGTAGAGATATAGTAAAATGATATGTGTAATGAGTTGCTGATAAGTAGCACCTTAGTGACTTCTAGGATATATTTGTGTACCTAAATAAATTGTGATAGTTACGAGGATAGAAACTACTGTATTGCCTATACATGCATGATGATTGAGTTATTTAGTTGATTTTATTTGCGATTTCGTAATCTTCACCGTTTTGATTTAGATGGCAATTACATGTTAATATAGTGCAATGTGATTTCAATGCTTCAATAATATGTCAACATGTTTTGGAGAAAGTATGATTGTGTGATAATGTGTAGTAATTTTAAAAGAACCAAAATTTTAATAAATTCCTGAATATTACCTGGTTTGTACGGGTTGCCGTTAAAATGTGTTCTCTATATGAATGTGTAAGTTTTATGTATGATGACCTTATGAGTTAACTTTCTTATGATTTAGATTTCAAGTTAAAACGACTTATATTTTGAAGTAAAAGAATATTTTGGTTAACAGTGGTCAGATTGTTACCGCACAGTTTCGTTTTGACCTATGTTTTGTAAAGGAAATCATTTAAAACGTGCTTATTGTTTATGCATATTTCCAACTCCATTGTCTAGAATTTTCATTCACGTTTTCAAAATGATAAGCCACGTAAATCTTAATGAGTCGTTATTTAATAGTGAATTTTGCAAGTTGCCCAATTATCTGTCCAATTGCTGTAAAGTTTTGTTCAAACCCACTGAGTTGTAAAATTTATTATAAATAATTTCCTTAAGGTTTGAATTGATTGTTCTTCCTATGATTAGTTAATTCCTTATGGTTTAATTATGGTTTTTGGAAGTTGCTAAGTGATGTTTGATTGTTGAATTGGTAAAGTTTTAAATATAAAAGTTTAAATCAAATATGAATTATGCTATGTAATCATGTAATAAACCAATATGCCATTAGTATATCATGAACATTAGGCCTATGATATGGATATGAACGTTGTTATATAATAAAATAACCTTAACTATTATTGGTGAGTTTTATATAAAGATAGGTTCTTTTATACAGACGTTATTGATACGCCACAAGGTGAATTACATATTGTTATGTTTAAATCTGACCACAACATATTGAATTAGTAATTGGTGGACACGTGGGTTGTGGGGATGTTGTTCTTGTTTCGATCTGTAACTTGTAAAAGTCATAAGTTGATTCGTGTTTATAAATTGCCATCAATAACAACTTCATCGTTTTGAAAGTTTCCAAATGTTTTCAAAGTGATAATCCGTGATAAAGCTGATGTTTGATGCTTATGGTAATTGTTTTGAAACATGACAGAAGCTGTAGCTACATGTTGATGACGTTTTTGCCTGAATATGAAATTGTTCCACATGAAATAAACCTCTTATTCTGCACGTTATATCCATTACTGGATTTATGATTGATGTAATTTGAGTAGATGAGAAATGCACCTCCGTGGTTCTAACTTATTTATACCTAGAAATGTTAAGCTGACCTGCTAGTCTATGATTGGTGTATATCTTGTCAAATAAGCCGATGCTCCATGTTTAATTATATTGGTTAAATTTTGCCTTATGTCTTTTCTAGAATATGATTTCGTTTCTGTTTTAATTTTTGGGCTCGACGGAAAATTGCCTTAATTTTTGGGCTCGACGGAAAATTGCCCATTAAGCCTCCGGAGGGCTTCAATACCGAACTCATCTGGACAGCCATCACCGGTCTTTTAAGTGATAAAAATAGAAAGAAACCGGCTAATAGGGTGCATTTGGCACCGATTAGGATATGGCATAGGTTCATGGGGTGGACCGTTTTCTCTAGGGATGAACCGCATAACTTCACTACTACGGAGCTCGAGATACTTGGTTGTTACTTGGTTGGTGGCCCGAAGTTAAACATTGCTCACCATATGGCCCTTCACTTGAGTAGGTTGGCATCCCAACCTCAGCTTACTACCCCTATTTGTGTTGGGGGGATGGTCACTTTGATTGCCAGTAACCGTTGTCAGAGGCACTTCACTGTTGACTACATTCAGGGTGAGAACGTGTTATCTCGCCGATACTTACAGGAGGCTTTGGGGTGGATCAAGTATAACCCCAGTGATCGTAATGAGTATTGGCAGATACGCGTCGAAAATAAGTTCAGAAACTCGGTGCCATTGCCTAACACCGAGAGGATGAGAGTTGTCCCCGGTAACACCTCCTACCTCCTTGATATAGAGGTGGACCCCGAGGAGCTCCCTCCCGACCAGCGTGCTCCGAGAGTTTATGCCAGAGATAGAGTCGGTGCCACTCCTTCCGACCTCCAGTTTGAGTCATTTCAGCAGCCCCCTATTTCAATGTCCCAGTTCCAGAGTGGTCCCTCATACTTCCAGGGATCCACCTCCGGTTCATCTTCATCTTCATGCCCCCAAGAGCTTATTGATTTCATGTCCCGGGTTGACTTGGGAATGAAGAAAGCGGCGGACCTAGCAGATGAGCGCCAAGCATTGGCCGATGAGCGGCATAGAGATGTGACCTATAGGCTTGATAACCTCTACCATGATCAAGCCTATGGGACATTTCCGAGTTATGATCGGTCCGTTCGCGAGGGTTATCATCATCCGGATAGTGGTCGACCGTCATACTACATGCCTCCTGATAGGGGTTATGTGACCCCCGAGGGGCGTTTTTACGGGGAGATTAATGTTTCCCCGGGGTACTTCTCCAACCCGATCTTTCCTCCGAATTTTCGTGAAGTCCCGGACCCTCCCCCTCGAGGACACCCTTCTCCTCATGGCATGTATGGTGACCCGGGAGCTAGTGGGTCGCATGCCTCCCCCTTCCGTGATGTTATGATCAACCCGAGCGACTATTGCAAGTGGATGGGAATGATGATGATGGAAACGGTAATGAAGGCTATGAGTCCGAGGATCACTTTGATGAGTGACCACCTTTGGAGGTGGTTGGTGATGATTTTGCTCCCATGGAAAAATCCAAAGCAAGTAACTCCCTTAATCCAAATTTCGATTTAGTTTCCTTAGTTTGTTTTAGTTAGTTAGTTTAGTTTACTTAGTTTGTTTTAGTTTCCTTTTTCATGTTTTCACATCATTAGTTTAGATGCATATAGTTGCATTCATGTAAATGCATTAGATTTATATTTTTGTATCATATTGTCACATGTAGTTTGCATACATGTAGATTAGAGCATTTAGTTTAGTTTTTAGTTTTTCATCTTCTTTTGTCTCTTTTTGTTTTTATTGCCTTCTTAAAAAATCAAAAATCCAAAAAAATTGAAAAACCTAAAACTTGCAAAAATATGTTCTTTATTTTCCGGTTTTCCTTCTCACATTATGCATATAAATAAGTGTGGGGAGGAAGAACCGTTTATTTCAAAAAAATACAAAAACAAGTTTTTATTTTCTCAAAAATTTCAAAAAAGCCAAAAACATGTTGTTTTCGTTCTTTTTCCTTCTTTTCCCCCTTTGCACTTTGTTACATTGAGGACAATGTAAATCTTAAGTGTAGGGAGGGAAAATATCCACCTTGTGAATATTTGATTGCTTTTGTAAGTATGAAAAACTTCAAAAATACCAAAAAAATCGAAAAATTTGAAAAATTCAAAAACATGTTTTTACCTTATTAGTGTAGAATCGTATATACTTGTGTTTGCTTTCTCTCCTTTCGCATAGGTAACACTCGCTTGAGCATCGCTTTGGATCTTGAAGACACCACGGTATGATCGTTCCAACCTCTATCTCACTCTCATTTTCATTCTTTTGTTGCAAATGAGGAGGATGGGCTTGTATTTGGAGGATGTGGAATACATTGTGGAGATTGTGTGTGGCTTGTGTGCTTTTGTGCTGATAGGAGATGCTTTAGTCTTATTTGGCATGTAGTTTGATAGTTTCACTTGCATTATAACATGTCTATATTAGTTGCATTCATGGCATATAGTTGCATTTAGGATAATGTTTTGAAAATGCCTAATTGAGAACTTTGACAAAATTGTTTAGGCCATTGCAAATAATTCTTCTACTTGTGACTTTGTCTTTTAGAATGATTTTTTTAAAAACACCCTAGGTCATGCTTTTCTAGTGTCTTTCTGACCATGGTCCAATACCAAGTCAAGGGTTTGCATGTGACTCACCTTGTCCACCCCTGTGATGTGAAGTGGTTTTGATTATCTTGTCTTGGTGACCTTGTTCGACTTGGCGGTTTGGCAACCCAAAAATAACTTTCATGAATAAATTTGGAATGCTCTTTTCAATGATCCTAAGAAGTGGAAATGTTTTGAAAGAAAAAAAGAAACCTCAAGTGAAAAAGAAAAGAAAAAAAAATGGTTGTTGAAAAAGAATAAGAACATGTTGTTTTGGTGGAGGCGTACCACTTCGATGTGCTTTGGAGGGTAGCCATTGAGTTGGCTTCCCACTTGCTTGTGAATTCGACCGCCCAAAGACAGAGTGATTGTCACCCCGATAAGCTATTGTCTAGAGGTTAACCGGTTGCCTAATAAGCGATTGGCGAAAGCAAAGGACATTAGCACGCGTGGGACAAACCCCATCCTAACTCATGGCATGAAAAAGAAATGAAAAAATTGAATGAGGTCAAGTTTTGATTGTAATCCACCATTTTGCATTGATTTGAGCATTTCACTCTAAAAAATCAATTTTGCCATGCCGTTTTGTCGATCTTGGGACGACCCATGACCTTTACTTTGTGAAGAACCTAGACTTGTTGTATCTTTTGCCTTTAGCATTGCGGGGATCATCATTCCATTCCATCCGATCGCCCTTGACAAAAGTATTTGGATAACGGTTATGAAAGTAGCCTAGTTTAGCATGATTTGGCGGTGTTTTGTTGTCATCCTTCTTGCCTTAGTGACTTGTAGAATTAATATTTGTGAGGGAGATTACGATTTTGAATTTGTTCCCTTTTTGTCGTTTTCCGCCGCTTGAATGAGGCAAGCGGTTTTCTTTCTTTTCCGATGCATGTTGCTTGTCTATACGTGTTTTGTTTTTACTTGTTGGTATCAAAAGTTTTGTAGCAAGACCTTACTTGCCTTGCAATAGGGCATTCTCCCTCATGAATGTCAAATTGTGAGTTGAAAGGGCTACGGGTGTAGCTAAACCCGATTCGGCTTATAGATAGCTTAGTTAGTTTGTTTATTTGTTTTCAATAAGGGTTATGTAGTTACTTGATCTCTTACTCGAGGACGAGTAAGGTTTAAGTGTGGGGAATTCTGATGAGCTCCATTTTGGTCATCATTTTCTTTATATTTTCTTTATTTTCGGTCACGATTCGGCCTCGATTTGCGTGTCTTTAGGTGTTTTTAGTCCATTGCCTCGTATATTCCTATTCGATCCAATTTTTGTAGGTGTTACGGCGTGGGCGAAGAAACGGGTGAAATCGAACCGGATTTAGAACGATTTATGAAGAAATGTGGACGAATTGTGAAGGAAGTCTCCCAGGCTTTCCCAGCCGGTCTGTAATACCCCGTATTTTAGCCTCGGTCAATGGCAATCAAATATTTTATGAAAACTGTTATTATTTTATAAATCATATTTCTACGATTATTTGTATTTCGTATTTCTTTATTTTGATAATATATTTATAATTAAATATATTTCCTATTTTATATTTATTTCTTATTTATATTGTTTTATTATTTAAGTCGTAATTATATTTAAATGTAATTTTTATGTAAGTACTAATAATTTCAGTTTATTATAATTGTCGAGTCGATAGTATTTGAACGTTAGTATTCGATAATTAATTTATCGAATAGGTGTTGATACTTTACATGTTGCTAGTGGGATTCGAACTTGAGATCTTTAGCACACAATAAAACCTCAAACACGCTCAAACCCCTTTTCACCATGCCGTCATATTTCAGTCCTACCTTAACCTAAATTAAACCCTAATCAACACTCTATCACCACACATCCGCTGCCCACACATCAGGGAGTATAGGGGGCGTTCTCACGGTGGTATTAGAGCAGCCTAGGGTGGTTCGAATATGCCGTGAATAAGGTATGGTCATCACTGTTTCGTGTTTTCCTGTTTGACGTGCCAATTCTATTCATTGTTAATCAAGGGTATATACATGTTATACTTATTAATTATTGCATAACTGTAATCTATGACGTATGGTAGTTGTATTTTGACCCTTGTGGAGTTGTCGTTGACCACCTAGGACCACCGTTAGTGGTCGTTATTGCCGCCTGTTGCAGAACTGGGGCTGTTCAGAACAGGGGCGTGAATGTATGATGTTTGTGTGTAATTTGAGTCACAACGTGTTCACGATTTGATATGGGTGTTGGGGTAGTCATGAGATGGTAGTCATGGGGTTTGGTTAGTGGTTATCACGGTGGTTTGTGGTGGCTCGTGACAGTTTTGTGATAGGTCTCGTTTGGGGTTGTTTAATCGCATAAAACAGAGTGAGAGTGCGCAAGTTTTATTCGGGTTTCCGCTCGTCGTAGGTATAAGGAGAGGGGTGGTGGTAGTATGGTGGTTGTTGTGTCAGGACGTTCTGTTGTAGGTAGGTTATGAGGGTTGTGACTGGCGTTTGGGGGTAATGGTTGTCGGATCGAACGGATGACACTCGGTATTGCGGTTGTGCGTAGGTCATTAGGGCAGCATTTTTGTGACGTTTGTGGGGGTCTATGGTGGCGGTTCAGATGCTGGTGTTGTAGTTGGTGGTGCAGAGGGGAATACAGGACCACGGGTGGTAGCCTTTGGTGGCCTGGATGGCGTTTGTGAGGGCTGGAATGAGGGGCTGTTGGCGGTAGTTGGTCGTATGGGCTGTTAGTGTTTAGAGTAGCGTGGGCTGTTACGTTGATAGTGTGTTGGTTATTGTGTGTTATTATTGCTAATGTTATCATTATCATTATTATTATTATTATTATTATTATTATTATTATTATTGTTATTGTTTAATTGATCTTTATTAACACTAGTAATATTACTATTATGATGATTATTATTTTATGGTTAGTACTACTAAGGTATAATATGTTAGTAGAATTATTTATATCATTATTGTTGTTAAGTTGTTTTATTAGTATAATTATGCTAATTGGGGCATTGTATATGTTTTTATAAGTGAATTGTTGTAATTGGTATATATAATTAGTTGAGGACAATTACCCGTCTATGAGTATTGATTAATACGGAGTATTAATTGTATTGTTGTTATTGTATGGTTAATATTAATATTACAAATATTTGAGTGTGTACTCTATCAAATTAGTAAAAGTTGATTAATTACTTGTATGCTATAATTAGCAAGTCTATAATTAGTAAGGTTTATAATATATACGTATATGAGCATGTTGCCTATATTTCTACAATGTGTTATGAGTAAGCCAATTGTGAATATGATCTAGTAGTTTGTTAGTGTTGATTGAATGAATAGATTTTGATATGAGTAATAATTTATAGGAACGGGTTTCGAGGAGGAACAATACTAGACGGTGTTTACTTACGTCGGATTTGCTACCCCAGGTAGGATACACTGGCATTAAACTCTATGAAGTGTTATGAATGGATGTTTACTCTGTGATGTGTTATGAATGGATGTTGCCTTGTATATTATGGATGCAAGTATGAGTTATATGAGCATGGTATTTAATGGTTATTTATTTTAGTGTTGCATCCATGAGCATGGCATTGTTAGGTTCATATACCTATATAGTCATACTAGTTTTTATTTATCATATAAATTATAGATCTTTAGCATGCTTAACTAGTGATTATGTCGAGATTTAAGGAGTAAGAATAAGCTCCCTTACATTGATATTCTCGGCAAAATTAGGGCACAAGTGAAGTCACCTACTTCACTTGTTCTTGAGCTAATTCACACGGATGATCCTCCTTGAACCTTCAAAGAGATGATGGCCTCCAAAGATGAACACCAAGACACACTAACTCTCAATGTTTGTATGTAATTGTGCTAGAATCAACAAACAAACTAACTAGATTGAAGGAAGTACACGGCTAGGGTTTGAGAAAAATAACCTTATTTTTCTTTCTTTTCTTTCTCTCTAAAAGACTCAAACCCTAGTAGGAATGTCTATGAATGAATATAGATGAGTGAACCAAAGAAGAAAACTTGTTTTGTTCCTCCATTTGGTTCGGCCGAGACAAGGGTTAGAGTGCCCAATAGATTGGCACTCAATCCTCTCAAATGTCTCAAGCATGCTTCAACATCTTAAATGCATGTCAACCTCATGTTCCTATAATATTTTATGTAATGTTGTAATATGTGTGTGTGTGTGTGTGACATATCACACGGTCCACACTACTACAATGGATCCCATCCGTGACATTACATTAGGATTATATTATTTACGTAGTTTAACAATTTAAACCTTTTATCGTAAATTAGTAATTAAATAATTTCGTATAATTATCTAATCGTATTCTACAACAATTGTAGTCAATTCAATTCATTCATTTTATTATCATGTTTCATAAACAGATAATTAATAGTGATGATATATCGATCACTAAGATAATTTATAATCTTATTATAAATTATTTCTTCCTTTTATTCATAATCTAGAAATGTGTTAACTCGTATCATTATACAGTTGTTACATTTAATATTGAGATAGCTGTCCTAAAGGTGTGACCTAAAGGGATCAACTGGTCACCACCGTCATTACGACAGTAATGTCAAACTCTAGCAAGCCAATCATTACCGATTAATGTTGACCAGTTGACTTATGATAAGAATCATCCCATGAATATTCTTTTATAGAGTTTTGTCAATATAATTAATATAATTGACGTGATCACACTATTGTCGAGGACACTTACTCCAACAATCTCCCACTTGTCCTCACAAGTGTGGATCACCGATTCTCTTGTTCTATTACATCATCTCCCACTCAATGCAAGGTGTCTTTCAGGTCGTACTTGCACGTGATCAAATCAATAGTGGTTTTTCTCGACATGGAGTGTAACTGTTTGACCGGAATTATCTACCATAGACAGTTTCCGAGCGTGGCCACGCATTTTCAGTTCACTACTCCTCGAGTGGCCTTGAGATTTAAGATAACCCTGACAAGGGGCAGAACAATTTCTTTCCAACTGTTCTCCTTGGTCAACATCATCCATTGTGACCCAAAATATATCCATTTGACCCCTTTTACGGAAGATCGTAGAATATAAATCAAAGTCATTCTGAATAATGTTACCTCTAGAGCAACCAGTCTCCAGTCTAAGAATCGACTCATAAGAATATATATAGCAGCTCTTGCCACGACCAGGCTCCATTGAATTCTAAAGAACTCTATAAGCGGTCACTGCCCGACACAAGTGTACTTTACAGTTGTCTATATGACCGACTAGTCATCCCTTATGACTCTATGGTGTAAGAACTCACCATCAATCGCATCATAATCTAGTCACTTTCGAGACGTCACCTCATATAAGTGACTAGGGGCATTACTAAGTTAATCCAGTTCACTTGAACAGGGTTCAACAATTGTCCTACAATCCTGTTGGATTTAACAAAGTATATAAAATAAACAAGTTGTATAAAACTTTAAATGATGAACGAGATTATCTTATATGAACGTAAAAACAACATTTTTCATTTCATATCTCATAATCGGTTACACATTGGGTAAACTCTTAAGACCCATAGAACGAGCATGAGAATCATGCTTAGCTTGCGACAAGGGTTTGGTTAAAGGATCAGCCACATTATCGTCTGTCCCAACCTTACATATCGCTATTTCCTTCCTATCAATGAAATCCCGTATTACATGATATTTTCTTGGTACATGTCTAGACTTATTACTAGACTTCGGCTCCTTAGCCTGAAAGACAGCACCACTGTTATCACAGTATAGGGTGATAGGATCTTCAGCATTTGGGACTACCCTTAGTCCCTCGACAAATTGCCTTATCCATACTGCCTCTTTAGCAGCTTCTGATGCTGCGATGTACTCTGCTTCCGTTGTAGAATCCGCAACAACTGGTTCTTTGAAGCTCTTCCAACTAATGGCACCACCATTCAAGATAAAGACAAATCCAGCCTGGGATTTAAAATCGTCTTTATCTGTTTGGAAGCTTGCATCTGTGTAACCCTTTACACATAAATCTTCTTCCCCTCCAAACACTAAGTATGAATCCTTAGTTCTTCTTAAGTACTTAAGGATGTTCTTGACAGCAATCCAGTGACTTTCACCTGGATTTGCTTGATATCTACTAGTCATGCTCAAGGCATACGAGACATCAGGACGAGTGCATATCATGGCGTACATGATAGATCCCACGACGGAAGCATAAGGGATCGTTTTCATGCGTTCAACATCCTTGGGCTCTGTGGGTGATTGAGACTTTCTCAATATAATGCCACTTCCCATGGGGATAAACCCTCTCTTGGAATTTCCCATGCTGAATCGTCGAAGAATCTTATCGATGTAAGGTTCTTGATTTAGTGCCAATATCCTCTTGGATCTATCTCTATAGATCCGGATACCTAATATGCATTGTGCATTTCCTAGATCTTTCATCTGAAAATGGTTACCTAACCATCCTTTCACAGATGAAAGCATTGGAACATCATTTCCAATGAGCAGTATGTCATCCACATACAAGATCAGGAATACAACATTGCTCCCACTGAACTTCATATATAGACAAGGTTCCTCGACACTTCGAGTGAAACCATTTTCTTTTATGACTTCATTGAAGCGATGATTCCAACTCCTTGATGCTTGCTTAAGACCATAGATGGATTTCTTAAGCTTGCATACCTTGTTAGGATTTTTAGGATCTTCAAAACCTTCGGGTTGTATCATATACACATCCTCCTTTAAATGCCCATTTAAGAAGGCGGTTTTGACATCTATTTGCCACACTTCATAGTCATGAAATGCGGCAATCGCTAACATTATCCTAATGGATCTTAGCATGGCTACCGGAGCAAAGGTTTCATCATAATGAAGACCTTGGACTTGGGAAAAACCCTTAGCTACTAGCCTAGCTTTATAGACATCATCATGTCCTTCTATGCCATTCTTCACCTTGAAGATCCACTTGCATTGGAGAGGTCTCATCTCCTTAGTCAAGTCTACCAAGTCCCATACTTGGTTTTGATGCATAGAATCCATTTCAGATACCATGGCCTCATGCCATTTTATGGAGTCGGGACTAGAGATTGCAGCTTTGTAAGTGGTAGGCTCGTCACTTTCCAAAAGTAAAACGTCCAGGCTACCATCTTCCTCAATAAGTCCAACATACCTATCAGGTTGATGTGGGACCCTACTCGACCTCCTAGGTGGAATAGGTACCGAAGTGGATGAAGAAGGAACATCTTCTTCAGTCTCAGCTTCAGTTTGTGGCTCTTGAACTTCTCGAACTTCATTAAGTTCAAAATTTCTCCCACTCTGTCTCTTAGAAATAAACTCCTTTTCTAAGAAGACAGCCTCAGAAGACACAAACACTTTGTTTTCTTGAGGTTTGTAAAAGTGGTAGCCACGAGAGGTGGTTGGATAGCCAACAAATATGCATTTTTCGGATCTTGGTGCGAGTTTGTCATCGTTTTTCGACTTGACATAAGCATCGCACCCCCATATCTTCATATAGGATAAGTTGGGAACCTTTCCTTTCCACATCTCATATGGAGTCTTATCGGTCGCTTTCGTTGGACTATTGTTCAACGACTTGATGGCGGTGAGGATCGCAAATCCCCAAAATGAATTGGGTAAATTAGTTTGGCTCATCATTGATCGGACCATATCCAATAAGGTTCGATTCCTCCTTTCAGCCACACCATTAAGTTGTGGTGTTCCTGGAGGTGAAAGTTGTGACACAATGCCACATTTCTTTAGATGCGAATCAAATTCATTACTAAGATATTCTCCACCACGATCGGATCGTAATGTTTTAATCTTCCTATCGAGTTGGTTCTCTACTTCATTCTGAAATTCTTTGAATTTCATAAAAGCTTCACTCTTATGCTTCATTAAGTAGATATACCCATACCTACTTAAATCATCGGTGAAGGTGATGAAATAGTCATAGTTGCCTCTAGCGGTGATAGATAATGGTCCGCACACATCCGTATGTATAAGTCCCAATAACTCACTTGCTCGTGTCCCTTTACCACTAAAGGGGTTACGAGTCATCTTCCCTAGAAGACAAGCCTCGCATGTTCCATAAGATTCATATTCGAATGGTTTGATTATGTTGGTCTTTACCAATCTTTTAATGCGATTTTCATTTATGTGACCAAGTCGACAATGCCAAACATACGATTCATTTGGATCATTTGTTTTAATTCTTTTGTTATTGACGTTGTAGACATTATTAGACGAGTCGGAAGTTTCCAAAACATAGATTCCATTAATAGAATTTGCACGGCCAACAACCATGTCATTCTTTGAAATTACACAACAATTGTTTTTAATGGAAAAATCATATCCTTCAATGTCTAACATTGCGACAGAAATAATGTTTTTGGAAAGAGACGGTACAAAATAACAATTATTGAGTTTGAGCTCATATCCACTCGTCAAGGCAAGAGTGCAAGTTCCTTTTGAAGTGGCCGCTACCCGAGCTCCATTTCCAAGTCGGAGATCCATATCACCCTTGTCTACCTTCTCCACTTCTCTTAAACCCTGCAAACGATTACAAAGGTGAGAACCACATCCGGTATCCAATACCCATGATGTGTTGGATGTAAAATTTATGTCAATAACAAAAATTTCAGATTTGGAATTACCTAACGGGATCACAAGACCTTCTTGGATATGACGTAAGTACTTGGGGCAATTCCTCCTCCAATGGCCCATGACACTACAATAGTGGCATCGCCCTTTCTCTAACTTTCTCTTCTTCCTTTTATTTTTTTGCAAGACCTTTCTTGCTAGAACTCCCACTAGCTTCATCATAAGCTCTTTCCTTCAAGTATAAGGCGTCCATTTCTTCATTTAGCTCATCAATATAAGCCGTGTCAAGAAATGAACCTTTGGGAGGTGGGAGAGAAGAAATGAAGTTAATACTGCCATCCGGACCCGTTCCGAAATGAACTTCTCTAGTAGTATCAATGTTGTTTTGGTTGCAAATATCGTCGAAAACATTATGACAAGAATCAATAGTGATAGGGTTGAATGAATCCATTGCGATAAATTAACTACAAAAACGGAAATGAAGGAAAATTAACGTTCATCATTAAAAACTTGTTAAACATTTTAAACAAGTTAAGTATTTACTTAACGATCTCTTACACAATTAAGTAAATAAACCCGAGACCCAAACCCATACTAATCCGGGCACGGTGTAGCCGATTCAACCCGTATTGGTATAATTTGGTGGATTAACCCTTTAATCGGTTCTACTCTTAGAACTCTCGGTCGACAATTTTCTTAAAATTATCTATAGCCCGAACTTATTGCAACTACGGTTACGAATACCTTCGTTGAGATCGACCAAATTTCAAGGTGTAATCGTCATTACCCCACTTACCCAACGTGACAATTTTAGTACCCCGGTATAGCCGAGCCTACATATTTGTGAAGAAGGGATTCATGGGTCCATACTCTTTGGTAAGGCTAAGTCTCAATATTTTAAACGTAAGAGATCTTATCAATTATTATCTATCTCCTTTTAAGTGAACTAATTTAGGTGAATTATCGATAATAAAATTGATACGTTGAAGACCCGATACTCGATATGCATGACATGTTAATGGCGATTTGGCTATGCATGCAACATATTAAAACAAATAAAGCAAGCGATAAATTCCTAGTATGGCCTTATCCTAGAAAAGAAATAACAAGAGTACAAATTCGGAAACCAACTCCTTTGGTCCCTTGATCTTGACGAGGCACGCAAATCGAGGCAAACACCGTCTTGATCGGAACTCCTTTCCGAATGGCACCGTCTTCAAGAAACTCCGGATTTTACAAATATTACAACTTTTCTAGTCTACTTTATACATTATAAAATAGAAATAAATTACAATTGGGTGATACGAGATCACAAAATTACAACCGAATTGGTAACCCCTTACATTACGGGAAATACCAATTTAAAACTAAGGCCATACTAGAATAATTACATGATTCAAAATAATGTAATATAAAATGACATTCATAAGGAAAAACGCAGCAATATAACATGTTATAAATATGTTCATTTTAATGCCAAATCGCCCTAGTAACTCTTTATGTCGAAATTAACCCGGTTTTATGAGATTTTAGCATTTTTAACTCCTTTAAGATGCATAAATTAAAACATACACAACTTATGTTCTAAAAAATTATCCTAACACATTTTAGGATTCAAAATTAGTCATAAATAATTTTGATAATAATTAACACTTTAATTATATTAACATTGTTCATAAGCCTTTTAAAATGTATAACATTTACGAATTAAATCCAAATAATTATAAAAATTCGAAATTTTGGATTTTCATTTTCACTAACATTCTGAAAATATTACTTGAATATTTATAATGTAAAAATTTGGTCATGTTAACCGAAATAAATTTCGAAATATCGTATATAAATGGCCAAATTACCTCTTTTTACGGTTTTAACAATTAAATCGTAAAACATGCTATACAAAGTCATATTGTACCAAAATTTTACATACATTAAGTAAAATTAGCATGTGAGGTCGTGTGAAAATTATAAGGCTAGAAACATTTTCTTTCTATTTTAATCATTTAACTCGATTTTTCATAAAAATGCATTTAAACGATTAAAATCTTAATTATGAACAATATATTAAATCTCATAAATTATCATATAACCTAAAAACATTTTAGGACCAGATTTAATTTACATGCCAAAAATTCGAGTGATGTATATAAGGGTCTTTAAATATTAGTTTTGTTTTAAGTCTCAAAAACTCGGAAAAACTATAAACCGATTAAGCATGCAACAACAAGTGCTCTGATACCAATTGTTAGGTTCATATACCTATATAGTCATACTAGTTTTTATTTATCATATAAATTATAGATCTTTAGCATGCTTAACTAGTGATTATGTCGAGATTTAAGGAGTAAGAATAAGCTCCCTTACATTGATATTCTCGGCAAAATTAGGGCACAAGTGAAGTCACCTACTTCACTTGTTCTTGAGCTAATTCACACGGATGATCCTCCTTGAACCTTCAAAGAGATGATGGCCTCCAAAGATGAACACCAAGACACACTAACTCTCAATGTTTGTATGTAATTGTGCTAGAATCAACAAACAAACTAACTAGATTGAAGGAAGTACACGGCTAGGGTTTGAGAAAAATAACCTTATTTTTCTTTCTTTTCTTTCTCTCTAAAAGACTCAAACCCTAGTAGGAATGTCTATGAATGAATATAGATGAGTGAACCAAAGAACAAAACTTGTTTTGTTCCTCCATTTGGTTCGGCCGAGACAAGGGTTAGAGTGCCCAATAGATTGGCACTCAATCCTCTCAAATGTCTCAAGCATGCTTCAACATCTTAAATGCATGTCAACCTCATGTTCCTATAATATTTTATGTAATGTTGTAATATGTGTGTGTGTGTGTGTGACATATCACACGGTCCACACTACTACAATGGATCCCATCCGTGACATTACATTAGGATTATATTATTTACGTAGTTTAACAATTTAAACCTTTTATCGTAAATTAGTAATTAAATAATTTCGTATAATTATCTAATCGTATTCTACAACAATTGTAGTCAATTCAATTCATTCATTTTATTATCATGTTTCAGAAACAGATAATTAATAGTGATGATATATCGATCACTAAGATAATTTATAATCTTATTATAAATTATTTCTTCCTTTTATTCATAATCTAGAAATGTGTTAACTCGTATCATTATACAGTTGTTACATTTAATATTGAGATAGCTGTCCTAAAGGTGTGACCTAAAGGGATCAACTGGTCACCACCGTCATTACGACAGTAATGTCAAACTCTAGCAAGCCAATCATTACCGATTAATGTTGACCAGTTGACTTATGATAAGAATCATCCCATGAATATTCTTTTATAGAGTTTTGTCAATATAATTAATATAATTGACGTGATCACACTATTGTCGAGGACACTTACTCCAACAGGCATATGCATTGGTTACTGAGAAAGTTATGGATCGGATATTGTTATGATATAAAGCCCAGGGTGGTTCTGTAGACCAGGCCTGGTGTCTTATCAGCTGTTATGCTGGTGTTCGGTGACGACCGATTATAGTCTGCCGGGAGGTTCGGTATGGCTTGGTGCACGGGTATGAGTTTGAGATTGAGATTGTGATTGAGCTCGAGCATATCATGGCATTGCATATCATATTCGTTGCATTATTTACTTTTGTGTTACCCTACTCAACCGCGAGGTTGACAGTGTATTCGTGTACACCTACGATGATCCGGAATGGGGAGTAGATTCTACAGGTCAGAGACAGGTGAACTAGGAGCTTGGGCAAGGAGAGAGACATGGCTTGGACCTACTTAGAATTAGATCACATAGTTAGATTAATATCAGTTGTACTTTTATTCTTTGTGTAAGCGATGTAATATCAAAAGTTTAAATTTAACCAGTTTTTATATAAAGTACTTTGGTTTGTTTACTTGTTAATCACTACCTCGGTCATTCCGAGATGGTAACATCTCTATTTATTTGAGAATGTCTTGCTAAAGGCTCTTAAATAAATGGGGGTGTTACACGGTCCCCAACCGGCGGCCGGTCGGCCGGCTGGGGAGCTTTGACTTGACTTTCGAGAATATTTGAAGAACTTTTCAGAACCTTGAGAAAAGGCTCCCAGGCGGTGGCTTACCGGCAGCCGGTCAGTCGGCTGGGATGCACCTCCCATACTTAGCCAAATTTCAAAGTTTGAAGAATTAAGCATGTTGGGCAGATTACTCAAAGAGGGGTCCCAGCCGGTGGACAACCGGCAGCCGGTCCACCGGCTGAGGGTACTTGTAGCCAAGAACTCGAAGGACAAATGCAGATTGATGGTTTTGGCCTCCCAGCCGGTGCCAGACCGACAGCCGGCCGGTCGGCTGGGAATCAGAGTTCATTTGAAGAAAAAGTTAGAAGTCCATATTTGGACTCTCAGCCGGTCGACCGGCTGAGAGGCCCTTTTTGTATTTTCGAGCTCTATATAAACCCGCACTTGTATCATTTTATTAACACGCATTCCTAAGCACTTTTTTAGGGTTTTTCACTGTTTCATTGCTTGATACTTAGACACAAAAACACTCTTAAATATTTTAATCTTCTTTAGATCTTAGTTTAATCTTTCAATATTGGTTAATCTCTCTTTCGGATTCTACTTAGCCTCGTTCTTGGGTATTGTAAGAGGATTTTGTTGGGTTGTATTTTGAAGGGTTTGAAAGAATCTTTCAACTTGTTATCCAAGCTACTTCCTTTTCTATAATCATTGGTATAATTCTTCTAATCTCTACTTAGTTTTTGCTTTTGTTTAAGTTTCTTTTGAATCAATTGTTTACTCTTTGCTTGTTCATGATGGTTAGTATGTGTTTATGCCTTATTCACATGATTTCCCTTACTATGAGTGAGTAGTCTCTTTGCTAGGGCAAGGGGTGATCTTGGGTGTTGTTTAGATGATAGATTCATGCTAGTAAGTTGATTAGTTGTTCTAAAAAAAAGTAGTTTTCCATTTGTTGCATGCTAGGTGTTTGATGATTTGCCTCAACGAAAGTTGGGCTTTGATTTTAGCGTGACTTGCCTTTAGCGACGGTTGAGGGTTTGTCTTAGCATGTTTAATGGTTGGTAGTGGTATTTGTAGCGAAAGCTAGGGTATTCCGACCTAGGTTAGTCGACTCGAGAGAAGAGACTACCCGAGACTATTTGTTTGAGACCTTCTAGTTTTCTTTCTTGTATCTTCGTCTAACCACCTTAGTGACCCCCGACACCCTAGTCTTCTCTTCCATCGATTCAATCTTACTAGTTTGCTTTATTTGTTTGTTTTAGTTGTTCTTTAGTCATTAATTATTCACAAACCTATTACCCCCGACTCTCACTTAAATTAGAACATAATTACTCAACTATCCCCACCGTCTTCGCGTTCGACCCCGATTTTGATACTACTTGCTTTCGGGTTTTATAAATGTGTTTGATGCCGGTAGTGACGGCAAAAGCCGGCCATCAGCGAGCTCAACGAGCTTGAGCACATGAGGGCTTATCTTTTGACCTTCCTTGAATGTAATGTCAAAGAAGGCGGAAGCCGCCTCATATTGAATCACCCTTGGAGTTTGCGAAAACATGGTCGCAAGCTTGGTGTATATTTCATACGATGTGGTCAACTTAATCATACTCCTTTGGAGATCCGGCTCCGTGGAGAAGATGAGCACATTTTTAAGAGCGGAGGACTCTTTCATGTAGGCTTCATAGGCCTCACGAGTTCCAACCGCGGAACGAGCGGTTGGAGTGGGAGGAGCGGCTTCGGATAGGTAACGACTCTTATCGTCACCTTGAGCGGCCAAAAGTAATTGCGCATCCCAATCCTTAAAATTGGAACCATGCTTATCGAGTTTGCAACGAACCATAAAGGACCGAAGCCATGAAACGTTAGTGAGAGGTGGAGCGTTGGTTGCCATTGATGATGTTGAAAAATAAACTACAATAAAATGAAGGAAATAAAACAACATCATTTTAAAATTCATAATTTAAATTTAAAAACTTAAACAAGTTAAGTATATATATTTACTTAATGATCTCTTACCCAATTAAGTAAACAATCCCGAGACCCAAACCCATACTAATCCGGGCACGGTGTAGCCGATTCAGCCCGAACTTATTGCAACTACGGTTACAAATACTTTCGTTGAGATCAACCAAATTTCAAGGTGTAATCTTATTACCCCACTTACCCAACGTGACAATTTTAGTACCCCGGTGTAGCCAAGCCTACGTTCTTGTGAAGAAGGGATTCATGGGTCCGTACTTTTTGGTAAGGCTAAGTCTCAATATTTATATGTAAGAGATCTAGTCAAATTATTATCTATATCCGTTTAAGTGAACTAAGTCGGTGAATTATCGATAAAATAAAAGACTAGGTCGATTAGATCGAAAATGCATGAGACGATATATGACGATTTGGCTATGCATGCAAACATATAAAAAGCAAAAATAAAAGCATAAAATAAACCCTAGAATGGCCTTTCCTAGAAAAGAAATAATAAAAGTACAAATTCGGAAACCAACTCCTTTGGTCCCTTGAACTTCACGAGGCACGCACTTCGAGGTAAACACCGTCTTGTCGGAACTCCTTTCCGAATAGCACCGTCTTCAAGGAACTCCGGATTTTACAAATATTACAACTTTTCTAGTCTACTTTATACATTATAAAATAGAAATAAATTACAATTGGGTGATACGAGATCACAAAATTACAACCCAATCGGTAACCCCTTACATTACGGGAAATACCGATTAAAAACTAAGGCCATACTAAGTAAATTACATAATTCCCAAAATTACGTAAATAAAATCATGACATTCATAATTAAAATATGCAATGCTTATAAATATATGAACTATCATGCAAATCCTAAGCCAAATCGTTCTATTTAAATAAATAGTTATCGTATACCTCGGTTTATGGAATCGCGTGTTTTAACGTTTAACAACACTATGCATAAAATGAATCGGTATTCATTTTTAAGTTAATCATCCCAACTCATATAGGTTTCAAAATTTAGTCTTACTCAAACTTTGAACATGACTTAACTTTACATATTTTAATATTGTTCGGTATTACTCGGTTTTACGGGAAAAATAATATAAAAATCCAAAAAGAGTCATAAAAATTTTGAAAAATTCAAAATTCAAATTTTGAAAATTCCAGAATGTTCTTAAAATTTCAGAACCTTAAAAATATTAGTATGTAAACGGTTTTAACATTATTTCGAAAATAATACGTAAAACGAGCAATTTAAGTCGGAAAATTCAATAATTAACTCCATAAATGCAAATAAAATACTAATAATATTTTTACACTTTCCAAAACATCTTAAGAACATAAAATGGACAGAAAATTAAATGACACATTGCCCTATAGCCGAAATTTTTAATACATGACTCTAAATATTCAATTTTAAATGTAACTTTTAACAAATTAAAATTAAATCAAATCTGAAACTTTTGGCTCCCAAGAATAATTTCATGATGAACATATCATATATGACTAATATGGGTTAAATTTTCCCGCCATTTTAACAACTATTGCAAATTTTAACGATTTACGTCATATATCGTACGATTTTAACCTTTAAAATTATTTCTCAACCATAAAATAAGATAAAAATCTCGAAATTTTTATACATGCTGTAAATATAATATATGACATCTTGTTAAATTTTTATGGCCAAATTCCAACTTAAACTATTAAAGTCGAAATAATGTCACTAATTACCCGATTTTTACATTAAAAATCTATAATATTGCAATATTTGAGATAAATTTCTGGAAAATTCAACATATATTTTAAATATCGCATGTGACATATTCAAAAAAATTTATAGTAAAATTCGTAATATAACTATTTTAACCCATTTTTATTCATCTTATTGCATTTTAACATTTAAAATTCATATCACATGTTTTATAAGTCCATAATTTACGAAAATTCATATTCATAACATAGGATATGCATGTGATAACATACTGAATAATCTCGGCCAGAAGCTTATTTTAACTATTTTTCCCAAAAATAAACATTTTTAACCATTAAAAATCAATAAAACCGAAATTAAAAATACCAAAGAACAATATATATGCAAAATATATTCCAAATATTCTAAAAACATTTTAGAAACAGTAGGTATTCATGCTAAATAATTTCGTGCATATCATATATTAAACGAAAAACCAAATTTTATTTTGTTATCACTATAACTCCGTAAAAACGTAAACGGAAAGCATGCAAACAACCTATTCCTCTTATACCAATTGAAAGGTTTTTAGTTACTCATAAACTAAATATTTAGTCATACTAACAAAATACTTTAATTAACATTTTAATTAACTTATTAAGTGATCTTATGCATGCTTATAAAATGCGGAAATGGGAGAAATTTCGAGTCCTTACACTCGGTCCAAATGCTAGCAAGGATGATCCTCCAATGTTCAACAAGAACACCTCCTCCAAGATGCACCAAGACAATCCTTAATGAACCGAAATCTTGTATATGCTAGACTAGAATTCGATTTTTCCTTAAACTATTCTAATCTCTCTAATTAGAATATTATTTCAATATTACAAATAGTATATTTATATTATCTTATAATATGGATTTTGAGGTTGTAAAATCTCTCTTTCACTTAGTATATTTTCGGCTAAGAGGAAGAAGAAATTAGTATGAATGTTGCTTGGGTTATATATTACCTCCATAATTAATTAAACTACTTAAATTAATTAAGTGGGTATGGGGAAGAGAGGAGAGCCGGCTAGGGTATGGGGAAGCAGAAAAGAAAAGGCCTTTTGCATTATCAATAACCTAGGCATGCAACCCTAATCAATTAGGTTTAATGCTAGGTTATGATTATGTCTTTAACATTTAAAAACATAATTTAAGTGCCCTTAATCCTTCCCATAAAACCGGCATTTCCATCTTAACATAGTCCATTTTATATTTGTCTTTTGATCAATTGTATAAATGTGACATTTAAAGTGTCATATTTAAAATAACAATTGTTTTAATTAATTAAAATGCATATTTATCACATAAATATCATTTGTAATTAAATAAATCATATTTATCACATTGACATGTAATTCGAAATTACCAACACATAAAATGGTCAATACGATTTACAACTTTTGTAATAATTATAACCCAATTCATTCTAGTTACGATATTATAAAATATCGTTCAATGTTTAACAATTGACACGCTTCAATTTTAAACATAAATCTTACGATAAGATTTAACCTCTGATTTCCCGATATACGGGTTTAAGGAATATGATCAAATCGTATCAATATACATTTGATCACTTTATCAATTAAGGGAATTGTCCTAAAGGTGTGACCTAAAGGGATCAACTGACCACCACCGTCATACGACAGTAATGTCAAACTCTAGCTAGCCAATCATTACCGATTAATGTTGGTCAGTTGACTAATATAAGATTGTATCATCCCTTGCGCATTCTCGTTATGAGATTTAATTATGTGATCGCACTATTGTTGAGGACACATTTCCCAACACCGTCACCCCTTTTAACGTAATCCTAGACCTAAGTTTACCCTAATTTATCATTCAAACACCATACTCTCCCAGCCGTCACGACAAAGCGTTGGTAGGCAGTGTTCACGGTGGTCTCTAGGCAGCCTAAGGGTGGTCGATTTGGAGGTAAACTAGGTATGACAACACGTTTTCTTTTTCCCCTTTCGGCTCCTTGTTGTTTTCTACTGTTTTTCGAGAGTGTTTTCAGGGTGGTGAGTCAAGTCGGTGTTTAACCTTAATCTATGACACTACGGGAAGGGTGTGGTCTAGTATGGGGACCGTCGTTGGTCACCAGGAACCACCAATTGTGGTGGTTTTGTCGTCTGAAACAACTCGTTTGTTTCAGTTGCAGTCAAGGGTTTATACATGTGGTTTTGTGGGGTTAATTCGAGTCTGTTTTGTTGGTTTTCGATTCAGGGTTTTTCGTTTTGAGATTTGTGGTGGTCGGAGGTGCGTCTTGGTGGGTGGCGTGAGCAGCGTAGGAGGCTAAGTTAGCGTCTGTGACGGTGGTTTGTGGCCCTGTTCGTTCTCTGTTTGTTTAGGTTCTGATGTCGGGTTTCAGTGGTTGAATTGGGAGTGGTACCACCGTTGACTCGGGGGAGGTCGACACGGTGGTACCACCGTGGTTTAGAGGACCGGTGTCAGGGAGTGTTTGGGTGTCGGTCTAGGGTGGTTGGCTGGTCTGGGTGGCTGTCGACAGGGGCTGTAAGGGAGGCTGGTCACGTTGGGGTGGAGTTTCCAGCGGGTTTGTGGGGGCTGGTTCTCTTCACCAGTGGCCGGCGACCTGGTTGCCAGTGGTCGCCGGGGTTGTAGGTGGTGCTGGGTTTGTAGCCTGTCGGTGGTTGGTGGCTGTAGTGGTGTGGTGGCCGTGTTAGGAGAGTAGCGGTCTAGGGTTGTTATTTGAGTCGGGTTGTATATTAGGATGTAGTTTCGTTCTTTTACTTTATTTCTAAAATTCTTTATTAATATTATTATTATTATTATTATTATTATTATTATTATTATTTTCATCTCTTTGCTTTTACCTAGTAATATTAATATTTATGACGGGTTAGAAGTTTAATGTGTAAGGAAGGATATTTTTGGAAGTTACTATTTTTGGAAGTTGCTATATTTAGAAAGTTGCTATTTTGGGTAACCTCGTTGTTGGGGACTTTCTAAATATAGTAGGTTTCTAAAGATAGAATGTATATGTGTTTTACGAGATTTAGGGAGTTTATTAATTAAATAATATATGTCTAGGTGGAGGGTTCCGCGTGGAACATTTTTAGTAGCTGTTGCGCACTTGCTGTTATCTGTCGCAGTTCCGAGGTAGGGGAATAACTGTGCATTCGTTTATGATGTGAAACATGATGATTAACTGTTGTGGATTATATATATATCTTATTGAATGAATAATGTTGTGATATTATCTATTGTCTGTACATTCTTATGATGCGGAATTGATATAATGGGTCTTGTGATACGGTGCGGAGTTTATGTGGCGTTGGATCGGTGCGGAGTTTATGCGGCGTTGGATCGGTGCGGAGTTTATTTGGCATTGGATCGGTGCGGAGTTTATTTGGTGTTGGATCGGTGCGGAGTTAAGGGATGATTGATCCCAATATATATATTATAAGTTGTTTATTTATTTTTCTCTACTCAACCTCGTGGTTGACCCTGTGTATTCGTGATCACCTGTGATGAACCAATTTATTGGGGAGCAGATTGACAGGTGTTGAGACTATGGGAGCTAAGGGAAGGGAGAAGCTTGGATCCGGACCTACCTAGAGTCTAGATCACCATAGTAGAGTTTCATCAGTTGTACTTTATTTCTAAAAGACAGTTTTATAATTTGGTTGTATGAACTCGTTCCTTGAGTTAACTTTACTTAATAAAAGTACTGTTTATCTTTCCTTTGTATCTGCTGCCTCGGGAAACCGAGATGGTAACACCTTTATTTATCTGGGGAGTCCTAGTACAGGCTCTTAAATAAGTGGGGGTGTTACAAACTAAGTGTTGAATGAATGTTTAGTAACAAGATATATATGAAATGATTGTCATTCGAGGTTGAGTTATTGTACATCTTTGAGATGACATTATGTGATTTGTGTAAACCTGTTGTGCGCTGCTATAGTACTCGAATTCTCACCCGATTGCATCGTGTAGCTGGTTGGCCGTAGGGGCTTGGTCCTCACGGTCAGGGACTTGGTGACGTATCTGTTGTTGATGTAATTGGATGTTGAGTATGCTTTAGTTTGTGATTGTGAATGCATGATACTTGGTTATCTTAATATTGTTCGCCCAAGGCATTGGACGACTCTTAGTCTGGTTTCGTAAATGGTTTGGAGTGAAAGACCCCCCGGCCGGGCAACCGGAAGGGAAACCGGCTCTCATTTCAAATATTTCCGAAGTTAATTGAGAGCCTTTGCAAAGTATTGCATGTTGATATGAAAGTATATATGCTTCGTATGTTATAAATGTTGGAGTATGTTGGATGCCTTATGTTTTATGTGTTATTAACAATAGGTGGCTAGGAGCACTCTAGTCACTCCCCATTGACTGTGGCGCACATGTTGTATGTGTGTAGGTAAATGAGGATGTTTGCAGGGGGTTACATTGAGGCTAGCGAGCGATGATCCAATCATCGATGACCTACCTTTATCGTGTAGCTAGACCTTAGACTTATGATTTCAGTATTTTGTGCCTGTAGGAATATGCTATCCCGGGCTGATTTTGTATTGCACTTATATACTTATTTATGTTTTATTTTCTTCCGCATGTTTAACATTGTTAAGACACCTCGCATGTTTTCTTATCTTGTCAAAAGTTTTAAATTCTGCGCAATTTTGGCATGTTTTGTATGTTTACTTTTCCGCTGCCGCAGGGGTTTTAAAGTTGGTATCAGAGCGTTTTCGCTCCCGACGTACTCATGTAATCCCCAAACTTAACTTCACCAAGAACTTGAATAATGAATGAGAGATTGGATAGATATAAGCACAAGCGGTAGACTGTTTGTGATTGTTGATTGTTAGGTTAACACTGTTTGTTCTTTTGAAGGATTGTGAGGACTTCTGCCGCGGAGAATACCATAATACAAGCACTTATGCAAGTCCTTGAGAACCAAAGGGTCCAGGCTGAAGCAGTTCCTCTTCCTCCTCCTCCGCATGGTAATGAGGCTAATAGACCTGGTGGCTTCTCCTGGATTGCCTCTCAGATGGCTAGGAGTCATGCTACGACCTACGACGGTGAAGTCGACCCCTTTGCCTTATCGGAATGGTTCAGATATATGGAGAAGAGTTTTGCCATGTATTCAGTAGTTAGGGAGGATAGGGTGTGTCTAGCCACTCACTTTATGACATTGGAGGCTGATAGATGGTGGACTCTGACTGGTCCGACTTTTCTACTGGACCCACTGTTCGATTGGGAAGCGTTCAAGGAGAAGATTGAGACTCGCTTCTATCCTAAGGAGCTTTGTTCGCAAAGACTGAAGGAGTTTATGGAGCTTAAGGAAGGAAAGATGTCGGTGCAAGAGTTCAGGAACAAGTTCAACCAGTTAGCTCACTTTGCTTCTAGGTTTGTGAGGGACGAGTCAGAGAGGGTGTACTTCTACAGAGGGAAGTTAAGACCCCGTATTGAGAGTATGGTTCGCCGAGACTCTACTTCCTTTGTTGAGGTGTACGACGATGCGATTTGGGCCGAGAGTTCGATCAAGGCCATAGATGCTGAGATTGGAGCTTCTTCTTCTTCTGCTCCCTATTCTTTACAGACTTCCTCCCATGAGAAGAGACCCTTTGTTCCTTCACCTGATCCTCCGGTACCTCAATTTAAGAAGTTCAAGAAATTCGACCCATCTAAGGTCAAGGACCCGGTGCCCGTACCAAATCCTCCCCTGAAGTGTTTCAGATGTCACAAGGATCTTCACCTTGGAGTAGACTGCAACAGCGACGCCTACACCTGCTATGCTTGCCATAAGACCGGACATCGCTCCTTCGAGTGCCCCAAGAGGAAAGTTGTCGTGGGCAGAGCTGTTACTACTGCTGGTGCCGTTTAGAAACCGAAGCCCAAGGGTACTGTGTACGTGATGAGTCGTGCTACAGCCGAGGTTGTTGGAGTAGTGTCTTCCACAATATGTGCATTTACTTTATAAATCTTGTAAGGAATGTTTGGGAATTTATTTATTTATTTATCAGCTGGTCGTCGTATACCAGTAATGATTGGCTGACTAGAGTTTGACATTAATGTCGTGTAAACGGCGGTGATTAGTTGATCCCTTTAGGTCACACCTATAGGACAAGGCCCAAAAATTTTATTAGGATTAATTATTTATACGAAATAATTATTCTACTAATATTGACTTTAGTAGTCAAGATAGTATGTTATTTGATAACGGGTTACGAACTCGGAATAAAAGAAGTTTTAATCATTTAAATATATGATATTAAATAATAAATTTTTTTTATAAATTGTTAATTAGTTAACAATTTATTTGATGTGTATTAAATATAAAGGGGAATCAATTAGCTATTTAGTTTTACAATGAGTTGTAAAATTAGCTAGTCGACTTAATATTTGCACAATGTATGTAAATAAAATAGTTTCATAATCGCTGACAACCTATGCAAACGAGGTATTCAACTCGCCAATCGTTGTACGCTCTGCAAGCAAGCTGCCGAGACCAGCAAACATTTGTTCTTTCGCTGTTTTTTTGCCAAGAATGTTAAACAGGTTGTAACGCAATGGCTGGGGCTAAGGCGGACAGGGATTTGTGGCGATCTCAAAGGCTGCCTCTTTAATTCCAGTACGGGAAATGCGCGGGAAAGGTGGAAAAAACGGGTCATTAGTTGTTGTGTGTCGAGCATGGTCTATTGTATTTGGGAGGCTCGTAACAAGAGTATTTTTGGATGGCAAACAACCACGGCTGAACAGGTGGTGCAGGCTATTAAGTTCACTGTCAAGACTAGGCTTAGTTCTAGTGTCGATCCCAAAATTCGTACTTGGATGGATGTAATGAGCTAGTTTGTGTTAGCTTCCATGTGTGACCTTAGTTTTCTTTTGTGGTTTTTGTTTTGTAAGATACACATCTCATTTTTATTCCCTATATGGATGAATACATGTGAGACTAACTTTCTTGCAAAAAAAAATAGTTTCATAATCACTTAATAGTTGAGTAATTATGAGTTGTTAATTGAATTATTAAAATTTAAATCATTTAAATTAATATTTAATTATGTAAGATAATTAAATATAAGACTTATAAGCATTTGTGGGGCAGATATCGAAAATCGGAACTAACCAAAATTAGGCCATGTTGGACCAATTTTTGTAGACACAACAAGTGTCCACCTAAGTGTCAATTATGCGTAATATTTGTCCTTCAATTTTGCCTATAAATAACCCTAAATTCCATAACATAATTAGGTTGAAAAATTAGAAGAAATTGTTTAAAACAAGGTTCGTTCAATACAAGAAATTGTTTAAAACAAAATTAGAAGAAATTGTTTAAAATAACCCTAAATTCCTTCAATTTTAGAACTCACAATATGACCCAAAACGACGCCTTGCTCGACCATAAAATGACACTTTTCAAAGTTTAAAACAAGGTTCGTTTCAATACATCTTTTCAACACAAGCGATAAATTGTGAAGACAAAAGTCAAAAGAGTCACCAAAAACAGTAAAGTCATCCATAAATACTTCCAAGCAATTACCAATCAAGTCAGAAAAAATGCTCATCATGCACCTTTGGAAAGTTCCAGGTGCATTGCAAAGGCCAAAGGGCATTCTTCTAAAGGCGAAAGTGCCAAAGGGACCAGTGAAAGTGGTTTTCTCTTGGTCTTCGGGTGCTATGGGAACTTGGGTATAACCTGAATAGCCATCTAGAAAACAGAAAAATGGCCTACCAGCAAGTTTTTCTAGCATTTGATCAATAAAAGGTAACGGAAAATGGTCCTTTCTAGTGGCCTTATTAAGTTTTCTATAGTCGATACAAACCCTCCACCCATTAGACACTCTTGTAGGTACAAGTTCACCCTTAGCATTTTCCACTACAGTGATACCTGACTTTTTCGGGACAACGTGAAGAGGACTAACCCACTCGGAATCTGAAATAGGATAAATGACTCCAGCATCTCTCCATTTTACCTTCTCCTTTTTAACAACTTCTAGCATTAAGGGATTTAATCTACGTTGTGACTCTCTAGAAGGCTTTGCGTCTTTTTCTAAAAATATTCTATGCATACAAAGGATGGGACTGAGGCCTTTTACGTCAGCTAAAGTCCATCCTATGGCTTCTTTATATTTTCTAAGGACCTCTAACAATTTCTCTTCCTGTTTATCCGAAAGAGAACTAGAAATAATGACAGGTAAAGTCTCATGTTCACCCAAAAAAGCATATTTAAGATTATCCGGTAAGGGTTTTAACTCCAAAACAGGGGCACATTGAATAGAAGGGATCAACTTAGAAGTGTCTTTTGGTAATTCAATGCTTGAAACACATTCAAAATTTATAATTTCAGGATTTTCATGAAAAGACTCAACTTTTTCGGAGTAAGACAACATAGGACACAAATCCATATCATCATCAAACAGGTCACACTCATTTAAATTTTCAATTCTTTCGTGTTCAATTGTTTCAATAATGTCAGCACTCTCTATCGAGTTTACATTCTCAATATCACTAGGATATCGCATGGCATCATATATATTCAGTTTAATCACCTCACCATCAAATTCAAACGAAAGAGTGCCCTCATATACGTCGATTTTAGTTTTAGCCGTTTTAAGAAAGGGTCTCCCTAATAACAGCGGCACGTCTTTAGAATCATAAGAATTACCCATGTCAAGCACATAGAAATCGACAGGAAACACTAACTCGTCAACTTGAACTAAAACATCTTCTAAGATACCAATAGGATAAGCATGTGATCAATCGGCTAACTGAATAACTACGTCGGTTTTAGAAAGGGGTCCCAAGTTCAGAGATTTATAGATAGAATTAGGCATTACGCTAATAGAAGCTCCTAAGTCAAGCATGCATTTTTCCAGTTTACGATTCCCTATTTGGCAAGGTATGCTAAACATGCCTGGATCCTTGCACTTGGGAGGTATTTTCTTTTGAAGAATAGCAGAAACATTTTCTCCAATCAACACTTTCTCACCATTTTTAATTTTTCTTTTGTTAGTGCATAACTCTTTTAGGAACTTGGCATACTTAGGCATCTGTTTGATAGCATCTAAGAGGGGAATATTAATCTCTACCTTCCTAAATGTCTCTAAAATTTCATTGTCAATATCCTGTTTCTTAGAT
The DNA here is from genome assembly GCA_029255685.2 of Silene conica. NCBI lineage: Eukaryota > Viridiplantae > Streptophyta > Magnoliopsida > Caryophyllales > Caryophyllaceae > Silene > Silene conica. The sequence goes on along the minus strand of CM055313.2, from coordinate 26,260,576 downwards.
TGAGAAAATCTGGAAGGAAACGGAACATTTAGAGAAGTCAAATCGGGAGTAGGGGTGTTACCAGATACTTCCTGTTGTTCTTTTTCTCTCATAACTTCATTTCCCCCAATTTGCAAATCTAACGCTTTATTATGAAATTCATCGTGATCGTCATTAACTTTTTCTTGACTAACCTCTATTTCTTTTTCCGACTCGCCTTTATTGTTCAGATTTTTACCACTCCTCAATGTCATGGCCTTAGTTTCATCAATGATAAGAGGTTGTTTTTTCTCAAGAGCAGTAAGAGTAGTACACATTAACTTTATCTGATCATCTAGGTGATTGAGGTGAGTCTCTGTTTGATTTTGTCGAGTAAGATCTTGTGAGTGAACATGACCTATTTGAGTTACTAGCTGTTTTACCAAGTTTTCCAAAGATTGATGTTGGTTATTCATAATTTGATATTGGTCAGTCATAACCGCTTTCAATTCCTGTATTTGATCAGCTTGTTCCTTTAATTGTTTTTGTATTTTCAACTCAGAGTCATTATTTATTCCGTATTGTAAACTATTTATTGCCATGTTAGAAATCAACTTTCTGGCCTCAATAGGAGTTTTGTCAACTAAAGAACCACCACTAGCAGTATCTATTAATCTCTTTTGAGCATCCAACAAGCCTTCATAAAAACATTCAATCAAGACATTTTCACTAAGTTGGTGTTGGGGGCAAGATATACAAAGTCGGTTAAATCTATCCCAATAATCATTCAAAGACTCATTTTCAACTTGCTCAATGGTAGTAATTTGTCTTCTTATTACTCTAGCTATATTTGGAGGTTGATATTTTTCAAGAAATAATTTTTGCAAACATTCCCAAGATGTAATGGAACTAGTAGGTAGATAACATAACCAATCCTTAGCTAATTCATGCAGAGTAAATGGGAATGCTCTAAATCTAACATTATCAACATCAATACCATCCAAATTTAAAGTGGAACAAGCAAGATAAAATTCATGTAAATGTCTTTGAGCATCTTCATTAGAACGACCATAGAACTTAGGGAGGATTTGAATAAAACCTGAGCTCAGCTTATATGGTTTTTCCAAGGTTGGGAAGACAATACTGGTCTGTGTCTCACCAGAAAATAAGTGTTCCCTCATGCTCCTTTGAGCAGCTCCCGCCATTCCGAGGACTTAAATACGGGTACCTGATCACAAAAATAAACAAGTATGTAAAATAATAAAATAACTAAAATAAGTAAATATAATCTAAGATAAATAACAATCAGTCCCCGGCAACGGCGCCAAAATTTGATGCGTGTCGTTTCCGCAGTCAAAATTAAATTTATAAATCACTCACGAACTCTAACTAACTAGTAGTAGGGCAAGTAAGGGTCGAACCCGCAAGGACTAATTTTATTACCCGACTTGTGTACGTGAGGTTAGATCTTTCTTAGGACATGAAGGGTTTTATAGACGTTTCATTAAAGATTTTTCAAAAATTTCAGCCCCGTTATGCTCGTTGCTTGCTAAAGATGTTAACTTTGTGTTTAATGATGCTTGTAAAAAGGCCTTTGACACCCTTAAAGACAAACTGACTTCTGCTCCTGTTATGCGCCCACCAAATTGGGACTTACCTTTTGAAATTATGTGTGACGCTAGCGATAGAGCTGTAGGTGCAGTGCTTGGTCAGAAAGCTGACAAAGAATCGTATGTAATTCATTATGCTTCAAAGTCATTAGATCCTGCTCAATGTAACTATACAGTAACTGAGAAGGAGATGTATGCTATTATTTTTGCACTTGAAAAATTCAGATCTTATTTGCTTCGTACTCACGTGGTCGTATATTCTGATCATTCTGCCTTAAAGTATTTATTGAATAAGAAAGAGTCTAAGCCTAGGTTGCTACGTTGGATCTTATTGTTACAAGAGTTTGATTTGGAAATTAGAGATAAGAAAGGTGCTGAAAACTTTGTGGCTGATCACCTTAGTAGAATCGTTCATGATAAAGAAGTGATAGTTCCATCTTTTGACTTATTTCCTGATGAACAATTGTATGCAATGAATAATACTTCACCTTGGTATGCTGATATCGTTAACTTCTTAGTTTCCAAGGAGTTTCCGAAATATTTGAATAAGGCTCAGAAGGATAAAATTAGATCTGATTCAAGACATTATGTTTGGGATGATCCGTACCTGTTTAAAATATGCTCTGACAATATTATGAGAAGATGTGTGTCTGACCATGAAATTAAGTCAATTCTTGAATTTTGTCATTCATTTGAGTGTGGGGGTCATTTCGGTCCTAAAAGGACAGCCCATAAAGTATTAGAATCTGGATTCTTTTGGCCTTCTTTGCATAAGGATGCCTGTTTATTTGTGAAATCATGTGATAAATGTCAGCGTACAGGTAATATTTTTAAGCGAAACCAAATGCCTCTTAATTCCATTTTTGTGCATAATGTGTTTGATGTTTGGGGTATAGACTTCATGGGACCTTTTCCCACTTCATTTGGCAATACTTATATCCTTTTAGCTGTTGATTATGTCTCAAAATGGGTAGAGGCTAAGGCGACTCGGACCAATGATTCTAAGGTGGTGGCTGAATTTGTTAGAAATCAGATTTTTAATAGATTTGGTGTTCCTAAGGCTATAATCAGTGATAGAGGGACTCACTTTTGTAACCGTATTCTTGAGGCTTTATTTAAGAAGTACCATGTCACTCATAAGGTTTCTACTGCGTACCATCCTCAAACTAATGGTCAAGCCGAGGTTTCTAATAAAGAAATAAAATCTATTTTGGAGAAAGTTGTGAATCCCAATAGAAAAGATTGGAGTATCCGTTTAGATGATGCATTGTGGGCTTATAGGACTGCTTATAAAACTCCAATTGGAATGTCTCCTTATCGTTTTGTGTATGGAAAAGCTTGTCACCTCCCTGTGGAATTAGAACATAAAGCTTTTTGGGCTATCAAAAAGTGCAACCTTGATTATGACAAATCTGCTGCTAACAGAAAATTGGAGATGCAGGAATTGGAAGAAATTAGAAACGATGCTTATGAAAATTCTAGAATTTATAAAGAGAAAACGAAGGCGTATCATGATAAGTTGTTGTCTAGAAAGAGTTTTAACATTGGTGACAAAGTGTTGTTATATAATTCTAGACTAAGACCTTTTCCTGGTAAACTGAGATCAAGGTGGATTGGTCCTTTTGAGGTTTTGAAAGTATATGAATATGGTGCTGTTGAGATTAGAAATTGTGAATCTGGCAATGTGCTTAAAGTTAATGGCCATAGAATTAAACCTTATTATGAAGGTTTTGATGCTAATTGGATCGATATAATCGATTTGGAAGATCCTGTTTATGAGAATTGAGTAATGACATTATGTCGAGCCACGACATGAAATAAGGAGCTTCTTGGGAGGCAACCCAAGCTTATATTTTATCTAATTCTGGTTTGTTTACTTTTATATGCTTCCTTAATTACATAGTCGAGTCGGCTTAAGTGCCTCCCTGAGTTTCGCAACCTTTGTAAGGGGATGTTAATAGTGTCGGTTGCACAAAAAAAAAACAAGGTAGAAAATATGTAAATGTTCGTCTTTGCTACTGTTTTTCAGGCTGTTTTTCTTCCTTCATATTTCACTTGTCTTGGTCAGAATGCTTATTTTGCAGTGAGTTACAAGTTGTGAAGTATTCTGGCCAGTTCAAACATAACATGACGAATGAAATTGTTCCTGTTCGTTCCTGCTTATGCTGCTGGATATTGCTGGAAGTGGATGTTGCTGCTGCTGTTTATTGTTTTAGTATGCACATTTCTGGGTGGCAACTATTATTTTGACCAACATGAAGATGATATAATCACTACCGCTATATCCGCTAAGTGCCTCTACCCTCTTAGTTTTCTTTTATAAGCTAGTTCATTCTTTGATGTACATTTTGACATCGAGGACGATGTCGGATCTAAGTGTGGGGGAGAGGTAACAGTTGGGTCAATTTGAAATTTGTGCTGAAATTTGTGTATTTTGTGGCTGAAAGAGGAGTTAGCGGGTGGCTATTGGTTTTTAATGTGTTTTACAGGTTATATAAATTTTGGATATGTCTACTTTTAGGGGAGATGTTGCCGAAATTTTGTGAAAATTAAGTGCTGAAAATAATAACCCACGTTTTTACATGTTTTTATTGGACTTACTGTAATAAGTTCAATCGTCGATAAACTCTAATTTAAATGTTTTCAAATGAAAAAACACAGCAAGAAAAAAAAGTTAATTTGAGGTCGTGTATACATGAATTTTTCCTCCCATTTGAACTTGGACTGATTAATTTTTCTTAACATAAGTGTTTTAAGTCTCTTTTGAATTTGAATTATAAGTAAACTATAAAGAATAACACCTATTTTGACTACCTTGTCTACACTTTTCATTGACTCTAGAGTGTGGGGCATAAGCCGGTCTTATTATCCAATTTACTTTCATAGGTGACTCCTAATCAGGGCTTCAGGGAGATTACTTGACCTTATGTCTATCCGGTACCTGGGTAATTAGATCCTTAGGGGAACCCAATCAATGAATTGGGAGAATGCCTAATGACTTGTCCGGATGGGCGGGATCCATTGATCGAAAGCTCGCTACAAGGGTCACTGGATAGACGGGTATGGAAGTTGGAGATGGTGAAAAAAGGAAAAAAAAAAGAGAAAAAAAACAGAAACAGGAAATAAAACAGAATGAAAAAAAGAGAAAAAAAGAGTAAAGAATAAAAAATGTAATGGAAGATGTGGAAAGACGATTGAGGGACGGGTACACTTGAATGCTCGGGAGAACGATCCTCGTACTAAAAGTACAGAAAGTAAATCACGTGCCCTAGGACCTTAAATTGCCGAAACTCACCTCTACGAGTCAATACACATACACACGAGCACAAAGGTAGCTAGAACGAGTGTGAAGGATAAAAAGTTTGTTTTTAATTTAAGTTTAGAAGCGTTTTAAAACATCTTATGTTGCTTAATTCATCGGTTGTATAGTTTGGAATGGAGAAGAATTTAGTATACATTGCTTCCTAATCTAACTTAAAATGTTTTCCATTGAGTTCACTAACTTAAAAAATTTATCTCTAATGAGGTTTTAGTTTGTCGTCGATTGAACTTGTTTTGGTTTATCTAAAATCTTTCAGGTTGATTTTTTGTTTTTGAGCTGATATCTTTAGCTAAAGAGTTGTTATTGCCGAGGACGACAATAGTCTAAGTGTGGGGGAATTTGATAAGCTCATATTTATACGTATTTTTACCCCTTTAATATTATATTTTTAATGTCGTCTTTCGTATTTTAAAGCTAAATTTTATTTTATTGCGAGTTTTGAGATTTTAGCCGTCTTATACTATTTTTGTTATAAAAGGGGGTTTTTAAAAAGGATTCTGATTATTTAATAATAACCCGTCTAATTTGAGATTAAAATTCACTCAAGTCGTATAATGTTATGCAGGACCATCGAAGTCAAATATATTGAGCGACTTGAAACGAGATAGCTAAGACGGAAAGTATTTAAAACCAAGCGAATAACGGAAATTGATTTACCTTAAACTAAATTACGGCCATAGTTCTAAACTAAATTATGGCCATAGTTCTAAAGTCAATGTGCATTGAAAAAAGTCATAAATGAGAGAAAAGAAGATCAGAGAGAGAGGCAGAAAAATCACAACGGACGAAAACGCCATTACATGATGAAGCTTCGTTGCGAGCTGAACGGTTTTTGCATTCATGGAGATTATTCAAGATGATATTAATCATCCTAATTTAAGAGTAATTAAATTGGTTGGGGGGGGGGAAACTTAGGGTTTATGTTACTCCCTATATAATCCCAATTATTACTCTTAAAAAAGGGGAGACAGAGAAGACGGACGAGAGCGTGAGACGGAGAAGAAGAGGACGGAGCATTTCAGTCCGATTTCTAGCCAAATTTCATGAGTTTTTCTAATCTATATCTTATTTTCATTATAATTATGTTTAGTCTAGAGTAATTTATCAATAGGAGTATGTAATCAACTATTTGATATTGGGTTTATGAGATTCTGTTTCTGTTTTGAACGATTAATCAATTTTTCGGGTATTTATTCAAGGTTCGTAGTTTGACTTATTAATCCGTCTGTATCAATTTAGTTTGGCCATCTAAGTTTTTCTCAGGGATACTTTGTCAAATTGATACTAGTTTTGATTAGGTTACAGCTTACTGGTCTAATCTCAGTACTAGAATCTTGTGTAATAATTTCGTCTTATGGAGTTGCAGCTTACTGGTTCTGTACGGCTTAATTGACTGGTAATCTTAATGCGACTAAATGCGTCGACTTAATACGTGCTTACATGGTTGAGTTGATATAATTTTGTTAGGCTTAAACTTGCGTGGGTTAACGGAGTTTAACGAGTAAGAACGATAAAACTGATAATTTGCTTGCTTACAAGGGATTAGCTAGTTAACCGGTCTATCCGAGAAATAATTAAGTGAATCAATGATTGACCCAACTTCAATAGAAAATTACATATTCCTATCTTTTTGTTATTAGAGTTTTTCATCTTAAATTTATATTGTTTTCACTTGTCTTATTAGCTTAATTTAGTATAGTAAGCTACCAACTTAAACACCCCCTAATTACTTATATAAAATAGTATTAATAACAATCTTAGATAATAAAATTAGTCCTTGCGGGTTCGACCCTTACTTGCCCTACTACTAGTTAGTTAGAGTTCGTGAGTGATTTATAAATTTAATTTTGACTGCGGAAACGACACGCATCAGTATCTGATACACTTTAGTAGCTAATTTTCCACTGACTCAAGAAACTCGGTCTTACTGATGATTGATATATTCTCTAGGGTCACTAATTATAAATCAATCTCATAATAATATGCCAATAAATGAACCACATAAGATAACTAAAACCCTGAGAGCCCAGACACAGTGAAAGGTAGAGTGATCGCTGAAATATGCAGATGACAAAATGACAGACTTTCAGACACCGATACTGAGCATGCTGGACGACAACTCTAGACCACCTCAACAACCAAACATCACCTAGAACTCACTGGAACAGTAGACAATTGCAAATCAATAGTGCATGAAGTCATAGAATACTAAAACAAAGCGACAAATTCTAATGTGAAGAGGTTCTCTCATATTAAGACCATCATATAAAAAACCCTTAACTGAGCCATTTTCTAGTACTGTATCAATTAGACGACAACTTTTTAATAAGGGGATGGAGACCCCTTGGTTCAAAACGCATAATGACAAAAAGGCAATTTCGAGCAGACCCTTAATGAAAACTGCATCATGAAATGTATCCATAATCCCCTGTGTCACATACAGTACAAGAAGCATAAAGACTGTATTGAGCTTTGAGCCATTTTAATGTAATTCATCATAATCCAAAACAAAATAATAATGAGTCATTTTCCCTAATTGCAATGAAAAATAACCACATCAACAACTATAAAATAAAATAATTACTCTACACACTAACTCCCTCCCTTGTTCTTCATTCCAAAGTAACACAAGAACTTGGCAGGCATTTTAGCAACGCGTAAACAGTAGGCATTAAAAACATGCTACTGATTGTGTTTTCACTTACAAGAATGAAAGACTTTTTATGTTTTGGATTGAATCTGGAACGGGACCGTACAGCTGATTGTAACTCAGGTCTCTGTCAAAAAATCATTTGAACAAATTAACCTTCTCTGCAACATAATTACCGGGTTTCAGAACTGAATCATAAGCCATATGTGCCCTACAACTGTACACATGCTTAGCTAGCATGTCAGTAATGCATACAAGAACAAAAATGTTACTCACAAAAGCTTTCATGGTAATCTAGTTTGTGCCAAGAATACATCACATGTTTTTTCACCTATCTCACTGAATTAGTTGTAAAGTTAACATAAACACTCATTGTCACATTTTCAAGAGATACAGATCAAAGTTAGACTTTTAAACCAAGTCAAACATTACCTTGTCACTCCGTATATCACGTCCAACAAAATGTCGACTTAAGTGCACCGGTTTATCTCTTGATGCATGTATGAAAACAGAGAATCTACCTTCATGTCCCTGGGGATAAATAAATGATCATGTTATTGCACTGTCTTTCAAAAGTAAAAAGTACTGGACAATTCAGTTATCTGTATAGCATGATAGTTGGCAGTTTGGCACTGCCTAACTGGACAAATCTCTCAGAAATTGCCTTTAATACTCTTTTATTAGTTCAATTTTTGCAGCTGATTCTAATCTGGAGAAGCACACATTGTATACCAATACCAACACGATCAAGATAACAGAGATAAAAAAAATCTGAAGTAAACAATCAGGTTGGTCACAAAGAACGAATAGCAGTGTAAGTGAAGCACGGGCATTTATCATACACCACCTATCCTAGCTAGAATAACCAACAAGAGATGAACATCTCTAAGCTCCCATAACATTAGTTGAGAAGCATACAAGTTTCTTCTTGCACGCGTTTTGGAGAGTAACTTCACATTATACTATAGTTTCTTCTCCCTTACTTCAAATAAATCAAAAACATTGAACCCTTTCTTCTCCTTTAGTTTACTCCCTGTCCTTATCTAATAATTGACCGCAAGTAATGATATCTAATTTACCCCTTTTAGAAAGGCATCAAGAGTGACAGCAAGTACCACATTCTTCACTAATTTGTGGCTGTCCCTTTCGTAACAAGACGTCCTTAATGATATGCTCACTTCCAAGCACAACTTATCTGGTTAATCTTGTTAAAGCTGATTAAGACAACTTCATACATAAAATGACACTCCCGGTCTGATGAAGACAACCAGCAAGAAAATATGTCCACATAATATGATTAAATTGCAACCAGAACAACGACTCATTATGTATATATAGATACAAGAGACAGAGTCATGCATAAATTGAGAATGGCAAAGTGAGAGAATAGAATAAAAGGTATCTGATGGACACTTACTATAAACTGCCTTCCAAGTTGATTGATAGTAGAATTAACATCAAGTTTCAAAGTGCTGACACGGACATATCGAGGTTTAGGAACATCTGCAAAAGGAAAGTTGGGAAAAATGATAGCAGCTCATAAATTGAAAAAAAATTAGTAGGAATCTAAGTGGAAGTAGGAATTAGAAAAGAAACCAGGGGTTTGATATTGAGAGAGCAAGTCTTGAACATGTTTAACATTGTTTCTAATTAGTATCTTAGCCAAAGAGGATTGAAGAGTAGGTTTTCGAAGAAGTAGAAAATTCTCTGCAATGCCACTTTCAGAAGAGGAAATATCCTATGGAGAAACATTAATAAGCACTATTCAAAAGAAGACACGTTATTTGTTAGTTATGCAAATACAAAAATGAGAAAATACGTGGCCGAAAAGAGGGTCATAGGTTACTATATAGATAAGCCCCAGCTGCCTCTTCCCTTTGGTGTTGAGTACATAAGACATCTCTAAGATATCCTTTATCACCGGAAGATCTGTAAACAATTAAAACAACAACCCAGAATGAATGAATGAATAATAAGCCAATGTATGTATGATTTACCTTCCATTAATGCGCGTTAGGCAAGTCTTTTACATGACAAGATGCAATGTGTAAGTGTATACCATACAAATATCAAATGTATCAAACTGGATCAACCGTCTTAAGTTAATTAATCAAATACCAACCTTCCCCCCCACAATCTCTAAAATATGTTTTCAATCAATATCTACAGCACCAAGCAGACGTAAACCTGTTCAGTGCCTCTAATTATTATACGGGGCATCTGTATTTGATATGATGTACAATACTCAGTCATTCACTTGTAAACATACCATACTATAAGGAGTACAACCTTAATTACCTTGTATGGTTTTATTACCCGACTAATGAAATAAACCTAATTTCCAAATTCAGTACGAGTAGTTAAAAAGAATTTTGTTATGAATAAAAGTAAGCAAGGGAAACAAGTACTGTAACATCATACATGCCTAATCACCCAACTTTCATTTTACACTTCTAAGCATCATTACTCTAATGTTCAGATAAAACCGCATTCTCGCAAAGCCTTATCAGACCCGATATTTCGGAAATTTCCCAATCAAAAAAGCTTTTTCCAAAGAAGAATGCGTTTCTTCGAATATATATAAACCCTAAAAAAATTAACTAATCCAACAAAAACATAAAACCTAAAAATTAATCGAATTGTACTGTATTTCGAAAATAAACACTCCAATTAATCGAAAATAAATACATACCTAATATCAACAACTGAAGGCGAGGTGACGCGGTTGTGGTTGGGCACGCGTGGTGGTGGAGCATGCGGTGGTTGCGAGTAAGAAGAGGGCACGCGGTGGTTGTGGGTGAGAAGGGCACGCGGTGGTTGATGAGTAAGAAGGGCGAGTTCTGATGAAATTGGTAAAGTGAATATAAATGACGCGAGAGGTTTATTCTATTCTTTCTACTGTCTTAATCGTTTGCTGCGTTTTTAAAATTAACGCCGCAAATGGCGTTTTTGAGGCGGTTTTCCAAATAACGCCTCAAATCGTTATATTATTTTAATTTTCAAAAAAAACTATTTGCTGCTATTGGGATAAAACGCCTCAAATAGATAGCCGCAAAAAGCTATTTTTCTACTAGTGTTTATCTTCTTATTTTCTTCATCCTTATTACATAAAACACATATTTTAACTAGTAATATTATTGTAATAATATTAGTTATTATATCAAATATATATTATTAATACTAGTATTATCTAGTTAATCATACTAGTGTTGTTTTTGGCTACTCTTGGGTGCTACCTTTGGAGGTTGTTTATTATAACAACTTTGTGGATGATCATCCTTATAATACAAGCACAAGAACTACAATAAGGAAGGAGTCCTTGTTGTGGTGCCCAAAAAATAACCATTAGCTAAGTATGATTTTCTTATCTTTAACTTTATTTAGACAAAGTTTTACATATTTTTTTTCATGCATGTAGATTTAGGTATAAAATAATTAACTTGTAATTACATATATCATAAGATGAGTATAAACCATACCTAAATAACTAACAGAGGCTTACCATCACCTGGTCACCGGTATGTTCCCATTGATGTTCTGATTTTACCTATAGGACGTTGTCTTGAGCTCCGCCTTGTTCTTCTTGCTTGTTCACACAGAAATTTACTCCCTTTAGCCGCTTCCTTTCTCTTCTCCTTGTGGCTTCTTGGAAATTTCTTTCCTTTTGGTAGTTGCAAACCTCTTTTGATTTACAAATTTTATTGGTTCAAAGGTTTGAAAGATCAAAAAGGGATGATTTTAGAAAACCTGGTTTTAAGAAGTTGGATAATTTTACAATTTTGATGGGTTTCAGCGTTGATTTGCCATTTGAACTCGATTGGAGACGTCCGATAACCTGTACTATGCCTATCAACACCAGATCGATCTAAATTTTGAAAATTTTCATTGATTTTCACCTTGGACTTGCCTTCGGATTAGAACGTCAGGTTCTTGAATGCGCAACGAGAACCCCAACGTTCCTTGATGGAGGCTGGACTATGGATTTTACTTTTGAAATTTTGGAAGAAGCCTAAGTTTTTGTATATCCAGGTTTCTGTGAAAGTTTTAGTTGTTAGTGTTGTCCTTGTAACTGCTTTCAAACTTTTTGAAAGATGGGGTGATTGTAACATCCCATATTTTTGTAAAAGTATATTTTAATAATATAAAGTAGTTTTCGGAATTTAATAATATTTTAATTATAATTCGTAAGTTTTATTTTAAGAAATGTCATTAAGTTCCGTCTTAAGTTTGTTTAATCTAAAGATTTCATGTTTACTTTGTAGTTTCCGTTTTTAAGGTTTCCGCCCCATATATTTTGGAAACCCGACTCAAGTCAAATATAAAGGACACCATCCTCTTCTTTACAACGTGATACCACTCCTCACAAAAATAAGATACAGTAACTTTACTTCCTCCATTGTTACCTTTTCCACTTCACAAAAACATCATCTATTTACTCATCTCAACTCCGATTGACGCAAGGTTTTCGCCTACGCTTTCATCACTTCATTTCCGTTCTTTCTACATCTTTAAATTTCAGTTTCGTCAAAGTCGATTTTGGGGCTGTTTTGGGGTAAACTCGAAAATGCCCTATAATAATCCGTTTTTGTTGTTTGTAGGTGTTGACTCGGACAACCCGGACAAGGACTCGTACATTGTAGAAGATTAGAAGTGAAGAATCGCTCTCTTAAGGTGACGATAATGAGAAACTCGGCCTTTGTCTTAAATTAATTGGACATCTGATTTCTTGTTGTTTACGTGAAATTATGTGGGTTTTATATTTAATAGGTTATGGGTAACTTGATTTCTAAAACTTCGCATGTTTATTATGTTAGTAATGCTTAAAATCAGATTTTGGATGAGGATGAGTGTATTTGTGTTGTTGTGGTAATTGATTGTTGAATTTATGAAGTGTAGAGTAAACAAGTTGTGTGCTCATGGTTATACGGAAATTTCAGATTGTTTATGTGGTTAAATTATGACGACTATGATGATTATTAATGGGTATTTAGTATCCGTCACAATTTCATAGTGTCATCTTGTATATGATTCAATTGCTATGTATTATCGCTGCTACTGGTGTTCTGGTTTTGAGGAGTTGATGTATTATCCTTGTTGCTGTTGCGTAGTTGTTATTGCTTTTGTGTTGCGGAACCATTTCTTCCTCTACTGCTGTTATGTCATTAACTTTCTGTACTGAAATGTTGTGCTAATATTGCATGCTATTCAGTATTGTTTTTGTGTGTGATGTTGTTTCTACGTTATTGCTGCTGTCGTGTTGCGCTATTGATGTGTGTTAATGCTTACGCCTTATGCGTTTTGGCTGTTGTCGCAAAATGCTAGTCTTAGCAATTAAGCATTATTATCTAATTATTATTATCACTACGTTCAACAAACTACATGGTAATATTTTATTATGTTATTATTATTATATTATTATATTATTATTTTATTATTATATTATTATTTTATTATTATATTATTATTATATTATTATTTTATGTACGTGCTTGCTAACCTGCTTGAATTAATTAGTTTACGTACGTGCTTGCTAGCTTGCTTACGTTTAAATATAATACGTTAGAAATCGTTACGAATTAATATTGGGTTACGATTTTTATGTTAAGAAGCATGTTTAGAATGACGAAATTAGTTAATTGATTCCCGAATAACTTAAAATACGACTTGTTATGTTAATTTCTCACATGTTAATTTTATATAGAAAATATGAGGATATAATAAGAAATGTTAATTTAGTTCTTATTTCTCTTCCCCGAATGAACAATATATTTGTTATACGATTCTTTTGTTATTTTATATACGTAGTGATTTTCGTAAAGAATATACGTTATATAATATAAATTGTATGCTTGCTTGAAATCCTAGAAATTGGGCGGCACTTATATTGGGTTCGGAAATGGATTTGAGGAGAAAGACCCCCCGGCCGGGCAACCGGAAGGGAAACCGGCTCTCACCTCAAATTATTGTCCGAAGTCGAATAAGTGTTGAATGAATGTTTAGTAACAAGATATATATGAAATGATTGTCATTCGAGGTTGAGTTATTGTACATCTTTGAGATGACATTATGTGATTTGTGTAAACCTGTTGTGCGCTGCTATAGTACTCGAATTCTCACCTGATTGCATCGTGTAGCTGGTTGGCCGTAGGGGCTTGGTCCTCACGGTCAGGTCTTAGATTGTCTGCCCGCTTTCGGACATATCTCGTTCCTAGCTAGTTCGGGTCTTGGGGGTGCCTTGTGCACTTGTCGAATCGGGGATCGTAATCTGTTTGTGCTCCGAGAGTCTGGCCAGGTTTAGACTGGGACGGTCATTTGATGTCGTCCTACTAGAGGGTTGTATAGTCTGAGATTGGGGATGTCGTAGTATATAGACGAGTCGATTGTCGGCCTGCTCATAGTTGTCTAGTCGAGTCAATTGTTGACCAATTTAGGATGAGTCGAGTCAATTGTTGACCTATCTCTTTGTTGGTGGAGTCGAGTCACTTGGTGACCTATCTCTTGTTTGTAGAGTCACTTGGTTGACCTATAGTTGGTGGAGTCAAGTCACTTGGTGACGTATCTCTTGTTGATGTAATTGGATGTTGAGTATGCTTTAGTTTGTGATTGTGAATGCATGATACTTGGTTATCGTAGTATTGTTCGTCCAAGGCATTGGACGACTCTTAGTCTGGTTTCGTAAATGGTTTGGAGTGAAAGACCCCCGCGCCGGGACAACGGAAGGGAAACCGACTCTCATTTCAAATAGTTTCCCGAGTTAGTTGAGAGTCTTTGCAAAGTATTGCATGTTGATATGAAAGTTGAGATATTGTTTATATATGCTCCGCATGTTATAAATGTTGGAGTATGTTGGATGCGTTATGTGTTATGTGTTATTGACAATAGGTAGCTAGGAGCACTCTAGTCACTCCCCACTGATTGTGGTGCACATATTGTATGTGTGTAGGTACATGAGGCTGTTTGTAGGGGGTTACATTGAGGCTAGCGAGCGATGATCCAATCATCGATGACCTACCTTTTCGTGTAGCTAGACCTTGGACTTATGATTTCAGTATTTTGTGCCTGTAGGGATATGCTATCCCGGGCTGATTTTGTATTGCACTTATATACTTATTCACCACCCTACTACTATAACCCATAAAGCTCACACCCAGAAACAACCCAAAACGTGATTGAAACGCAGTTCAAAACGAAGTGGAGAATAAGGAGCGAAAACAGAGTGTTGATGCAGACGACTTTGCGGTGGCTAAAACGTCATCCACTGTAACACCCCGATTTATTAAGGAGCCTTTAGCAAGACATCCTCAGTAAATAGAGCTGTTACCATCTCGGAATATCCGAGGTAGTGAATAACAAAGTAAATCAAACCAAAGTACTTTATATAAAACTGATTAAACTTAAACTTTGATGATACAAATACTACACAACGGAAACTAAAGTACAACTGATAACTTTGAAGTATGTGATCTAAATCTAAGTCGGTCCATCCAAGTGCTCACGCCATCCCATGCTCCCACAACACCATCTTTCCTGTCAAAACTGCTCCCCATCACGGATCATCACAGGTGTCACACGAATACACAGGGTCTACCACGAGGTTGAGTAGGTAAAATAGATAAAACATAAACAACAATAGAACTGCATCTTCCTCCATCTCCATATCATTCAATCAACCTCTTCACTTCCATCACACCATCACACTACACCTTCCATCACACCACACCTTCCATGGCCATATCACAAGTCCCGTTCTCCACAACAATAAATGATAATAAAAAATTTACAACACATTCAATATTAATTAAAACAATCTCGTAGTAAGCATCATATACACATACTTCATGTCATAATACCAACCACAGATATATCCCCTACCTCAATTGCGGAATGACAACCGAAAAACTGCTAGAAATATTGCACCTCGAACAACCGAACTCAGTTCCTATAATTATTACTGAATATCAATTTCTACTCATACAATCACATTACTAAAATTACTTGACCATGTTCAAAGTTATATACTCATAACGTATTATAATCACATACTTTTAAACATGCTCATATACATATCAATTATTATTAGCCCCTTATTCATATCAATCATCACTAGTCAAGTAAAACTTACTAATGATAGACTTACTATATATAGACTTACCGAATATGACATACGATTCAAATACTCAATTATTATAAAATCCATAACAACAACAATATAATTAACTAGTTGTTATCACAATTTATCTTAACAATATTAATAACCAATGAAGCGATTAATAATAATATTAACATAAATAATATATTCTCATATAGCTATAACCCATAACTATAATAATAAGACTAATGTTAATAATGATAACAGCAATATAGAATAATAATAAGGCAACCAAATTAGTACACTAAACAACACAATTCAGTAAAAACAATGTGGATTAACACGCACAACACAAACAGCCCAAAGGTGACCAGCCCCTCACGACATCAGCCCATTTTGCAACCCCTTTCAACGCCCTTCTATAGCCTGCACCACCACCACACCACCGTGGTTGAGACCCCTGACCCACGGTGCAACTACTAACCCTGACCACGACACCATCCTTGTCCCAAACATCCCTCAAAATCATTCCCAACCCCCATGGATCACCAACGGCAGCGCTAAGCTCCTGCACTTACCCGTGACACACTCCCTGCAACCACCCCCTTAACCACCTGCCAACGGTACTCTCACCTCAACCAACCTCCTCCCTTGACACCTCACAACCCCCACTGCCCTCTGAAGCCAATCCCCAGTCTTCGACACCATCCCCCCTCTAGAAACAGCCGCCCCAAAACAAGCCCTCAAAACCCCCTGTTCCCGGAATTTCTTGTACACTGTTTACACCATCGTCTCCCTCGCCTTATACGACCACCGATAACCCTTCTAACACCACCAACATACCCTACTAACACCCCTCCATCCCTGCTCATGACTCACGACAAAACATATCTCAAAACATAATTAATTAACACGAGCACAACCATATAACATAAAACCGACTATGAAATACATTCCCTGTCGACATACATTGTGGTTGTTGAAACAGATACGACGGTCCTATGGTGATTACAAGATATAAGATTGTTATTCATACAACAAAGATAACATACATCAAAGGTACTCATCGTCGAAGGTCTGAAAGGTACAAGTAATATGTCGATGAACTTACCTATGCACGCAGGCTGTTCACGTTAACCTTTATATTCTCCTGTTCTCCTGAATCTCACGGTGATACTAGCGCAGGGTTTAGGGTGTAGCAGGGGTAGGGAGGCAGACGGAACATAGGAGGGTGAGTAGGGTTTATGCGTTGTGTTGATGGAGGTAGAATTCATGTGTCGATGGAGGCAATTGTCAGGCGTGGTGATTAGGGTTTTTAGGTTGTATCATGTCGATGGATACAAGGTTTTATGTTTATGGGTCAAAGCTTTCACACATACGGTATAAACATAAATCGATCATAGGCCCAATCCCATCACGCAAATCGAAGCCTTATATTATCTATATCATGTTCTCGCCTCGTTACTTAATATTAAAGTATGTTGTAAGTAACATAATTATTATAGCAATTAGCAGATACGTATCGAATAAAATACAATTTTACATCGTCTTGATAATTAATATAAAACAACTCCTTTATTATGAATTATGAAAATATGGTATGTTACAGTCTTCCCCCCTTAAAATGAACTTCGTCTCGAAGTTCACCATTCCATGGCCAACAACCTTATCACTAGGCACGTAACAACCACAAGGTGTGACATCATATAGCATTAAGAACTACTAAGGGTACTTTAAAACACGAAATGTTACATTCTACCCTTGTTAAGAAAACTTTGTCCCCAAAGCTTAATGTTTAACGAAGCTAAATGGATACTTCACGAAACACAATAAATGCACAACAGAAGTAATCAGGATTATTACGTATATTCAAACAATCACCACATACCAATTAGCCATGTCATAACAATCAGCCATATCATACATCATCAAGATTTTACAATCTTATCCCCCTTAAAGCATGGTTACGTCCCCGTAACCTCATTATACAAATCCTAGCTCATTACCTTATCTCATAGAACCTTACTACAAGTAATCTAGTATCGTATCCTCATCGACGAACCTAAGACCAGAGACAAGGGGTGAGCGGACTGGCAGAATAAACCTCAAGACAAAATTTCCATCTCAATGTCGATTCCAAACTCATAATACAACTCAATAAACAAGGTCACACTGGACCGTAAACACAATATGGCACAACGGCCAAATAACTCATAACTCAGTACCAATGACAATTTCTCATCTCGATTTCAATATATATTATCAAATATTCCATTAAAGAAACTGCTCAACACTTAGAGAGTAAAACTCTAAGCTACTCACCCACGAGTCCAGTGATGTGTGCATTTTATGTAGACCTTTTAGGCCATATTAGCACGCATTTCCATGCTTATTTCGTAGTATTTTGCTACAAATATCCCCCGAATAGTCTACTTTGGTTTGTTTTGCTATTTTGCAGATATCAGCCAGAGAATATCATAATCGAGCCTAAAACATGTCCTTATGCATGCATTTAGGAGAAGAGTTGAGTCGGAGCTTGTTACTACTCGTTTTGAGATGCGCATGGGAGCAACAAAGTCTATCAAGCAAAGGAAGAACTTCAATTTTCTAGTGTCTACTTTGGAGAGACATATCCCGAGTTCTACAACAGATAATCAGGTGATTCCAATTGGAGATAAAAGCGTATCCTCTTAGCTTTCCATCGCCACCAAGAACGCTTGATTTGAGCGAGTAACGAAGAAATGGCGGCCATTTGAAGTTCAGTGCGCAGTGCAGGAAATACACGCTGCTTGATCGAGAACATCATTTGTTCGATCGAGAAGTTATGGTTCCCAAAGTGCTCGATCGAGAGGTTCTTTTCCTCGATCGAGAGGTTTTGATTCTTAAAGTCCTCGATCGATAGGTTTTGGTTCCAAAAGTGCTCGATCGAGAGCTTTTCATAGCTATTCTTCTCGGTCGAGAGGTTTTCCTCTCGATCGAGAGCCTTGATGGGTGACGGATCAGTTTCCCGAGAGCTTTTTGTCAGTTTTTCTTTTGTGTCTTATATAAGAACTCGTTTGTGAGTTCTTTTAGGTCATCTCTTATCTTTCTTTTTCTCAGAACTCTTCTTGTCAGCCGTCACAATATTTCTTTACTAATTAATTTTAGTTTTTCTTCTTTTTATGCTCAAGGATTGTATATTTTCGTTCTAAGCCGGATTCTAATCGTAATCTTTCTTCCTTAATCTCCTTCTTACTGTTATTGTTTTTATTTTAGTTCATACCTTCTGTTTCCGTTGTTTCGTTTGTTTGCTTTGTTTTCGCGAATCTTGTCCCATGTTTTCATGTTTTTGTACTCCGTCTGTTTCGTCCTTTTTCGCCTTCGTCCGTCACGTTTTCCTACTGTTTTCCCCTTCCTTTATCATCTCTGATATCATTAGTTTTGTCATATAATTACTCTGCCTTGAATCCGTAAAAGCCTCAGAAATCGTGCCCCTTTCTTGCTTGCTTACGGTTTTACAGCCATTCTCCTATTATTATTTCATTATGTTTTTATCCAATATTTAACATGTCAATTGTTAGCATGATTAGCGTATTCGTTATTGTTTATAATTACGCTATGAGTAGCTAATTAATCTATATGCCGGGATGAGGGAAACTGTGTCTTATGCATGATAGGTTGTAACCGGGTTGGGTAGTTTTGCGGTAGGAATTGTCGTTAAACAATTTATATGTTGTTTGGTTGAATGAGTATACGCAGGAGACCATTCGTTTAGTTAAACCCCGACCTAGACCGGAAGGTTGGAAGGGTAAGACTTGCTTAATTATAATAACTAGTTTTTGTGAGGGCGGAAGTCAAGCAAAAATTACCTTAGGGCGACTAAAGACCGGAAGGTATAGTCGGGTTAGAGACGTGACTGTAATAACCTAGCCCTTCCTACCGATAATGTAACACCCCAAGAGTATGAGAGGAAAGTTGTCCCACATCGGTAGAATGTGAGGCTTGTGATGTGTTTATAATAACTTCCACCCACCACTTAGTAACAAGGCCTTGTGCTTTTGGGCTTAAGTGAGGACATATAATGGGCCCAAAAGTGCACACCCATCTTATTGGGTTTGTGTTACGACGGTGGCGGGTCGGGTTGTTACAAATGGTATCAGAGCGACCCTGCGACCGTGTGGTGAGCCTGTGGTCGGGAGTACCCGGGTCACACACCTAGCGGGGGAGGATTCTGGCCTTGGTTGTGGTCAAGTTTGAGGCACAACGAGGACGTTGTGTTCTTTAAGTGGGGGAGTTTGTAACACCCCAAGAGTATGAGAGGAAAGTTGTCCCACATCGGTAGAATGTGAGGCTTGTGATGTGTTTATAATAACTTCCACCCACCACTTAGTAACAAGGCCTTGTGCTTTTGGGCTTAAGTGAGGACATATAATGGGCCCAAAAGTGCACACCCATCTTATTGGGTTTGTGTTACGACGGTGGCGGGTCGGGTTGTTACAGATAATCTGACCAACCTAGTTTATACCGATAATGCTGACGACACAGTGACCCGAAATCCTAGCATATTCCTCTTTTCTGAATTTATTTTATATCTTTCTCATTTCTTTCCGTAGTTTAGATAAAACAATTTAAAACCCCCATTTTGTGACATTCAGACGGACCAATTTGAACAAATATTTAGCAACTTTGCCTCCCTGTGGAGATCGACCCTACTTACCGCTGACTTCTCTCAGTAGTATTAGGTTTTTATTTTTGCTACTGAAACGACGGTATCATCCAGGTCAAAGAATACGACGACTCGATAAGATATTGAACTGCAATCTAAATCTCAATACAAAATCAACCATGGCCTTTGTTCTAGACTCACGAGCAACTCAATCCCCTCAAACTCTATCCCAACATGCTTTTATGTATCCTTATAATTCCATCGTTCATAAAACAAGAACTTGTACGCTATACCAAACCAAGCTAATACAACATTATTATAAATAACTCAGTTAATCAATTACCAAAAGTTTACCAATTTCACTCTCAACCCGTCTCACAAAAAAAATAATTATCTCATCAATAGAAAACATTAACTCTCAAAATAGAACAACAATTACTAAGATTCGACTCAAATGAGCACTCATAAGAAATTCATATTAATTATCTTTGTCACGTCCAATCTTGACAAAAAGAAGAGTGTTAGAATCGGTAGAATTGTATTACGCCATAAAACAGAATCAGAGTGGCTAACACTTACATACCATTGACATTACAAAGTCAATATATTCACAACAATACAAACAACCAAGAAACAACTAGTCCAAAATTGACAAATTAAAACATTTCAGGTTCGTAATCATATCTATAGGAAGGGCATATGAAAAAAATTCATTAACGTAATTAAACATGGAGCATTGACATATTTCACGAGATGTATACCAATCATAGACTAGCAGACCGTTTAACATTCCTTGACATTAATAAATTAAAACCACTTAGGTACATTTCTCATCCCCTCACATAATATCATTCTTATGAAACTGTTAATATATATGACTTGCCAATTAAGCATCCGGCCAGGACTTCATCAACACGTAGCTATAGAATTCGTCTCGTTACAAACAATCACTATAATTTTCAAAACATCAAACGTTATCCTGGATAATCATCATTTTAAAGACATTTTTGAAACTTCTGAAACATTGAGTTGGTACCTTGTGGAAATTTAAAATCACAAATCAGAAGACAATTTTACAAGCTTTAGATCGAAACAAGACTACACGGAGACATTCCGACTCTTCTTTACCAACACACCGTTCTTGTAAATTGTAGCTCATGAATCTTGAAGATTTAATGCTAAAATTAAACGGATTCACAACACTGGTACTTCCATAAAACTCATCATGCCAACTAATCAATAACTCAATATATTATGATCAGATTTTTAAACATAGCAAATGCAATTCAGTTGTGACATAACAATATACATGAATGTGCTATAAAGATTATTATCTCAGTGACCTAGACAACGATATACCATAAATATATGAAAGAACATCAACACGATTCACATTGTTCAAAATAATCACCATTACTTATAACAATTAGATTGCTATATCATGCTAATAAGTTTACGAGTCAAATTTCATTCTACCACTTGTCAAGACTCTTCTCCGATAAATATGATTTTAACATCACATACGAACATCGCAACATTATTTTGAGGTCATATCACTAAAAATAAGAGCATCAGCATAATTGAAACTATTTTATATAGAAATAAGCAAGATGACGTTACGTTATCATATAGTAAGGTTCATATTCATATCATATGCCTATTATTCATGTTACTAATGCCATATCAGGATATCGCATGGTTACATCACATAATTCACATTTGATTAAACTTTCATATGAAACTTACATAACTCACAATTTCACCAATTAAACATTATGCAGCAATTTACACAAATCATAATTACATATCCACTTAGCTATCTTGCGAGCTATTTATAGTTTTTAGAAAATATAAAGAATTAACTAATCATAGGAAACAGAAGCAGATGCATATCTCAAAGGAATCATTTTTTTTTTACAACTTAATTGGTCTGGACAGGAACTTTACAACAATTCATCGGAAAATTAGGCAATTTGCAAAAATCACAATTAAATAACAACTCGGTAAGATTTTACATAGCTTATCATTTTGGAAACGTGAACGAATATTTTAAACAGTGGAGTTGTAATTATACATAAACAGTAAACACGTTTTAAATGAATTCGTTTACAAAACATGGGTCAAAACAGAACTGTGCAGTAACCATCTGACCTCTGTCAACTAATAGATTTATTTCTCTCAAAAATATAACACCTATTAACGTGAAACCAAAAGCATGGTAAAACCAACTCAGAAGGTTATCATACATAAAATTTTCATACTCAAATATGGAACACATATAAAATGACAGCCCGTACAAACTAGGTAACATTCTGAAAATTTATTAAAATTTTGGCTCCTTTGCAATTTTACATTGCTACATCGAAACTCAACCTTTCTTATTCCAAAACACGTTGACAATCATTTGAAGCATAGACATTATTTTGTACCATATTAAAATTCGTTCCTCATTTCAATTGTGGTTGTCATCTAAAACACAGTAAAGACTTCGAAACTAAAAATAGGATCAACTAAATAACTTGATAGTTATACATGTGTATCTAGATAAGTTAGCTACTACCATCGCACAATCACAGCCTATCCAAGTACGGAAATATAAACTAGGGACTACTACGTATCCCTTATTGATGACTAACTTCATAACGAATTTAAATGCGTATAATAGACATAAAATTCTAAGTACGATATATGCAACACATAACTATACCTGTATAAATACTCAGCAATCATACATTGTATAATTAAGTTCATCAAATATAACAAACTATTATTTACACTGTTATTCAATCTAGATATTTCTGGATTATAGTTATGGTGTTCAAGATCTTCATCTTCTTCACAAGTATTGTAATGAAAATTCAAACTGGCTGATTAAACAGAGGCCCAACATTTTATCAAAAGCAAAAGACTCCAACGAAGTGATTTGAAACTCTGCCATTGTTATTCAAAGCTTCAACGTAATTAATCGAAAACAGTTTGAAAGGCAACGGGCAGTAATGTTAATATTTTGTGCTTATACTGTATAATGCAGTTGTTGTACTAAGTTTTATGATCAAACACAAAATTGACAACATTTTCACAAAACCGTTACCATTTAAACACAAAAAAACGTACAAACCTTCCTCTTAAATATAAGTTGATTTGGTGTAAGGTTGATGTTTGCAAATGGAAATACTTTAGAATTTAATGCCCACAAAGAAGCAAGTAAATATTTTAGCATTGCACTTTCTTACAATTTATATGAACTATAAATAGTGAAAATTCCTAATTAAAACAAAATCCACTACTTTAGCCATCTTTTCATCTTTGTTTGGTTAAGTAGGTATATGGTGTGTACTGTTTGTTTTAAGGGGTGCCATTAAGTAGCTTATGACTCTAAAGTTTTGACAATTCAGCCTATGCCATTAGGTGGTGCTTATTGTACTAAGTTATTATTACATTAGGACATTAGATGTAAGATTAAGAGGTTGATCAAGAACATGGTAATAAATCAGACAGTGTATGAGTGTTCTCGTTAATTACAAACATTTGCTTTTAATTTGGTTTAATGCGCATATTGGAATGTCGATTTCCGACCGTAATCTACTTTTTTTTTGTTCAAAGCAATAACTATTGCGATAAATATATCCGTCAGAAATACATGATGGGACAGAATGGTCGTACTTTAGTAAGGGGCATAGGTATATGAAATCAACAAAACGGACACGGACACGGACACGGACACGATACGAACACGGGATACGGCAAATCTCCAGGAAGTTTCTCTGTCTATTTACATTGTAGCAATGGATATTGCTTGTGTCGGAATTTGTTGGAGGTTGTATCCTCGACAATATTGCGATAACATGTTCAAATCTCATTTAATGAAACACAATTGGGAATGTTACTGATCAACATTTATCGATAATGATTGACTGTCTAGAGTTTGACATTATCTTCATATGATGGTGGTGATCAAATGACCCCTTAAGGTCATATCTTTAGGAAATTTCGTCTCAATAGAATATTTAATTGATCGTATATGGATACGGATTAATTAATAACTCAAAATTGGAAATGATTATACGTGACTTGTATTAATATAATGGGATTATAATAATAATTGTCAAAGTGATAAAAAAATGTTTTATTACTTGGCTTTATTTAATTGTTTACGAAACAATTAAATCGGGACTGAATACGGTTAATCATAAATTGCAATTGGTTGTAATAAAATTACGATTACACATTTTTATAAGATAGTAATTATGAATTACTAGTGGAATTATTTATGAATTGGTAAATTATGAATTTTAAAGAGTTAAAATTGCATAAATAACAAATTGTCTCATGTGTAATATGACATGTGTGACATGTTACAATTTAACACAGTTGACAAAAATAAAATGGAGTCCATTTTATAAAATTAGACCGTGTAAATGGATGAAATACACATATCTATGCACATGATTACTTGTACTTAGACCTGTCAAACGGGTCAAACGGGTGGGTTGCGGGTCGGGTAGATACGGGTCGGGTAAAATACGGGTCAAGTCTATACGGGTTCCGGGTCGGGTTCGGGTAAAAATACGGGTCAATCAACATCTTTTCCTCACATTTTTTAAAACTTCTTTTATATCGTAATTCCTACCCTTTATACGTTTTCTCTCCTCTTACTCGTCTTAGTTAACTTAATTGTCACCATTTTCGCCATCACCACCAACATCACCATCGTTATCGTTCATCATCACCCTTACTAACTCGCTAAGTACGATAATGAGACTCAAATAAGATAACAATGATGACGTGTCATGTGATCTGAGGTGATGAGGTGGAAGTGTTGATGCGAAGTGCGGTTCAGTTCGACGTAATACGGTGAAAGTGACGGTATGACACACATTTTGAGGTGATGATGTGACATGTGGTCCTAGGCACTGAGGTGGCAATGATGATGTGGAATGAGGCGTAAGTGATAGTGTGGCACATATTTCGATGTGATGATGTGGCATTTGGTCCATCAAAATAATGAAATGACAATGATAACGTGGAATGTAACTTGATGTACTACACTAAAAGTGACGTCGCGACACACACTTTGATGCGACGACGTGGCATGTGGTACGAGGTGATGAGTTGGCGGTGTTGACGTGGAATGCAATTTGGCGTACTACGGTGAAAGTGACAGTGTGACACACACTTTGAGGTGATGACGTGGCATGTTGTTTGAGGTGATGACGTGACATACCGCATATATATACATATTTCTTCTTAAAAATTTATAAGTCATCAATACCTATTTGGCAATGTATATTTTAAAAATGATATACTATCTTGACCCAACGGTCAACCCGCTGCGGGTCGGGTTTTGACCCGTTGTTTACGGGTCAAAACGTGTTCGGGTATCTTTCGGGTTCGGGTTGAAAAACTCGGGTCATTTACGGGTTATTTACGGGTCGGGTTACGGTCGGTTTCGGGTCGGGTCAGGTTTTGACAGGGTACTCAATCATATACTAGTCTTACAAACTAGTTTATGGGTACGGTGAATAAAAATGCATGTGTAAGAATATATGCTTGCACGATAAGTAATTAGGTGCCATGCATTGACCCTTTTTCTTTGGCTATGGGCGGCCCCCATATGAGAAAAGAAGAGAATTATTTTTCCTCATATAAAATTCATTACACACAACCTTCCTCTTTATTTTGGGCTCTTCGGAGGTCGATCCCCCTCCGGGCCCTCTCGCATTGCTCGAGCTCTTCCTTGGTTTTTACACTTCTCTCTAAAATAAGTTTTCTAAAGAAATAAAATCATTTTTAATATTATTGTATATTATTATTATTTCTAGATTACTAATTTCAATTTTCTAGTAACAAAATTGATTTTGGTTTTGAGATCGGGTCCTTGATACGTACTTTTTGGAGACGGTTTTATGTTAGGCCGTTCATAAGGGTATTCGGTTTATACAAGACTCGATTAATAAGTGATTAATTGAGGATAAACCTTCTAAAATCAATGTAAGGACATTTATATTATCTTATGTAATCATTATTATGCCTGCATAAGATCTAATTAAATTTTATGACTAAACTTAAACAATTAAATTCATATGTGATATGAATATATAATCTGAAACTCGATTTCTAAAAAGTGGTATCAGAGCATTACGGTTGTTGCATGCATAATCGGATTCATATTTTAATGTTAATATGATTAACATAATAAATTAAAAATTTGTTTGTTTATTATGATAAATCACGAAACATTTCTGCATGTTAAAGTTTCTAATTCTAAAATGGTTTTAGGTCATAAAAATAATTTTATTGATATTTATTTTTCATTCTTTTTATTTGTATTTTTTGAAGTTCTAATCGATTTTAAACATCATTTTATGGGAAAAATAGTAAAACTTGGTTTCTGGCTGTGATTTTTGAATATGTTCTCACATGCATATTTTATATGTTTAATATAAAATTTCATAACAAAATAAGTTATTTTGCATGGATTATAAATTTTATGATATAAATTGTCATAATATGAGTAAAAATGGGTTTATAAGGTTATATTTGTAATTCCGGAGATTCCAAACGACGGTGCCATTCGAAAACAAGAGAACAAGACGGTGTTTTCTTGGAAAGCGTGCTTTTGAAGTTCAAGGGACCAAGGAGTTGGTTTCCGTATTTGTAATAGTTAATAAGCTTTTCTATTTTAGGAAGGTCATACTAGGATTTTATTGCTTTATTACTTTATTTTTGCTCAATATAAATGTTTGCACGCATAGCCAAATCGTCATAACATGCATTTTAAATAATCGTTTAAATCGACCGTGTCAATTATAATTATTGAGTTCACCGATTTAATTCACTTAAAGGTGATAGATAATAAATTGACAAGGCCTCTATATTATTAAAACAATTGAGATTAGCCTTACCAAATAGTAGAACCCATGAGCATCTATTTCGTGGGGTGGTGCTAGTCCAGTGGACAGTACGAACCCCATTACGTAGGATAAGTGGGGCGATGAGGTGGATTCAGTCTAGTGGGCGGATCGCATCTCGATGCACTCGAAATTTGGTTTGTACTTAATGGAAGTGTAAAGGACCAATGGTCAATGTGTTCCGGGCTAAGATGAATAGGTTATGAATTTTTCATCGAGTGAGACTTCTAGTGTAGAACCGGTTAAAAGTTAACCCACCAAATCATATCATTGAGTCGGAGTTTCAGTGGTTCACGATCTTGGTGGTATTGGGTTTGGGTATTGAATCATTTATAAAATTGGATAGAGGTTATTTTATAGATGCCTTAACTTGTTTAATATATTTACAAGTTAATTAAAACGAAGTGTTTAATATCTTCGATCTTTAATTTTGTAGTTTATTCTTTCAAATCATCATCGATAATGCCAACTTCCACAAATTCAAACACTGTAACTCATGTTTCATGGCTACGATCCTTTATGGATCATTGCAAACTTGAAAAGAATGGGGAAAACTTTGCCGATTGGGATGCCCAAATTCAATTGGCCGCTCAATGTGATGGTAAACTTCAATATCTCACCGACGCTTCACTCGCCGCCCTTACCGATGACGCTAGTTCTGCGACTAGGCGGCCTATGAGACCTACCACAAAGAGTCAGCGGCGATCAAAAATATTTTGACCTTCTCAATGGAGCCCGAACTTCAAAGGAGTGCTATTAAGCGTAGCACCGCCTATGAAATCTACTCCAAACTAGTGACAATGTTATCAAAGGCTTCGAGAATTATCCAATATGAGGCGACATCCGCTTTCTTTGATCTCAACTTAAAGGAGGGCCAAAACGTTAGCCCTCATGTGCTCAAGCTTATGGAGCTGTTGAGACCTTAAGATTGCATCAAGTAGAATTCCCCAAAGAACTTGTGATTGATATAATTCTCCACTCCTTGTCTAAGGTTAAAGCTTATGTACAATTCCGGGTGAATTTCAACATGAGAAACCAAGACGTAACCCTTGATGAGTTGAACAATATGATTGTGCATGCCGAAAGGCATACGAGACTAAATGTTAGTACCCCTAAGGATGTGCCCAATGTTAACACAAAGAGCAAAGGAAAGTTCAAAAGAAGTGGGAAGAAAGGCAACAAGCAAACTCCCGACGATGCAAAGAAGGTGGCTTCGGAAGCTAACACCGGAAAGACCAAGAAAAGCTCATTTCAAGGACTTAAGTGCTATTATTGTAATGGCAAAGGGCATTAGAAGAGGAATTGTTCCAAGTATCTCAGTGATCTAAAAGCTGGGAAAATTCTTCCAGTAGGTAAATAACTATCCCTATTTTATGTTTAATCTCAACTTGGTATAATGATACAAGTTGTGATATAGATGCTCTTCTTATTTGAATTAGGGCATGCGAGCAAAGATAAAGGAAGGAAAAACAAGCCTAAACGATCAAATGGGAACTAAAGGTAGCTCCCTAGGAGATGATTAAGAAGCTTGGTTTTAATTTATTTTGCTCAAGACTTTAAGTGTTGTTATTTGAACTCTAAGAACATTTTGATTTCCTTGTTAGACTAGGAAATTAGTTACAATGGTTGTATTTTGGATAATTGGTGACTTGGTTTGCAACCCAAATCACTTTTGTTTAATTATGGTTATGCTCTTAGTTTATCTTTCAACACTTGGAAATCACAACATAAATTCGAATTGATTATAACTTTCAATGTATGACTCATTGAACATAAGGAATTGACTTTTGAACTCAACTAAAAGGAAAGTTATAAACCACCCAAACTATCAAATATCAAACTATTCATCAAATAATTTTTCCATTTTGTCTCATAAAATGCCACTAATAAGATTATGTGACACACACTTTCCGACTTCATAAATCGTTGCTTGTGGCTAGTAGCTATCCTTAGTAATAAAATGTGCTTATTACATGGATAGAGTGGGGGAAATTTAAAGGCACAACAAATGATTTAAGAAGATCGCAAAAGATAGGATCTATTGAAGAATAGTAGGATCTATTGTTTCGGTTGTGTAAAAGATTGAGAAGGTAGATCAAGTTAAAATTCTCAATTTATTTGTGGATAGGTATTACGATTGAGAAAATCTACGCCTTGTGAAAAGGTCGCTTCTCAGAAAATACTTTAAGAAATAGTTCTTAAAATTACTGAGGAAGTAGATTCAAAGTAGAATTCTGTATCTATCTATGGATAGGGATCTACGTCGCTTCTCAGGAAATACTTTAAGAAAGAGTTCTTAAAATTACCGAGAAAAGAGATCAAAAGTATAATTATGTATCTATCTGTGGATAGGGATCCATTGTAGATGTAAAGTAAAATGGTCTTTCGAAGTTTTCGCTCGCACAGGAATGTACTATAAGAAGAGATTCTTATATGCACTACGTGAGGAGACTAGAAGGAAAAATAATTTTAAAGATTTTGCAAAAGCTAGAAGATGTTCTTGGATTTAAATAATGTCTAAATATGCCGATGTAGATTCGAGGCGCATGAAACTAAATGGTGTATATGCTAATAAATATGATCTATTAGGAGAGTCATAGGTAGACATATTGATGTCTACAGTTTGCAAAGTTAGTAAGTAACCTTGTCGAAACTAGTTATGTATTTCATTTAGAATGAAATCACTAGACTTTAGAAACCTCTTTTCAAAAAGATATTTGGAAAGGATATGCTTATAAGTGATACGTGTCGTTGCGTATACAAATTAATAATTTAAAACCTTACTCTTATCTAAGTTTCATATTAAAGTTAGGCAGTATAGCACAAGTAAGGGTCGATCCCACGGAGAGATTAGTTATTCAAGTCAATCAGTGAATAAAATTAAACACTTACGCCTTATGTTAAAGGCTAGCTCAATTCAAACATACACGAATAGGGGGGGGGGGGGGAATTGTCTTGCGGTTGATGTACTAATCTATTGTAACTAAGCAAAGAAGATAAAATACGTGAACACAGAATACTCACACAATTCCAAACTAGTACGACTAGTCTAACTGATATCGTTTAATCTTGAAATAAACAATAGGTTAACTGCGGAATTTAAGATAACTAAAATCCCCTATATTCTCTTAGATTACAACCGACCTGAACTAAGCCTAGACCGATTCTTAGCTAACCAATCAATATAAGTTTGTCACGCCTTACTAAAGACCGGATTAGTCGCATTCTTGAACGAAGAATATTTCATTAACCCTCTTAGGGCGTCACTACCTAGAGACGAAGAGCCTAAGTTTTAACCCTAACTTAAACTAATCCCAATTCGCAGGGACTAATTTGAATTAGTCGCCACTAGTATTACGTAAATTGAACTAAGCCTAACTTACACAATTGGCATACGAGACAATCAAAACCACAATAAGATAACAAATTATGAGAAAGATTGAATTTTGACAATAAAACAGTAAAACTTAAATATAAATCACTCAAAATTAATTGTATAACAATTATCAGTTCAATGACTAGATTATAAAACAGATTCAAACAATAAACTAGATACGAGAGTAGTAAAGAGAACTTATTTTGTAGCCCGGAATCCGTCGCACAACCTTCGGATATCACACCTCTAATTGAACAAGAATCCGCCCTTACACCACCGTGTACTAAGACTACGCTGGTGTATCGTCTCTTCACCTTTCTCGTCTCTTAGTTTGCTTGAATACGCCTCACTTTATCGCTCAATTGCTGGAATTTCGTGGTATATCTTTTCTGGATGAAAGTATAGGTATTTATACTGCTCAATTTCAGTATTTGTGGTTCATTCGGAATCAATCGTATAACAATACGATAAAAATTGGGATTAAAATATAGAAGGAAGTTGAATTTGAGTCGGAATGGAGTTCCATCTTGAATTGGCTTCTCGCTGCTTCTCCGTGCATACTTTCCCAATTCCTTTCTTTTGTTTAATATAATTATTGTTGTCGTTGACTTGTTTTGTCAAAACAAACAACTACACCAAATCTTCGTATAATTCTTGGTCCACAAATTGCTGGGCTTTCTTTCGTTTCGGGCTCGGCTTGCACGTCTTGTTCGTTAATTACTCGGCCCATATAAATATCGACTCGTGCCTTGTGTGTTAATCCAGTAAGCACGTCATTTGGGTCCATTCTCTTCCGTTTTATAATCTGTTATATCAAAACATACTAATTAAGCGCATTTATATACAAAGTAATAATATCGGTAATAAAATACCAATATTACAAATATATAATAATATAGCTCAAATAATGTGAAAGACGACCATAAAAATAGATAGTTAAGGGGTATAAACATAAGTAAATATCGTCTTATCAAATTCCCCCACACTTAGTTTGTTGTCGTCCTCGACAATGATAAAATAAGAGCTATTATCAACCTCAAAGATTCAGGGACAATGGAATGGTTTACGACATAGTACCATCTATACTAATGACTCTCTTAATTAGCACTTATGCAACAAGTCCACATCAATACTAAGGAAACGAATTCCAAAGTGGGGAAAATACAAAACTCAGATGCAAAAGAATAGGTCAATGACACCACTACTGAACCGTCAACCTTGCCAGACTTATATATGTTGGACTCTTGCGGTTCGCTCATCACTCGTTATAAGAATAGGTGAGTATAATGTGAGATAGAAAGAATAGAAGTCACTCACCTAACTCAACTTATGAAAACATGCATGCAATCTAACATGAAATCGATCTCTACAACTATACGCATTCCAACCAAACTGAGACCAAGACACATGCCGAGGACTTATAAGAGGTGTGATGTAAGGTAATTGGGTGAAAAAGGGCTAATATTTATGGATATGTGGAGGTAATAGTCAAGCTAGTACCGACCGTAACCAAGATTACATGTATTCCTCTCAGAAACCCAATTTACAAAGTGATCAACGATGCCGAACACGACATAAACTTACTCACAACAACCAACATAACTCCTCATATATGGGGTATAATGTTCAAGAACATGAGCTTAATCATAAAGGACTTTTTTTTTTCCCTTTCTCTTTGAATTTTTTTCTTTTCATCTTCCAGCCTTCAACAATTCACCTTTTTTTTTTCTTTTTCTTTGAATTTTTTTTCAATTCTCTTATTTTTTTCAATACTTGCTCTCTGTTCGATCTCCTTTTGTTCTTTTTCTGTTTTTTTTTCTTTCTTTGATTTTTTTTTCTTTTCAAATCTCCTCTACCATGACTGACCACAAAGAGCGTGTCAAATACATCAACTAGACTAGCTTGACTAGGGTAGGCTTTTTAGGAATGTAGTTGATCGAATGGGTCATAACAAGTCAATTTGGCTAAGTGAAGTTCATAGGTAAATAAAAGGGAAATGATGCCTCTCCACATGTATCACCGCCACAAACCCGAATGCATACAAGTTAAGAGACAAACTTCATGTTTATGCAATTTGATATTACATGCCTTATAAGGAGTACTACTCTCTTCCTATAAATGGAACCGATCATAGATGTCATCGGTTCTGGATGCTCTAACTCTCAGAAATTTTAGTAGTTTGCCAACATTTTAGTCAAGTCTATTCGTTCAGTAGTATAGGTCAAATACACTCGTAGATATGCAAATGGTTATAAAAAGATAGGTGTTGACAATGCAAGGCTAAAGTGAGAATTCAAAAGTATAAAAACAGTTATCATAGTTGTACAACCTTCCGACTCCCTGAATCTTACTCAGTCCAAGTCATATTAACAACACTTCCTATAACTTAGACTCAAATCTCTCATTCTCATAATTTATAAAAACAGCAGCAGCAAAAGATTAAATTTTTGAACCAATTTCTCATGAATTCAAGTTTACCGCTCCCCTACACTTAAACTAGACATCGTCCTCGATGTTCCAACATATAAAAATTCAAGGTATAATAAAAGTAAGAAGAGATAGGGACTTAGCGGATTCATGTGAAGCAGGTAGCAAAGTAAGCTTTTAGTAGCAGTAATCCAGCAGTACAGACCAGACGGAATGAGCCTATTAGTGTATGTCAGCCTCCAGTAGGACTGATCAACTTCATGACCATGGCTTCTCATTCAAGTCTCAGTCCCAGCAACTATATGTATTCAATTTCCCTGCAAAATGAATCACTCGACCAGAACAAGTCAAACAGAAAACACGCAGACCAGAAAATCCAGCAGTAGTAATAATATCTCTTTTTGTATTTTTATTTTTTTTTTTTCTAATTTTTTTGTTGCTACCGACACTATTAACATCCCCCTACAAAGGTAGCGAAACTCGAGGAGGCACTTAAGCTGACTTGACAAAAGCATATAAAATACAAAAAAAAAGCAATAAATAAATAAACTTGGGTTGCCTCCCAAGTAGCGCCTTGGTTTATGTCGTGGCTCGACATAGTTTGAACTTAGTATTCGGGAACTTCCAGAATGATATCCTCCATGCCCATCAGCACGGCATTCTCATAAAATGGTTTCAACCTGTGGCCATTGACTTTAAAAGCTTTATCAGTTTGCAAGTCTTTGATTTCTATAGCACCATGAGGAGAAATATTGGTTACAACAAAAGAACCAAGCCACCTAGTTTGGAGCTTACCTGGAAACAACTTGAAACGCGAATTAAACAATAATACTTTCTGACCAATACGAAAAGTTTTACGAGAACTGTGCTTATCATGAAAAGCTTTGGTCTTTTCTTTATATATTCTCGCGTTGTCGTAAGATTCTAGTTTGATTTCTTCTAACTCTAGCAACTGCAATTTACGCTCTGTTCCAGCCTTATCATAGTCTAAATTACACTGTTTAACAGCCCAAAAAGACTTGTGTTCAAGTTCTACCGGTAAGTGACACGCTTTACCAAAAACCAATCTATACGGGGACATTCCAATCGGTGTTTTATAAGCAGTTCTATAGGCCCAAACTGCATCATCAATCCTTAAACTCCAGTCTTTCTTATCAGGTTTAACCATTTTCTCTAATATGAATTTTATCTCTCGGTTAGATACTTCGGCTTGACCATTGATCTGGGGGTGGTATGCTGTAGCTACTCTATGAACAACATGATATTTGCACAGTAAAGCACCTAAAGTCTTATTACAAAAGTGGGTGCCACGATCACTAATGATAGCCTTGCGTATTCCAAACTTGTTAAAAATACGACTTTTCACAAATTCAACAACAGTTTTACTATCATCTTTCTTAGTAGCTTTAACCTCAACCCACTTTGAAACATAATCCACTGCTAGCAATATGTACTCATATCCATACGAAGGTGGGAACGGGCCCATAAAATCGATGCCCCAAATTTCAAAAATTTCACAAATCAGAATACTAACCTGAGGCATTTCAGCCCTCCTAGACAAATTACCAGTTTTCTGACACCGCTCACAGGATTTGCAGAATTCATAAGCGTCTTTATGCAATGTTGGCCAATATAGACCACACTCCAATACCTTGTGAGCTGTGCGCTGTGGACCAAAGTGACCTCTTGTTTCTAAATTATGGCAGAATGTTAAAATAGACTGCACTTCAGATTCATTCACACAACGCCTAATAATATTATCACTGCAGCATTTCCATTGGTACGGATCATCCCATATATAATGTTTTGATTCATTCCTTATTTTATCTTTTTGTGCTCTAGACAGTGTGGATGGAAAAGTAGTAGTTACCAAGTAATTTACCATATCAGCATACCATGGAATTGCTTCATGACGCACAGAATAAAATTGTTCATCAGGGAAGAACTCGCTCACCATAGGCCAGTCCTGTTGAGGAACTATTCTACTCAAATGGTCAGCAACTAGGTTTTCAGCCCCCTTTTTATCTCGAATTTCTAGGTCAAATTCTTGTAATAACAACATCCATCGTAGCAATCGGGGTTTAGACTCTTTCTTTTTTACGAGAAATTTTAATGCCGAATGGTCAGAATATATTACCACATGAGTGCCTAACAAATACGGTCTAAACTTTTCTAAGGCAAATATCACAGCATACATTTCTTTCTCAGTAACCGTATAGTTACATTGGGCAGGGTCTAGTGATTTTGAAGCATAGTGAATAGCATACGACTCTTTATCAGCCTTTTGACTAAGGACAACTCCTACTGCTTTGTCGCTAGCGTCACACATAATTTCAAAAGGTAAGCTTCAGTCAGGGGGGACGCATAACAGGGGCAGAAGTCAGTTTGTCCTTGAGAGTGTCAAAAGCCTTATTACATGCATCATCAAACAAAAAGGCAACATCTTTAGCAAGTAAGGAACATAAAGGGGATGAAATTTTCGAAAAATCTTTAATGAAACGTCTATAAAACCCCACGTGACCTAGAAAAGATCTAATCTCTCGCACACATGTCGGGTATGGCAGAGAACTTATGACATCGATTTTTGCTTTGTCTACTTCTAAACCCTTAGAACTCACAATATGACCCAAGACGACTCCTTGTGTGACCATAAAATGACACTTTTCAAAGTTTAAAACAAGATTTGTTTCAATGCATCTTTTTAGCACACGTGATAAATTATGTAGACAAAAATCAAAAGAGTCACCAAAAACAGTAAAGTCATCCATAAATATCTCTAGACAATTATCAATTAAGTCAGAGAATATACTCATCATACACCTCTGAAAAGTATCAGGTGCATTGCACAGGCCAAAGGGCATTCTTCGAAAGGCATATGTACCAAACGGGCCTGTAAAAGTGGTCTTCTCTTGGTCTTCTGGGGCAATGGGTACTTGTGTATAACCTGAATAACCATCTAGGAAACAAAAATAAGATTTTCCAGCCAGTTTTTCGAGCATCTGATCAATGAAAGGCAATGGGAAATGATCCTTTCTAGTGGCCTTATTGAGTTTCCTATAATCTATACAAACCCTCCACCCATTGGACACTCTTGTAGGTACGAGTTCACCTTTGGCATTTTCCACTACAGTTATACCTGACTTCTTTGGGACGACATGTATAGGACTGACCCATTCAGAATCAGAAATAGGGTATATGACTCAAGCATCTCTCCATTTTACCATTTCCTTCTTAATGACTTCTAACATTGAAGGATTTAGCCTACATTGTGGTTCCCTAGAAGGTTTAGCATCCTTCTATAGAAATATTCATTGCATATAAAGGGTGGGACTAATTCCTTTTATGTCAGCTAAAGTCCATCATATAGCTTCTTTATATTCTCTAAGCACTTTTAACAGTTTCTTTTCCTGCTCCTCTGAAAGTGAACTAGAAATAATCACAGGCAATGTTTCATTTTCACCGAGAAAAGCATATTTTAAATGAGCAGGAAGAGGCTTAAGTTCAAGTTCAGGTGCTTTAATAATAGATGGAACAAGTGTTTGACTCGATGGGGGTAAGGAAAGTTTAGTAAAGTCCTTACCAGAATCAATGAAATTAAGGCTCACCATATCAGAAGTCGGTACAAGAGTTCCTGTCATATCAGACAGATTAGTAGAATGGTCATCGTCGAAGACCTGTTGTGCAATCCAGTCAATAACATCAATATAATCAACAACACATACACTGCCAATTGTGTCAGAATACTTCATAGCATCAAAAATATTAAATGTGATGACTTCACCATCAAATTCCATTGTTAAAATTCCATTATGCACATCAATTTTTGCTCGTGAAGTTTTAAGAAATGGTTTACCTAGAAGTAATGGTACATTAGTCGAATCACGAGAATCACCCATATCAAGAATATAAAAATTAGCAGGAAAAATTAAGTCACCCACTCGAACGAGTACATCTTCTAGAACACCTAATGGGTATGCATATGATCTATCAGCTAATTGGATCATGACATCAGTTTCGACCAATTTTCCACCTTGCAAAGACTCATACACAGTTTTAGGCATGACATTAATGGAAGCCCCTAAGTCTAGCATGCATCTGTCAAATTTAGATGAGCCAATAGTGCATGGAATAGAGAACATACCTGGATCATTACATTTCGGAGGAACTTTCCTTTGAATAAGGGCAGAAACATTTTCTCCCATACTTACCTTTTCAGCATGTTTATTTTTAATACTCCTCTTAGTAGTACAAATCTCCTTTAGAAATTTTGCATACTTAGGAATTTGTTTAATAGCATCAAGCAAGGGTATATTCAATTCCACTTTCCGAAAAGTTTCCAAAATTTCATTTTCAAGCTCAATTTTCTTTGTTTTAGAGAATCTTGTCGGGAAAGGGGGAGGATCTTTAAAGACTGGTACATTCAAATCAGACTTAAGACTCTTATCCTTGTGGATTACTTGACCCTCTACCTCATATTTTTCTAAAGGTCGAACCTCAAGTTCTTTCTCACTTTCATTCTTATTTACCACAGACTCACTTAAGGTCTTACCACTTTTCAGTGTTACAGCTTGGGCACTCTCTTTAGGATTAGGAATTGGTTGAGCTGGTAGTTTGCCCCCCAATGTAGTTTGGATATTACTCAGAGTAGTGCATATCTGACCCATTTGTGTGTCTAATTGTTGTAGGTGAGCATCAGTTTTCTGTTGGTAAGACACACCCTGATTATGGACTTGACTCACAGTGGTAGTTAACTGTTTCATCATCTGTTCTAGTGATGGTGATTGAGACTCTTGTTGCCTAACAGTATTCTGAAAATTTTGTTGTGGTCTAGGTCCCGAACCATACCTTAAATGGGGGTGGTCCTTCCAACCTTCATTGTAAGTATTTGAGAACGAGTCATATTTCCTTTGATTATTAAACCCACCTAAAGCATTAACATGTTCACGATTAGTAAGAATAAAGGGCTGACCAGTAGTGTCAGAGTACACAATATCAGAATTCACAGCACAAACAGTAGGTTTTGACTGATCGAATACAAGTTTCGAAACTAATGTAGTAAGAGTAGCAATCTGTTGGGCATTTGATTCTTTATAGATGCAACATCAGCATTATTTATCCCGCTTACTTCCTCTACATCTCTCCTAGTACCAAACTGTTGGGTGTTTAAAGCCATATTATTTATCAAATTTCTAGCTTCTGTGGGTGTTTTTTCAGCTAAAGACCCACCACTAGCAGCATCAATGTAACCACGATCTTTAGTCAAAAGACCTTCATAGAAATAAAACAGGAGAAGTTGTTCACTGATTTGGTGTTGTGGACAAGACGAACATAAACGATTAAATCGTTCCCAATATTCGCATAAGGACTCATCCCGACCCTGTTTTATTCCACTGATCTCTTTCCTTATAGACGCGAGTCTACTAGCTGGCTGGAAGTTTTCTAAAAAAGCAATTTTAAGTTTATCCCAGCTAGTGATTGAACCAGGTGGCAAATAAAACAACCATTCTTTAGCAGAATCCTCTAATGAGAATGGAAAAGCACGTACTTTAATATCCTCAGGCTTTACGCCCTCACTTTCCATGGATGAACAAGTCAGGTCAAATGCAGCTAAATGCATATTAGGTAATTCATTTGACTTACCATAAAACTTAGGGAGTAAATTAAGAAAACTGGAATTTAATTTTAATGGCTTTTGAAGAGTAGGAAATACGATACTCAGAGGAGTTGTGGTCACATCAGGCGTGGCCTGCTGCTTCAGTGTCTTTTCAGCCATTTGATTTTCCTCTTTGCAAAAGACTCTGTCCGAGTGCAAAGCTTCTTCTGCTTTCCTTTTCAAAAACTCTTTCCTTAGCCTCCTTGATGTCCTCTCTATCTCTAAATCAAAAGTTACTGGTCCTTTCGAACGACGAGTGTTGTGGATGCACCTGTAAGAGTGGACATCGGAAAAAGTCAGCAATTGGTTTATCGATATAGGCCACAAAAAGTTAAGTGAATGCAGAATTTTATACACCAAAAATACACAATATTGAATAAACATATAATCTCCCCGGCAACGGCGCCAAAATTTGATACGTATCGTTTAGCGTATACAAATTAATAATTTAAAACCTTCCTCTTATCTAAGTTTCATATTAAATTTAGGCAGTATAGCACAAGTAAGGGTCGATCCCACGGAGAGATTAGTTATTCAAGTCAATCAGTGATTAAAATTAAACACTTACGCCTTATGTTAAAGGCTAGCTCAATTCAAACATACACGAATAGGGGGGGGGGGGGGGAATTGTCTTGTGGTTGATGTACTAATCTAATGTAACTAAGCAAAGAAGATAAAATACGTGAACACAGAATACTCACACAATTCCAAACTAGTACGACTAGTCCAACTGATATCGTTTAATCTTGAAATAAACAATAGGCTAACTGCGGAATTTAAGATAAATAAAATCCCCTATATTCTCTTAGATTACAACCGACCTGAACTAAGCCTAGACCGATTCTTAGCTAACCAATCAATATAAGTTTGTCACGCCTTACTAAAGACCGGATTAGTCGCATTATTGAACGAAGAATATTTCATTAACCCTCTTAACCCCTAAGGGCGTCACTACCTAGAGACGAAGAGCCTAAGTTTTAACCCTAACTTAAACTAATCCCAATTCGCAGGGACTAATTTGAGTTAGTCGCAACTAGTATTACGTAAGTTGAACTAAGCCTAACTTACACAATTGGCATACGAGACAATCAAAACCACAATAAGATAACAAATTATGAGAAACATTGAATCTTGACAATAAAACAGTAAAACTTAAATATCAATCACTAAAAATTAATTGTATAACAATTATCAGTTCAATGACTAGATTATAAAACAGATTCAAACAATAAACTAGATACAAGAGTAGTAAAGAGAACTTATTTTGTAGCCCGGAATCCGTCGCACAACCTTCGGATATCACACCTCTAATTGAACAAGATTCCGCCCTTACACCACCGTGTACTAAGACTACGCTGGTGTACCGTCTCTTCACCTTTCTCGTCTCTTAGTTTGCTTGAATACGCCTCACTTTATCGCTCAATTGCTGGAATTTCGTGGTATATCTTTTCTGGATGATAGTATAGGTATTTATACTGCTCAATTTCAGTGTTTGTGGTTCATTCGGAATCAATCGTATAACAATACGATAAAAATTGGGATTAAAATATAGAAGGAAGTTGAATTTGAGTCGGAATGGAGTTCCATCTTGAATTGGCTTCTCGCTGCTTCTTTGTGCATACTTTCCCAATTCCTTTCTTTTGTTTAATATAATTATTGTTGTTGTTGACTTGTTTTGTCAAAACAAACAACTACACCAAATCTTCGTATAATTCTTGGTCCACAAATTGTTGGGCTTTCTTTCGTTTCGGGCTCGGCTTGCAAGTCTTGTTCGTTAATTACTCGGCCCATATAAATCTCGACTCGTGCCTTGTGTGTTAATCCAGGAAGCACGTCATTTGGGTCCATTCTCTTCCGTCTTATAGTCTGTTATATCAAAACCTACTAATTAAGCGCATTTATATACAAAGTAATAATATCGGTAATAAAATACCAATATTACAAATATATAATAATATAGCTCAAATAATGTGAAAGACGACCATAAAAATAGATTGTTAAGGGGTATAAACATAAGTAAATATCGTCTTATCAATAAGCATATATGGTTTTGTCCTAATCATCTTCAATTCATAAAATGTTAAGGAACATAGAATTGAGTGTGAGCTTTATGATTAATGATTAAAGCATAAAGTTTAGTGGAGTTTCGTTCCAGAATTTAAAATCATTTAGTCATTAGGGAATGACAAGAATATTCTTTTGAAGATATTCGGAATTTTCAGATTATGGCTGAAATATAGAGTTAAGTGGGAGTAAACGTCATTAGTGAAACAAAAACTTATTGCTCATTTGAGATGAGGCATTCATACTTCAAGGAAGTATACGAGTTTTCAATTTTAGATGACAGATTGATGTGATTTGAATGTAACTAAACATGGGATGTTTGGTTGAGATTATAAAAGGCATCTTGTTTTATTGAAAAGGTATTAAGGTTATTCATAGAGATGAATATAGAATTACCATGATGAGATCATGAAAGTTTATCGAACCTTGAGTACTATTGTTTACATGTTTAAACCTACTAATGTTTCCGCCTTTAGGATAGTCATGTAAAGCTTGATGCATATTCTCTTGCGTGATTACCTGCTTAAGGATTATCAAGTAAATGATTAAGCCGTCATGAATTGTCATGTGTTCTCTAAGGGAGATACTGATCAATTTATGATTTTGGATGATAACTTAATCAAGTGTTAAAAGGTTTACAACGACGTAAGCTCTAAATTCTCAAAAGATTTATAATAATCTATGGCTTACTTTCATTAACTATGCATTAGAATGACTTGTAATTTAATTACGTTGCATGACAAGATTCTACAAAATACATAAGTACATAGTGATTATGTGTAGCATTTTGAAATTATGAGTTGCATCATGCACATGCACTTAATTCACTAGTCATGAGATGACTTGCATATTTCAAGTTAATGATCATATATATGGATAGGAATCATAAGTATATATTTATGAAGATCATGTTATAAGGATAACATGGGGATGAAGATAATTGCAATACAGAAGTTTGAATAACTGAACACAAGGTGTGTTCATCTGTTGAACTCACATTGCAATTTTAGAAAAGTGTTTATTTAACACTTAAAGATTATTGAGCATTAAGTAGTAATCAAGTATTACTTAGATGTTATAATCCCACTTATAGTTTGAGTTCTTAATAACTCACCCAAGTTTAAGTTATATTCAAATGGGATGATAAGACCATATTGAACCCCATTAAAGTGAATTGAATCATCATGACCTCGCCCCTTGTAGCTTAAATGAGGTGACGTCTCTAAACAACTAGATGAGTGATGCGATCGATGGCAAGTTAAAATGTCATAGAGTCATACGAGATAACTAGTCGATCACCTAGGCTGGATATGTTAGGATACATTTGCCAGGCCAATGATCGTTTTTAGAGCTCTGACTTTTCTTATATAAGATTGTCTGATCGTGGCGTAGCTTTTATCGTGTTTCACATGAGTCGTCTTTGACTAATGACTATTCACCCAAGATGACATAGTTTTCAGAGTAACGTTGATTTATATCCTAACACCTTCATAGCTGGGTTTATAAAGATATATTTTGGGTTATGATGGGCTGTGGCTAGACGAATTGAAGGGAATAGGTCGATTAGGAATTGTCCACCCCTTTTAAGGGTTAACAAATATCTCTAGGCCACTCGAGGAGTAAATAACTAGAAATGTGTGGCCACGCTCGGAAGGTATCTATGGTAGATAATTCCGGTTAGATAGTTATTGTAATAACCCGAATTTTTATTATTAAAAATAGCGGTTCCGTGGGTTAGTTATGATCGAAAGTTATCTTTTACTTCTTAAATAGTCGGTTCATAAGCTTACGCGTACTCGTTTTGTGGGGTGATTTTTGTACTACTGTGGGATTCGAGGTAGGGACCTAAGCACCTAGTAGCAATGTATGTGGCATGATGTTGGTGTGGTTCGAACTTGGGACCTGTTGTCACCCTACACTGGGCCTCGATTGGCGTGACAACAGACCAAGCCCACACGGAATTCTGAAATCATGAACAACCTAGCACAACCGCCTTATATATACATAGATTTCCGTGCCCTAGACACCAAAAAGACACAAATCAGATCTCACACTCACCTAGCCGTCACTGTAGGGAAGAAGAAAAGCATGCTCACTGTGGTTATAGACTGACCTAGGGTACCTCGATTTGGCCAGGAACCGGGTATGCTCACCACTGTTTCATAATTTCGCTGTTTGTTGTCCTTCTTTTTGTCTTTTTCGATCGTGTTATAATGGTTACTAATTCTGGTTTTTTTATAATATTGATCTTTGATGTTGATAGTTGCGTTTTGGTTGTAGTGGAGTCACCCTTGACCACCCTAAACCACCAATCGTGGTGGTTTTGTCGTCTGTGTCAAACCATTTTCTTACCGTTTCAGAACAGAGTCGGGAACGTGGTGTTTTGCGTGGGATTTCGAAGTCAACTCAGATAACGCTTACCCTGGGTCTTAGGATTATTACATGGTGGGTTGTCTGGTGGTACGTATGGTGGTAGTCACGGGGTTGGTAAGGGTTGGATACGGTGTAAACATGTGGGTTCGTTGGTGGTTCTGAAAGGGGTGTCAGGGAGTTGGGTTGTGACTGGGTGTCGAGGGGTTGTTGGAATGGTGCCACCGCCGACTAGGGGGAGGTCTATGCGGTGGTACCATGGTGGTTGTGGGGGTCGGATGTCAGTGGTTGTGTCTGGGGTGAGTGTTGTCGGAGTCGGCCGTGTCTG
Source organism: Silene conica (assembly GCA_029255685.2). NCBI lineage: Eukaryota > Viridiplantae > Streptophyta > Magnoliopsida > Caryophyllales > Caryophyllaceae > Silene > Silene conica. The sequence continues at coordinate 26,217,173 of CM055313.2, read as the reverse complement.
AGGTGGTTGCAGGCGTTTTTGCGAGGTCTGGTGAAGGAGTGCTGAGCAGTGGGTCGTGAACCAGGCCTGGAAACGGCTCTGGTTCACCTCGCCGGAGCTAGTCGACGCCGGTGGTGGTGGTCAGAGGTGTAGAGGGCGTTGTGGGTGTCGTGTCAGGCGGTTGCTGGTGGGATTTGGGTTGGTCTTGCGGCGGTGATTGGGTGTTTGGGAGCCGTGGTTGGTGTATGTCGGGAAGTTGAGTGGTTTATCTACTTTTGTTATTATTATTATTATTATTATTATTATTATTATTATTATTGCTATTATTATTATTATTATTATTATGATTTACTTATTTATTTATTTATTATTTATGGTATTGGTTTTATTATTAGTAAAAATATGATGGTATTAAAGGAAAGGATTTGGCATTTACTGTAAGATTTGGTAGTAATGCATATTTTAAATAAATTTGAATTTCAAACCGAAGTATCTAATTTTCGAAAGTTACCTACTATAGAAGTTACTATTTTTGGAGGGTGCCTTTTTAGGAAAGTTCTATTTATAGCAACCATAATTGTATTCCGTGTGTTAGGAAGTGCTATAAATAAATGTGGGTATATTAAAAGTTTAGGGAATCTTATTATTTATATAATTTATGTTAGGTGGTGATTTCCGCGTGGAACAGTTTTAATAGCCGTTGCTCACTTGCCTTTTTCTTCTGCAGTTACGAGGTAGGGGAATACTATGTACATGTGATGTGTAATCTGTTTATTGGTTGAGATTAACCATGTTCATCTATATTGTTATATGATTGGTATATTGTGATATATAATTCTGTGATACGATATGGTGCGAAGATAAAGGGTCTGTGATTGGTGTGGAGATAAAGGGTCTGTGATCGGTGCGGAGATAAAGGGTCTGTGATTGGTGCGGAGATAAAGGGTCTGTGATTCGGAGTGGAGAAGTTCGACTTTCTGTTTATAGTGATGTGATTTGTTTACAGTTTTTCTCTACTCAACCTCGTGGTTGACCCTGTGTATTCGTGATCACCTGTGATGAACCAATTTATTGGGGAGCAGATTGACAGGTATAAAGACTATGGGAGCCAAGGGAAGGGAGAAGCATTGATCCGGACCTGCCTAGAGTCTAGATCACATAATAGTTGTTTACGAGTTGTACCTTTATTTCATCAAGACAGTTTTATAATTCAGTTGTACAAACTTGTTCTTTGAGATAACTTATCAAATTAAAGTACTGTTTATCTTCCTTTGCATCTACTGCCTCGGGAAACCGAGATGGTAACATCCTTATTTATCTAGGGAGTCCTAGTACAGGCCCTTAAATAAATGGGGGTGTTACAAAGTGGTATCAGAGCGAACGATCCTCAGGCCTAACCTAATGAACCCAATGAACGTAGGAGAGTCTAAATAAAATGAACCCCGGGATAGGACTGTTAGGAGCACACTAAAGGGAAAGTATGAGTTTGGGGCCCCCTCACACCGAACCATAGGCCCTCTCAGTTTTACCCGGGAACCCAGAGTGCATATACGGGAGAAAAGGGTAGAATAGGAGGTGGTGGAAGTGATAGCATACTGTGATAAGTATGTTACGAGAACTCTTAGCATATGTGACTGTTTGAAAATAAGCCGGGAAGGGCATGTGCATGAAAGAAATTTAGTTGTTTGAATAAGGAGGTGTATAATATTATGATTATCTGAAGTGATTTGAAGCATGTCAGTAATTCTTCTTTTATCATGTCTAGTGATATGCGGTTATGTGATCCCTGAGCCATGTTATAGAAGAGAACTACGCTATATGATAAGTGTTATAGACTTTATTGTTTAGGGGTTTTAGCCCTAACCCAAATGGGTGCCCACATGCGTCGGGACTCATTTCTTTTCTTGTGTTATAGTATGCCTCCGCGAAGAGATAATGCCGTTAACATCACGCAAGAAGAGTTGGACCGTCTGATAGCTGAAAATGAGGCCCTAAAGGCCAAACGTATGGACTCCGCGAAAATGAGCACAATCATCGCGAGGCATCACCCTACCCAATTCACTGGGGAGGGGGAACCTCATCTGCTGGGAGCTTGGTGCCGGGAATTCAGTAACCCATTCGAGTTGGTGGACTGCTCTGAAGAATTGAGGGTTGACCAAGCAGCCCACTATCTGAGGGGTATGGCTGGAGACTGGTGGACCGGGAACAAAGGGGAGATCCGAGAGGCAGCTCGAGAGGATGGGACCGAGTTTGTTGCTTGGATCGCATTCAAGAAGATCTTGTATGAGGTGTTTCTACCGGAATTCCAGAAAAGCAAGCTAAGGGAGGAGTTTGATACATTCAGAATATCGGAGGACATGACAGTAGAGGCTTACTACCGGAAATTTATCCAGTTGGTGAGCTATGTGGGAGACATGGGGTTTGACGATGCCATGCTGGCAATGAAATTTGAGAGAGGATTATCAATCGCCGTCAAAAAGAGACTGATTGCAGCTCCGCCCACCACAGTCCGTGACATCTACCTAAGGGCTGGGGCGGCGGAGAGGCTTTCAGAGATGATCAAGGAGGACAAGAAGTCCAAGTCTGAAAAGAGGAAGGCTGAATCAGTAGCTGAGGGTTCAGGATCGAAAAAGCAAAGCTCTAACAAGTTCAGTGGGTACTTCGGCAGTAGTGCCTCCGGTGGTGGGAGAAACCAGAGTGGGGGCAACTTCAGGAGTGGAGGTTCTGGTAGTGGTTCGGTGGGAATGGTCTGTTTCGGCTGCGGAAAGATTGGGCACAAGCAGGCAGTATGTCGCTCTTCTGGAGGGAATCAGTCCGGGGGCTATCGCACATGTGATGTGTAATCAGTCCAGGCAGTATATATATATATATATATATATATATATATATATATATATATATATATATATATATATATATAAACTGTTAGATTAATGTGATGTTAAGGTTTTGTGTTTAAGTGCACCATTGTGATGCCTATATGGCATAGTTTGTTGCATTCTCTAAGTAGGAAGCAGTCGTCTTTTGCCATTACCTATGAATTTTTTATTTTTGGCTTCTAATCAATATTAACTGGCTGGTAATGTCAAGTTTATATGTTTAAACAATGCTACAACATTGGTATCGTGGTTAGGGTTTTCCTTCTCAAACAGTAATGTACATTTGCGGAGTCATGAGCATGTCTCTACGAACAACAACTATATCCGCCTAGCTGCTTTGTATTAAACGTTGAAAAACTAGAAAGTAAACTCATAGATGTCCACTTGATCTCACTGCGATCTGACCCTAGGTACTCCACTCGTTCCTTGTCGAATCGACTATGAAACAAAACTGAATGCTAAATGTAAATCACTTGCAGTATCGAGGGGAAGACATAACATATTTTGCAAACATCTAGGAACAGAAAGCTTAAAATGAATAAACAACACTGGGACCTGATGAACACCACAGTATTGATATATAACAATAGTTTGTAAATCCTTTTAACTAAATTGAAATCTAGAAAATTGGGAAGCGGCAAATAAAAGTTACCATACCGCACTACTAATTTGGGTTGCTATAACATATTTCGAACAAGCGGTAGACGGCTAAACAAAGATGAAATTTGATAAACAACATATCATAGTAAGATTCCAGTACGCCGCCACCCCCCTGAAATGAATCTAAACCAACAAATTACATCAGAGGCAAATGGTAGTAAGGTAGCAGCAAACTGTAAATCCAAATAACATTCTATAAATGAAAAGAAATTTGATAAACGACAGTTCATTGTTAGTCAACAGAAGTCTGAAAGTGCATATAAACCCCAAAAACAAACAAAAGAACTTGATAGATGCAGTATCATAATTAACTGAATTGAAATCTTCAAATTTGGGAACAAAGAATTTGATAAACAGCACAACATGGTAATACAACAGCAGGTTGGGAATCCAAAGAAGTACATGTACATCAATAGAACACCGTAATCGACAGATTATTGTTAGCCAATATGAGAAGGATACTGTAGAGAAATTTATGCACACTTACATGATTTATCGAAGCTTATCCATAACCCAAAATTTGAACCATAAAATCGAGCTGTAACAGTTCAATAATGAGTGATATGACGTCGTACTAATTATAAACCAAAGAAATTCCATAAACGTGAACAAAAACCTTCAAAACAAATAAACGACAATGTAATGTGATAAACGGTAATTTAATGTGATAAACGGAAGAGCGTAGTTAGATTCCATTACGCTGTGATACCCTTGAAATGATTTGAAACGAACGGAATTTATAAGTGGCAGATCAATAATGAGTGATATGACCTTGTACTAATTATAAACCAAAGAAATTCCACAAACGTGAACAAAAACCTTCAAACAAATAAACGGCAATGTAATGTGATAAACGGTAGAGCATAGTTACATTCCATTACGTTGTGAACCCCTTCAAATGATTTGAAACGAACGGAATTTATAAGTGGCAGATCAAACTTAGCTCACATCAGTCTTAAATTCAAAAAAAAATAAGGATTTGGTGAAGCTGTGAACACTTGAAAATGAATAGATAACAAAGGATTGCATAGGCGACATATCATATCAGATCATATTTAACCAATATCATGCTGCAATTTCAGAAACTTTAATATATAAGTGCACAAAACATCGATTGAATAGACAGTGTTGGGATTTGATAAACGACAGGTTATAGTTAGATACCATTACATTGTGGAAACCTAGAAATTAATTAAGAAAAAATAATTTGATAAACGGCACATCATGTTAATCTAACAGCAGGCTGTGTAATACCCCGTATGTTAGCCTCGGTCAACGGTAGTCAAACCAAGTTTTATACACGTATTTCAAACGGGATGTTTATAAAGTATTTTACGTAAACTATTATTGTTTTATAAATCGTATTTCTACGATTATTTCATATTTCATAATAAATTATATTTGAGGGATATTTCTTAGAATGACATTTCATTTGTATTTTTTTATTTTGATAATATATTTACAATTAAATATATTTCCTATTTTATATTAATTTCTCATTTATACTTGTTTTATTATTTAATTCGTAATTATATTTAAATTTAAATTTGTATATATTCTTATGTAATAATTACTAAATTTTATAATCTTATAATTAAGTTAATTAATATTTACATAATTTAATTAATATAACTATTTATATGTCTCGTTAATTTTAAGTTACGGGTTTCGTTAAGTTTAAGCTACGGGTTGAAAGCGGGATTTAGTGATATGGACTCTCCGGATTGAAAGGTTTTATTAGTTACTCAAAAACTAATTTTAGTCATACTAATATAATATTTTAATTAACCCTTTAATTAACATATTATAGGTGATCTTATACATGCTAAAATGCGGAAATAAGAGAGTATTCGAACCCTTACACACGGTCCAAATATTTAGCAAGGATGATCCTCCAAGTACCCAAAATAGAATACCTCCTTTGGATGCACCAAGACAACCCTTAACCAACCGAAATCTTGAACAAGCTAGCACAAAACCGGTTTCTCCTTAAACTTATTCTAATCTCTCTAATTAGAATATTATTTCAATACTACTAAATAGTATGTATATATTATCTTATAATATCAATTTAGAGGTTAATATAATCTCTCCTTGCTTAGACAATTTTCGGCTAGGTTGAGAGATTTTATTTTAATTTTTCTACACTTAGAAAATTATTCAACATTAGAAGAACTAGGATTAATAGTAGGTGAGCATCTTATACTTAATATATTGGATGCTTGGGTGTGGATGGCCGGGTACATGGGGAAGAACAAGGGGGACATTCACCCTTTTCTAAGTCATTTAGGGTGGCCATATGTATTAGTTCCAAGGTCACCTTAATGATTATGTTTTGGTGTATTTAAGAGTATAATTAACTTAAATCAACCCTTAAAACACAACCACAAAACCGGCACATCCCACTTAAAATGGACCTCATTTCACCATTTTATCAACTTCACAATTTCATGTTATGTGACATCCAATATGTCATAATATAATAAAATGACAATTGTTTTAACTTAATCACACATATTTATCACATAAATATTATTCATAAATTAATAAATCTCATTTATCAAGTTGACAAGTAATTCGAAATTACTAGATGTGAAATGGTTACTTATAATAATCGTCAATACGATTTACAACCTTTGTATTAATTATAACCCAATTCATTCTAATTTCGATATAATAAAATATCGTTTACTGTTTAACAATTGACACATTTCAATTTTAAACATAAATCTTACATTAAGATTTAACCTCTAATTTCTCGATATACGAGTTTAAGGAATATGATCAAATCGTATCAATATACATTTGATCATTTTATCAATTAAGGGAATTGTCCTAAAGGTGTGACCTAAAGGGATCAACTGACCACCACCGTCATACGACAGTAATGTCAAACTCTAGCTAGCCAATCATTACCGATTAATGTTGGTCAGTTGACTAATAATAAATCGTATCATCCCTTGCGCATTCTCGTTATGAGATTTAATTACGTGATCGCACTATTGTTGAGGACACATTTCCCAACAATCCCCCACTTGTCCTCGACAAGTGTGCGTCACCAATTCTCTTGTCCTATTACAATCTCCCACTCAATGCAAGATGTCTCTCTGAGGTCGTACTTGCATTCGATCATATCATGAGTGGTTTCCTCGATCTGGAGAATAACTGTTTGACCAGAATTATCTACCATGGATACCTTCCGAGCGTGGCCACGCATTTCCAGTTAACTTTTCCTCGAGTGGCCCTGAGATTTGAACAACCTTGACAAGGGGTGGACAATTTCTATCGCACTACTTCCTTCAACTAGTCACAGTCAGTCACAACCCAAAACAATCCCTTTTGACTCCAGTTACGAAAAGTCGTAGAGAATGGATCAAGGTTATGCCTAAACTGTACCATCTTGGGAGAGTAATCTTTAGTCTAAGAATTGACTCACTAGAATACTATAGCAGCTCTCGCCACGACCCGGCTATAAAATTTCCAGAACTCTATAAGCGGTCACATTGCCCGACAAAGTGTCTCTTACAGTCTGCCTATGTGATCGACTAGTCATCACATATGACTCTATGGCACTTGAACTTGCCATCAATCGCCTCACACTCTAGTCGCTTTGAGACGTCACCTCATGTAAGCGGCTAGGGGCCATACTAAGTCAATCCAGTTCACTTATGGGGTTCAATGTTGTCTCTTACAACCCATTTGGATTCTGACAAAGTATCTTTCACTTTGAGTTATTCATAACTCAAATGATGTTGTCATGCAACAATAGTCAATACTATTATCTTGCATTTGATGCACAATCATCTATTTGTATTAGTGTTTTGCGAATAAACCTTTTATTCATGATTGCAAAACTTACAAATTTTTGTCTCCTTCATTCTCATATTATCCCGTATAATATGATTCTATTTGAGTACATATCTAGAACTCTTTCTAGATTTTGAGTTTCCTTTCCAGAGGAAAGGTCCCACTGTTATCTTATAACTTGTGACGTATCGATATACAGTCACTTATGTACTGAAAACTACATTGTAGTTATGAGAGATTTCATCACTCTTACTATTTTCAAACATCTTGGCTATTTTATCAAGGTTATTCATAATTAACCATTTTGATTTCTAATGGGCGACCTTTTATTATCAATATAATAAACCTTCCCGTAAAGCTCCATCATCTTATGATATAAGGTTTTTGATCATCTGGAATTGAAAACCTCTTATTCCTTACACCTTAAAGAATCACCCATCCTCTCTAAATGGTAGGCTTAATTCTTTTAATGAACATCGCTCCCACTAAAATCAATATTACTCGATCTCTTAAATGAACCTTTCATTTCTTGCATGTAAATCTTTTATTTATATCTTGAATCATTATCACCATCACTATCCCTATAGTGATCTATTTTCCATTCAATCAATCATCACTCTCTTATCATGTCTTCGTTTCCTCGAGACGAATATGACATGATAATTTCTTTATAACTACATTGAGAGAGTTGAGATGATTTCTTCTCTTTTATCTTATAAACTCAGAAAAATCATTTATTAAGGAACCGTTTTCCTTCCGATTTCATACGGGGTTTCATGTCTCCTCTCTTTGAAATAATGAACACAAAGAACTTTTCTTCGAGTGTTCTCTCGTAGTTTCTTCAGTGTCCTCTCGTAGTTTCTTCAAATCATTTAGGGCTCTTCTCAAGACTCCCATATAGGAATCTTCTCTAAGATCCTTTATTTTCATCGTTGGTTTGCGAGCGAAATATTTTCTCCCACTCTATCCTTCTAACAATAACCTTTATTCGTATAAGGATAGCTATTTCGATTAACCAATGCATATGAATGTTTGAAGTTTTATAGGTGTGATGAATACATTCTCATTTTCACTTAAAATGAAAATCTTATAATGAACTAATATAGTCTCATTTTGATTGAAAGTATCTCGTGGGGTGTAGTTCTCTGTATTAATCAACTCTTTGATTATATTATATTGATCGTATCAATGGTTTATTGCGTGATAAAATCACCATTATTCATGTTTAAACAAGGCATGCAATTTATTTGAGAAATCAAAACATTGATTAAGAACAAAAGTAGTGACTCGGGTTGAAAACCAAGTCACCAATATCCAAAATTACAACCATTATTGTTTTAGGATTTTAATCCTTGTCTTACAAGAAAATAAATTGTTCCATAAATAAATGCAAAATATGAAAGAAGACGATATGAAAAATAGAGGCTAGCTCTTCAAGTCTTCGATCAATTTGGATGCTACCATAGCCATCCAAGTAAGGAACTCCAAGCTTCCTTCTCCTTGCCCTTATCATTATTAGGAGGCGCCCCTTTAAAACAATTAAAAAGGGTAAATATCAACACATTTGTATCATTATACATAAGTTGATAAATGACATGAATTTAAACGAGAATTATTAACTACGGCGGTTGCCTTCCCATTTTTGAGATCACTTAAGTATTTGGGGCAATTTCGCTTCCAATGACCGATCCTCGTGCAATAATGGCACTTGTCTTGCTCTTTTGAAGACGAGGTGGAAGCGCCTTTCGAAAAGGTCTTTTCTTTGGTCGCCTTGGGCTTGAACGTTTTCTTGCCCTTGCCTTTAGAGGCATTCCTTTTGAAGCTCGTTTTCCCTTTCTTTTCGATGTTCAAAACATCCTTGGTGGAACTTTCATGAAGTCCCATGTCCCTTTCGGCTTGGACGAGCATCTTATGCAATTCTTCCAATGTGGTCTCTTGGTTTCGCATATTGAAATTCACCCGGAATTGAGCATACGCCTTAACCTTATTGAGCGAGTGAAGAACTCGGTCAATAATTAGAGAGTCGGGAACATCAACATTTTGAGCTTTTAGAGTCTCCGCGAGCTCAACGAGTTTGAGCACATGAGGGCTTATCTTTTGCCCTTCCTTGAATGTAATGTCAAAGAAGGCGGAAGCCGCCTCATATTGAATCACCCTTGGAGTTTGCGAAAACATGGTCGCAAGCTTGGTGTATATCTCATACGATGTGGTCAACTTAATCATACTCCTTTGGAGATCCGGCTCCATGGAGAAGATGAGCACATTTTTAAGAGCGGAGGACTCTTTCATGTAGGCTTCATAGGCCTCACGAGTTCCGATCGCGGAACGAGCGGTTGGAGCGGGAGGAGCGGCTTCGGATAGGTAACGACTCTTATCGTCACCTTGAGCGGCCAAAAGTAATTGCGCATCCCAATCCTTAAAATTGGAACCATGCTTATCGAGTTTGCAACGATCCATAAAGGATCGAAGCCATGATACGTTAGTGAGAGGTGGAGCGTTGGTTGTCATTTGATGATGTCGAAAATTAAACTACAATAATAAAAGGATAAACAACATCATTTTAAATTCATAATTTAAACTAGAAACTTAATAAGTTTAGTTATATATTTACTTAATGATCTCTTACCCAATTAAGTAAACAATCCCGAGACCCAAACCCATACTAATCCGGGCACGGTGTAGCCGATTCAACCCGTATCGGTATAGTTTGGTGGATTAACTCTTTAATCGGTTCTACTCTTAGAACTCTCGGTCGACAATTTTCTTAAAATTATCCTTAGTCCGAACTTATTGCAACTACGGTTAAGATTACTTTCGTTGAGATCAACCAAATTTCAAGGTGTAATCTTATTACCCCACTTACCCAACGTGACAATTTTAGTACCCCGGTGTAGCCGAGCCTACGTCCTTGTGAAAAAGGGATTCATGGGTCCATACTCTTTGGTAAGGCTAAGTCTCAATATTTATATGTAAGAGATCTAGTCAAATTATTATCTATCTCCGTTTAAGTGAACTAAGTCGGTGAATTATCGATAAAATAAATGACTAGGTCGACTAAATCGAAAATGCATGAGACGATATATGACGATTTGGCTATGCATGCAAACATATAAAAAGCAAAACGAAAGCATAAAATAAACCCTAGTATGGCCTTTCCCAGAAAAGAAATAATAAAAGTACAAATTCGGAAACCAACTCCTTTGGTCCCTTGAACTTCACGCGGCACGCACTTCGAGGTAAACACCGTCCTTGTCGGAACTCCTTTCGGAATGGCACCGTCTTCAAGGAACTCCGGATTTTACAAAAATTACAACTTTTCTAGTCTACTTTATACATTATAAAATAGAAATAAATTACAATTGGGTGATACGAGATCACAAAATTACAACCCAATCGGTAACCCCTTTCATTACGGGAAATACCGATTTAAAACTAAGGCCATACTAAGTAAATTACATAATTCCCAAAATTACGTAAATAAAATCATGACATTCATAATAAAGTATGCAATGCTTATGTAAATATGAATTAACATGCAAACCCTAAGCCAAATCGTCCTATTTAAAACACTTATTTAAATAGTTATCGTAAACCTTGGTTTATGGAATCGCGTGTTTTAACGATTAACAACACTATGCATTATATGAAACGGTTTTCATCCTTAAGTTAATCATCCTAACTCTTATAGGTTTCAAAAATTAGTCTCACTCAAACTTTGAACATGACTTAACTTAATATTTCAATATTGATCGGTATTACTCGGTTTTACGGGAAAAATCGTTTAAAAAATCCAAAAGAGTCATTAAAATTTCGAAAAATTCAAAATTCAAATTTTGAAAATTCCAGAATGTTCTTAAAATTTCAGAACCTTAAAAATATTAGTATTTATACGGTTTTAACATTATTTCGAAAATAATACGTAAAACGAGCATTTTTAAGTCGGAAAATTCAATAATTAGTTCCATAAATGCAAATAAAATACTAATAAAATTTTTACACTTTCCAAAACACTTTAAGAACACAAAATGGACAGAAAAATAAATTACACACTGCCCAAGAGCCGAAACTTTAAATTAAACACTCTTTTTATTTTAATTTTAAATGCAACTTTTAACAAATTAAAATTAAAACAAATCTGAAACTTTTGGCTCCCAAGAATATTTTCATGATGAACATATCATATATGACTAATATGGGTTACACTTTTCGGCCATTTTAACAACTATTGCAAATTTTAACGATTTTCGTCATATATCGTACGATTTTAACCTTTAAAATTATTTCTCAAGCATAAAATAAGATAAAATTCTCGAAACTTTTATACATGCTGGAAATAATATATATATGACATCGTGTTAAAGTGTTATGGCCAAATTCCAACTTAAACTATTAAAGTCGAAATTATGTCACTAATTACCCGATTTTTACATTAGAAATCTACAATATTGCAATATTTGAGATAAATTTCTGGAAAATTCAACATAAATTTTAAATATTGCATGTGACATCCTCATAAATCTTTATAGTCAAATTCATAATATAACTATTTTGACCCAATTTTATTCATCTTATTGCATTTTAAAACTTAAAATTCATATCACACGTTTTATAAGTCTATAATTTACGAAAATTCATATTCATATTATAGAAAATACATGTGATAACATACTGAAAAATCTCGGCCAAAAGATGATTTTTGCTATTTGTCCCAAAATAAACGATTTTAACCATTAAAACTCTATAAAAATCGAGTTTTAATATACCATGAATCAATATTCATGCAAAATATATTCCAAATATTCTAAAACATTTTAGAAAACAGTAGGTAATCATGCTAAATTAATTTCGTGCATATCTTATATCAAACGAAAATTCAAGTTTTATATTGATATCACTATAACACCGTAAAAACGTAAACGGAAAGCATGCAAACAACCTATTGCTCTGATACCAATTGAAAGGTTTTATTAGTTACTCAAAAACTAATTTTAGTCATACTAATATTGTAACACCCCCATTTATTCAAGGGCCTGAACTAGGACTCCTCAGATAAACACAGGTGTTACCATCTCGATTTCCCGAGGCAGTAGATACAAAGGAAGATAACAGTACATTAAATTAAATTTAAAGTCAAAACATGTTCTTACATAACCAAATTATAAAGTTGTTCTGATACAAATGAAAGTACAACTCATCAACTACTATCGAGTGAGCTAGACTCTAGGCAGGTCCGGGTCCATGCATCTCCCTTCCCTAAGCTCCCATAGTCTTTATACCTGTCAATCTGCTCCCCAATAATTTGGTTCATCACAGGTGATCACGAATACACAGGGTCAACCACGAGGTTGAGTAGAGAAAACTGTAAACAAACGCATTACTATAAATAGAAAGTTGAGCTTCTCCACTCCGAATCACAGACCCTTTTTCTCCGCACCAATCACAGACCCTTTATCTCCGCACCAAACACAGACCCTTTAACTCCGCACCAAACACATACCCTTTATCTCCGCACCAAACACAGACCCTTTATCTCCGCATCATATCGTATCACAGAATTATATATCACAATATACCAGTCATATAACAATACAGATGAACATAGTTAATATCAACCAATAAACAGATTACACATCTCATTTATGTAGTATTCCCCTACCTCAAACTGAAGAAGAAATGATAACTGCGCAACTGCCTCTAAAAATGCTCCACACGGAAACTTCCACCTAGATAAGTATTACTTTAATTAATAACTTCCTAATACTCGTAGTACGCGTACACGTTCTATTTCTAGACACTTCCTATATTTAGAAAGCTTCCCAACAACCGAGTTACCCAAAATAGTGACTTTCTAAATATAGTAGCTTCTAAAAATAGTAACTCCCACAAATAAATAAACACTTGGGTTTTGAAATTCAAATCTAGATCTTTACCATTAATAAAATACTACACCATAAATAATAATTATATTTGCCATAAATAACACTCATTTAAAACCAAATAATAATAATAGTAAAAAAATAATAATAATGATAATAATAATAATAATAATAATAATAATAATAATAATAAAGTAAAAATAACCCAAAACACTCCTTGACATCCCTCACCTAACGACATCACGGCTGCCCCAAGTCAGCCCCTACAACCACCGCACGCCACCAGCACAACCACCAACAACCCCCACGACTCATGCCCAGAACCACCAGCTACCACCATAGCCACGCACACCCCCTTCGACCCCTTCTGCCGCGGTGAACCAGAGCCCCAAACCAGGCCTGGTTCACTAACGGACCCTCTGACCAGACCAACTCCAACCGCCATCGACACCCTCACAAAACCCGACACCACCAACGCTGTTGCTCCATACCACCCCAACAACCAGACCCATCCGACACAGGGGTAACACCGTACTGACCTCCCCCGAGTCAACAGTGTTACCCCTCCCAAAACCCTGTACACGAGAAGACCGTAGCAGCAGCAGGAATGCCAAAAATGACCTCCCTGACCACCACCATCGATCTCCCCCTTAAAACACCACACCGACCACCAACGACCACCAAACCACCCTCACCTGAAACCCCTGACATCGTCTGTCTCTCTCTAACCCGAGACCCATAGAAATAAAACCCAACCCATAACACAAAAGCCTACCCAAAAACCCGACTACAGACCCCGTATAAACAAATAACAACAACACTCCTCTGACCCGTATCAAATGCCCCTCACGGCGACCTTTCACGACCAACGACCACCATTAAACAGACCATAAACGTTCATTACGTGATATACTACATATTTACGTAACAGAGACCCAGATTAAAGGTGTTATAAATGAATAAACATGCGATAAAAACCATAAAACCTTACTCGGATCAGTTCTGTGTGTGACATACCAGATCTATAGACGAAACGAACCACCGTGCACCCACCCTGGACCACCGTGCTCGGTCTGAACCTCTACTTTGATATGACGGCTATGAGTGTGTGTCGTTGGAATAGAGATTAGGGTACAAAAGAGGTCTGGGAAAGGGTTAGAATATGACGGCAGAGAGGCTGCTCTAGGAGGGTTTATGTATTGTGTTTGCTTATTCCAGCCGTGGGCTTGGGTGATGGCACTCATCCCAAGGCCCCATCCAACGTATAAACCCTAAACCCAACGTACCAGGTGGTCTAAGGATCGACTCCTCACAACAACATTGCTTACTTAAACTTTACTTAAGACATACTAATATGTAAAACCATAAAACAACTAAGTTATCGATGCGAAAGCCTTACTTATCGAGATTAAATTTTCGAGGTATTACAGTCTTCCCCCCTTAAAATGAACTTCGTCTCGAAGTTCAACAACGCTCAGATGACAAAAAAAACAACTCCAACGCATATAGAACATAAAACACACAAAAGGTCCACTAAATTCACAGAATGTTACATTCCACCCCCCTTAAAGAAAAGATACGTCCGCGTAACTTACCTCAATCAAACAAATGTGGGTAACGCTCCCTCATAGATGCCTCAGGCTCCCACGTAGCCTCCTCCTGATTATGGTTGGTTCACAAGACTTTTACCAAGGACGTCTCCCCATTGCGAGTTTTTCGTACCTTCCTGTCCAGAATCTCTTTCGGAGTCTCAACGTATGCCAACTGCTCATCTACCTCAATCACCTCGTGCTGAAGCACATGTGACGGGTCGCTCACATATTTCCTCAACTGGGACACATGGAACACATTATGGACCTTGGATAGGGTTGCAGGCAAAGCTAAGCGATATGCCACCTCTCCAACTCTGTCCAAGATCTCAAATGGTCCAATAAATTTCTGACTCAGTTTGCCACGCTTGCCGAATCTCATCACACCCTTCATCGGAGAGACTTTCAGTAGTACTTTCTCTCCGGCCTCAAATGAAATATCGCTCCTCTTCAGATCGGCATAGCTCTTCTGTCTATCCTGAGCGGCCCTCATCCTCTGTCGAATAATCTGAACCTGCTCCACCATCTCCTGGATCATATCTGGCCCCAAGGTCACAACATCAGCTCGATCATCCCAACACACAGGGCTCCGACACTTCCTCCCGTATAGAGCCTCGAAAGGGACCATGCCTATGCTTGCATGGTAGCTGTTATTATAATAAAACTCGATCAACCCCAGTCGATCCTCCCAAGATCCTCCGAACTCAAGTACACAAGCCCTCAACATATCCTCAAGGGTCTGAATTGTCCTCTCAGTCTGACCATCTGTAGCCGGATGAAAAGCTGTACTCATCTTCAATTGGGTACCCAAAGCAGTCTGCAACTCCTGCCAAAATCTGGATATAAACCTCGAGTCCCGATCTGAAACAATATCCTTGGGTACGCCATGCAGTTTGACCACATTCTGAACATACGACTTAGCCAACTCAGCTTTACTCCAGGTATCTTTCATCGGAATAAAGTGAGCTGACTTAGTTAAACGATCCACAATCACCCAAATCATGTTGTTGCCCCTCTGAGTCCGAGGCAACCCCACGATAAAGTCCATCGAAATATTCTCCCACTTCCACTCTGGCACACCTAGTGGCTGAACCTTCCCTTGAGGTCTCTTATGCTCCCCTTTCACTCGTTGACACGTCAAACACTTCGAGACAAACTCTGCGACCTCCTTCTTCATGTTCGGCCACCAAAACGTCTTCTTAAGGTCCTTATACAGCTTATCACCCCCTGGGTGAACAGAATAAGGAGTAGCATGAGCTTCAGTCAGGATCTTCTTCTTTAGCTCCTCAACATTCGGTACACACCATCGCCCACTGAATCTCAAACTACCGTCGGTATGAATACTGAACTTGGATGTCTCTTCCCCAACCCCATTTTCCACCATTAAACGCCACTTTTGAATTCTCCCATCGCTCTTCTGCAATTCCCGAATCTCCCCATACAGCT
Source organism: Silene conica (assembly GCA_029255685.2). Lineage (NCBI taxonomy): Eukaryota > Viridiplantae > Streptophyta > Magnoliopsida > Caryophyllales > Caryophyllaceae > Silene > Silene conica. The sequence goes on along the minus strand of CM055313.2, from coordinate 26,200,937 downwards.
CAGGCTCCACTGTCAAATCACCAAGGGCATCCCCTTTCCGAATCATAAAAATTCCCATCTCTCTTAATTCATCATGCAACCTCACCCTCGATCTGGCACAACTCAAAGCATGCACTGACTTCCTACTTAGGGCATCGGCCACCACATTTGCCTTGACCTCGTGGTAGACAATCTGCATATCATAGTCTCCGATTAACTCTATCCACCTTCTCTGCCTCATGTTCAACTCTTTCTGGGTGTAGATATACTTCAGGCTCTTATGATCAGAAAACACTTTAAAAGTAGCTCCATAAAGATAATGGCGCCACAATTTTAGTGCAAATACCACGGCTCCCAGTTCCAAATCATGCGTCGGATAATTTTCTTCATAGGTCTTCAACTGGCGAGACGCATATGCTATTACTCTCCCATTCTGCATTAACACACAACCCAACCCATGCTTTGAAGCATCGGTATATACTTCGAAATTATCACTCCCAACTGGCAAGGCCAGGATAGGAGCTGTTGTCAGGCGTTCCTTAAGAGTCAGAAATGCCTTCTCACAACTCTCATCCCAGACAAAACGGTTCTCCTTCCTCATTAACGACGTCAACGGCTTTGCTATCTTCGAAAAGGCTTTGACGAATCTCCGGTAATAACCTGCCAACCCCAGAAAACTTCGGATCTCACTCACATTCTTCGGACTTTGCCACTTAGTCACAGCTTCGATTTTACTAGGGTCGACAGATACCCCTTCTTTGGAAATGACATGCCCCAGAAACGCCACTTTCTCTAACCAGAACTCGCACTTACTCAACTTAGCGTTGAGCTTATGCTCCTCCAAAGTCTGAAGCACCTTCCTCAAATGATCCTCGTGCTCTTCTGCATTCTTAGAATATACCAGGATATCATCTATGAATACCACCACGAACTTGTCGAGATACGGGCTGAAGACTCGATTCATCAAGTCCATGAACACACCTGGAGCATTAGTCAATCCAAAGGGCATAACCACAAATTCATAGTGGCCATACCTCGTTCGGAAAGCGGTCTTCGGAATATCTTCGTCCTTTATTCTCAACTGATGATACCCGGATCTCAAATCAATCTTGGAGAAAACCCCAGCTCCACTTAACTGATCGAACAAGTCGTCAATTCTCGGCAAAGGATAACGGTTCTTGATGGTTACGTTGTTCAACTCTCGGTAGTCAACACACAACCTTAGACTTCCATCCTTCTTTTTCACAAATAAGACAGGTGCTCCCCAGGGCGACACACTGGGTCGGATGAACCCTTTCTCAGCAAGTTCATCCAATTGCTTCTTCAACTCCTCCATCTCTTTCGGCCCCATACGGTACGGTGATTTAGAGATCGGTCCCGCTCCTGGTTTTAGGTCAATGGAAAACTCCACTTCCCTCCTCGGCGGTAACCCTGGCACGTCGTCTCGAAACACTCCCTCAAACTCCCGTACCACAGGTATCTCACTAGTCTTGGGGGTCTCAGCCTCACAGTCCCACATTTGACACAAGATTAAACTTTCTCCTTTCCGCAAACTAGACTTGAGAGTATTGACAGATATAAATTTGATTTTTGGTTTGACCCGGTATCCCTTGTAAGAAACTCTCACTCCTTTAGGTCCCCTCAAGGAAATCTTCTTTTGATGACAGTCGATAAAAGCCCTATACTTCCCCAACCAGTCCATCCCTAAGATTACTTCAAAACCCCCCAAAGGAAATTCTATGAGGTCACCAAAGAAAGTTGCCTCACCAATTGTGATGGGTACACTACCGTATACTCTATTACAAACTATCGACTCGCCCGAAGGTATGGTCACTGAATCCGCGACCCAGTCAAATCTCTCAAGACCCAAAGCCTTAACATGATCTCTAGACACAAACGAATGGGTGGCACCGGAATCGAAAAGTACGAAAGTAGGTTTAGATTTCACAAGAAAAGTACCGGTTACCACATGCGCATCCTCCTGAGCTGCTTGTTTTCCCATGGCAAATAGCTTGCCACTGGACTTGACCCCACTCTGACTGGCACTAGATGTCCCAACCTGCTGGCTTCCCTCTGCTCCTGTCTTCTGGTTACCTCCATTCCCATAGCTTTGGTTCTGGTGCGAGCGGTTCTGATAACTGTTGAAGTTTCTCTGGAAATTGCTGCTCCCTCCAGACTTCGCACCCCCACCGTAGTTTGTTGTGGGTGTGCGATAGCCGCTGCTACCATAGGACTGAGTGCGGGATCCCTGATATCCGGATGTAGGCGTGCGATAACCCCCGGACTGATTCCCTCCAGAAGAGCGACATACTGCCTGCTTGTGCCCAATTTTCCCGCAGCCGAAACAGACCACTCCTACTGAACCACTACCAGAACCTCCATTCCTGAAGTTGCCCCCACTCTGGTTTCTCCCACCACTAGAGGCACTACTCCCGAAGTACCCACTGAACTTGTTAGAGCTCTGCTTTTTCGATCCTGAACCCTCAACTACTGATTCGGCCTTCCTCTTTTCAGACTTGGACTTTTTGTCCTCCTTGATCATCTCTGAAAGCCTCTCCGCCGCCCCAGCCCTTAGGTAGATGTCACGGACTGTGGTGGGCGGAGCTGCAATCAGTCTCTTTTTGACGGCGATTGATAATCCTCTCTCAAATTTCATTGCCAGCATGGCATCGTCAAACCCCATGTCTCCCACATAGCTCACCAACTGAATAAACTTCCTATAGTAAGCTTCCACCGACATGTCTTCTGTCATCTTGAATGTATCAAACTCCTCTCTTAACTTGCTTTTCTGGAATTCTGGTAGAAACACCTCATATAAAATCCTCTTGAATGCGACCCAAGCAACAAATTCGGTCCCATCCTCTCTAGCTGCCTCTCTAAGCTCTCCCTTGTTCCCGGTCCACCAGTCTCCAGCCATACCCCTAAGATAGTGGGCAGCCTGGTCCACCCTCAATTCTTCTGGGCAATCCACCAGCTCGAACAGGTTACTGAATTCCCGGCACCAAGCTCCCAGCAGATGAGGTTCCCCCTCCCCAGTGAATTGGGTAGGGTGATGCCTCGCGATGGTTGTGCTCATTTTCGCGGAGTCCATACGTTTGGCCTTTAGGGCCTCATTTTCAGCTATCAAACGGTCCAACTCTTCTTGCGCGATGTTAACGGCATTATCTCTTCGCGGAGGCATACTATAACACAAGAAAAGGAATGAGTCCCGACGTATATGGGTACCCATTTGGATTAGGGCTATGTTCCCTAAGCATTAAAATCTATAAACACTTATCATAAAGAGTAGTTTTCTTCTATAACATGGCTCAGGGATCACATAACCGCATATCACTAGACATGATGAAAGAAAGATTTCTAACATGTTTCAAACCACTTAACATATCACATCAATATACACCTTTTCCAACAATTAAAGATTCATTCATGCTCATGCCCCTTCCGGCTTTTCCAAAAGTCACCTATACTCAGAATTCTCATAACACACTTATCACAGTATGCTATCACTTTCACCATCTCTTATTCTACCCTTTTCTCTCGTATATGCACTCACTACTACAAAACAGCTCTATTGCAACACGTTAAAAATGTTGCATAAGACTTTTAAAATGTTGCTATATGGTTTAAGCAACAGTTTTAACTGTGCTGCTTAAAGTCTCGTTGCAATAGCTCATTGCAACATTTTTTGCAACATTTTCTACTCAAATGCAACATTTTTTAAAAATGTTGCACTAATTTTCGTTATGCAACACTTATTTTGAGAAGCTATGGTAGCACTTTAAATTTATAAAAGCAACACTTTTCTTATTCCCTCCAAAATTTCGGCAACACTTATTCTTTCCGTAGCAACACTTTTTTTCAAATGACATATAAGAGCAACATTATATTGGTTGTAATGCAACACTTTTGATTGTATCAAAGGTAACACTATTCTAGACTTAATGCAACTTTTTATTTCAAAATGAAATTACAATTATATCTGTACCACGTTTTGAGCTCTACAAATATTATCCACACATACATTATTGAAACCAAAAAATTATTAATTGATACTCCAAAACCATATGTTCATTACAACATCAAAGATCAATCCATGTTCCTTAATACATCATGAAAAAATGTCATAAAGAAAACAAGCTAAATACCCAATATCCAACATAATTAAAAAAAATATTTGAAGAATTATTGGCATATATAAAAAAACTAAACATTGTGCGAGCTTAATTCTCCCACGAATCCCAACTTCATCTGACGTTGCATCCAAATTGCATACGTTGCATTAATTGTTAATCCAAAATGAGACCTGTGAGAAAAGAAACAATGTCGTCTATAAATCACCCACTGAATAGGACATAATTACCATACACGGTAAAATATTTCTTATTTGAAGTAATTAAGCATTAAAACAATGAAAAAACAAATAAATTTTTGATACGGACATGGTGGCTCACATTGAACAATAGAAGTTGTAAAAATTATCATTTGGTGGCGGTTTTGTAGCGCCACCAATCCAAGGGGTGGCAAAAGTAAGGTGTAATTGGTGGCGGTTCTAAAACCGCCACAAATAATATTTGGCGGCGGTTCAAACATTCACCCGCCACCAATAAGTAGACTTTTGCAGGCGGTTTCTTATGATAACCACCACCAATGCTACTTTTGTAGGCGGTTTTTTATGATCAATGTTACTATTTATGGCGGCTGTTTTATTAGATAGCCGCCACCAATGCCCACTTATTGTGATGGCGGTCAAATATAATAGCCGCCACCAATCTTGTATAATTTAAATTAAAAATTTGAATACAACAGTGAGCCTGTGAAATACAACAATGTTCCTTCCGTCCAGTACTAGCCTGGCTCCAGTGTCGACCCCACTTTGAATCAGTGTGCATATTCGTTCTTTTGCCTGTCATCAAAAGCAATTTCAGAGTAAAACGATATTTCGAGGCAAGGCGGCGTTACAAAATAAAGATCCAGTAAATGAGATACTATGGTAATTCGCATGTGTCACAGAATTACAGCTCCAAACAATTGTGTTTATTACGTATTCACATCAAGGAGTACCTATGAATTAGGCAACCTTCATTTCAATACAACCAATATTACGTATTCACATTCTGATTTAATCTGTTGTAGGCTTATAGCTTCGCAGAAATAATTTCTAACTAGATTCACATGAATCTAGTAAATAGAATCAACATCACTGTATTAAAGTACTCAAAAGAGTAAAGACCTATCAAGCTATGGTGTTGGACATACAACTTCCAGTTATGGCAAAGCACTATCAGGATGTGATTTCGGCCACATGAGAGTCTAGAATATGGCATCTGACTCAACACTTGAAAAGAAAATTAAAAAAACCAAGTAACTCAAAATCCGAATTACATGCAAGAAACATACCAGCACCTACAAAAAAAATTACAAAAAAAAAATCAAGATATTAATTGCTTTACATGTTAAGGACAAAGGGTGGAAGATCCATTTCCATGTCAAATAAATGGCATCCACGAAATAATCTTACCTTGACATAAGTTTGGTTGATCTCTTTGTCATTTAGATCCCATATCATTTGAACACATTTAGCATATATACGCGGGCACAAAGAAAAGATCTGTCTCCTTTTTATTCAAGGTCCTAAATTTAAATTTCAAAAGCATCTTATGTATATTGACCTACAATTACAAGTTCAAATAAGAAAGATAGTCAAATTTAAAAATCTTAACAAAACATATAAGGTGAGGTAACCGCTTTCGACAAAAATAGAAATACTAGTTCAACTATTAGACTAGCATATATTTGGATATTACACAAAAATGTTTGTTCATGGCTAAAATACAAGGACATTATTTGCATTATACGAGATCAAATAGCTAAGCATAACAACTTTAGACACTCAAGTACATTGTAGAAAGTATAACCAAAAACAACTAGGGGAGACACAAGTACAAGGCGCGCTTCAGATAGTGGACAAATCCAACTTTTACATGGAAGTTTATATCCAACAATAAAATTCACTTCAACATTCCAATGGTGTCAAGAGATTCACGCGTTTTGACTTTCAAGTACAGTGAAATAGATATATTATATCCCTACTTTCACATATTAGAAGGAGACATATATAGCATTAACGCAGGTTAAAAGCATGTGCTAAGGCCCATGAGTACATCACGAACCGACTACCAAACAAGTCACAAAGAAGAGAGATACAGGTAAGGTAAGACAGACTGATATAGCGACAAGGAATGTGGTTTATATGCCCTATACAAGTGTGTTGGATAACATGTTACGATTAGAAAAAGTCAGTATAGAAACACTGCATTTGTAAACATGGATCTCAGGGGTCCTGCACGCATACAAGCGCCTAGCAAGCAAAAGCTAAGTTAGAGTCTATTATCAGTCGAAATGAGAAAACAGAAGTTGTATCGGTATTTAGACTGCATTTAGATTTAGAGTTATACATCACATTCCTAAAGTAGACACCGTAAGATTTGCAAGATTCACTCTTGAAAACATGAACCGAGTGTGAATTAAGCTACCAGAGTTGTGTCTACCAGAATGCTACCTTAAGTTCTCTAATATTGAATTAGAATTCCTTTGTCAAATTAGCAAGTGACTTCCTTCTTGTCTTTCCCAGCGCTACCCTTTATATTTCATATTGATGCCAACATTGACCAATCGTTTGAAGAATCGACAACCTTCACATACAACAACAGAAAAGAGATCCCTAATTTTAAACAAAGAATTACACAAACTGCTAATACCCCAATTTGAAAAGCTAACTTGCACAAAAAAAAATTCCCATTTTATTCAATTTTTCATCATTTACCGTAAAACAATAAACTTTCGAAACAGTATAGCATGTACCTCAACAAGATCCGGAATCAAAATCTCCTCTTTTTCTTGATTAAGCAATGAATCCCCCACTGGAATCTAATAGCAACAAACAATTGAATTTAACAACAAACAATTGAATTGGAAAATAGCAAGAACAATTCGACGAAAAGAAACGAAATGAACAAAATTGAATTATCATACCTGAGACAATTAGGAACTTCACGAAATCGAACAGAGAAGCACAATCAGACGGACGTCACTTCAGAGCGAGAATCGAAAGCAATAAGAACTAATATGGCAGAGGGAATTGTTGAAGATGATTAATGGAGGCAGTAGGTTTTGAAATAGAGCAAGGTTTTCTCGCGGTGGGTTTCCTGCTGAAACACAAATATTGTGTTTTTTTCATTTTTCTCTATTTCTCAAATTATGCGCCTCATATTTTTGCTTAAATATTTGGTTTCTAAAATTTTGGTTTTTGATTTTTCACTAACACTCCTATAATTTTGTTTCTAAATAATTTAAATAAATCAAATATTGTAGAATGCGTCGGATTCGTTGGATCTTATATTATTTAGAAATTATTCATCTAGACCCCGTCATAGTTATTCGTCCAAAAACTTTAACATTAATGTAAATAATTAAACAAGTGTACATTTCGTACTTCCCGTACTTATTTTATATTATTTAGAAATTATTCATCTAGAAACAATTTTAGCTACACCAAATGAACCATTAATTATACTTAAATCAGATCACCAACATAACCAACGCAACATATATTAAAAAGTGTTGTTAATACGTCCATTATTAAATGTAACACTAAAAGAATAATGTTGTTATATCTAGTGATAAAATGCAACAATTATATACAAGTGTTGCAAATTAAAGTAAAATGCAACATTTCTTTTATAAGTGTTGCTTAGTTAATATCTTTACTATAAATTGCAACAAAAAAGTTATGTGTTACACGCAAAATGTTGCAACAGAACCATTTTGTAGTAGTGACTCTAGGTTCCCGGGTAAAACTGATAGGGCCTATGGTTCGGTGTGAGGGGGCCCCAGACTCATACTTTGCCTTTAATGTGCTCCTAACAGTCCTATCCCGGGGGTTCATTTTTATTTAGACTCTCCTACGTTCATTGGGTTCATTAGGTTAGGCCTGAGGATCATTCGCTCTGATACCACTTTGTAACACCCCCATTTATTCAAGGACCTGAACTAGGACTCCTCAGATAAATACAGGTGTTACCATCTCGGTTTCCCGAGGCAGTAGATACAAAGGAAGATAACAGTACTTTAAATTAAATTTAAAGTCAAAACATGTTCTTACATAACCAAATTATAAAGTTGTTCTGATACAAATGAAAGTACAACTCATCAACTACTATCGAGTGAGCTAGACTCTAGGCAGGTCCGGGTCCATGCATCTCCCTTCCCTAAGCTCCCATAGTCTTTATACCTGTCAATCTGCTCCCCAATAATTTGGTTCATCACAGGTGATCACGAATACACAGGGTCAACCACGAGGTTGAGTAGAGAAAACTGTAAACAAACGCATTACTATAAATAGAAAGTTGAGCTTCTCCACTCCGAATCACAGACCCTTTTTCTCCGCACCAATCACAAACCCTTTATCTCCGCACCAAACACAGACCCTTTAACTCCGCACCAAACACAGACCCTTTATCTCCGCACCAAACACAGACCCTTTATCTCCGCATCATATCGTATCACAGAATTATATATCACAATATACCAGTCATATAACAATACAGATGAACATAGTTAATATCAACCAATAAACAGATTACACATCTCATTTATGTAGTATTCCCCTACCTCAAACTGAAGAAGAAATGATAACTGCGCAACTGCCTCTAAAAATGCTCCACACGGAAACTTCCACCTAGATAAGTATTACTTTAATTAATAACTTCCTAATACTCGTAGTACGCGTACACGTTCTATTTCTAGACACTTCCTATATTTAGAAAGCTTCCCAACAACCGAGTTACCCAAAATAATAACTTTCTAAATATAGTAGCTTCTAAAAATAGTAACTCCCACAAATAAATAAACACTTGGGTTTTGAAATTCAAATCTAGATCTTTACCATTAATAAAATACTACACCATAAATAATAATTATATTTGCCATAAATAACACTCATTTAAAACCAAATAATAATAATAGTAAAAAATAATAATAATGATAATAATAATAACAATAATAATAATAATAATAATAATAAAGTAAAAATAACCCAAAACACTCCTTGACATCCCTCACCTAACGACATCACGGTTGCCCCAAGTCAGCCCCTACAACCACCGCAGGCCACCAGCACAGCCACCAACAACCCCCACGACTCATGCCCAGAACCACCAGCTACCACCATAGCCACGCACACCCCCTTCGACCCCTTCTGCCGCGGTGAACCAGAGCCCCAAACCAGGCCTGGTTCACTAACGGACCCTCTGACCAGACCAACTCCAACCGCCATCGACACCCTCACAAAACCCGACACCACCAACGCTGTTGCTCCATACCACCCCAACAACCAGACCCATCCGACACAGGGGTAACACCGTACTGACCTCCCCCGAGTCAACAGTGTTACCCCTCCCAAAACCCTGTACACGAGAAGACCGTAGCAGCAGCAGGAATGCCAAAAATGACCTCCCTGACCACCACCATCGATCTCCCCCTTAAAACACCACACCGACCACCAACGACCACCAAACCACCCTCACCTGAAACCTCTGACACCGTCTGTCTCTCTCTAACCCGAGACCCATAGAAATAAAACCCAACCCATAACACAAAAGCCTACCCAAAAACCCGACTACAGACCCCGTATAAACAAATAACAACAACACTCCTCTGACCCGTATCAAATGCCCCTCACGGCGACCTTTCACGACAAACGACCACCATTAAACAGACCATAAACATTCATTACGTGGTATACTACATATTTACGCAACAGAGACCCAGATTAAAGGTGTTATAAATGAATAAACATGCGATAAAAACCATAAAACCTTACTCGGATCAGTTCTGTGTGTGACATACCAGATCTATAGACGAAACGAACCACCGTGCACCCACCCTGGACCACCGTGCTCGGTCTGACCCTCTACTTTGATATGACGGCTATGAGTGTGTGTCGTTGGAATAGAGATTAGGGTACAAAAGAGGTCTGGGAAAGGGTTAGAATATGATGGCAGAGAGGCTGCTCTAGGAGGGTTTATGTATTGTGTTTGCTTATTCCAGCCGTGGGCTTGGGTGATGGCACTCATCCCAAGGCCCCATCCAACGTATAAACCCTAAACCCAACGTACCAGGTGGTCTAAGGATCGACTCCTCACAACAACATTGCTTACTTAAACTTTACTTAAGACATACTAATATGTAAAACCATAAAACAACTAAGTTATCGATGCGAAAGCCTTACTTATCGAGATTAAATTTTCGAGGTATTACAAATATAATCTTTTAATTAACCCTTTAATTAACATATTATAGGTGATCTTATACATGCTAAAATTCGGAAATAAGAGAGTATTCGAACCCTTACACACGGTCCAAATATTTAGCAAGGATGATCCTCCAAGTACCCAAAATAGAATACCTCCTTTGGATGCACCAAGACAACCCTTAACCAACCGAAATCTTGAACAATCTAGCACAAAACCGGTTTCTCCTTAAACTTATTCTAATCTCTCTAATTAGAATATTATTTCAATACTACTAAATAGTATGTATATATTATCTTATAATATCAATTTAGAGGTTAATATAATCTCTCCTTGCTTAGACAATTTTCGGCTAGGTTGAGAGATTTTATTTTAATTTTTCTACACTTAGAAAATTATTCAACATTAGAAGAACTAGGGTTAATAGTAGGTGAGCATCTTATACTTAATATATTGGATGCTTGGGTGTGGGTGGCCGGGTACATGGGGAAGAACAAGGGGGACATTCACCCTTTTCTAAGTCATTTTGGGTGGCCATAGGTATTAGTTCCAAGGTCACCTTAATGATTATGTTTTGGTGTATTTAAGAGTATAATTAACTTAAATCAACCCTTAAAACACAACCACAAAACCGGCACATCCCACTTAAAATGGACCTCATTTCACCATTTTATCAACTTCACAATTTCATGTTATGTGACATCCAATATGTCATAATATAATAAAATGACAATTGTTTTATCTTAATCACACATATTTATCACATAAATATTATTCATAAATTAATAAATCTCATTTATCAAGTTGACAAGTAATTCGAAATTACTAGATGTGAAATGGTTACTTATAATAATCGTCAATACGATTTACAACCTTTGTATTAATTATAACCCAATTCATTCTAATTTCGATATAATAAAATATCGTTTACTGTTTAACAATTGACACATTTCAATTTTAAACATAAATCTTACATTAAGATTTAACCTCTAATTTCTCGATATACGAGTTTAAGGAATATGATCAAATCGTATCAATATACATTTGATCATTTTATCAATTAAGGGAATTGTCCTAAAGGTGTGACCTAAAGGGATCAACTGACCACCACCGTCATACGACAGTAATGTCAAACTCTAGCTAGCCAATCATTACCGATTAATGTTGGTCAGTTGACTAATAATAAATCGTATCATCCCTTGCGCATTCTCGTTATGAGATTTAATTACGTGATCGCACTATTGTTGAGGACACATTTCCCAACACGGATGCGTGATAGGTTGGGGCTTACGATTGATGCTTGATGGGTGGTGATAACCGTGTAGGGCATAATGGGATGAGAAAACAAAACCACCACCTTGGCCCTGTGAGAAGAACAAAGAGATAGAAAACGAGTCAAGGACAGCCTTTACCATCATTGTTTCATCCCTGCGCCATAGTAAGTTTAACACGCTTTTCTCGTACTTTTTAGACCTTCGACCATGAGTATTATCGTCGTGTGTAACCTCTGTAGTATGTATAACATGCTTGTCATCTTCAAATCACCATAGGATCACCGTATTGGTTAGAACAAAGATCAGAAAGTGACGGTAACGAAACTCGTAAGTGCTGCCCCGTTTCTGCGTGTTTAATCGGTTTTTACTTGTTGCTTTTTCGTTCATGGGTTGAGTCAATTCGTGTCGTGGGTTATGGGTGTTAGTGGTGGTATATTAGCAGGTGAGGTTGGTGGTATTAAGGTGGTACACGGTGGCCGGAGCAGGCTGTTTTGACAGTTTATTCATTAGTGCAGAAACAGGGAGTATTGGTAGTGTCAGCGGTTTGGGGCGGCTGTTTCCGAAGGGTTGAGTGAGGTCGAAGCCTGGTGCTTACCACCAGGGGGTCATGGGTGAGGTAAGGTGTCGAGTTGGATGATGGGTTGTGAAGATAGTGGTGTTAGAAGGGGTTAGGGGCGTGTTTACCGAGAGTCATACGCGACGGTCATCGCAGACCGTGGTCACAACCAGGGTGTTTTGACACTAGATTCGAGGGCTATTTGGGGTAAGTCAGGTGTCGTGGTTCGTGTCTAAGGATGCGTCAAGGTACAGTGGTGGTAACCACCATTGTGGGGTGGCAGTCTAGGCGGCCATAGGGTAGTCGAAGGGGCTATGAAGTAGGTTGTCAGGGGCGTTGGTTGTGAGGAGTTACTGTTGTAAGTCGTGGTCTACGTGGTTTGTTGTCATGTTGCTGGGTTGTTATCATTATTACTAATACCATACTATTAGTGTTTTTTATACGTGCTGATTAGTTTGGGTGTTAGTATTATTATTATTATTATTGTTTTTATTATTAAAGTATGGGGGGTGTTATTGTTGTGTTTTTGCCAACATAATATTATTATTACTAGTATTATGTGTTATACTACTATTATCAATTAATACTAATGTTATTGTTAGTACAAGTTTATGGTATATGATATTCTTGGTCTTAAGTATTCAAGTTGTTAAGTAAATTGTATACAAAATGTGACGGTTATCGATAGTTGGCTATATATATTTTTCTAAGTTCGTTTATTAATTGAAGTTAGTTATAAAAGTAATAAATACGGGTTAGTCAAGTTATTTGAAATAGTCGTGTTTAATACGGTCTCGTTATACGTAATATATTATTTAAATAGTATATTTAAATAATTGATATATTATATTAATTTGCGGAATTGTATTAGTCAGTAATTACGTATATTATATTTGTTAGGTGACGATTTTGAAGTGGCATAATTCTGTTTACTTGCTGGCTCACTATCGGATTATATTGCTATACAGGTAGGATACACTGACCTTATACTCTATGATGTGTTACGAATAGATGTGGTATTGTGTGTTATGGATGCTGAGTATGATTGATATGAGAATGATAATTGGTTGGATTTTTGTGGATTATTGGTAAGGGCATTAGCATTTCATTATTTGATAACATGATTGAGTAATTATATCGTTGCATTCATGAGCATAGCATATGCATTGGTTACTGAGAAAATTATGGTCAGATATTGTTCTGATATAAAGCCCAGGGTGGTTCTGCAGACCAAGCCTGGTGTCTTATCAGCTACTGAGCTGGTGTTCGGTGACGACCGATTATAGTCTGCCGGGAGGTTCGGTATGGCTTGGTGCATTTGTATGAGTTTGAGATTGAGATTGAGTTTGAGCTCGAGCATATCATTGCATTTGCATATCATAATTGTTGCATTATAATTATTGTGTTATCCTACTCAACCGCGAGGTTGACAGTGTATTCGTGTACACCTACGATGATCCAGAATGGGGACTAGATTCTACAGGTCAGAGACAGATGAGCTAGGAGCTGGGGCAGGAATGTGAGATGCATACTAAGGACCGACTTAGAATTATATCACCTTTAGAGTAGTCATCAGTTGTTTTTTTCCTTTCCGTTATGTAGTAACTGTAATAAACAAGTTTTAAATTTTATCAGTTTTATATAAAGTACTTTGGTTGTTTTACTTTGTTATTCACTACCTCGGACATTCCGAGATTGTAACAACTCTATTTATTGAGAATGTCTTGCTAAAGGCTCTTAAATAAATGGGGGTGTTACAAAGTGGTATCAGAGCGAACGATCCTTAGGCCTAAACCAAACGAAAAATAATGAACGTAAGAAGAGTCTAATAAAATGAACCCCAGGTTAGTAACTGTTAGGAGCCCCTAGGATTGGGATAAGTTAGGGGCCCCCTCAAACCAAGCCACTGGCCCTTTCAGTCTAACCTGGTCACCCTTGAGAGATATAGAGCGTGGGTAGTATTGAATAAAGGACAGGACCCAATATATATATTGTACTAACGTTTCCGCAGAAAAGGAATGAGGTAAGTATGATGTGAAATATGGTTGGAGATCTGTGTTGTATGAGATTTATAATGAATGTTGATTGAGATCTATGATTTTCAAGTATTGAGAAAATGAGTATGTGTATATGAGTATGGATCTATATTTATTGAGCCATAGATAGAGTGATGTGATCATATGATTTAGTCTTCTGACATGTCCATATGATATCTGGTTTTTAAATAACTATCGTAATTATGTAATATATTGGCTGGTATGTGGATATGAATGATCAGATTTATGTGTTATGGTAATGTCTAGTGATATGCGGAATGTGATGCCCCAAGCCATGAGTGTCAAATAGTTATGTGTTACATTTGTATATACATCTATAAATATTCAGTCATTTAGATGATCTACTTTTCTGTTTCGCAACCTTTACCGTGTTTTAGATGACAATTACAGAATGAAATGATGAATAAATGTTAATATGGTGCAACGTGATTTCTATGCTTCGATGGTATGTCAACATGTTTTGGAGGAATAATGTTTGTGTTTAAATATGATAATATGAAGTAATTTTAATGGAACCAAAATTTTAATAAAAGTCCAGAATGTTACCCTGTATGTACGGGCTGTCATTTAAAATGTGTTCTTCATATGGATATGAAAATTTTATGTGTGATAACCTTCTGATTCAGCTTTCCAATGCTTTTGGTTTCATGTTAATGTGAATTATATTTTGAGAGAAATATATATTTTAGTCGACAGTGGTCAGATTGTTACTGCACAGTTCTGTTTTGACTCATGTTTTTGCAAAAGAAACCATTTAAAACGTATTTAATGTTTATGCATAATTCTAACTCCACCGCTTAAAATACTCATCCACGTTTTCAAAATGATAAGCCACGTAAAATCTTAACAAGTCATTATTTAATGGTGATTCTTGCAAGTTGCTCAATTTTCAGTTTAATTGTCGTAAAGTTTTTGTTCAGACCAACTGAGTTGTAAAAAAAAAAAAAAATTGTTATAAATAATTCCCTTAAGCTTTGCATTTGATTCTTTTTCCTATGATTAGTTAATTCACTTTATTTTCTAAAAACTTATCTCAAAATGTCTGAGCGGTTATTTGTTTATGATTTTTGAAAGATTGTGTGAACAATATATGTATCGAGAATATTCTATATTGTTAGCTGTATCTTTTGTATGGGAAAGTGTATATTGAGTAGCATAATTAGGAGATTAGTTTCCCATCTTATTAGGGTCATAATAGTATATATGTATCGTAGTTTTGAGAAGTTATCATCAATAAGAGCCAATTTTTTTATTTTTTTCACCAAACACAATGGTAGGCAGCGAAGATAAAACCAAAACACCAAAAACAATTCCTATAAACTCGCCTCTTTACCTTCACCCATCAGATAGTCCTAATTTGTCTCTCACACAAATCATATTTTGTAACACCCCTATTTATTTAAGGGCCTGTACTAGGACTCCTCAGATAAATAAAGGTGTTATCATCTCGGTTTCCCGAGGCAGTAGATACAAAGGGAAAGATAAACAGTACTTTAATTAAAATTAAACTCATGTCATGTTCTTACAACGGTTTCCGAAAGTCTTACAAAATAAAGAAGTACAACTCATGCTAAACTGACTAAAGTGATCTAGACTCTGGTCTGGTCCGGATCCAAGCTCTTTCTCCCATAGCTCCCCCTTAGTCTCAGCCACCTGTCAATCTGCTCCCCAATAATTTGGTCATCACAGGTGATCACGAATACACAGGGTCAGCCACGAGGTTGAGTAGGGAAAAGAATAAACATAACAATATAATAATCTCCGCACCGATCCAACGCCAAATAAACTCCGCACCGATCCAACACCATATAAACTCCGCACCGATCCAACACCATATAAACTCCGCACCGATCCAACGCCAAATATACTCCGCACGGATCCAACACCGTATCACAAGACCCAATATATAATCACATCATATAATATCTCAGAATAAAATAAATAACACAATATAATGATCACATAGTATTATATCACCAACATGCCTCATGTCAAATAAGAGCAGATTACGCAACGTCATATAACCGTATTATCCCTTACCTGAATTAGCAGGAAACGCAGATAAGTCTGGGGCTTGTCAGAAATGTTCCACGCGAAACTCGCTACCTAAACAGATATACGTAACGAATTAACAAACTTCCCGAACCCCTTACGGTCATACTTACTATAAATAGCAAACTCCCATAAATGGAAGGTTTCCACAATTCAAACTTTCTCAATATAGTACCTTCCTAAAATAGTCATATCCCAAAATAGTAACTTCTAAAAACGGTAACCTTCTAAACATGGAAACTTTAGTTTGAAATTCAAACTACCCAAAACATATATTAACACCCACATAAATACCATTATTTCACAATATCTTTTCCTTAATTAAAATAATATGAATACTACTATTAATAATATTACCAGAATTACTCAAATGTATATATGTATATAATATAATAGAAATAAATAAAATAAAAAAAAAGAAATAAAAGGAAATAAAATGAGGTAAACAAAATAAACGAACAGCCCCTCACTCAGCCCGTGACTCCCTCGTGAACAGCCTCTCACAACGCCACCGAGACACGCCCAACCACCACTGGCAGCCACCGACACCAACACCCCGACTGCCTTCTACCACCACAACCACTAGCCACCTAACCGACAACCGCCGGTGAGTTGAACCAGGGCCTGGATCAGCCCTGGTTCCTCACCTACAGTCCTGACCACACGACTTTACCCTCACCACGACGCGAACCCTGCCACCACTACCACCTACCGTGACCACCAACACCACCCTTGGACTCCAGACTCTAGACACGGTGGTAGCATTGCACTGACCTCCCCCGAGTCCTCAATGCTACCACCCCCAAACACCCATGTACCCGCCTAAACAAACGACACTAGACTACAACGGAACACATCCTCACAACCACCCCTGACAAACCACCCTGTACCACCATGACCAGACACCACCATACCCCGAGACCACCACCACGTGAAACCCCCATAAACCACCTGTCTCAAAACCCATAGACCCAAAATAAAAGACATAAAACAAATCTAAAAACTGTTTTTAAAAACGCACCTAAAACATACAACTGTTGAAATCGTGTTATTCCCCTTCCCTGACACCGTGTTTACCACCTTCGAACATGTGTAAAAACAACCAACGACACAACACCCAAGACCAACATGCACTCTTTATACATTCTAGTATAAACTTATGTAAAAACAACCAGTAATAAACGTGTTTGTATACTCTTAAGCAGACGACAAAGACTAAGCATAAAACTGAGATTACAGAGGTCGTGGTGATCATACCAGTTTCTTGGCCTGATCGAGATATCCTAGGACGACTTACACCCACCGTGAACAGGTCTCTTTTCTTATCTAAGGTGGCGGCTAGGTTTTGGTGAAGTCAGATCTGTTTTTGTGTAGGGTTTAGGTTATGGGAACACCTACTATATATGGCGGCATACAGAGGTGTTGTCCGCTGCTCTTGAACATTTCGTGTGGGCTCTCTTGTCACGCTTATCGAGGCCCACACAAGGCACTCAACAGGTCTCAAGTTCGAGCCCTAGCAACACCATACTACTACTATTAAAATAAGATACTTAGATCCCCACTTCGAGTCCCACCTAAGTCTAAAACAGCTCGCACAAACGAGTGCAAGCAAGCCTAATACACGGACGATTTTATAAAAAGAAACTATCATTTACCCATGACACACTCCTTCTATACACGATTAAGATCAAGTCGTGACCCAAAATGCGAGGTATTACATATTTAATGGCGAAAATTACGATTTGTGGGAAGCCGCTGTTAAAAATGGATTAGATGCAAAGAACAAACTAGGCATCATTGAAGGAAAGGTCAAAAAGACATCAAATGACGAGGATGATTATGAGTCCGTGGTTTGGCGACAGTGCAATGCCATGTTGAAAGCATGGTTACGAAATGTTATTGATCCAAAATTACACAAGAGTATCGCTTTCAATCAAACCGCTGCCGAAGTTTGGGAAGAATTGAAAGATCGATATTCCGCTAGGAATGCACCACGAGTGCATCAATTAAAAGGAGAATTGAACGAGTCTAAGCAAGGACGAGAGTCCATCGTTGAGTATTATACTCGTCTAAAAACAATATGGGACGAGCTTGAGAATTATAGCAAAGTTCCAAACTGTACTTGTGGAGCCGGAGCCATGTTTGCCAAGGAGCGCGAGGAGGAGAAAGTCCATCAATTTTTGATGGGACTCGACACGTCTCTGTATGGCAATGTTCGTACAAATTTGTTGATGGAAGACCCCATCACTACTCTTCCTCGGGCATACGCTCTTGTGTTAAGGGAAGAGAGGCATTTCAACATCACAAAATCAAAGGAGGACAAAGTCGAAACTACAATGGCTGTCCGTCATTCCGGATCAGGGAGAGGACGTGAGAGTCGTTTACAGCAAGACGGAGCAGATGAACAGCCTGTGCAATGTACTTATTGCAACAAATATTATCACACTGAAGATAATTGTTATGACAAGCATGGTTACGAGGTTGTCAAAAGCAGAGGTCGAGGGAGACGAGGCGGTTCTAGCAGAGGTCGTGGTAGAGGGCGATAAGGAGGAAGAGGTCAGTACCAGGCCAATGCAGTGGGAACCATGACAGGAGGAAAGGAAGGAGAATCAACCAAAGAGAATTTTCCTTTCACTCATGAAGAAATTGAGCGCCTTCGTACTCTACTGCTGACCAGTCCAGATGGGACTGAAAAACTCACAAGTATGAATGTTCATATAGTTGCACAAGAGTGGTTAATTGATAGTGGTGCATCGCATCACATGACAGGAAACCGGGACAGTCTTCGAAATATTTGGGTAGAAGAAGAATCAACCGTGGGGCTTCCTGATGGAAGGAAAGTACGGGCACATGAACATGGCGAAGTCGCATTAAGCGACAATTTTGTTTTGAGAGACGTTCTGTTTGTGCAGACACTTACTAGTAATCTGATTTCCGTACAACAACTCATCCATGAAAACAAATGTGTGATAATGTTTTTTCTCGATCATTGTGTTATGCAGGATCCGGTTTTGAAGACGGAGATTGGTAGGGGTGAGCATTGTGACGGACTGTATTACTTTCGGCCAAGTAGGACAGAGAAGGGAAATAGAGTTTTGATGACGAACGACGACGAGTTGTGGCACAAGCGTCTTGGGCATCCTTCCAATAGTAAAGCATCTTCTTTTTCTAAATTAATTGGTAGAACATTAAATTGGAATAATGATCAAGCTTGTGACAGTTGTTGTCGAGCGAAACAAACTCGTACCCCGTTTCAAATGAATAATAAGCGATGTGATGATTTATTTGGTTTAATTCACTGTGACATTTGGGGAAAATATCATGTTGCTAGTCTATCCCTTGCCCAATATTTTTTGACCATCGTAGATGACCATAGTCGAGGTGTATGGGTTTATTTAATGAAGGAGAAAGGTGAGGCAGGAGAACTAATGAGGAATTTTTGCAACATGGTTAAAACCCAATTTGGCAAATGTGTTAAGATTATACAAAGTGATAACGGAACCGAATTGTTGTCGGGACCGATGAAATATTTCTATGCCGATAATGGGATTGTGTTTAGAACTAGCAATGTTGATACACCCCAACAAAATGGGCGTGTAGAGAGAAAACACCGACATATATTAGAGAAGGCTAGAGCGTTGAGATTTCAAGCAAACTTACCTGTCCACTTTTGGGGAGAGTGCGTATTGACATCCGTGTTTTTGATAAATAGAACCCCGACCCCCTTGTTACAAAACCGAACACCATATGAAATATTATATAATTCACCCCCCAATTTTTCTAATTTACGAGTGTTCGGTTGCTTGGCTTATGCTCATAACAAACAAAAACCACGTGATAAGTTCGGGGAACGGGGTAAACGTTGTGTGTTTTTGGGTTACCCGCATAGCAAGAAAGGATGGAAAATGTATGACTTGAGTGAAAAGCGCTTATTTGTGTCCCGAGATGTTCATTTCTTTGAGCACATGTTCCCATACTATCAACCCACCAAGTTGAACAAAACAGTTGCAAATCCAACCACAAGTGAATTTTTTGTGGAGTTGGAGGACCATGACAGGTCCCATTTCGAACCGGAATGTGAAACACCACCGAATGAACAGGCCATTGAAATTGAAACAGAATCAGAAATAGGGAGTAATAACCCTGAGACTAACCGAGAACAAGGCACGGTGACACATTCTGATGAAAGGGAAAGAAATACAGAAGAAGTTGAACCAAGTACAGTAGTAGGTGAAGTACTTGGCAGGGGGCGAGAACGAAATTCGAGCCAACTTAGCGAAAGGATTATGTCTGTACCTCGACTCGAAATCCCATGACAGTCTGCTCGCAATGCCCATCACGATCAGTGACTATCTTCAGTTCCAGGTACTCGCTATCCCATGATTAATTACGTTACCACTAATTGTTTTTCTACTTCCCACAAATCTTTTCTAGCTAAATTGGACAGACTCAAAGAACCCACTTCATATGTCGAAGCAGCTAGTAATCCCAAATGGCAGGTAGCAATGAAGTCTGAAATAGAAGCTTTAGAGAAAAATGGTACATGGACAATCGTGCCACTACCAGCCGGGAAAAGAGCAATCGGGTGCAAATGGGTATATAAAATCAAGTATAAGGCAGATGGAACGATTGAGCGATATAAAGCACGATTGGTAGCTCAAGGATTCACTCAAATTGAAGGGATTGATTATCATGAAACATATGCACCCGTCGCAAAGATGACCAGTGTTCGATGTCTTCTTGCAGTCGCCGTGGCCAGAGGATGGAATATTGAGCACTTGGATGTCAATAACGCATTCCTACATGGCGATCTCGATGAGGAAGTGTTTATGAGGATTCCGCAGGGATTTGAACGAAAGGGGGAGAATAAGGTTTGCAAATTATTGAAGTCCATTTATGGGCTAAAACAAGCATCTCGGAATTGGTTTGCTAAGCTAACAAATTTGCTTAAAAGGTATGATTTCGTTCAATCGCTCGCGGATTATTCGTTATTTACATACAATAGTGGGACTGTTTTCATTGGAGTTTTAGTATATGTCGATGACATAATACTAGTTAGCAATGACAAGAATGCAAGTGTTAAATTTAAGACATTCCTTGATACGAGTTTTGGGATTAAGGATTTGGGGCGTCTTAAATATTTTCTTGGGATTGAAGTAGCTCATGGTTCGAAAGGGCTGTTTCTGAATCAACGGAAATATGCACTAGGTATTGTTGATGAAGCGGGAATGAGCAATGCCAAACCGGTGTACACGCCAATGTTACAGAATCACCAACTTGAGCTTTCTACGGGGTACATTTTAAAAGATGTAATGAAGTATAGACGGTTGATTGGAAGACTCGTATACCTCACTATTACGAGACCAGATCTAGTGTACTCCGTGCACATATTATCACAATTTGTTAATGAGCCCAAGAAGGAGCATTGGGAGGCAGCCATGAGAGTAGTGCGGTATATCAAGGCGAATCCGGGCAAGGGAATTATGTTGAACAAAGACTCGGATTTGCAACTGCGTGGGTATTGTGACTCGGATTATGGGCGATGTACAACGACAAGACGATCACTTAGTGGCTACTATGTGTCATTGGGAACGTCACCTGTGTCGTGGAAAGCTAAAAAACAGGCCACCGTATCGAGGTCGTCGGCGGAGGCGGAATATAGAGCTATGGGAGGAGGTACCAGTGAATTAATATGGATAAAGTCCTTTCTAGCTTCATTAGGTTTTTACCATTTGAAGCCAATGTTGTTTTTCTGCGATAACCAAGCGGCAATCCATATTGCTAGAAACCCCGTTTTTCATGATAGAACGAAGCACATAGAGATTGATTGCCACTTTGTACGTCAACATGTAGTCACACAAAATATCAAACTTATGCATGTCCCAAGTAAAGAACAAATAGCGGATTTATTCACAAAAGCATTGGGAGGTGAAGCATTCGACCATTTGCAACGCAAGTTGGGACTCAGACTTCCAAGTTTACCAACTTGAGGGGGAGTGAAAGATTGTGTGAACAATATATGTATCGAGAATATTCTATATTGTTAGCTGTATCTTTTGTATGGGAAAGTGTAAATTGAGTAGCATAATTAGGAGATTAGTTTCCCATCTTATTAGGAGTCATAATAGTATATATGTATCGTAGTTTTGAGAAGTTATCATCAATAAGAATTCTGCCTCTTACTTTCCTCTGTTTCCAAGTTCTTTAATTTTCGAAAGTTCCTGCATGATGTTTGATTGTTGAAATTTTGAGTTATGCAAGTTTCATATAAAAGTTTAATCAAATATGAATTATGTGATGTAACCATGTAAAATTCTGGTATAGCATTAGTAGTATGCACGAAAGATATATGATATGAACATGAACTTATTATATGATAACAAACCTCTTATTTTGAAAGTTATATTTGTTACCGGTTTCATGATAAATAATTTAATGTGAGTAGACGAGAAAAAAATACATATGTAATTTTAACTTATTTGTACCTAGAAATGCTATGCTGACGCGCTAGTCTATGATTGGTGTATATCTCGTGAAATATGTTATTGCTCCGTGTTTAATTACATTAATTAAATAATTGCCTAATGTCTTTCTAAAACTTGTGTGCATAAACATGATTTTGCTTCTATAATATGAGTATGAGCATGAAAATGGTTTAATTTGTAATGTATGAACTATAAGTTAGTTGATTGTCTACGCTAGTGTAAATGTGTTCTGTTGTGTTAAATTTCCAATTGTATATAAGTGTTAGTTACCTTGATTTTGTTTTGAGTGCGTAACATGAAATAGACGAGTATGTTTTGTTCCTTTAAAAGTCGCATGCTAGTTGCCCAGTATAGAGTAATTAACTTATCTGATGAATGTTGACTATTTTTTTCGGTGATCTTCTTGAGCTTTGGATGTGGAACTTTTTAATGGGGTTACAGGGACGTAACCATGTCTTAAGGAGGATATGATTGTAAAATCTTGATAAGACTAGTTGTGATGACATGGCAAATTGGTATGTCGTGATTATCTGACTATACTTGGAAATCCTGATTACTTCTATTATATGCTATATTGTGATTCTTTAAGTGTCATGTTTTACTGTTGTAGGTTAAACTTTGGGGACAAAGTTTCTTAAGGGGGATAGAATGTAACATTTCGCTTTTTGGGTTCTCGTATTAGTGCTACTTGTGATTGTTTCACGCTTGTTATGTGTTTCCTTATTGTAACGGGATGGCGAACTTCGGGACGAAGTTCATTTTAAGGAGGGAAGACTGTAATACCCCGTATGTTAGCCTCGGTCAACGGTAGTCAAACCAAGTTTTATACACGTATTTCATACGGGATGTTTATAAAGTATTTTACGTAAACTATTATTGTTTTATAAATCGTATTTCTACGATTATTTCATATTTCATAATAAATTATATTTGAGGGATATTTCTTAGAATGACATTTCATTCGTATTCTTTAATTTTGATAATATATTTACAATTAAATATATTTCCTATTTTATATTAATTTCTCATTTATACTTGTTTTATTATTTAAGTCGTAATTATATTTAAATTTTAATTTGTATATATTCTTATGTAATAATTACTAACTTTTATAATCTTATAATTAAGTTAATTAATATTTACATAATTTAATTAATATAACTATTTATATGTCTCGTTAATTTTAAGTTACGGGTTTCGTTAAGTTTAAGCTACGGGTTGAAAGCGGGATTAAGTGATATGGACTCTCGGGATGCGTGATAGGTTGGGGCTTACGATTGATGCTTGATGGGTGGTGATAACCGTGTAGGGCATAATGGGATGAAAAAAAATAAACCCTAATTCTACCTATCGACATACATATTACCCCCTTCAACGACATCAATAACACAAACCCTACTCCTCCTTTTCACTTTACTGCCTCCATCCCTTCCTGCCTCCCTTCACCTTGAAAACAAAACCACCACCTTGGCCCTGTGAGAAGAACAAAGAGATAGAAAACGAGTCAAGGATAGCCTTTACCATCATTATTGTTTCATCCCTGCGCCATAGTAAGTTTAACACGCTTTTCTCGTACTTTTTAGACCTTCGACCATGAGTATTATCGTCGTGTGTAACCTCTGTAGTATGTATAACATGCTTGTCATCTTCAAATCACCATAGGATCACCGTATTGGTTAGAACAAAGATCAGAAAGTGACGGTAACGAAACTCGTAAGTGCTGCCCCGTTTCTGCGTGTTTAATCGGTTTTTACTTGTGGCTTTTTCGTTCATGGGTTGAGTCAATTCGTGTCGCGGGTTATGGGTGTTAGTGGTGGTATATTAGCAGGTGAGGTTGGTGGTATTAAGGTGGTACACGGTGGCCGGAGCAGGCTGTTTTGACAGTTTATTCATTAGTGCAGAAACAGGGAGTATTGGTAGTGTCAGCGGTTTGGGGCGGCTGTTTCCGAAGGGTTGAGTGAGGTCGAAGCCTGGTGCTTACCACCAGGGGGTCATGGGTGAGGTAAGGTGTCGAGTTGGATGATGGGTTGTGGAGATAGTGGTGTTAGAAGGGGTTAGGGGCGTGTTTACCGAGAGTCATACGCGACGGTCATCGCAGACCGTGGTCACAACCAGGGTGTTTTGACACTAGATTCGAGGGCTATTTGGGGCAAGTCAGGTGTCGTGGTTCGTGTCTAAGGATGCGTCAAGGTACAGTGGTGGTAACCACCATAGTGGGGTGGCAGTCTAGGCGGCCATAGGGTAGTCGAAGGGGCTATGAAGTAGGTTGTCAGGGGCGTTGGTTGTGAGGAGTTACTGTTGTAAGTCGTGGTCTGCGTGGTTTGTTGTCATGTTGCTGGGTTGTTATCATTATTACTAATACCATACTATTTGTTTTTTTTATACGTGCTGATTAGTTTGGGTGTTATTATTATTATTATTATTATTATTATTATTCTTATTATTATTATTATTATTGTTGTTTTTATTATTAAAGTATGGGGGTGTTATTGTTGTGTTTTTGCCAACATAATATTATTATTACTAGTATTATGTGTGATACTACTATTATCAATAATACTAATGTTATTGTTAGTACTAGTTTATGGTATATGATATTCATGGTCTTAAGTATTCAAGTTGTTAAGTAAATTGTATACAAAATGTGACGGTTATCGATAGTTGTCTATATATATTTTTCTATGTTCGTTTATTAATTGAAGTTAGTTATAAAAGTAATAAATACGGGTTAGTCAAGTTATTTGAAGTAGTCATGTTTAATACGGTCTCGTTATACGTAATATATTATTTAAATAATATATTTAAACAATTGATGTATTATATTAATTTGCGGAATTGTATTAGTCAGTAATTACGTATATTATATTTGTTAGGTGACGATTTTGAAGTGGCATAATTCTGTTTACTTGCTGGCTCACTATCGGATTATATTGCTATACAGTGTAGGATACACTGACCTTATACTCTATGATGTGTTACGAATAGATGTGGTATTGTGTGTTATGGATGCTGAGTATGATTGATATGAGAATGATAATTGGTTGGATTTTTGTGGATTATTGGTAAGGGCATGAGCATTTCATTATTTGATAACATGATTGAGTAATTATATCGTTGCATTCATGAGCATAGCATATGCATTGGTTACTGAGAAAATTATGGTCAGATATTGTTCTGAGATAAAGCCCAGGGTGGTTCTGCAGACCAGGCCTGGTGTCTTATCAGCTATTGAGCTGGTGTTCGGTGAGGACCGATTATAGTCTGCCGGGAGGTTCGGTATGGCTTGGTGCACGGGTATGAGTTTGAGTTTGAGTTTGAGTTTGAGCTCGAGCATATCATTGCATTTGCATATCATAATTGTTGCATTAAAATTATTGTGTTACCCTACTCAACCGCGAGGTTGACAGTGTATTCGTGTACACCTACGATGATCCGGAATGGGGAGTAGATTCTACAGGTCAGAAACAGATGAGCTAGGAGGTGGGGCAGGATTGTGAGATGCATACTAAGGACCGACTTAGAATTATATCACCTTTAGAGAAGTCATCAGTTGTTTTTTTTTTCCTTTCCTTTATGTAATAACTGTAATAAACAAGTTTTAAATTTTATCAGTTTTATATAAAGTACTTTGGTTGTTTTACTTTGTTATTCACTATCTCGGACATTCCGAGATGGTAACAACTCTATTTATTGAGAATGTCTTGCTAAAGGCTCTTAAATATATGGGGGTGTTACAGGCTGGATCTCTAAAGAAGTGCAAAAAACATCTATTGAATAACCAATGATGGAATTTGATAAACGACATATTGTAGTTAGATACCATGACACTGTGGGAACCTTGAAATTAATTGAGAACAAAGAATTTGATAAACGGCACATGATGGTAAACCAACAGCAGGCTGGAAATCCAAAGAAGTACATGTACATCGACGAAACGCGCTGAACGACAGATTAATGTTAGCCAACATGAGAAGGTTACTTTACAACAATAAATTCACACTCACAATATCGAACCTTATCCATAACCCAGAATCAGTAATAATTTCATAAACGCACATCATGGTTAACTAATAGCAGGTTGGAACTCCAAAAAAAATGCAAAAAGCATCGATTGAAAAAACAGCGATGGAAAAAATAGCGACGAAACGCATTAAACAACAGATTAATGTTAGCCAACATGAGAAGGTTACTTTACAGCAATAAATTTACACTCACATGATTTATCAAACCTTATCCATAACCCATAATCAGTAAGAATTTCATAAACAACACATCATGGTAATCTAATAGCAGGCTGGAACTCCAAAAAACTGCAAAAAACATCTGAATAAACAGCGATGGAATATTATAAACGGCATATTATAGTTAGATACCATGACACTGTGGAAACCTATAAATTAATTGAGAACAAAGAATTTGATAAACGACACATCATGGTAATCCAACAGCAGGCTGGAAATCCAAAAAAGTACATGTACATTGACGAAACACAACAAACAACAGATTAATGTTAGCCAACATGAGAAGGTTAATGTACAACAATGAATTCACATTCATATGATTTATCGAACCATATCCATAACCCAGAATCAGAACCGTTAAACCAAGATGTAACAGTTCGACAATGACTGATATGACGTCATACTAATTCACTACAAGAAAATGCTTGATTTGCGACGGATTTTTTGCGACGGACTGATAATCCGTCACAAATAATGGCTTGCGACGGACTTTGCGACGGAATTTGCAACGGACTGAAAGTCAAATGGCGGGAAGGTTTGCGACGGAAAATCCGTCGCAAATATTGACTCTTGCGACCGAAATTCCGTCGCAAACCCTTGACCAACCTTGACCAAAATCTGGTCAAGGGTCAAAGTTAGTCAGAGCTTGCGACGGAAAATCCATCGCAAATATTGACTCTTGCGACGGAAATTCCGTCGCAAACCCTTGACCAACCTTGACCAAAATCTGGTCAACGGTCAAAGTTAGTCAGAGCTTGCGACGGAAAATCCGTCGCAAATATTGACTTTTGCGACGGAAATTCCGTCGCAAGGCTTAACTGAGATTTGACTTATTCAAA
Source organism: Silene conica (assembly GCA_029255685.2). Taxonomy (NCBI): domain Eukaryota; kingdom Viridiplantae; phylum Streptophyta; class Magnoliopsida; order Caryophyllales; family Caryophyllaceae; genus Silene; species Silene conica. The sequence goes on along the minus strand of CM055313.2, from coordinate 26,173,144 downwards.
TTTGCGACGGAAATTCCGACGCAAATGTCCGTCGCAAATGCTTTATATACTAATCCGCGGATCTCTTTTCCCCCAAATCAATTTACCTAAAATCAATTTTTTCCCCAAATTAAAAAATCGCCTTCGTCTCCGTCTCCTTCCTTCCCACCGCCGCCTGCCACCGCCGCCGGTCACCCCTGCCACCACCGGAGCTCATTCTCCTTCTTTCTTCCTTTCCCTTCTTCTCCTTCTCCTTCTCCTTCCTTCTTCCGTCACACCACCGTCGCCGCTCACGCTCGCCACCACCGTCGGCCGCCCCCACCATCGCTTGTCTCTCATTCCTCCTTCTTTTTCCTCTTCTTTCTCCATATGTAAGTATCCTAACTCGCCTTAATTATATTCCGTCACAAATTAGCTATGTTTAATTCCGTCGCAAATGCTTAATTATTGTTGTTTATTGTTGTTAACAATTGTTAGTTTACTTTAATTAGTTAATGTTGAGTTGTTTAGTTTCGTTTAGTTAGTATTGTTAGATAATTAGTCTTATTAGGTTAGTAGGTAATTCCGTCGCATATTGTGCCCAATTGAATTGATAACTATTGAGTGAGATAATTTCTGATATAGAATATGCCGTGATGTTGATTGTTAGTGTTGTTGATTTGTTTAGTATATTTTTAAATAGTACCCGTTCAATAATTACACATTAGGTGTAATTGTTGAATAGTCCCCGTTTTGGGATTGTCTTTGAATCTTTCATGTCATTTAGGTGGTAAACACTCGTACATTTTCGTGATTGCAATGAGATAAAAATTGGGCAACACTTCCCTATTGTTCTCCAAATACATTATATAGAATGAATTGTCATTCTATATAATGTATTTGGAGAACAATAGGGAAGTGCTGCCCAATTTTTGTCTCATTACAATCAAGAAAATATACGAGTGTTTACTAATGGTATGAAAGATTCAAAGATTGGTTTAGGTTGGAGAGATAAGGACCCCAGACCAATATATCAAAGTGTTTTTTTTTGCAGGTTGGTGTGTTGGTGTGTTGGTGTGTTGGTGTGTTGGTGTTTTGGTGTTGGTGTTGATGTTGGTGTTGGTGTTGGTGTTGGTGTTGTTGTTCTTAATTAGTTACTTGTGGTTGTTAATTAGTTGTAGTTGTTAGTTGTTGTTGTTAATTGTTGTTGTTATTTAGTTGTTGTTGTTAGTTGTTGTTGTTATTTAGTTATTGTTGTTAGTTGTTGTTGTTATTTAGTTGTTGTTAGTTGTTGTTGTTAATTAGTTGTTGTTATTGTTTGTAAAAATATGTAGATTTACTATGAAGAGATTAGAAAGAAAATAGATATATGAAAGGTTGGATTCTAGGAAAAAATTTAGGCAGGATTTCGTAATCGGTGTTAATGAATTCATTGACTATGTTAAGCAACAAGACGAAATCATTAGAAATAGAGAAATTAGGTGTCCATGTTCTAAGTGCAAGAATAAAAAGTATTTTGTTGAACAAGAAGTACGGAAATACCTTGGTTTAAGAGAGTTTTGTGATAACTATTATGATTGGGTGTGTCACGGAGAGAAATTTTCCGTTGAGGAAGCGGAAAGCTCATCAATACACTCCGACAATCCTTATAGGGATATGGTAGAAGATGCGTTACGCAATAGCATTGATCAAATTAGGTTAGATGCTCTTAACGCCGAGGTGATCGATGAATCTCCAAATCCTAATGTATTATCTTTTTTCCAAATGCTAAAACATGTCGAACAACCTCTTTATGTAGGAAGTCGTATGACATTGCTACAGTCGGCTTCAAGGTTGATCACTTTAAAATGTGAACACAACTTAGCTGAAAAATGTGTAGATGGTTTCGCGTCATATATCGGAGATATGATTCCTGAAAATAATCTTATGACGCGTAACTACTACGAAACCAAAAAAGTTCTTAAAGCTCTTCAACTTCCCCATGAAAAGATAGATGCCTGTTCGGTAGGATGTATGCTTTTCTAGATGGACGACGCTCAACTTGATAAGTGCACAAAATGTTGTACGAATAGGTACAAATTAGAGAAAAATGCAAATGGCGAAAAGGTTCCCGAAAAGTTCTTAACTTTTTTTCCATTAGGACTACGGTTGCAACGCCTTTATTCCACAAAGCACATTGCGGGAGAAATGCGTTGGCATTATGAAAACCCTCGTGTTAGTGGAACAATGTCTCATCCAAGTGACGGGGAGGCTTGGAAACAGTTTGATCGGCTGCATCCTGATTTTGCATCTGAGCCTAGGAATGTCCGTCTTGGACTTTGCACTGATGGTTTTGCACCGTTTAGTCAATTCGGGAAGCAATATTCATGTAACACCCCAAGAGTATGAGAGGAAATTTGTCCCACATCGGTAGATTGTGAGGCTTGTGATATGTTTATAATAGCTTCCACCCACCACTTAGTAACAAGGCCTTGTGCTTTTGGGCTTAAGTGAGGACAAATAATGGCCCAAAGGCTTACCTCCCATCTTATTGGGGGTGTGTTATGACCGTGGTGGGTCGGGTTGTTACAATTCATGTTGGCCGGTGATACTTACTCCATACAATTTACCACCTTGGCTCTGTATGAAAAGACAGTTTATGCTCTTAACATTACTTATTCCCGGTCCCCACAGTCCAAAGAAAACCTTGACGTTTATTTGCAGCCTTTAATTCACGAGTTAAAGCAATTATGGGACACGGGGCTCTTAACCTATGACGTCTCATTGAAGCAAAACTTTGATCTAAGAGCCGCACTCCTATGGACGATCAACGACTTTCCTGCATATGGCATGTTATCTGGTTGGTCAACTGCTGGTGAGCATGCATGTCCATATTGTATGAAAAATGAGACTAAGTCATTTTGGCTACAGTATGGCAAAAAATGGCGTTGGTTTTATTGTCATAGACAGTTTTTAGAAAGTAATCATGTTTTTCGCAAGGATAAGGTGCATTTTAGGAAAGGGAAAGTTGAGAACGATGTTGCTGTAAAGAGGTTAACAGGCGAACAAGTGTGGGAATGTGTGAAACATTTACCAAAAGTTGTGGATGCATCTGACCGTGAATTGAATTTGCTTAAAGCGAAACAGATTGAGTGGTGGAAACAAAGCATTTTTGGGAGCTTCCTTATTGGAGCACACTATTAATTCGACATAACCTTGATGTCATGCATATTGAGAAAAAAAGAATTTGAGCAAATAATTCAAACTGTGATGGATGTGAAAGGAAAAAAAAACAAAATTTGACTCAAATGCTGAGAAAGACATGTTGCGTCTTTGTTGAGGTAAAAGAAAAGGGGATTCGGTCATTTTGAAAAAGGAGCAAAAGAAGGTTCTATGTGATTGGGTATACAAACTAAAGTTTCCCGACGGTTATGCTTCAGATTTGAGAAGGTGTGTCGATATGAATGAACTGAAGATACACGGTTTGAAAAGTCATGATTGTCACGTCTTCCTGGAGCGATTACTCCCAGTTGCTTTGAGACATCTTCTCCCAAAAAATGAGTGGAATGCCATAACTGAAATTAGTCAGTTATTCAGAGATTTGTGTACTTCATCAGTACAAATTTGAAAAAATTACAAGTCTCGAAAATAACATTGTGGAGATCATCTGCAAATTGGAGAAAATCCTTCCACCTTCTTTTTTCAACTCAATGGAACACCTACCTATTCATTTGCCATATGAAGTGAAAATGGGCGGTCCTGTGCAATCTAGGTGGATGTATCCTTTTCAGAGGTAATGTCATGATCCTTTATTACTTTTCTACTTAATATATATATATATATATATATATATATATATATATATATATATATATATATATATATATATATATATATATATATATATATATATATATCATCATATTATTCATTCTAAACTAATGTGTTTGTAGGTTTTTGAATCATTTGAAAAAGAAAATTAAAAATAAAGCTCGTGTTGAAGGGGCTATATGTAATGCATATTTAGTTGAGGAAATAGCAAATTTCCGTTCCCTATACTTTGAAAATCACATAGACACCAAGGCAAGGGACCTTGACGTTGGTTCAAAAAAGCCGACACAATCTTACTTGCCTGAGCTATTTCAAGATCATGATGGAACTACTTCTGGAAAGTGTCGTGAAAGGTTTTTGGAGGATAACGAATATGAGCGTGCACACCTCTACGTTTTATCTAACTGCGATTCTGATGAATTGAAACGCAACAAAGTGTAAGTGGTGAATCTAAATTCTGATATTTGAAACGTAATTTATTAGTTGTTCAAAAATTAATAATTCCCCTTATCTGAATATAGGTTGTTTGAAAATTTTATCATGAGAGAACATCCTGAATGTGTTGTAGGCAATGATGTTTGGGAAAAATATGAAACAAGATTTCCCAGATGGTTTAGATCTTAGGTTATTAATATAGAAGATCTAGTTCTAATTGCCTTAGAAAATGGTCCCTCAGGAAAAGTCAGAACATGGAAACGCTATTCCATCAGTGGCTACAAATTTCGAGCTTTCATTCAAGGGAAAGATTTGGAAAATGCACAATTAACAATGAAGTTTGTGTGAGTTCCACTGAAGGAGCTAACTACTATGGGACCCTTGACGAAATTGTTGAGATGACTTATATAGGCCCAGAAGACACTTGCAAAGTCATTTTGTTCAAATGTAGTTGGATAGATAACTCCGAAAGAGGAATGCAAGTACATAAGGAATATAAGCTTGTGGATGTTAACCGGAGTAGAAAATTTCCAAAGTACGACCCATTTGTGTTGGCATATCAAGTGGAACAAGTTTATTATACTCCTTATCCAGGTATAAAAAAGGATCAAAATCAATGGTCAGCGGTATTTAAAACCAAGGCTAGATCACATGTCGATGCTCCCGTTGATGAATCTTTCTTTCAAGAAAAATGTTACTAATGGTGAAACAATATTGTCACCAATTGAAGTATAAGAAGAAGATGAAGATGAAGATGAAATTGTGGAGGAACCAGAACAGATACAAATTGTGGTAGAGGAGGAAGAGGAGGATGAGGATGAGGAGGAGGAGGAGGACGAAGATGAAGATATTATAGATGCTCTTTGTAAGGATATAGGAATAAATTGTTCAAGTGATGATGATGATTAGGACTTTTATCTATTAGATTTGATAATCTTGTATTTCATGATATTACTGTGTTCATCCTACGTTAATTTGTAGATGTCGTATGGCTAATATCAATGAAATCATCTTATTACCTTTATTATTCAAGTTAATTGTGTAAAGCGGTTCTTTCTAATTGTTGCTATATTAGTTTGATAATATGAGGGGCGGAAGACGACAAGGTAGTGGTAGTCTTCAGGCTGAGGGACGATCGGGAGCTAATGACGAGGACATGCCTGCTCCTCCTCAGCCTCAGCCTATACGTCGACTTCACCTCGATCCTACTGACTATGATGGCGGCATATGGTAAGTATCTCATTTGTTTACTTATTGATCGTATATATATTGACTATAATTTGATTACTTATTGATTATTTTATTTTCAATTTCAACTCTTTTTCAGGTTCAGTCACAAAGAAGTCTTCAATCTTATAACGGAGAACATTGTGACTAACTACAAGGAATTCGCGCCGAACTGGTCGATGACGTCGGATGCGTTGAAGAAGGAATGGTGGATTGGTTTGAGGTATTTATTAACTATTACCTATTTATGTTTCATTATTTATTACCTATTTTCGTTTAATTATTTATTTATTTTCTAAGTATATTATTTTTTGAAACAGAAACATGTTACCTTTCATCCCCGTGACAGAGATGCGGTGAAGGCGGCTTGGACTGACATAATGAAAGAACGCCTACGCAGAATGGTCCATCGGGCTTCCAAGAAAGATACGGAGCACAGACCATCTTGGATATCGGCTGATATACACCGACAGATTCTGGATAGACCCATCGCAGATCCAAAGTTTAAGACCTCATCCGAAAAGAACACCGCCAATAGGATGTCCGAAAGTACCAAAAAAAGGCAAGGCCTTAGGTACTCATATAATGGATCGTAGGAACACCCTCCAAATTATGGATGAAATGGTAATTTCATAGTTTTTACTTCACTTTTTCTCGATTTGAGTAATTTTTTAACAATTGTCTATCATTTCTTGATTTGAGTGTTTTTTTAACAAGTGTTTACGATTTAAATTGTAGGCTGGACAAGATGTGAGGGATGTACCATCCGCCTTGGTTTTGCTCGAGAAGACCAAGAAACATGCCAAAAAGGGATGGGTGTCAACGAAATCGAAAGAATTCTTTGTAAGTTACCACAAACTTTTCTTTATTTTTTAGTAAATTGTTTTAGTATTTAATTAACGTAGATGACACTAATCAAACTTTGTTTTTGTTTTGTAGGGAAAGGTTTTTTCAAGGAAGAGTCGTCTGATAAGTGAAGGGGTACCAGAGGAGCAGATCGACGATAACAAGCTCTACTTTGAAGAACATGGCGGCTATAACAAGAAAGGGCTGATATTTGGTTTGAGAAATGCAGCACCAGTTCTTTACGAACGTCGCCGTCACTCAAGTGCTGGGAACCCTTCATACACCCCAGGTTAGTATTTTGTAGTGTATTGAAGATTAAGATTAACCAATGATTTTATCGTTTATTGAATGAATATAATACCATGTTTATAGATAAGACTCTTAACCAAATTTGACTATTAACCCCAGGTATCGTCGGCAGAGTCCTTGAAGAGAATGATCAGCTAAAGCAACGTGAACTCGAGCAATCTCAAAGGCTTAAGGCTATTGAAGAGTTCTTAAGTCAACAGGGCTTCTCTACTCAAAGTTGTAACCCGAGAGGCTCTTCTCAGCCACGACGTGACTTTGATGATGACGGTGGCGACAATGCTAGGTCAGCCATTTCATCACCCCACAGACCACTCACACCACCGTTAGATAGGTTATATTAGGTTGGTTAGTTTGTCGACCTAGCATTATGTTTAGTTTTATTTTTAAGTTGAATGAAACTATGTAAAACCTTTTTTTTAGTTATGAAAACACCTTTTAAAAATCTTGTCTCGGACAAGTTCTTTGTTTCTGGGTTGTTTTGGCTGAAATGAGCCACTTTTATGCAGGTTTGGAGAGCTTACAAATGGCTAAAATCAACCATTTAGCTGAAATGGGGAGCAGAAAAAACAGCTGAAACCGGAAAAACCTACAGGAATTTGCGACGGAAATGTCCTCTTTTGCGACGGAATTTCCGTCGTAAATGTTGACTGAACTAGACCAAAGTGTCAAAGTCAGTCAAGACTTGCGACGGAATTTCCGTCGCAGAAGAGGAATTTGCGACGGAATTTCCGTCGCAAGCCTTGACTGACTTTGACATTTTGGTCAAGGTCAGTCAAAGCTTGCGACGACAATTCCGTCGCAAAACTTGACCATTACATCGCAAATGTTTGCGACGGACAATTCCGTCGCAATAATTCAGTTTAAGACAAAAAGACGCGACAGACGCTATCCGTCACAAATGTCTCTTTTGCGACGGATTTCCTGTGATTTGCGACGGAACTGTCCGTCGCAAATGCGATAGTATTTTGTAGTGATTATAAACCCAAGAAATTCCATAAACGTTGATGAGCTCCATTTTGGTCATCATTTTCTTTACATATTCTTTATTTTCGGTCACGATTCGACCTCGATTTGCGTGTCTTTGGTTGTTTTTACGTCCATTGCCTCGTATATTCCTATTCTATCCACTTTTTTGTAGGTATTATGGCGGGGGCGAAGAAACGAGAACAAATCGAGGCGGAGTTAGAGCGATTTATGAAGAATTTTGAAGAATTTAGCAAGTTCCATTCCCAGGCCCTCCCAGCCGGTCCCCAATCGGCGGCCGGTCGGCCGGCTGGGGAGCTTTGACTTGACTTTGGAGAAATTATGAAAAATCTTCCGGCCCCCTGAGAAAAGGCTCCCAGCCGGTGGCCAACCGGCAGCCGGTCAGCCGGCTGGGATGCCTATCCCATACTTAGCCATTTTGAAGAAATGAATAATTACGTATGTTGGGGCAGATTATTGAGAAAAGGCTCCCAGCCGGTGGACAACCGGCAGCCGGTCCACCGGCTGAGGGGACCTGTAGCTAACAAAAGAAAAGAAAAAGTCAGATTGCATCAAAAGGCCTCTCAGCCGGTGCCCGACCGGCAGCCGGGCGGTCGGCTGAGGATGAAGGCTATTGAAGAAAAAAGAAGAAAAAAATCAGAAGTCGCCATTTGGATTCTCAGCCGGTCCTAGACCGGCAGCCGGTCGACCGGCTGAGAGGCCCTTTTCGTATTTTCGAGCACTATATAAACCCGCACTTGTATCATTTTGTTATCACGCATTTCTAAGCTTATTTTCTAGGGTTTTACTGTTTCATTGGTTCATACTTAGACACAAAAACTCTCTTAAACATTTTAATCCTCTTTAGATCTTAGTTTAATCTTTCAATTCTTGTTAATCTTTCTTTAGTAATCTACTTAGTCTTGTTCTTGAGCATTTGTAGAGGATATTTTTGGGTTGTAATTTGAAGGGTTTGAGAGAATTCTTCATCTTGTTATCCAAGTTGCTTCCTTTTCCTTTGCTATTGGTATAATCTCTCTAATCTCTACTTAGTTATTGCATTTATTTAAGTTTCTTTTGAATCAATTGTTTACCCTTTACTTGTTCATGATGGTTGGTATTTGTTTATGTCTTATTCACATGTTTTCCCTTGCCATGAGTGAGTAGTCCCTCTACTAGGGTTAGGGGTGAACTTGGGTGGTTGATATTGATGTTTGTTGTTTAGGGTTAGGGTTTAGGTTTCGTCTATGTTAGGTTTACAATGTATGCATGCTAGATGTTTGATGAAATGCCTCAACGACGGTTGGGCATGATTCTTGTTGTTGTTTGCCTTAAACGATAGTCTAGGACCTTCATAGGCATGTGTATGTGTTAGGTTGACCTTGTTTGTAGCGAAAGGTAGAATAGGACTCGACCTTAGGTTAGTCAAATCGAAAGACGAGACGGACCTAGACACAACTTAGATGAGACCACCTACCCCTATACATGTTTGATATCGACTACCCTAGTAACCCCCGACACCCTAGTTGCTTTAATCATCTATTTCATCTCAATTCATTTGCTTGAGTAGTTCTTTAGTAGTTAATTAGTCTTTTCAGTCACAAACCTATTACCCCGACTCTTGCTTAAATTAGAACGTAACTATACAACTATCCCCACCGTCTTCGCGAACGATAACCCTATTATACTACTAATTTGGGCTTTTATAAATGTGTTTGATGCGTGAGAACCGACGACTAAATCCCGCGCATCAAAATGGCGCCGTTGCCGGAGACGGTGTTAGAAGTTGTGTAGTTTAGTTTTAGTTTTAGTCTTGAGTTAGTTGAGCTTGTTTTGTTTTGATCAAAGATTTGGTAGTTAATTGTAGAGTGGTTGCTATATTGCTCACCCTAGTGTCTAACAAACACTAGGACGACTAATTTGTGTGCTAAGTTTTATGCCTAGGGGCGACTCTAATTCCTTGTTGTCAACTTCCGAACCGGAGAGGCTTTTTCGGGCCTTAAGGAGGAAGACCATTGCAAGAGTAAGGATTGCCTCTCAAGCATCTACTAGCCATAACAACCCATTTTCACCCGAACCACCAAGCCCCAATCAAAGCAATCCTAGCCCAACATCCGAAAGTTTCGACAATCCGTTTTATCAATCACCACCACAATCACCATACGTTCCAAATCACCATCAAATTCATATAATGGCCGCTCTTCGTGATCATAACCGGCCCAATCACAATGACACCACCAATCCAATCAACTTTGGTACTCTCGTTCCTCAAAATTTTGAAATACACCCTTCGCAAATGAGTTCTATCGAGAAAAACGCCTTTAGCGGGGCTTCTCACGAAGATGCTCATGGGCACTTGAGAAAGTTCAAGGGTAAAGTCGCAATGATAAAGAAAACGGGAGTGCCCGAGGAGACATTAAGGCTTATGCTCTTCCTCTATTCCTTAACCGACAAGGCGGATAGGTGGTTAAATGTGCATGCTCCAAACACATTCACCACTTGGGACGACTTGGCAACGGCCTTCCTTGCCAAGTACTACATGTCCTCTAAGACCGCGAAGCTCCGAAATGAGATAACTCAAATTCAGCAAGACGAGGGAGAATCTTTGGGAGAAGCTTGGGATAGATACCAAGATTTGCTTGCTAAGTTCCCACACCACGGGATACCCACTTGGTACACGACCCAAACCTTTTTTCAGACCCTTCTCCCACGGACGAAAGAAATGGTTAATGCATCGGCGGGGGGTAGCTTTGACCACTTGCCGCATGAGGAGGGAACGGAGCTAATCAAAAAGATCGTTGATTCGGAGGAAAATTAAGGTACTAGGGGGAATGTCTTGAGAAAGAGTTGCAAGTACCCTAGTGAGCACCTTTCCAACTCAAAGGCGAACGAGGAAACCAATGCCAAGTTGGACATGTTAACCAAGAAATTGGAAGAATTGACTAAGGGCTCCACTAGCAAAGAAACCAAGAGCAATGTCCCGGGGATGTACCAAGTAAATAGTGTTGCTTCGTGTGATTTGTGTGGAGGAAATGGGCACACATTTGTAGTATGTGCAAACAACTCAATTGAGGGAAGTGGAAGCGAGGAAGAATTGTATGCTTTCCAAGCATTCAATAATTCTAGAGGGCAAAATACTTTCAACCCCAATTCAAACTACTATCATCAAGGGATTAGAGGTAGTCCTTATATGAGTTACAAAAGTACCAATGTGTTGAATCCTCATCAAATCCAACAACCTCAAGTGCAAAACCCCCCCGTTTTTCAACCAAGGGGTGGAAACTTCAACCCGAGGAACAATTTCACCAACAACAATTTCTACCAAGGCAACCAATCTAATCAAACCAATCAAGGCTTTCAACAAAGTTTCAATGACCCGAACTTTAACCCCAATTTCCAAAACAACCAAAATCCACAAAATTTCAATCCAAATTTCAACAACAACAATCCAAATTTCAACAACAACCAAAACCACAACCAACACCAAAGCCAAAACTTCAATCCATCACCATTTCAAAACAACTCCAATCAAAATCAAAACAACTACAACCATAACCCACAAAATCCCAACAACCCAAATTACAACCAAAATTTCAACCAAAACTTTCCCCCAAGCAATCAAGGCCAAAACTTCAACAATCAAGCTCCGAAAGGCAACTCCCAAGGTGGGGGTGCAAGGAATGATTATGGGTTCCCCTTGCCCCTCACCAATGCACCTCACCAAGATACTAGTGATTCCCAAGTGGGCGAGTTATTGAAGCTTGTCAAGAACATGCAAGCAACTCACACCCAATAGATGACTAATTTGAAGAGTGCCAACCAAAGGGAGATACGGGAAATGGAGGCTCGAGTTGCCTCTCAAGCTCTAGCAAATCCACAAAGGCCACCGGGCGGCTTCCTTGCCCAAGGTCAAAGTTCCAAAGATGTCTCACACAATCACAAAGCACATGCGGTGATCTTGAGAAGTGGAACGGAGCTAGAGGACCCGTACAAAGACTACAATTATGGTGAAGAGGAGCCTATTTTGGAGCTTGTGAAAGACAAAGGAAAAGAAGTTGATGGTGGCACTTCAAGGGATGATGACTTTTATGTGGAGGACCTCCCTTATGAGGAGAAAGAAGAAGAAGTTATCTTGGAGGAGGTGGATGCTAGACAAGAGGAGTTGGTTGCACAACCAACTACTAAGGTAACAAGCAAACCAACACCCACCAAGGTACTATCTAACCCTCAATCTACTAGCTTGCCTTATCCTTCAAGGGCCTTGAAGGGAAAAGAAAACTTCAAGTTCACCAACTTTTGTAAAATGATTGAAAAACTTGAAATGACTCTTCCCTTTACGGAGGTGATTTTGAATATGCCGACTTACTCCAAATTTTTAAAAGAAATCTTGTCGGGCAAGAGAACCTTGGGTGACCAAGAGGTGATGGCTATGAGGGAGGAGTGTAGTGCACTTCTCCTCCAAAAGGAGCCAAAGAAACTTGGTGACCCGGGGAGCTTCTCTATCCCTTGTATAGTCGGTGGCATTCCAATCTCTCATGCCCTTTGTGATTTAGGAGCTAGTGTAAGTGTGCTCCCTTTGAAAGTTGCAAAAAGAATTGGCTTGAATGATTTAGTTCCCACAAGTATCACACTCCAATTGGCGGATAGGTCCGTCAAGCGCCCTTTGGGAGTGCTTGAGGACGTACCCGTCAAGGTGGGTAAGCATTTAATCCCCGGCGATTTTGTTGTCCTTGATATCCCGGAGGATAGCCACACTCCCATCATCCTTGGTAGGCCTTTCTTGGCTACCGGAGGCGTATTGATAGACGTTAAGAATGGGCGGCTCACCTTTAGAGTTGGGGATGACAAAATTGAGTTTAATCTACCTACTATGATGAAAGGTCCAAAGCATGATGAGGCGTTTACATTGGACATTGTGGAGCAAGTGGTAAGGGAGACGGTAGAGATGGAAGAAGAGAAGGAAAGTCACATGGAACAAATATGTGGCATCACAACTTGTGAAGACAAAGAAATGGATGAGAACATTGAGCTAGAAGATGAGGAAGTTGAGAAGGTGGAGGGAATGCTCCCTCCAAAGGTACAACTCAAAACCCTTCCTCCCTCCCTCAAGTATGCCTTTCTTGGGGAGGGAGAGGCTTACCCGATGATCATCAATGCCAACCTCAATGAGCAACAAGATTCCAAACTCATTTCAACTTTAAAGGATCATATGATCTCATTGGGGTATAGCCTTGATGACATCAAAGGGCTAAGCCCGAACCTTTGCATGCATAGAATAATTCTTGAGGAAGGGAGTCGACCTAGAGTGGAAGGTCAAAGGAGATTGAATCCGAAAATGGCGGATGTAGTGAAGGGTGAAGTTCTTAAGTTGCTTCAGGCCGGAATCATATATGAGATCACGGATAGCCGGTGGGTGAGCCCCGTCCATGTTGTCCCCAAGAAGGGGGGTGTAACTTTGGTTACACAAGAGGATGGGACTCTCCTACCGACTCGTCCGGTGACGGGTTGGAGGATGTGTATTGATTACCGCAAGTTGAATGCGGCCACTCTCAAAGACCATTTCCCAATCCCCTTCATTGATCAAATGTTAGAGAGACTTGCGGGGCATTCGTACTATTGTTTTCTTGACGGTTATTCCGGGTTTTTTCAAATACCCATTCACCCGGAAGACCAAGAGAAAACAACTTTTACATGCCCCCAAGGTGTGTATGCTTATCGGAGGATGCCATTCGGGTTGTGTAATGCACCCGGCACCTTTCAAAGGTGCATGATGGCCATCTTTGCCGATTTTCTTGAGAAATCTATGGAGGTTTTTATGGATGATTTTAGTGTTCATGGTGATTCTTTTGATCTAGGACTTTCTAATCTTGTAAATGTGTTGAAAAGATGTGAGGAGCACAACCTTGTCCTCTTGGGAAAAGTGCCATTTCATGGTAGAGGAGGGGATTGTGCTTGGTCACATAGTGTCCAAGAGGGGGATAGAAGTCGATGGTGCAAAAGTGGCGGTCATTGAGAACTTGTCACCCCCCACCAATGTGAAAGGGGTGAGGAGTTTTCTTGGGCATGCTGGCTTTTACCGGCGTTTTATCAAGGATTTTTCAAAAATTGCCAAGCCATTGACTTCTCTTCTTCTCAAGGATGCTCCCTTTTTGTTTACTAATGATTGTCTTGAAGCCTTTTCTAGGATCAAAGAAGCACTTGTGACGGCTCATATTATTCGTGCTCCGGATTGGGGATTGCCTTTTGAGATCATGTGTGACGCATCCGATTACGCGGTAGGAGCGGTCCTAGGTCAAGTTGTGGATAGGAAACACCACGTGATATACTATTCAAGCAAGACTCTTGATCAAACTCAAGCAAAGTATTCCACGACCGAAAAGGAGATGTTGGCAATCGTGCATGTCATTGAGAAGTTTAGGCAATATCTCATGGGATCTAAAGTGGTGGTGTACTCCGATCACACCGCTTTGAGGCAATTAATGTTGAAGAAGGATGCCAAGCCAAGACTCTTGAGATGGGTCCTTTTACTCCAAGAATTTGATCTAGAGATAAGAGACAAGTTGGGGTCGGAGAACGTAGTTGCGGACCACTTGTCTAGATTGACTTTTGAGGATCATGGTTTGCATGATAGGGATGGCTCGATCAATGAATGGTTGCGTGAGGATAGTTTGATGGCAATAGGCAATAAGTTGCCTTGGTTTGCGGATATTGCCAATTATCTTGTTAATGGCTTTATCCCGGAGGAGTTGGAAGCAAGAGATAGGAGAAAATTGAAAGTGGATGCTAAGAGATATTTTTGGGATGATCCCTACCTTTTCAAAAAGTGTGGGGATGGACTCTTGAGGAGATGCGTATCAAAGGAAGAGGGGCTTGAAATTGTGGATCGGCTTCACAACTCCGCCTATGGAGGGCACTTGGCGGCTTCACGGACTATAGCCAAGGTTCTTCAAGGAGGGTTCTTTTGGCCTTCTATGTTTAAAGACATTCACGATGTAGTTAGATCTTGTGACGCTTGTCAAAGGTCGGGCAACATCGGTAAAAGGAATGAGATGCCCCTAAAAACCATCTTGGAGATTGAGTTGTTTGATTGTTGGGGGATTGACTTCATGGGACCTTTCCCAAATTCATGCGGGAATGAGTACATCTTGGTAGCCGTGGACTATGTCTCGAAATGGATAGAGGCGGTTGCCTCCCCCACCAATGACTCCAAGGTAGTGGTAAAGCTCTTCAAGACCATCATCTTTCCCCGTTTTGGTGTACCCCGAATTGTGATAAGTGATGGAGGTTCCCACTTCCGGAAACATACATTCAAAGCCCTTCTAGCCTCTTATGGAGTGACCCACAAGGTAGCACTTGCCTACCACCCTCAAACTAGTGGGCAAGTGGAAGTTTCAAACCGTCAAATCAAGGCTATTCTAGAGAAGGTGGTGCAAAAGAACCGGAAAGATTGGTCTCAAAAGTTGAATGATGTGCAATGGGCTTTGAGGACGGCTTACAAAACGCCTATAGGAATGAGTCCCTACAAGCTTGTGTACGGGAAAGCATGCCACCTACCGGTGGAGCTTGAGCACAAGGCTTGGTGGGCCTTGAAGGAGATGAACTTCGACTTAGACATGGCCGGGGAGAAAAGATTCTTGCAAATAAGTGAGCTTGAGGAGCTTAGATATGAGGCTTATGAGAGTTCAAAACTCTATAAGGAGCAAACGAAGAAGTGGCATGATGCCAAGTTAATGAAGAAGAATGTGAGCATAGGAGACCTTGTTCTCCTTTTCAATTCAAGAGTCAAGAACTTTCCGGGAAAGCTTAGATCACGATGGTCCGGGCCCTTCAAGGTAGTGGATATTTCACCTCATGGGGCCTTTGAACTTTGGAGTGAAGGCGGTGGCACCTTCAAAGTCAACGGACATCGGATTAAGCGCTATTATCAAGGAGATTCCAAAGGCACCGTAGAAGTTATTGACCTCGGGGACCCACTCCCCGAGGAGGATTGATTTCAAGGAAGTTTGTTCATGAAAGGTTTGGTGGAGTCACTTAATAACCACCGGTTGTAAGTATTAGTTTTCTCTCTTTCAAGTAGTTTGCATGATAGTTTAATGGTTAGTTCGGTTTTTAGTTTAATTTTTAGCTTGCATGAGATATTTGGATATGATGGTTGCTTGTTTGTGGGTAACTCATGAGTATAGTCGGAGGATTATAGGCAAAACCGTTGTTGGCAAAGTCGATTTTTATGTTCAATTAAATTATTTTTCGAAATTGTGTACAGGTACTCCCAGCTGGCCCAACGGCCGACGGTACCATACCGGCTGGGAAGGCCTGGACACATTTCTGTTTTTGATAGTTTATTTGGACAGATTTCAGATTTTGCATCCCCAGCCTGCACCTAACCGGCAGCCGGTCAGCTGGCTGAGAAGACGAATACTTATTCAAAAAATCGAAAAATTCAAGAAGCTTGATTCCCAGCCGGTAGGCCGGCAGCTGGTCCACCGGCTGAGAGTCATGAGTGTGAACCATATTGAAGAAAAGCAAAGGAGAAAGCATCCCCATCCGGTCGGCCGGCAGCCGGTCCGCCGGCTGGGAGTTTTTGTAAGTGAAGAAAAAGCAGACAATGAAGGCTCCCCAGCCGGTCCGCCGGCTGGGAGCTTTTGTGAGTGAGGTTGAAGGAGAAGAGAAGAGGAAGGGAAGCTGAAGACGGATTTTGAGCCGGTCGGCCGGCAGCCGGTCCGCCGGCTCAGAATCAAGTATCTAAAAAAAATTTTCGAAAAATCAAAAAAATCCTAACCCTAACTCTCAGCCGGTCGGCCGGCGGCCGGTCCCGAACCGGCTGAGAGGCCCCTGTCGCGGAATTAAAAACACACGCACCCCTTCATTTCTTCCTCATTTCACTTCATTTCTTCATCTTTCTTCCTTATTTCCTCCTCTCCCTTTCATCCCTTACCTTCAAAAACACCACCAAACACTCCCAAATCAAAACCCCCTTCATTCCCTCATCACCTCACCTTAAAAATAGCCATGTCTGGAAGAACGGAAAGGAGGTCAAAGTCAAGACACGACCCTATGGTGGAGCAAGAAGTGCAGAATGTGATGGATAGTAGCAACATTGGCCCGGATCCTTGCTTTCCCGGACTCCACTTTGCTACAATTCAACAAAAAGGTAATTTCACCTATTTTAAGCATCGCCCCCTTCACCCGACTAGGTTTATTGATAGAGCCGCTTTGAGGGAAATAGGGATTGAGAAAATAACCGCGACTCTTTTTGAGGGTATGGGTATGAAAGCTTTGTATGAAACGAAACCGGTTCACACATCTCCCCGGTTAACTTGGGAATTTTTGAGTTCTTTGGTAGTCACTAAGAACCGAACCATGGGAAAAGTTGCCTTCTTAGAGTTCCGATTGATGAATAAGGAACACCGTCTCACATTAGAGGAATTTGCCTTAATTTTTGGGCTCGACGGAAAATTGCCCATTAAGCCTCCGGAGGGCTTTAATACCGAGCTCATTTGGACAGCCATCACCGGTCTTGTAAGTGATAGAACCAAGAAGAAACCGGCTAATAGGGTGCATTTGGCACCGATTAGGATATGGCATAGGTTCATGGGGTGGACCGTTTTCTCTAGGGATGAACCGCATAATTTCACTACTACGGAGCTCGAGATACTTGGTTGTTATTCGGTTGGTGGCCCGAAACTAAACATTGCTCACCATATGGCCCTTCATTTGAGTAGGTTGGCATCCCAACCTCAGCTTACTACCCCCATTTGTGTTGGGGGGATGGTCACTTTGATTGCCAGTAACCGTTGTCAGAGGCACTTCACTGTTGACTACATTCAGGGTGAGAACGTGTTATCTCGCCGGTACTTACAGGAGGCTTTGGGGTGGATCAAGTATAACCCCAGCGATCGTAATGAGTATTGGCAGATTCGTGTTGATAATAAGTTCAGGAACTCGGTGCCCCTGCCTAACACCGAGAGGATGAGAGTTGTGCCCGGGAACACCTCCTACCTCTTTGATATAGAGGTGGACCCCGAGGAGCTCCCTCCCGACCAGCGTGCTCCGAGAGTTTACACCAGAGATAGAGTCGGTGCCACTCCTTCCGACCTCCAGTTTGAGCCATTTCAGCAGCCCCCCATTACCATGTCCCAGTTCCAGAGTGGTCCCTCATACTTCCAGGGATCTACCTCCGCCTCCAGTTCATCTTCATCTTCATGCCCCCAAGAGATTATAGATTTCATGGCCCGGGTTGACTTGGGAATAAAGAAAGCAGCGGATCTAGCAGACGAGCGCCAAGCATTGGCCGATGAGCGTCATAGGGATGTGACCTATAGGCTTGATTACCTCTACCATGATCAAGCCTATGGGACATTTCCGAGGTATGATCAGTCCATTCGCCAGGGTCTTCATCATCCGGATAGTGGTCGACCGTCATACTACATGCCTCCTGAGAGGGGTTATGTGCCCCCCGAGGGGCGTTTTTACGGGGAGATTAATGTTTGCCCGGGGTACTTCTCCAACCCGATCTTTCCCCCGAATTTTCGTGGAGTCCGGACCCTCCCCCTCGAGGACACCCTTCTCCTCATGGCATGTATGGTGATCCAGGAGCTAGTGGCTCACACGCCTCTCCCTTCCGTGATTTCGTGACCAACCCGGGAGACTACATGGTAGTAGATGAGGGCAATGGAGAGGGAGATGTAAGCGGTACCGGAGGTGATGGAGATGATGATGATGGTGATGAGTGACCACCTTTGGAGGTGGTTGGTGATGATTATGCTCCCCACAGAAAAATCTAAAGCAAGTAACTCCCTTAATCCAAATTTCGATTTAGTTTGCATTTCCTTTCTAGCAAGCATTTAGAGTAGTTAGTTTAGTTTAGTTAGTTTGTTTTAGTTTTATTTTCATGTTTTCACATCATTAGTTTAGATGCATATAGTTGCATTCATGTAAATGTATTAGATTTATATTTTTGTATCATATTGTCACATGTAGTTTGCATACATGTAGATTAGAGCATTTAGTTTAGTTTTTAGTTTTTCATCTTCTTTTGTTTCTTTTTGTTTTTATTGCTTTCATAAAAATCAAAAATCCAAAAAAATTGAAAAACCAAAAACTTTCAAAAATATGTTCTTTATTTTCCGGTTTTCCTCCTCACATTATGCATATAAATAAGTGTGGGGAGGAAGAACCGTTTATTTCAAACAAAAATACAAAAACAAGTTTTTATTTTCTCAAAAAATTCAAAAAAGTCAAAAACATGTTGTTTTCGTTCTTTTTCCTTCATTTCCCCCTTGCACTTTGTTCCATTGAGGACAATGTAAATCTTAAGTGTGGGGAGGGAAAATATCCACTTTGTGAATATTTGTTTGCTTTTGTAAATACGAAAAAACTCCAAAAATGCCAAAAAAATCGAAAAATTTGAAAAATTCAAAAACATGTTTTTATCTTATTAGTGTAGAATTGTATATACTTGTGTTTGCTTTCTCTCCTTTCGCATAGGCAACACTCGCTTGAGCACCGCTTTGGATTTTGAAGACGCCACGGTATGATCGTTCCAACCTCTATCTCACTCTCATTTTCATTCTTTTGTTACAATTGAGGAGGATGGGCATGTATTTGGAGGATGTGGAGTGTATTGTGGAGTTTGTGTGTGGCTTGTGTGCTTTTGTGCTGTTAGGAGATGTGTTAGTTTTGTTTGCCATGTAGTTTGATAGTCTTTTTTTGCTTTATAACATGTCTATATTAGTTGCGTTCATGGCATGTAGTTGTGTTTAGGATAATGTTTTGAAAATGCCTAATTGAGAACTTTGTCAAAATCGTTTAGGCCATTGCAAATAATTCTTCTACTTGTGACTTTGTCTTTTAGAATGATTTTTAAAACACCCTAGGTCATGCTTTTCTAGTATCTTTCTGACCATGGTCCAATACCGAGTCAAGGGTTTGCATGTGAGTCACCTTGTCCACCCCCGTGATGTGAAGTGGTTTTGATTATCTTGTCTTGGTGACCTTGTTCGACTTGGCGGTTTGGCAACCCAAAAATAACTTTCATGAATAAATTTGGAATGCTCTTTTCAATGATTCTAAGAAGTGGAAATGTTTTGAAGGAAAAAGAAACCTCAAGTGAAAAACAAAAAAAAATGGTTGTTGAAAAAGAATAAGAACATGTTGTTTTGGTGGAGGCGTACCACTTCGATGTGCTTTGGAGGGTAGCCATTGAGTTGGCTTCCCACTTGGTTGTGAATTCGACCGCCCAAAGACAGAGTGATTGTCACCCCGATAAGCTATTGTCTAGAGGTTAACCGGTTGCCTAATAAGCGATTGGAGAAAGCAAAGGACATTAGCACGCGTGGGACAAACCCCATCCTAAATCATGACATGAAAAAGAAATGAAAAATTGAATGAGGTCAAGTTTTGATTGTAATCCACCATTTTGCATTGATTTGAGCGTTTCACTCCGAAAAATCAATTTTGCCATGCCGTTTTGTCGATCTTGGGACGACCCATGACCTTTACTTTGTGAAGAATCTAGACTTGTTATATCTTTTGCCTTTAGCATTGCGGGGATCATCATTCCATTCCATCCGATCGCCCTTGACAAAAGTATTTGGATAACAGTTATGAAAGTAGCCTAGTTTAGCATGATTTGGCGGTGTTTTGTAGTCATCCTTCTTGCCTTAGTGACTTGTAGAATTAATATTTGTGAGGGAGTTTACGATTTTGAATTTGTTCCCTTTTAGTTGTTTTCCGCCGCTTGAATGAGGCAAGCGGTTTTCTTTTCCTTTTTCCGATGCATGTTGCTTGTCTATACGTGTTATGTTTTTATTTGTTGGCATCAAAAGTTTTGTAGCAAGACCTTACTTGCCTTGCAATAGGGCGTTCTTCCTCATGAATGTCAAATTGCGAGTTGAAAGGGCTACGGGTGTAGCTAAACCCGATTCGGCTTATAGTTAGCTTAGTTAGTTTGTTTCTTTGTTTTTAATAAGGGTTATGTAGTTACTTGATCTCTTAATCGAGGACGAGTAAGGTTTAAGTGTGGGGAATTCTGATGAGCTCCATTTTGGTCATCATTTTCTTTACATATTCTTTATTTTCGGTCACGATTCGACCTCGATTTTCATGTCTTTGGTTGTTTTTACGTCCGTTGCCTCGTATATTCCTATTCTATCCACTTTTTGTAGGTATTACGGCGGGGGCGAAGAAACGAGAACAAATCGAGGCGGATTTAGAGCGATTTCTGAAGAATTTTGAAGAATTTAGCAAGTTCCATTCCCAGGCCCTCCCAGCCGGTCCCCAACCGGCGGCCGGTCGGCCGGCTGGGGAGCTTTGACTTGACTTTGGAGAAATTATGAAAAATCTTCCAGCCCCCTGAGAAAAGGCTCCCAGCCGGTGGCCAACCGGCAGCCGGTCAGCCGGCTGGGATGCCTATCCCATACTTAGCCATTTTGAAGAAATGAAGAATTACGTATGTTGGGGCAGATTATTGAGAAAAGGCTACCAGCCGGTGGACAACCGGCAGCCGGTCCACCGGCTGAGGGGACCTGTAGCTAACAAAAGAAAAGAAAACGTCAGATTGCATCAAAAGGCCTCCCAGCCGGTGCCCGACCGGCAGCCGGCCGGTCGGCTGAGGATGAAGGCTATTGAAGAAAAAAGAAGAAAAAAATCAGAAGTCGCCATTTGGACTCTCAGCCGGTCCTAGACCGGCAGCCGGTCCTAGACCGGCTGAGAGGCCCTTTTCGTATTTTCGAGCACTATATAAACCCGCACTTGTATCATTTTGTTATCACGCATTTCTAAGCTTATTTTCTAGGGTTTTACTGTTTCATTGGTTCATACTTAGACACAAAAACTCTCTTAAATATTTTAATCCTCTTTAGATCTTAGTTTAATCTTTCAATTCTTGTTAATCTTTCTTTAGTAATCTACTTAGTCTTGTTCTTGAGCATTTGTAGAAGATATTTTTGGGTTGTAATTTGAAGGGTTTGAGAGAATTCTTCATCTTGTTATCCAAGTTGCTTCCTTTTCCTTTGCTATTGGTATAATCTCTCTAATCTCTACTTAGTTATTGCATTTATTTAAGTTTCTTTTGAATCAATTGTTTACCCTTTACTTGTTCATGATGGTTAGTATTTGTTTATGTCTTATTCACATGTTTTCCCTTGCCATAAGTGAGTAATCCCTCTACAAGGATTAGGGGTGAACTTGGGTAGTTGATATTGATGTTTGTTGTTTAGGGTTAGGGTTTAGGTTTCGTCTTTGTTAGGTTTACAATGTATGCATGCTAGATGTTTGATGAAATGCCTCAACGACGGTTGGGCATGATTCTTATTGTTGTTTGCCTTAGACGATAGTCTAGGACCTTCATAGGCATGTGTATGTGTTAGGTTGACCTTGTTTGTAGCGAAAGCTAGAATAGGACTCGACCTTAGGTTAGTCAAATCGAAAGACGAGACGGACCTAGACACAACTTAGATGAGACCACCTACCCCTATACATGTTTGATATCAACTACCCTAGTAACCCCCGACACCCTAGTTGCTTTAATCATCTATTTCATCTCAATTCATTTGCTTGAGTAGTTCTTTAGTAGTTAATTAGTCTTTTCAATCACAAACCTATTACCCCGACTCTTGCTTAAATTAGAACGTAACTATACAACTATCCCCACCGTCTTCGCGAACGATAACCCTATTATACTACTAATTTGGGTTTTTATAAATGTGTTTGATGCGTGAGAACCGACGACTAAATCCCGCGCATCAAACGTGAACAAAAACCTTCAAGCAAATAAACGACAATTTAATTTCATAAACGGCAGAGCATAGATAGATACCATTATGCTGAGATCCCCTTCAAATTAATCAAAACTTACGGAATTTATAAGTGGCAGATCAAACTTAGCTCACATCAGTCTTAAATTCAAAAGAAGTTAAGGACTTGGTGACGATCCAAACAAAGATAAACGTTCCCAAACAAAACAATAAACGACAATTCCTGATAAACTACCATATATTTCGTAAATTCCAGAAACATACCACAAAATCGGCAGATTTCATAACACAGCCAATCATAATTATCTAACAACAAGCTTTAATTCCAGACTAAGAATCCTAAATTACATGTGTAATTGAAGGACATACCTAATCCCAATCTGGCACCGAAACACAGAATTGTAACCTCAAATGAAAGCTCGAATTGACCACACCAGTTAGGTACTTCGGAATTTGGACGGATCGAAGCTGAGAGTGGGCAAGTAGAAGACTTTTACCATCAACCTTGAGCAGGTTTTTGGGGGAATTTTAGATGTCGGGGTGTGTGAGATTACAGATAGATGGTACGAATGTATGGACGACCTAGATCAACAGTTCAGATGTGTAATGGACGGTCCTGATTGTAAACGAATTAGACGGTTGAGATCATACATTTAAATGAAGATTGTGGCCGGGATCACTTAAGAAACTTATATTGACGGACCATATTTTGCTTCGAAAGATGCAATGAATGGCTAAGATCGAAATTGGAAAAAATAGATTTATGAATGGAGGGTTCAGATTCAATTGGAAAATTTGGATGGAAGGTTGTGATTGAAATTGGAAAAAATCAATTGAATTGAAATTAGAATCGATGGTGAGGATTTGATTGAAAATTGAGATGGATGGTGTAGATTGAAATTGGATTGTCGATTGCTTTTTAGCGATTCGGCACTATTCATTTGCATTTTTGGAAGTTCTCACCTTTTAAGAGGAAAGGACTAGCTTATCTATATAGTACTTACTACATAGTTTTACAGTCATACATAGTTATAAATAAACTCGGTATGGTTGTATAAGAAAGAAAAATTTGATAGTTTTTTACAAAAACAGATTAACATGTAAACTGAATTGAACTTATTTATATAAATTACTTAAATATTTAAAAAATTATTATTATCGTATTACTTTTTACTAAAATAATAACCTTAGTTAATGACTTAAATATTAAATAAAATTAGAGAGTTTGTGAAAGATTATAATCAAATTGTACTATCTTTATATCAAAAGACAAAAAAAAATTATGAAAAAAGATTGTACAAAATATTTTTCTAATATCATACAATATTATTTGTGTAACAAATTTAAAAAACATTTCGAAGGTGTTTCGTTGACTATTTTGGAACAAAATAGATTGAATTGAGTCGATTTAAGTGTTTTGTTAAGTAACTTTAGAACGGAATTAAATACCCGATGCATTTCATACTCTGATACTCATCATCTCTCCTTGGATTCAAACTTTATTCTCTCATTTTATAACTTGTGGTTAACCATACAAGATTAACCAAGTATGGATTTAGAACCCATACCAACAAACTTTTTGGGGCCCTGAAATCCGTTTGTGTAAATTATAGACATATTTATCTTGGGATCCTGAAATCCCGAAATGTAAGCCGTTTAGGAGGTCGCATTGAATTACGTTTCATTTCGGCTCATTTTTTTGGTTGCGTGTGAGGGGTCGCTTCATGAGTTACCTATTCGATTTTCAGTCTTAAGTAATAAGTATTCAACTATTTGAGAGAAGTATCTGATTTTCGTCCAAGACTTGTTTATCGCATACCGGAACCCACATATGTCCTATGTTGCTTCTCAAAATTTGTGTGGTTGCTTTATTTGAAACCAGGAACCGTCCGTATGATCTACAGACAAATTTAGTTTCGGAAACCTGAAATCTTGAAAAACGTTTAATATGCATAGATTTTGTCGTACCGGGTCATATTTATTTCCCTCTTAGCTTTTCCACAATGTGTCCCTGATCGCTTTAAGAGTTATCGTATTTGATTTTAACCCTAAAAAACAAAAAATCATCTATTTTTAAAAAATAACCTGATTAGCCTCTAAGACCCGTTTATTGCGTACTAACATCCTCAAATGTCCTATATTGTTTCTCAAAATTTGTGTGGCTTTTTTATCCAACCCTAGGCATATTTCGTATGATTCACAGACGTTTTTTTGTCTCGGGACCCTAAAATCTAAAAAACTGTGTATATACACTTTCAACGTGCCGTTTGGGAGGTCGTGGCGGATCATGTTTTTTTTCCTGCCTATTTTTTTACTACACGTTAGGGGTTGATTCATGAGTTACTATATTCGATTCTTAGTCCCAAACAAGAAGTATTCGCCTATTTATTTCTGAGTAGTACCTGATTTTCGTTTAATACTCGTTTATTACATACCGACACCCTCAAATGGTGTCTTTTATTTCAAGATTTTGGCCTATGCCAAATTTGAACATAAGCAATTTTGTCTTGAAATTATGGGTCTTCTTGCGCGATCCATGGTCCTCTTTCGGCCTAAATAAATGGTCAAGCCCTACCGGAAAACGAGCTAAGCTCGGTCGGACTACTAGCTCGGACTTGGTCAGTTTGATCACTTGATGTATAATGAATGTAATCCAGTGTATGAAGGGTACTTATGTTTTACAATACAAACATTAAATTAGAGTAGCCAACTTAAATTTTATTATGTCGATCATATAACAATTATAACATCATCTCTTACATTTTATTCTTCAATAATATTAAAAGTTGGACAATAATAATTAAATAGTAATCCGTACCATATTTACGGTCTTACATAAAACATCACTTTGTTAAAAATTAATATTTCGTTTGGTCGGAAGAATGACTACAGCATCGGCATTGCTTCCGTATAACATCACAAGTAGCTCCACCCAAGGCATCAACAGTTTCAGCATTTGTACCAAAGGCAACAGTTTCTGCACAATATGCATTACAATCGTAATTGTGTCGACATGGTACATTTTGTATAGTTCTGCAGTGTTCACCTAAATTACGTTTACCTACAAAAATGTTAACAACATTAAGAAAGCGTAATAAATATAAATATGTACACATTACAACTTAATTAAAATCATAATCTTTAATTATTAGGATGCAAATTCAACGATAATGTAACATAGAAAACAACAAACCATAATTTATACGTGAACCGCTTTAAGTTTATGACAAATATTATTGTGTTAAACGTTAATTCGTGTAAGCTTTATTTACAATTTACGATACCTGAAGATTGGACAACAAAAGCGGATACAATGATGAATAATGTTACAAATGCGATCCTTAGAGTTGCCATTAAGTATTAGCAAGAATATTTTGTGAAATTTTCAAGAAAAGATATACGAATTTTTTTTCTACTTTTTATTTTTAAATAGGACTATGAAAGTATTGTCATTTTATATAGTTGCTTGTTGTTAAAAGAATATCTCTATATAGAAGCACATAAAAATATAATCTATAACTAATTTACATTTTAGCCTAACCTTATTTATATAGGGAAAAATTATATGTTTCCTTTTAAATTATCAATAAAAATTGATCAGTATCCAAAATTAAACGATTTAATTTATATATCCTAACGTAATTGTTTACGTACATGATATAGACATTGACGGTTTTTCGCTAATTAATTTCTTCATCTTTATTGTGGGTCCCGCTTTTAATGGTAGGATGAGTTACCTGGATGCAGAAATTTGATTTAAAAATTTCTGTAATCATTTAATATATTAAAGCAACGGCCGGTAACCGCTATTTTAGAGTAAAAATGTGACATGTCGCGCTCATATCGATCGACCGTATAAAATACGGATTTGTACAAAGTAAATACGTAAAACAAATACCCACTCATCCACTATCCCCTACTCTTTCCTAAAATAACTGCTACGTAATTAATTAAGTTCATCACCCTCTCTAATCTGTAAAAGTTACTCCACCCTATTTTACATTTGTCTCGATCGTCTCGTCATCTTAATTCCTTGAATTTTTGCTAAACTATAAAAGTAGTACTCCGTACTTTTTATCAACTTATACTTTTCATTCCCACATAAATATGGCGTCTCGATTTGTATCTCGACTTTCCAAAATTCCAAAATTGAAGAAGAAAAAGAATAAGAAAAAGAAAATGGATACGCTTTGGAATTCGAGCAAATATCCAGTGAGTCACTATAGTCAATTACCTTATCAATTTTCAAGATTTGACTATTAGTAATTGATACGGACTATTAATTTTTTGACTTTTAATTGGATTTAATATGAAATAATTTTCAATTAGGATACTGAGAAATATTGATTGATATATTTTGTATTTGCGCGTTTCGGTGGTGGGTGACTTTGTTAAGCAGGTTGAAGTTGGTCATTTATTGTATATTGGGAAGGCAATAAAGGAGATGTTAAGTTCAATTTCAATTAGAAAACACACAATATAACCATGTTGAAAACATTACTGCAAAATAAGCTCTTTATATTATGATTGTATGACCCGAAAAACTCTCGATAGTATGGATAATTATAGCAATTCAGAATTGTACTATTAAAATTATTATTGGACTACTCACATTTTCGTTAAAACTGTCGTTTTCTTCTTCCTTTGATCAATCAGGGGCTTTTTGTTATCATTTACATTTGTTTTATTTATTTTTTTATCTTTGTGGTGCATGAACTCTTTACTCATTCATATAAAGGGCAAAAATTCATATTATTTTAAAAACAATTTGTAATTTATTCTTCATACAATGTACGAATTTCTTCTTTCAAAACATGCCGAATACCAGATTTTCGCAAAGCATTTAATATCCAGCCATAATTTTTAATAATTATCGTATAATAGTTTACTATTATTAATCACGACATATTTTTAGACATGACCGATTTTATGAAACTATTTTTGGGGTCATGTGTAAGAAGGTCCGGAAATTTAAGGTGCAAGAAAACAATTTGATGAATATAATATAACTATTAATGTAGTGGAAGAAAATTTTCAATATTTGTAATGTTTTTTTAGCATATGTGAGATATTATAAATTGCTTTAACACTATACTACGCAAAACAAAGGTCAACATGACAAAAATTGTTGGGAAATGTGTCCTCAACAATAGTGCGATCACGTAATTAAATCTCATAACGAGAATGCGCAAGGGATGATGCGATTTATATTAGTCAACTGACCAACATTAATCGGTAATGATTGGCTAGCTAGAGTTTGACATTACTGTCGTATGACGGTGGTGGTCAGTTGATCCCTTTAGGTCACACCTTTAGGACAATTCCCTTAATTGACAAAAATGATCAAATGTATATTGATACGATTTGCTCATATTCCTTAAACTCGTATATCGAGAAATTAGAGGTTAAATCTTAATGTAAGATTTATGTTTAAAATTGAAGTGTGTCAATTGTTAAACGATAAACGATATTTTATTATATCGTAATTAGAATGAATTGGGTTATAATTATTACAAAGGTTGTAAATCGTATTGACGATAAATAATCATTTTATATTTGTAATTTCGAATTACTTGTCAATTAACAAATATGATTTGGTTAATTATATACAATATTTATAAGATAAATATTTATATGTTTTAAATGTTCTAAAACATTTTATTAACTAGTGACATATAAGATGTCACACTTTGTACAATTATGCAATTGACAAATTTATAAAATGAAATCCATTTTATGGATTAAGGGTGCCGGTTTTGGTGAGGGTTGTTAATGGCATGATTAGTGTTTATTAGGGTATAAAACACAATCATTAAAGGTGTCTTGAAAGACTATACCTATAGCCACCCTAAGAAACCTTGAGAAGGGAACTTGTCCCCTTCTTTTCTCCTTCCCATACCCGGCCACCACTCCCCATATACTCCTTAGTTAATTGTTAATTAAGACTAGGGTTTATACAATATATATATATGATATATGTCACACCCATTATCTTCTTCTCTTGGCCGAAAAATATCACTAAGCAAGAGAAAATATATTAACCTCTAAATTGATATTATAAGAAGATAATAACATACTATTTGTAGTATTTGAGATAATATTCTAATTAGAGAGATTAGAATAATTTAAGGAAAACCGGTTTTTGTGCTAGCTTGTTCAAGATCTCGGTTGGTTAAGGGTTGTCTTGGTGCATCCAAAGGAGGTATTCTTATTTGGGTACTAGGAGGATCATCCTTGCTAAATATTCGGACCGTGTGTAAGGGTTCGAAAACTCTCTCATTTCCGCATTTTCATAGCATGCATAAGATCGTTAACAAGTTTATTAAAATGTTAATTACTAGATTAGCTTAGTATGACTAAAGATTAGTTTATGAGTAACTAATAAAACCCAACAATTGGTATCAGAGCAATAGGTTGTTTGCATGCTTTCCGTTTACGTTTTTACGGAGTTATAGAGATAACAAAATAAAATTGAAATTTTCGTTTAATATAAGATATGCACGAAATAATTTAAGCATGATTACCTAATGTTTTCTAAAATGTTTTAGAATATTTGGAATATATTTTGCATGAATATTGATTAATGGTATATTAAATCTCAGATTTTATAGAGTTTTAATGGTTAAAATCGTTTATTTTGGGAAAAATAGCAAAAATCATCTTTTGGCCGAGATTGTTCAGTATGTTATCATATTTTCTATGATATGAATATGATTTTTCGTAAATTATGGACTTATAAAACGTGTGATATGAATTTTAAGTGTTAAAATGCAATAAGATGAATAAAAATGGGTTAAAATAGTTATATTATGAATTTGACTATAAAACTTTATGAGGATGTCACGTGCAATATTTAAAATTTATGCTAAATTTTCCAGAAATTTATCTCAAATATTGCAATATTATAGATTTTTAATGTAAAAATCGGGTAATTAGTGACATAATTTCGACTTTAATAGTTTAAGTTGGAATTTGGCCATAAAAATTTAACACGATGTCATATATATTATTTCCAGCATGTATAAAATTTTCGAGAATTTTATCTTAATGCTTGAGAAATAATTTTAAAGGTTAAAATCGTACGATATATGACGTAAATCGTTAAAATTTGCAAAAGTTGTTAAAATGGCCGAAAAATGTAACCCATATTAGTCATATATGATATGTTCATCATAAAAATTTTCTTGGGAGCCAAAAGTTTCAGATTTGTTTTAATTTTAATTTGTTAAAAGTAGCATTTAAAATTGAATATTTAGAGTCATCTATTTAAAATTTCGGCTATGGGGCAATGTGCCATTTAATTTTCTGTCCATTTTGTGTTCCTAAAATGTTTTGGAAGGTATAAAAATATTATTAGTATTTAATTTACATTTATGAAGTTAATTATTGAATTTTCCGACTTAAAATGCTCGTTTTACATCTTATTTACGAAATAATATTAAAACCGTATGAATACTAATATTCTAAGATTCTGAAAATTTTAAGAACATTCTGGATTTTTTCAAAATTTGAATTTTGAATTTTCGAAATTTTTATGACTCTTTTGGATTTTATATTATTTTTCCCGTAAAACCGAGTAATACCGATCAATATTGAAATATATTAAGTTAAGTCATGTTCAAAGTTTGAGTAAGACTAAATTTTGAATCCTATGCGAGTTAGGATGATTAACTTAAGGATAAAAATCGTTTCATATAATGCATAGTGTTGTTAAACGTTAAAACACGCGATTCCATAAACCGAGGTTTGCGATAACTATTTAAATAATTGTTTTAAATAGGACGATTTGGCTTAGTATTTGCATGATAACTCATATTTACATAAGCATTGCATACTTTATTATGAATGTCATGATTTATTTTACGTAATTTTGGGAATTATGTAATTTATTTAGTATGGCCTTAGTTTTAAATCGGTATTTCCCGTAATGTAAGGGGTTACCGATTCGGTTGTAATTTTGTGATCTCGTATCACCCACATGTAATTTATTTCTATTTTATAATGTATAAAGTAGACTAGAAAAGTTGTAATATTTGTAAAATCCGGAGTTCCTTGAAGACGGTGTCATTCGGAAAGGAGTTCCGACAAGACGGTGTTTACCTCGAAGTGCGTGCCGCGTGAAGTTCAAGGGATCAAAGGAGTTGGTTTCCGAATTTGTACTTTATTATCTCTTTTCTAGGAAAGGCCATACTAGGGTTTATTTTATGCTTTTATTTTTGCTTTTATATGTTTGCATGCATAGCCAAATCGTCATACATCGTATCATGCATGTTTCGACTTAGTCGACCTAGTCATTTATTTTATCGATAATTCACCGACTTAGTTCACTTAAACGGAGATAGATAATAATTTGACTAGATCTCTTACATATAAATATTGAGACTTAGCCTTACCAAAAAGTACGGACCCATGAATCCCTTCTTCACAAGAACGTAGGCTCAGCTACACCGGGGTACTAAAATTGTCACGTTGGGTAAGTGGGGTAATAAGATTACACCTTGAAATTTGGTTGATCTCAACGAAAGTATTCGTAACCGTAGTTGCAATAAGTTCGGGCTAAAGATAATTTTAAGAAAATTGTCGACCGAGAGTTCTAAGAGTAGAACCGATTAAAGAGTTAATCCACCAAATTATACGATACGGGTTGAATCGGCTACACCGTGCCCGGATTAGTATGGGTTTGGGTCTCTGAATTGTTTACTTAATTGGGTAAGAGATCATTAAGTAAATATATAACTAAACTTGTTAAAGTTTCTAGTTTAAATTACGAATTTTAAAATGATGTTGTTTTTCCTTTTATTATTGTAGTCTAATTTTCAACAACATCAATGGCAATCAACGCTCCACCTCTCACTAACGTATCATGGCTTCGATCCTTTATGGATCGTTGTAAACTCGATAAGCATGGTTCCAATTTTAAGGATTGGGATGCGCAATTGCTTTTGGCCGCTCAAGGTGACGATAAGAGTCGTTACCTATCCGAAGCCGCTCCTCCCGCTCCGACCGCTCGTTCGTCGGTCCAAACTCGTGAGGCCTATGAAGCCTATATGAAAGAGTCCTCCGCTCTTAAAAATGTGCTCATCTTCTCCATGGAGCCGGATCTCCAAAGGAGTATGACTAAGTTGACCACATCATATGAGATATACACCAAGCTTGCGACCATGTTTTCGCAAACTCCAAGGGTGATTCAATAAGAGGCGGCTTCCGCCTTCTTTGACATTACATTCAAGGAAGGGTAAAAGATAAGCCCTCATGTGCTCAAACTCGTTGAGCTCGCGGAGACTCTAAAAGCTCAAGATGTTGATGTTCCCGACTCTCTTATTATTGACCGAGTTCTTCACTCGCTCAATAAGGTTAAAGCGTATGCTCAATTCCGGGTGAATTTTAATATGCGAAACCAAGAAACCACGTTGGATGAGTTGCATAAGATGCTCGTCCAAGCTGAAAGGGACATGGGACTTCATGAAAGTTCCACCAAAGATGTTTTGAACATCGAAAAGAAAGGGAAAACGAGCTTCAAAAGGAATGCCTCGAAAGGCAAGGGCAAGAAAACGTTCAAGCCCAAAGCGACCAAAGAAAAGACCTTTTCGAAAGGCGCTTCCACCTTGTCTTCGAAATCCGAAGACAAGTGCCACTATTGCACGAGAATCGGTCATTGGAAGAGAAATTGCCCCAAATACTTAAGCGATCTCAAAAATGGGAAAGCAACCGCCGTAGGTAATAATTCTCGTTTAAATTCATGTCATTTATCAACTTATGTATAATGATACAAATGTGTTGATATTTACCCTTTTTAATTGTTTTAAAGGGGCGCCTCCTAATAACGATAAGGGCAAGGAGAAGGAAGCATGAAGTTCCTTACTTGGATGGCTATGGTAGCATCCAAATTGATCGAAGACTTGAAGAGCTAGCCTCTAATTTTCATATCGTCTTCTTTCATATTTTGCATTTTATTTTGGAACAATTTACTTTCTTGTAAGACAAGGATTAAAATCCTAAAACAATGGTTGTAATTTTGGATATTAGTGAGTCACTACTTTTGTTCTTAATCAATGTTTTGATTTATCAAATAAATTGCACACCTTGTTAAAACATGAATAATAGTGATCTTATCACGCAATAAACATTGATACGATCAAGTATAATATAATCAAAAGTGTTGATTAAAACGGAGAACTACACCCCATGAGATACTTTCAATCAAAATGAGACAATATTAGTTCATTATAAGATTCTCATTTTAAGTGAAAATGAGAATGTATTCATCATACTATAAACTTATATACATTGGTTCGATCGAAATAAGCTATCCTTGTACAAATAAGGGTTATTTTAAAGGATAGAGTGGGAGAAAATTTTCGACCTTCAAACCAATGATATAACTATAGGATCTTAGAGAAGATTCCTGAAAGGGTTCTTAAGAAGAAACCTAAATAAGATAACAAAAGAAACTACGGGAGGACACTCGAAGAAAGGTACACTGAAGAAACTACGGGAGGACACTCGAAGAAAGGTTCTTTGTGTTCATTATTTCAGTGGAAAACCCCGCGGTATGAATTCGGAAGGAAGATCGGCTCCATGAGATAGTGATTTTTCAAAGATTATAAGATAATAGAGGAGAAATCATCTATCTATTCGGAGGCAAGACCGATTCCTTGAAACAATGATTTTCCTATGATTATAAGATAATAGAGGAGAAATCATCTCAGTCCCCTCGGCAGTAGTTTATGTTGTGTAAGAAGGTATGATTTGAAAAGATGGATCACTATAGAGATAGTGATAAAAATTCGAGTAATAGTTTAACATGCGAGAAATGAAAGGTTCATTTAAGATATCGAGAGATATTGTTTTCAGTGGGAGCAATATTCATTAAAGAATTGAAACCTACCATTTAGAGAGAATGGGTGATTCTTTAAGAGTAAAGAATAAGAGGTACTCAATTTAGATGAATAAAATAATTTGTATCATATGATGATGGAGTTTTAATGGGAAGGTTTATTATATGGATAATAAAAGGTCGCCCACTAGAAGTTAGAATGGTTGGATACATTATTCATAACGATGAATGAAACCATTATCAAATAGCCAAGATGAGTGAAAATTATTAGAATGATGAAATCATAAATAGACTACAATATAGTTTTCAGTACATAAGTGACTGTAGAGAGTGATTTTTAATCCCTCCGGTAAATCGATACGTCACAAGTTATAAGATAATAGTGGGAGCTTTCCTCCGGAAAGGAAACTCAAAATCTAGAAAGAGTTCTAGATATGTACTCAAATAAAATCATATTATACGGGATAATATGAGAATAAAGGAGACCAAAATTTGTAAGTTTTGCAATCATGAATAAAGGTTATTCACAAAACACTAATACAAACAGATGATTGTGCATCAAATGCAATGTAATAGTATTGACTATTGTTTCATGACAACATCATTTGAGTTATAATTAACTCAAAGTAAAAGATACTTTTGTTGGGGCTGGTGTCCTTGACAATTAAGTACAATGACTTATTAAATCTCTTTAAGGATCACAAGGGCATACTTCTGTATTATTACCAGTTGATCCACGTTTATCAATAACGGTTGGCTTGCTAGATAAGTTTGACGTTATTGTCATACGGATGGCGGTGGTCAACTGGTCCCTATACGTCACACCTATAGGACACGTTTGAGAGATGTGAAGGTATGAAAATACAGTCACATTTTGCCGAATATGACTAAACGGTTAGTCAGAGGTATTGACTATTAAATTAGTCAATAAGATGTTGAGAATTATTATTTAATACGGATTAAATAATTTTAGCTAATACGGATTACAAGATTAATTCGTAAATTAAATATAAACGGTTATATTTAATTAAATATTATATTCGCGTATTAATATAAACAGTTATATTAATTTGGGTAATTATACAATATCGTATTTTGTCAGACCATTATTAATATATCGACTGTATTAATATCTGATAACATGTTACGATTTATAATCATAAACCCGCGAAATATATTAAAGCTAATTGGGTCGAATCACGCATTGGGATAAGGTAAGAGTGGAAAGCCCACTCCTACCCAAACCCTAGTTTCGGCCGAAATAACTACATAAGGAGGAGGACTCTCCTTATGTCAGTTACTCTTGTTGCACTGTAACATAATTCTCAAGTAAAATTAGGGTTTGAGAGCATTCTTCTCCCAAAACCTCAGATCTCACATCTAAAACCTCAAGGGCTCTCCCTATATTGCAAGGCAATTGGAGAGGATTTCTAGCACACGCGGCCACGTCTCAAACTAAGTCTTGGGTGCAAGTTATAGGAGGGAATTTGCATTAATTCCTGTTCTTAGGCCTTTTGCGCGAGGACTAAAGGTTGTACTTCTTTTCTCATGTTTTTAATCTTATGACGATATTCACAATTGCATATTTCATTATAATCCTGCAAATTTAGGGTGAATACGCGTTTTATTCCCCACAAGTGGTATCAGAGCCTTAGGCCATGAAAATTTTACAATTGTGTCTTTCATAAGTTTTAAAATTGTTGAAAACCGTGCAATCTGCCTAGGCACTCGATCGAGTCCCTGTTGCACTCGATCGAGTGCCCTCGTACAAGGCTTGTGCGTGTGATTTTTGTGAGAAATCGATCTTGTTTTTCGATTATAATTTGCATATTGTTAATTAATCGATATTTTTAGCAATATGTAAATCTTTTGTTGTTGTTTATATATGATTTACAAGTTTTAAATCCAAGTTATAAACTCGTTTTAATTTAAAAGTGCAGCGATTTGCAATTTTACGAGCCACTCGATCGAGCCATGCTGCACTCGATCGAGTGACCCTGACACTCGATCGAGTGCCCCTGTTACTCGATCGAGTGCTCTCGTTTCGGGGTGTTTATTTTCGAAAATAACTTGTTTTCTTATTTTCACATGGCTTAAAATAATATACTGTATACGGAAATAGTATATTATTTAGTGAAACGGTTCACCCTCGATTGATACATATTGTTTTTAAAACAGTTTAAAACAATGGATTATATGTTTATTAAAATTGGTGATTAAAACGGTATAGTCACTTAATTTTAATTTTAAAAGGTGGTTTGGTATAAATTTATTAATCATAATAACGGTATTATGTCATGTATAAATTGTTTTTAGTTGATGCATTTTATTTATCGTCTTGTGAATGCCTTGAATGCTTTCAATAACGTATTTAATTTTTGCAAACGGTTGTAACTTAGTGTGGCCTTAGAAGATTGTGTTACCGTAATGATGGGACACGATCTTGCTTGTAATTTTGAAATCTTGAATCTCCGTTTTGGGTTTTTGCCATGTAATTACTTTTGTATTCAAATTAGAATGTATCTAGGATTACTTTTGTAATTTAAATTAGTAATTTTGTGAAGACCAAAGACAAGACGGAGACCGGATGCTCACTCCCACTGCAAGGACCAAGATGGAACATCAAGACAAGCTTCTAGGGTCCAACAGTGGATTCCAAGTTGTTTTATGTTTATTTTGGTAGGATAGGCCACACTAGGACTTTTATTTACGTTTATTGCATTTATCTTTATGCTTTCATCGATAATAGCTTGCATCATATTCCGCCTAAAAACCAAACCACCTATATCATGCCTGAAAACTGACTCATGTAGAGGTCACGCGTTAGTTTTCTGTGACAATACAGATGTCACATGTCATTTAAAAGCCATCACTTTATTTAATTCATTCACGCAATGCTAGTTTTTAGTTCACTTAAATATGGATAAATAAAAGTTGATGGGGTCTTCCTCGTATAACCAAAAATTGAGATTAGTCTTTATAAATCAGCCTCCCATGAATCCCTTCTTCGTCGGTAGGCATAATATGACCCCTTCTACGTCGGGTAAGTGGGAACAGATGATTTATTTTATCTCAACATCATGGTCACTCGATAATATTCCAGTGACTGAGATGGACTAATAGATAGGATTTACGGAAATCTATCGACCAAGAGTTCCAACGATTGGAATTAGCCAAACTGTGGGCTTATCAATATACGGAAATTGAGTCTTGGGATCGTTTATATAATTCTTGAGGGAGATCAATTATATAAATGCATGAGTCTACGAGTTTAAATTCAATTTAATATAGACTTAAATCACAACAATAAGTTGCTTATATGGTTTTGTTTTATCTTCTTTTCAGTGTAGAACACGTTCATTAAAACTGCTGTAAACCTAAAATGGCTGGTGAAGACCCAATGCCAAGTGCCAAGCTAGCACGTATTAAATCTCTTTAAGGATCACAAGGGCATACTTCTGTATTATTACCAGTTGATCCACGTTTATCAATAACGGTTGGCTTGCTAGATAAGTTTGACGTTATTGTCATACGGATGGCGGTGGTCAACTGGTCCCTATACGTCACACCTATAGGACACGTTTGAGAGATGTGAAGGTATGAAAATACAGTCACATTTTGCCGAATATGACTAAACGGTTAGTCAGAGGTATTGACTATTAAATTAGTCAATAAGATGTTGAGAATTATTATTTAATACGGATTAAATAATTTTAGCTAATACGGATTACAAGATTAATTCGTAAATTAAATATAAACGGTTATATTTAATTAAATATTATATTCGCGTATTAATATAAACAGTTATATTAATTTGGGTAATTATACAATATCGTATTTTGTCAGACCATTATTAATATATCGACTGTATTAATATCTGATAACATGTTACGATTTATAATCATAAACCCGCGAAATATATTAAAGCTAATTGGGTCGAATCACGCATTGGGATAAGGTAAGAGTGGAAAGCCCACTCCTACCCAAACCCTAGTTTCGGCCGAAATAACTACATAAGGAGGAGGACTCTCCTTATGTCAGTTACTCTTGTTGCACTGTAACATAATTCTCAAGTAAAATTAGGGTTTGAGAGCATTCTTCTCCCAAAACCTCAGATCTCACATCTAAAACCTCAAGGGCTCTCCCTATATTGCAAGGCAATTGGAGAGGATTTCTAGCACACGCGGCCACGTCTCAAACTAAGTCTTGGGTGCAAGTTATAGGAGGGAATTTGCATTAATTCCTGTTCTTAGGCCTTTTGCGCGAGGACTAAAGGTTGTACTTCTTTTCTCATGTTTTTAATCTTATGACGATATTCACAATTGCATATTTCATTATAATCCTGCAAATTTAGGGTGAATACGCGTTTTATTCCCCACAACTTTGTCAGAATTCAAATGGGTTGTATGAGACAATATTGAACCCCATAAGTGAACTGGATTGACTTAGTATAGCCCCTAGCCGCTTACATGAGGTGACGTCTCAAAGCGACTAGAGTGTGAGGCGATTGATGGCAAGTTCAAGTGCCATAGAGTCATATGTGATGACTAGTCGATCACATAGGCAGACTGTAAGAGACACTCTGTCGGGCAATGTGACCGCTTATAGAGTTCTGGAAATTTTATAGCCGGGTCGTGGCGAGAGCTGCTATAGTATTCTTGTGAGTCAATTCTTAGACTAAAGACTACTCTCCCAAGATGGTAAAGTTTAGGCATAGCATTGATCCGTTCTCTACGACTTTTCGTAACTGGAGTCAAATGGGACTGCTTCAGGTTGTGACTAACTGTGACTGGTTGAAGGAAGTAGTGCGATAGAAATTGTCCACCCCTTGTCAGGGTTGTTCAAATCTCAGGGCCACTCGAGGAGAAGTTAACTGGAAATACGTGGCCACGCTCGGAAGGTATCTATGGTAGATAATTCCGGTCAAACAGTTATTCTCCAGATCGAGGAAACCACTCATGATATGATCGAATGCAAGTACGACCTTAGAGAGACATCTTGCAATAGGACAAGAGAATTGGTGACGCACATCTTGCAATAGGACAAGAGAATTGGTGACGTACATAAGTGACTGGGAGATTGTAATAGGACAAGAGAATTGGTGACGCACACTTGTCGAGGACAAGTGGGAGATTGTTGGGAAATGTGTCCTCAACAATAGTGCGATCACGTAATTAAATCTCATAACGAGAATGCGCAAGGGATGATGCGATTTATATTAGTCAACTGACCAACATTAATCGGTAATGATTGGCTAGCTAGAGTTTGACATTACTGTCGTATGACGGTGGTGGTCAGTTGATCCCTTTAGGTCACACCTTTAGGACAATTCCCTTAATTGACAAAAATGATCAAATGTATATTGATACGATTTGCTCATATTCCTTAAACTCGTATATCGAGAAATTAGAGGTTAAATCTTAATGTAAGATTTATGTTTAAAATTGAAATGTGTCAATTGTTAAACGATAAACGATATTTTATTATATCGTAATTAGAATGAATTGGGTTATAATTATTACAAAGGTTGTAAATCGTATTGACGATAAATAATCATTTTATATTTGTAATTTCGAATTACTTGTCAATTAACAAATATGATTTGGTTAATTATATACAATATTTATAAGATAAATATTTATATGTTTTAAATGTTCTAAAACATTTTATTAATTAGTGACATATAAGATGTCACACTTTGTACAATTATACAATTGACAAATTTATAAAATGAAATCCATTTTATGGATTAAGGGTGCCGGTTTTGGTGAGGGTTGTTAATGGCATGATTAGTGTTTATTAGGGTATAAAACACAATCATTAAAGGTGTCTTGAAAGACTACCTATAGTCACCCTAAGAAACCTTGAGAAGAGAACTTGTCCCCTTCTTTTCTCCAACCATACCCGGCCACCACTCCCCATATACTCCTTAGTTAATTGTTAATTAAGACTAGGGTTTATACAATATATATATATATATGATATATCTCACACCCATTCTCTTCTTCTCTTGGCCGAAAAATATCACTAAGCAAGAGAAAATATATTAACCTCTAAATTGATATTATAAGATAATAATAACATACTATTTGTAGTATTTGAGATAATATTCTAATTAGAGAGATTAGAATAATTTAAGGAAAACCGGTTTTTGTGCTAGCTTGTTCAAGATCTCGGTTGGTTAAGGGTTGTCTTGGTGCATCCAAAGGAGGTATTCTTATTTGGGTACTAGGAGGATCATCCTTGCTAAATATTCGGACCGTGTG
Organism: Silene conica; assembly: GCA_029255685.2. Taxonomy (NCBI): domain Eukaryota; kingdom Viridiplantae; phylum Streptophyta; class Magnoliopsida; order Caryophyllales; family Caryophyllaceae; genus Silene; species Silene conica. The sequence continues at coordinate 26,133,737 of CM055313.2, read as the reverse complement.
TAAGGGTTCGAAAACTCTCTCATTTCCGCATTTTCATAGCATGCATAAGATCGTTAACAAGTTTATTAAAATGTTAATTACTAGGTTAGCTTAATATGACTAAAGATTAGTTTATGAGTAACTAATAAAACCCAACAAAAATGTCTGTCGAAATGTCATATGGTTTTGTCGCAAAAGTAACGTTGGCCTAAACATCCATCGCAAGAGGTAAATTGAGACGAAATATTTCCTCCCGGAACAAAGATGACACCGTCTCAACTCTCAATTGTCATATAAGAGTCAACATTAGGTGTTGTCAACTTTATGTTACTATTGAAACATGGCCGACTTTATATTACTACTCCGTATTTTGTACGTTACCCGTAATAAAAGTTTGGAAATTTTATATTGGAGAAATACAAACTAATAAATGTAATATATTAACAAATGTAGTTTATAAATACACTTTTCAATATTTGTATTGTTGTTGGCTATTGGTAAAATATTATAAATATTTTAAACACAAATTACATGTGGCCAGTCACAATTTTGTATTAATTACAAACAATTTAATTACTTTTGAACATCATTTATGTAACAACCCGACCCGTCACCGTCGTAACACAAACCCAATAAGATGGGTACCGGTGTGCACTTTTGGGCCTATTAATTGTCCTCACTTAAGCCCAAAAGCACAAGATCGTGTTACTAAATAGTGGGTGAGAGCTATTATAAACATATCACAAGCCTCATATTCTACCAATGTGGGACAAATCTCCACACACCCACATTTTACCGATGTGGGGCAAATTTCTCATGGAGTGTTACAAACTCCCTCACTTTAAGAACACAACGTCCTCGTTGTGCCTTAAACCTGATTGCAACCAGGGCCAGAATCCTAGCGGGTTGATACAGGACAAAGGAGAACCCACCCCAAAAGCTAGCTCAAAGGGTGGCAGAGCCCTTGTCCTATATAAACCCCACATCAACCCCCCATTTGGTCGATGTGGGACTCATGTCCCATACCATGCAATGGGATCAGTCCGTAACATTCGTCCCTTCTTCAGGACCAACGTCCTCGTTGGGTCACGGCTGGCTCTTCCAGGCCACCCACTCCGTAGGCCACCCACTCCGAGGTTGGCTCTGATACCATTGATACAGGACAAAGGAGAACCCACCCCAAAAGCTAGCTCAAAGGGTGGTAGAGCCCTTGTCCTATATAAACCCCACATCAACGTCCTCGTTGTGCCTTAAACCTGATTGCAACCAGGGCCAGAATCCTCCCCCGCTAGGTGTGTGACACGGGTAGGTGTGTGACACGGGTACTCCCGACCACAGGCTCACCACACGGTCGCAGGATCGCTCTGATACCATTTGTAACAACCCAACCCGCCACCGTCGTAACACAAACCCAATAAGATGGGTGTGCACTTTTGGGCCCGTTAATTGTCCTCACTTAAGCCCAAAAGCACAAGATCTAGTTACTAAATAGTAGGTGAGAGCTATTATAAACATATCACAAGCCTCATATTCTACCAATGTGGGACAAATCTCCACACACACCCACATTCTACCGATTTGGGACAAATTTCTCATGGAGTGTTACACTTTATTAATAGAGGATTTTGAAAATAATGAATTGTTGTTATATTTAGCCATCTCTACGAAATATTGAATAATTTGTACAAGTTTTCATATTATTTCTACTATTTATTATACGTAAATATTAATTATACCCGTGCATTTTGCACGGGTTATACACTAATATAGATAAGATCATAAACGTAATTGTTTACGTACAAAACATAAACATAGGCGTTTTCGCATTAATTACTTCATTCATTTTTGTTGTGAGTTCCGGTTTTAATCTTAAAAAAAGAAAAGAAATAAACTGAATGAATGACGTGAATACAAATATTTTAGGATGCACCTCACTTGCCGTATTACCACTGGAACAGGCCAAAAACTAGACCCATCAACTGACCCGTTGGAAGACAGGGTCGGTCAGACCGAGTTGGCTCATGCTTGGCCCTTACCAAAACCATCATGCCTAATCATTTTCATTTTTATCAAATTTGAGCAAGTAAGAAAAATTTAGATTCGTAATGTCGACGCAATTAGACCCGACCCATTATTTTGGGTCCCAAGGTTATTTCGAGGAAGATCCAGAGGTGTAGTTGTCTCCTTGACTCCTTTCACATAGTTCTGAACCCAAACAATGACAAAATACAAGTCAACTTCAAGAATACATCACATATTCACGTATAAATCATATAAAGTTCAACTTTAACGATTAAGTCTCGCTTAACATGGAATTATCCTTCTTAAACTGAAGATGAGTTAGTACATATTGGAGTTAAATACATCCATTGCCATTATAAAATTTCATTTTTTCTATTATTGTTATTATAGAATTTTTTTTTCTATTAGTGCCCCTCTAAAATTTGTTTTACTTCCCTCGATGCCATTTCATATTTGGTTTACCTGCAATAGAAGGTTACAAGCATAATTAGACTAAATTAAGTCCAGCAAGTCTTATTTGCGACAGTATATCCGTCACAAGTTTGCGACGGGTCAAATACTACTCACGTAGGTAGATAAGACAAAGCAGTTTGTTACTCACAATGCACTATGTTTTTGTCTTATATATCCCCATGATTAATATATACTTGACCCGTCGCAAGTTTGCGACGGATATGCCCGTCACAAGTTGCGACGGATATGCCCGTCACAAATCAGTTGATTTAGGAATTGAAAAGGGATTGACGCAAGTTAGGGGATTTGTTTATTATTGTACGCAAAAATTTCCAGGAAACAATTGATTCATTAAAGAGTCTTGTTGAAGACGGATACTATCCGTTACAAACCGAAGACGGATAGTATCCCTCTCACAACCCTGCAAGTGGGAGAATAAGTGGGGCTAAATGGAGCATTTCATGGATCATCCCACTTGCATTTTGTGAGAGAGACACTTTCGGTCTTCAGCTTGTGATGGATAGTGTCCGTCTTCAATGAGAATTTATGTTGATTCATTAGGAGTTTTGTTTAATATTATTTAATCTCACTACATACTATATCCTGCCATATGTCATACGTAGACTCTTTCTTTAGCGAATTTGTTTAAATAATTAATTAATTATAAGGTTTGGATTTAGTTTACCGGCTAAGTAGGTAAAAGGTTACCTAATGGCAATTAAATAAGTAAACTACACTATAGAGGGGCAATAATAGAAAAAAATAATTCATAATGGCATTTTTAGAAAAAAAGTTATATTATAATGGCAATGAGAGCTTCAAACTCGTACATATTGCTTATGGATATAAGAATTGCATAGAACAAAACAATAAATTTTTCATATATACACCAGTGGTATAACACTTAAGACGAGAATTGACTGAATTATCGTTCTTACACTTAATACGAGTCAAGTATATATCACTTATGTATATAAAAAACGCATAGAACAAAACATTTATAAATTTTTCTTAAAGAATGGTTCTCTACCCTCTCTTTTCTTATTTTCTCCTCTAATAATTGGTTAAATATAATATATTTGGCTCCAATCAATTCATTCGACTCCACTTATTACATATTAACTTAATCGATATTTTGAGTGAGTAAAGAGAGAAGCTAGATAACACTCTTTTTTTTCTTATATACAAAAGTAATACGACACTTAAAACAGATAATTTCGTCTTAAATAAACATCGGTGAAGTTTAACCTAATAATTTTAATCACAAAATTTCACTGAATACCGCACTATGCGTCACAAAATCTCACAATATACAAGTAACACTATCGATTAACGCTCAATTTCTTTCTCATTTTCAGCTTATAACGAACCCCGTCACAAGCAAGACCATTTTATAATAACAATACCTCATCCTTAATCATGGCCCCACAACCGCATTACACATTTCTTTACTCATTTTAAGCTTCACTATAAAATACTCTCTATAATCTAAAAAAAAAACCAAGGGTTCAATACTTCAATCATCATAATCATTTCCTAATTTCACTCTCAATTCTCAATCATTTCACAAATAAAAAATTAGGGTTTTTCTTTAATTCAATCATGGATATGGAAGCTGATAATGATGCTCAAACTTCTCCTCCCTTGATCTCCAAGAAACTCAAACAAGATAAGGTATTTATCTGGGTTTTTTATTAAGTAGATTGTTTTATCGATTGAATTTGGCTGATCGATGTGATTTTATTGGTTTTTTGGTTGATATGCTTGATGGATTTTTAGTTTAATTGCGGAATTGTATTGGGTTTGTTGAATTTTGAATAATGAGTGAATTTTAGGTGGAATTGAGATTAGGGTTTCTTTAATTTGATTGTTGATGATCGAGATCATGCATGATCATGGCGTTTAAAAATTGAGAGAAACAAGAATTGGGTTACTTGTTAATTGATGATGGAAAGCTGATTTTGGTATTCTAGGGTTTACTGTAGCTAATTTAACTCGTTTAATTCAAATTATATTATATTTATTGATTGAATTCGTGTTTTTGAAGTTAAAGAAGTTGAATGAATGCTCTGTCTTGCTAGTTTTCTTTCTTTGGATTGATGTTTGTATGCATTGATCAGAGAGGTTAGTGTAATCTTAATCCAAAATCACCTTATTCGGGTGAAAGAAGCGGTCGCCGATTGTGTCTATTGTGCTGAGTGTATATTGTGGTTGCTGTGGCTCTTCCTGCGCGTTGACGGTGTGCATTATTCAAGAACTAGTATTGAGTTAGTGATTGCCGTCTAATTATTAGCGGGAAATGATTTCTATTGCCTGGCATTATCGCAGAGTCCGATGTTTCTTGCTGTCTATCAAAATGCATTTTTTCTAAACCAAGTATAATATTTAGTTGCTGGGAAGAGTTTGATCCTGTCTGTAGAAGGATAGCATCAGTTCAACTAGGATTTTGAACTTTTAGCTGTTGAGGGCTGTGCGGATATCTTGCTGTGACACTGCATTAGGGTTTTGCAAGTTTTATTAAAATTGGGGGTTGATGTATGAGGAAAATAAGAATAGATTCTTTTTATGGTTACGGTGGATTTGGCTCCTATTTCGCGATGATGCAGCTTAGATCTACTACCATGTAAAATAATTTCTGGCAGGCCTGAATGCTTTTATTATGGTTTGTTGAAAGTGATCTTGTGTTTGTGGCTCTATAGCCGTGTTCCGTAAGGCTAAGCCTGTGCCTATGCCTATTGTCGTAGGCCTGAATGCTTTTATTATGGTTTTTACTTAATGTTTCTTCTTTTGTTCTCTATTTTCTTTCTTGTTACACTGTGAAAGTTCTGTTATTTGTTCTTGCGTTTTTGACACTAGAAGGTTAGAAATACGATCTCTGCATATAAAAAATGTCCTTGAGCTGGCAGCTAAATACTTGTCAGTAATTTATTGATAGACGTCTTCTTTGATTCATCGTTGTAGCCATTCATTTTCTGTTTTTTGGTATTTCAAACTTTATCAGCATTTTGATGCTGTATTTAATGGATATAGTAGCATGTTTTGTCACAGAACATTTTGGAAACTGATATTGCAATGTCAACTGGTGTTGTGGTTACTGTCGGTAGCACCAATATTGTCAAAAACTCCATATCAGGATCCAATAATTCTTCTGACCGCAATGGCTCCACATCTGACTTATCATATCAGGAGGACACCAATGATGATGAGGTTGATGCCGTTGATGATGTGGATGAGGCCATTGATGATGTGGATGAGGCATTTGACGATGATGATTTTGGGAATGATGATGATGTTCTTTCATACAATGGCATTGATGATGACGATGATGATTATGTTGATGACGACGATGATGATGACGCTTATTTGAAATTGCAAGCGCAATTTGACAATGTTGATTTGCCTCCAGGGGTCGAGGCAACAGTTTCATGGATGCAGGATCCTTCCCTAAGTGAAGAGAAGCACTCAGCCACTGGCCCGTCTACCTCACAACAAGTAGATAAAGGTTCTGGTTCTAGCAGTTCGAAAGTTGAGTCATGTTTGAAGATCATAAACGAGGAAACCATGGATGATGTTTTGAGAAAGTTAATGTATTTCAAACAATTTGATACGGTGACTGATTCTTCTGACCATCATTTCAATGATGTCAAATCATTAGGGCGGCAGGTAAGCTATGTCCCCTCAACTTCAACCGATTCTTGATGTGAAGGACTGCGTAACAAATATATTAACTTATTTTCTTTTATTCGTCCATTTTATGGACACTGCAGCCTTCCAAATCTTGGGTAAAGAAAATTCAGGATGAATGGAAAATTTTAGAGCAGAACTTACCGGGTGAGATTTTCTGCACAATTGCATTTATTTCCGTGTATGTTGGAGAACTTGGAATTTATCGTCATTTCTGTCTGTTGGCTTATCTTTTTAGCATTCAATCACTGTCTATAGCGTGAACTAACTTCTTTGGTGAATTTTTTTATTGACATGTCTACTTATATGCATGCTTAGTTTGGAGGCAGCGGCATTAAATGAAGGCCTCATTTTTATTATCCTTTTTTTGTTTTTCTTCTTTTTGCAGAAACAATATATGTGAGAGTGTACGAGTCACGGATGGATCTGTTGAGGGCTGTCATTATAGGGCCGGCAGGAACTCCATATCATGACGGGCTATTTGTCTTTGATGTTTTGTTCCCACCTTCCTATCCAAGTGACCCACCGGTATGGTCTCGTGACTAAATTCTTTTGTTTGAACACTTTTTACCCTTGTTACAATGCACCTTTGGATTACGTTATTATGATCTGACTCGAATGATTTTGCGAGGTAATAGTGATTCTTTTTAGTTTGCGATTATTTTATAACTGGTACATTGTTCATCAGGAATCAATGTACTGTGATCAACTTGGAATAGTTAATGGTCTATGCGTATCCAAGTGTCTAACTCAACTATTTTACGAAAATAAAAATCATATTTGGTTTAAAATGAAGTGCCCAAGTGCCATACCCCATATTAATATTGTAGAACACGCTGATACAGGATCGTGATTCATGCTGTTATATGAAAAGCGGCAGTAACATAGAAGATAGGTAGCTGAATTACTTATTATGAGAGAGATCAGAGATTTCACTTCAAATTATGCACATCTAATTTTATTATCGCCCTGGCTTAGCTTAATTAATTTTGATACGAGTTATTAGAGAATATTTCTAAAATAATGCATCAGTCAGTTTACAATTTGATATTGAAAGTTGCATCTGTCAGACGGTCCATTATCATTCAAGTGGCTTTCGGTTGAACCCAAATCTCTATGAATGCGGAAAAGTGTGCTTGAGCTTGTTAAACACTTGGCAAGGTGGCAAAAATGAGATGTGGCTTCCCGACAAGTCCACAATGCTTCAAGTCTTAGTTTCCATTCAAGCTTTAATTTTGAATACGGAACCCTTCTACAATGAGCCTGGCTACGAAAAAACTTACCGAGGGGAGGAAGGGAAGAAAAGATCGAGAGAATATAGTGAAGATATTTTTATCAAGTCCTTGAAAAAGATGCTGTACACCTTGCGGAATCCGCCTCAGGTATGACTCCCATCAATTAGAACCCGAATTTGTTCTGTCAGTTGATTTTTTTAGCTGTTTGCATGTTAAGTGTGCGTGTTCATATCAACTGACTTTGTTTGCAGCATTATGAGGATTTGGTCGCAGGACATTTCCGTGTGCGTGCAGTCGATATCATGACAGCATGTCAAGCATATGCCGCAGGTGCTGAGGTATCCATTGACATTAAAAAATGGCAAGAAGACGGTGAGAACGCTCCCAAGCTGGGCTCGAACAACTTCAGGGCCGAGGTTACTAAGATGATGAAACCGCTTCTGAAATATTTCATTAGTAATGGATCCAAGGACTGCGACGAGTTCAAAGCTGATGAATAACCATCTCAACCTTTCAAACATTCGACTGACATAAGGTTGATGAACCAATCACTTGGATCTAAACCATAAAATCACCGGAATTTCTTGTGCAGCTTAGTATCGGTAGTGGCATAGCGCTATTTTTCACGTCATTGAGGCGTTATATGTTCATATCATGTGGTCGAATCGGAAAGATATGGACTTATGGATTGTCGTCCGGATTGACTTCCTGCTTCATACTACTAACTACTTAATAAGCAAGCTTAATGAAGTGATATTTTAGGGCTATCATTTTTGTTTTGCTCGTCTCGTTGCCCATTTGTTACGGATTGTATACTACTTGTATATACTCACATTGTTTTGCATTATAGTTTGTAATTGAGCACAGTGATGTCGGATTGTCGGATTTTGGCACTCGGTTTACCCGTCAAATAGACCATTTCTAGATCGAAAAATTCGCAAATAATTGGTTGTTTTGGTACATGCTAATAAGAGGTGTATAACATATCTAAATGTCGAATATGTTATACATATTCGATTTGATTTAGCAATTTGGAGATATTTCGTATTTGAAAATTCCTGAATGGTTTGTTTGACGAAGACTTGATCCATACCTGACAAGTGTTTCAAATTCGGGTAGTTATTTAAAAGTTATTTATAGTTGACGTTGCCGATACATTAGATATTAGTTTTCGTCGAAAATCGTTAGATATTAGTTTCCGTCGAGAAAAGGTGTAGTTGACGTTGCCATGTACTATATACTAGTTTCCGTCGAAATCGGATAATCGTTTAAACGTTATTAGTAGTTGTCTTTAGGTATAGAATCAAAAAAGATACCTCATGATGTAACTTCGCCCACATGGTATGAATACCGGCAGGGAAAAAATGACCTGTTACGACCACCTGATATGTTTCAAATTAAAGTGTATAATACACGTTTTTTAGGTCTCTGAGCCGGTTAGATATTAGTTTCCGTCGAAAATCGGTGTAGTTGACGTTGCCGATGTACTATATACTAGTTTCCGTCGAAATCGGATAATCGTTTAAACGTTATTAATAGTTGTCTTTAGGTATAGAATCAAATAAGATACCTCATGATGTAACTTCGGCCACATGGTATGAATACCGGCGGGGAAAAAATGACCTGTTACGATCACCTGATACGTTTCAAATTGAAGTGTATAATACACGTTTTTTAGGTCTCTGAGCTCCCGGAACAAAAATCTCTGAAAAACGCACGGTTGGTTTATCGAGGCCGATAAAACGGGCACAAAAATTGTCAAAAATAACGGAAGACATTTGACATGGCTGATACACTAAAAACCAGATTCGGCCGATAATCCGATAATCATGTAGTAGCGAGTTATAATTGTTTTTTTGGGTATAAAATCAAATAAGCTAGATACCTCATGATGCAACTTCGTACATGTGATATGAAAATCGACGGAAACAAAAATGGCCCGCTAAGACTACCCAAACGGCTGAAATTGAAGTGTATAATACACGTTTTTTAAGACTCTTAGCTCTCGGAACAAAAACGAAAATTGCACAGATGATTAATCGAGTTCGAGTAAAATAAACCGGGCACAAATTTTTTTCAAATATAACGGAAGATATTTTACATGGCTGATACACTATAAACCAGATTCCGCTGATAATCGGATAATTGTGTAGTAGCGAGTTATAGTTGGTTTTTGCATATAAAATCGTATAAGATACCTCATGGTGCAATTTCGGACACATGATGTGAAATCCGGTGGAAACAAAAATGGCCTGCTAAGACCCCCCCCCCCCCCCCAAATGGCTCAAATTGAAGTGTACACGTTTTTTAGGTTTCTGAGCTCCCGGAACAAAAATGTCTGAAAATTGCACGAACGGTTAATCGAGTCAGATAAAGCGGGCACAAAAAATTCCAAAAATAACGCAAGACATTTGACATGGCTGATACACTATAAATCTAATATCGTCGATAATTGGATAATCGTATAGTAGCGAGTTATAGTTATTTTTTGGGTATATAATCGAATAAGATACCTCATGATACAACATCGGACACGTGGTACGAAAACTGACAAAAAAATGGCCAACTACGACCAGCCAAACGGCTCAAATTGAAGCGTATATTACACGTTTTTTAGGTCTCAGAGCTCCAGGAACAAAAATGTCCGAAAATCGCACGAATGGTTAATCGATTCAGATAAAGCGGGCACCAAAATTTTCAAAAATAACGGATGACATTTGACTTGGCTGATACACTATAAACCAGATTCGGCCAATAATCGGATAAACGGGTAATATCGAGTTATAATTGTTTTTTGGGTATAGTATCGAATAAGATACCTCATGATACAACTTCGAACACGTGGTATAAAAACCGATGGAAAAAAAAAGGTCCGCTAAGACAACCCGAATCGGCTAAAATTGAAGTGTATAATATACGTTTTTTAGGCCTCTGAACTCTCGGAACAAAAATATCTAAAAATCGCACGAATGGTTAATCGAGTCAGATAAAGAGGGCACCATTTTTTTTACAATACCAGAAGACATTTCACATGGCTAATACACTATAAACCAGACTTGGCCGCTAATCGGATAATCGTGTATTAGTAGCGAGTTATAGTTATTTTTTGGGTATAGAATCGAATAAGATATCTCATAATACAACTTCGGACACGTGGTATGAAAACCGAAATAAACAAAAATGGCCCGCAAAGGCCACCCGAAACGGCTGAATTTGAAGTGAATAATATGCGTTTTTAGGCCTTTGAGCGTGGGGAACATATGTCCGAAAATCGCACAGATTGTTAATTGAGTCAAATAAAGCGGGCTCAAAAATTTTCAAAAGTAATGAAAGGCGTTTGACATGGCTGATACTTTATAAACCAGATTCGGCGGATAATCGGCTAATCGTGTAGTAGCGAGTTATAGTTCTTTTTTGGGCATAGAATCGAAAAAGATATCTCATGATGCAACTTCGAACACGTGGTATGAAAACCAACGAAAACAAAAATGGCCCGCTAAGACCATCCGAAACGGCTCAATTTGAAGTGTATAATACACATTTTAGGCCTCTGAGATCCCGGAACAAAATGTCCGAAAATAGCACGGTGGTTAATCGAGTCAGTTAAAGCGGGCAAAAATATTTTCAAAAATAACGGAAGAAATTTGACATGGCTAATATGTGACACCCCGCGATATAGCATAAAGATAAACAAGTAATTTGCAGCAAAAATATGATACTTTTAAAACTTTTCGACATATTTATTAAAACTTAATCGCGGAATATCAAAACAATATGCGGAAGATTAAAACTACTAAGAAGTTATAACTTACAAGATAATTTAAATAAACGAGGGATAAGGTATTCCACGACAGCAATATAATTTAAATCTAAATTAATCGTAAAGGGGTAACTGTCGAATAATCAACAATGCTTGCTAGCCACACGTCTTCCCCAAACAGCATCAACCTACATACATGAAACATGTACACCACAGTTAGTGGGGAGTAACTCGAGGTTCTCCCAGCCACTTTTTGTCAGAAAACATGTAAACTGTAATAACCCATATTTTCATATATGGTGATAATAGAATATCGATATAATTATTTTGTCTAGAGATAATTTTAATTGTGATATTTTACGTATATATGAATATTATTATTATTATTATTATTTTATCGTTTTATCTTTGTATTGTTTTTGTTAATTATTAATTTGGTTGTTACTGTTACCTTGGTTATTGTTGTGACATTATTTTTATAAGCTCGTTTATTGAATTAGATATTATACTAGTATTATTATCGTGAAACGAGATTACATGTTTATATAACGTGGTTAATTTTACGATAACTAGTTATGATTGGACGCATTTTACAATTTCGTAAAGAGAACGCTATGTAAGTACTTTATTCTTTATAGCATGTTAAAATTACTCAATAAACATGCAATAAATTAAATAGCGGAAGCAATAAAAGGATCGAAAATAAAAACCTCCAGCCATTGCTTATTGGTATTCCTGATCAGCTTTATAAACCCAAATGAATAAACCCGTTTCCGTCTTCTGATAATCGTCACTATAGTCGTCTCTAATATTGGTTCTAAACCCTCACTACTCACTAATTTAGATGGTGTAATTTTCTTAAGGGAGAGTAGATTTAGTGACCTTATTAATCAGAATATGTATTATATTTATACTGATTTTGCCATCAAAAATCAGTTCTCAAAACATGGGAGAGAAGAGTGGTAGTCAATTGAAGAAGTGGGGAGCGAAAATAGGGGAGTCAGAGTCCATGATTTGACTGCCAAAATAATGGGCCACAAAATAGGATTTTCATAAAAACTGAAATTAATATTATAGTTAATAATATTACTTAATTATTTTATATGAAAATCTAACATTCTCCCACTTGGCCCATTTACACAAGAGAGACTTCATATACGAATAGCGACAAATTCTCTAGAGCGAAAATTAATCTTCCATGTATTACGATACACTTAGTCTCTCATCACTTACACTTAACTTAATGAATAAACCATATGTTTATTCTAGGTCAAAACATAATGATATTTCTCAATAAAATAAATAACCAAAGAACGTACGTATATAATTAAAAGAGAAAATATCCAACTAAAAGAAAGTTTCAAAAAACATAATATAAATGAATGTATCACATTATGAGACCAAGTCCCATATTCACGACATGACCCTGGAAACCCTTAGGTGGCATGCCTTTAGCCAAGGGATCTGCAATCATCAATTCAGTGGTAATGTGTTCTATGATCACTTTCTTTTCTTGAACACGCTCTTTTATGGCCAAAACTTAATGTCGATCTGTTTACTTCGACTTCCACTTCTGTTATTCTTAGCCATAAATACCGCAGCTGAATTATCACAATACATTCGAATCGGCCTGCTAATAGAGTCAACAACTCTTAGCCCAGATATCAAACCTTTTAGCCAAACACCATGTGATAAGGCTAAAGTCGTATCACCTTAATCAAAGTAAAACTATCTCAATACTAACAGAATAGCTAGTGGTAAGACAGGTATCGAATCCACAGGGAGGCGGTAATAAACGGTTTGCTAAAGGTAATTAAGTCTAAAAGTAACAGGTTTATGGGGGTTTTGGTTTGTTTGTTTTGACTAATAACTAAAAACAATTGAAATAAAGGATGTGTAACAGAGATATTAAAAGTCTAGGAATTCCAGGTCACCAAGTATATTTTATTGGGATTCTTAATTAGTCACTAGTTCAATCGGATTATTCAAGGTCACAAGATTGGTCAATACTATTGTGTTCTTTAGGTTAAAAGCTAACATGCGGTCGCTATTATTAGAATCAACCTATTTAATTATCGCAGCCTATATCAATTCTAACCCGATCGGTGAAAGAACTAATTCGCTACACTAATTATCAATTCAGGCCTAAATCAATTAATTAGAATAAGAACAATAATCAAACAACAATCCTTGTGATTTTACTAACAATCAATTAACATTCCCTTTCTAGTATACTTGGATCCCCTTCATCCTAGATTAAGAATTTAGTTACACATATTGAGTCTAACAACATTAACGAAATCAAGATGGAAAACGATTGATAACATGATTAAGGAATACAAAATAATAATTGAAATTTAATTAAAAGAAAGATTGAAGAATACCGTAAAGAAAGTGAGATCCGGAATTGCAATGCATAAATTAAAAGCTAGATCTAAACTAAAACTAGATTTTATAGAGCGAATTGTATGTAGAAGAAAGAAAAGTAACAAAACTAGGATAAAAGAAAGAAAGAGGACTGAAATTAGGGTAGGAAGAAGCATAAAAGACTCAAAGGGCACGACTCCTTATATAATAAAACATAAGGAATGACTTTGGAAGGTTTCCGGAAAGAAACCCGTCGCTGAAGGGTTCCTCGATCGAGGACAAGATGTACTCGATCGAGGGACCTATTGCCGTAGCTACGCATTCCTGAGAAAAGGTTCCTCGATCGAGGATGAGTTGTCCTCGATCGAGGGACCTCTCAGCGTGTAATTCCTGCTTTGCGCACTGAAGTTCAACCGTCCGCCATTTCTTCGTTATTTATCAGAATCGAGTGATTTTTGCGGCGTTGGAAAGCTAAAAGGATAAGCTTTCACCTCCAATTGGAATCGCTTGATTATTAATTTTATATCCTGTGATATGGCCCTTATAACTAGGTACTAGTTATATGGAGTTGTTCTTTCGCTCGCCTAGCTTCAATTCTTATCCTTTATTCTTCCTTAGTTCTTGAATATCTTCTTGTGCTTTGTCTTGTTGATTTCATGGAGCTATATATCACTCTTGTGTTCATTCTGCATTAAAACACAGAAATACAGAAGTATCGATATTCAACTAAAAGTGACATATAAATACCAATTCTAATCACAGAACGGTAACAAAAGATGCTAAGAGGAGGCATTAAAGTATATATAAATATGACTCATCAAACTCCCCCAAACCATCTCTTTGCTTGTCCTCAAGCAAAGCCAAGACTCTAAACAAAAGACACATACAATGGTGAATAAAATAACTCAAAGCTAATGTTAATGCAAAAAATCCCAAGCTATAGATATAACAAAGTAATGACCAAATGTACCAATAAAACAGATTCAAAGGTACGGGTAATAGAAAACGCAGCTCAAGTCACAAGGTTGATATGACGATGTAATATAGACAAAAACCAAATACCTTTCGACCTTGCAAGACAAATTTAAGTCGGATTCTCGCGGATTCACTCATGCTCATAAGTATATGTAAGGGTGAGTTATATGTGAAGATAGAAAGAAATAAGAACACTCACTCAACTTAATGAAACATGCATGCAATCTAATGTGATAGAGATTTCCCCAACTAATATGCAATCATAATGTAGACAAAAGTACATGTATCAAGGACAATAAGGATGACAAATGGGCAAAGGTATAGAAATGGTTTGTGCTAAAGTACGTTATGGATATGTGAGGCTAAGACGGTAGTTGCAGCATTAAACCAAAACCAATTCTATAATAAGTATCACAATTCATCCCAATCTAGAGAAATTATCTCAATATTACAACATATGAGAGTCAACAAACTACCCTCCAAAGATGCATTAGACTCTAGTAATCATCCTTTCGATCTCTTAACAAAATGAAATGAAGCGTATATTTTCTTTTTTTTTTTTTTTTTTTTTTCATTTTTTCATTTTTTCATTTTTTTTTCTTCTTTTTTTTCTTCTTTTTCATTTTCTGCTTCATACATTTTTCTTCTTTTTCCATCATAAGAGATACAACACAATTGCTCAAAATATTTCTACTACACCCACAAGTGACAATATAAGTCCCTATCCCAACCATAGTAGTAAGAGTAAACATGGTAAACAAGCAACTGCGACTTTCCCGATAAAGGTAGGCAAATTCTGGATTGTAGCTATTAGATGAGATATGAAATGGCCACAAGGTTCAAACGGGCTAACAAAAGGGTAATCTGTAAGGCTTATTTGAACGGTAAGAACCGCCTATCCACATGTACTTAGTCATATGAAAGCAATAAAAGTATCAAGAAATCAATTTCACACTTATGCAGTTTGACATTACATATTCCACAAGGAGAACCACACTCAAGCCTAATTGACAATGAGACCAGTTTATTAATGTTCTTGGCCTAGGAAGCTCTATAGACCTCAGAATTTAAGTAGTTTACCAACTTAATTTGTCAAGTCTAATCAATATAAGGCATGTCAATTACGGTCAAGACTTGATCATTGAGCTTTGTTTTCATAGGCTAACGAGTCAAAACAATGTATATGGATAGCTATTTGGGATTCAAATGCGAAAAACAAAGGCAAATTATCATCATTGTTAACTAAATTCACCAAGACTCGACCTAAAAATAAAAGAAGGATGAAAGAAAAAAAAACATTTTTTTGGATTTTTTTTTAAGCACACAAGATAAAGTAAAGACTCTCCCCCAAACCTAAATGTCACAGTGTCCTCATTGTGACCTAAACAACATGTAAGGCACAATATAAAATATAACCAGCACCCTAAAGGACACTACTAACAATCAGAAAGAGGAAAAAAAAACCACACACTAAGTAAAAAAAGGAGAGATAACACCAGTTGGAAGGCATGAGAGCTCCCCCAAACCAACTGCAAAATGGGGGTCTTGACGATTCATACGTAACCAAGGCAACTTTTTGTGACTTCAAAGTTCCAGTGCGGCTGTATCAAGGCAATTCAATGCCCGTAGAAGAAGGTCGAAACTAACTGCTTGTGCTACCCACAGGCTTAGGTAGCACCACAAAATGATACAAGTGTATAGTATAAGCAAAACGAAATGCTTAAGTTCAGTCTCAAAAGGTACAAAGCTAAATTCGCAAAAAGAAAATTGTTCAAAGTCTTTCGAGGTAGGTAGGTCTAAAATGGGATCATCAGTGAGATCCCTTATATCTTCATGCTCCTTAGATGGTTTGTCATCTTTGAGCATTTCAGCTTCCCAAGCATCCATTTCGGCTTCTATGACGTCATCTATTTCAGAATTGTAGATTGGAGGAGGATGAGGCTCATCTCCGTAAAGCAGATGCTCGATTTCATCTACTTCCTTACACCATATGCTCCTGGGTTCAGAAGAAAAAACAGTAGGAGCATCAATAACATGAATCATATGACAAGTAGCCACATGCTTAGATGGATTAGAAGTTTTAGGAATGCGAAAAGTGATAGAGTCATCTCCTATTCTAAAGGTTAGACTACCGGCCCTAACATCAATGAGCGTCCCTGCCGTGTTAAGGAAGGGTCTCCCAAGAATGATAGGAACACGAGAGTCTTCAGCAATATCCATTACTACGAAGTCATTCGGGATAAAATACTTCCCTACTCTGACTGGCACATCTTCTAAGACACCTAAAGGGTGTTTTAAAGATCTGTCAGCCATTTGTAGGGTCATAGTAGTAGCCTTTAATTGACCCATGTTTAACTGCTGAAAAATAGAATAAGGCATGACGCTAACGCTAGCCCCTAGATCACATAATGCTCTATCTATCGCTATACTACCAAGATAACAAGGGATAGAAAAACTCCTTGGATCCTTCAGCTTAGGTAAAAGATTGGCTTGGAAGCTGGAATTGCATTCTTGAGTGAATGCGACGGTCTCTATCTCATTGAAAGATCTCTTCTTTGATAGAATATCCTTCAAGAACTTAGCATAGGCCGGTACTTGAGTGACCAAGTCAGTAAATGGTACACTTACTTGAAGATCCTTGACTACCTTCATAAACTTCCCAAACTGTTGTTCAAGTTTGGATTGCTTCAATCGATGTGGAAAAGGTAATTGAATTTGAATGGGTTCGGTTGCTTTGGCCTTTTCCGTAGCTTTAGGAACGACGTTGTCAGGTACCAGGGTTCCTCGATCGAGTAAGGTCTGTCCTCGATCGAGGGACCTCGTATGCCGTGGCTGTGCATTCTCGGGATGGGTTCCTCGATCGAGTACGGGGGACCTCGATCGAGGAACCTCGGTACTAGGCGCAGTTTCCTCGTTCTTCTTCACATTTTGGGACTTATCAACACTTTCTTTTCCAACCTCATCTTCATCATTTAGGGGCATTTGCGGACCTGCATAAGATGTACCACTTCGTAAGGAAATGAAATTCACGTGTTCATGAGATTGCTTACCTTGTGGAGGGAGTTGTCTAGATTGCCGAGATGGGTTCTGAGTTGCCAATTGAGCTACCTGGGTATCCAAAATCTTATTGTGAGCAATAAGTTCAGAAATTTGGGTAGTCTGTTTCTGTTGAATCTGCAAACTCTGCTGCAACATAGCTTTCATCTCTCCGAAGTCATTGCTCGGAGGTGGAGGAGGGGGTTGCATTGGTTGAAAAACTCCTTGATTCGACCTTTGAAAGTTCCCTTGTGGTGGTTGATTACCACGAAAGGGAGGAGCAACATAGGTGGATTGTTGATAAGGAGCGCCTTGTCGGAAGGACTGGAAGGCATGTACTTGCTCAATGGAGCTCATACACCTGGCTGCAATGTGGCCATCAATACCACATCTCTCACAAGGCACCTCTTGGTGAACCATGGCATGAACCGTCTGCTTATTTCCCAAGGATTGTGTTGTTTGCATCTCAGCAATCTTAGCAGTAAGGGCTTCTAACTGAGCTGCAACTGCACTATCTGAGCCACTTCCTCTAGTAGCTCCCCTCGGGTTTCCATAATCGGCAGTGTGAGTAGCCATCTCCTCAATAAGCTTCCATGCGGCATCATCATTCGTGTTGTTCTGAAACCTCCCATTAGCAGAAGAATCTAGGAGGGCTCTATGATCGTCAAACAACTCGTTATAAAACTGGTTGCAAAGGAACCACTTCTCAAAGCCATGATGGGGAACAGATCTAATGAACTTCTTGAATCGCACAAATGCCTCATTCAAGTCCTCAGTAGGAGACTGCTTGAAACTTGTGATCTGGCTTCTCAAGTTATTGGTTTTCTGTGGAGGGAAGTATTTCTTGTAGAATACAAGAGCCAAGGAGTTCCAATCGGTGATATCAGTCATATCCAACTCTCTCAGCCATTCTGCTGCACCATCTTTCAGGGAGAAAGGAAATAAAGTTTGTTTCACCTGATCCTGAGTTACTCCTGTAATCAAAGGGATAGAACAACAGTAAGTAACAAATTTTTCCATGTGATGAGCAGGATCTTCACCAGGTCTTCCTCCAAAGAGATTACGCTCCACTAGATTGATGTAGGACGGTTTGATTTCAAATCTTCCTTTATCAGTACTAGGGAGCTTAAACCCCTTTGGAATATATAGAATCCAAGGTGGGTTCTGAATGACTTGCTAAAGTAGGCATTTTAAGAATTGAAGTAATTTGTTCTGTTTCAAAAAATAAGGTGTCCTCGTCAAAGGACAGATTTTCTGAAGTATTTGAGTGCTCTGCGTCTCCGTCAAGTATACTCAAGTCTTCTACTTGACCAACTTCTCTGTTATGCTTTTGTCTGTTCCGAAATCTCCTGTCAGGTTCTGAATTTGGTGTAAGGAGTTCAGACCTGTTCGACCTGGGCATACACGAAACTAACAAGAAAAGGATGAGAGCGGTCTCAAGGAACTGAAGTCCCTTGAGACAAAAGACAAAATTAACAAAAAACAAACAGAAAATCGTTGCCTCCCCGGCAACGGCGCCAAAATTGATAAGGCTAAAGTCGTATCACCTTAATCAAAGTAAAACTATCTCAATACTAACAGAATAGCTAGTGGTAAGACAGGTATCGAATCCACAGGGAGGCGGTAATAAACGGTTTGCTAAAGGTAATTAAGTCTAAAAGTAACAGTTTTATGGGGGTTTTGGTTTGTTTGTTTTGACTAATAACTAAAAACAATTGAAATAAAGGATGTGTAACAGAGATATTAAAAGTCTAGGAATTCCAGGTCACCAAGTATATTTTATTGGGATTCTTAATTAGTCACTAGTTCAATCGGATTATTCAAGGTCACAAGATTGGTCAATACTATTGTGTTCTTTAGGTTAAAAGCTAACATGCGGTCGCTATTATTAGAATCAACCTATTTAATTATCGCAGCCTATATCAATTCTAACCCAATCGGTGAAAGAACTAATTCGCTACACTAATTATCAATTCAGGCCTAAATCAATTAATTAGAATAAGAACAATAATCAAACAACAATCCTTGTGATTTTACTAACAATCAATTAACATTCCCTTTCTAGTATACTTGGATCCCCTTCATCCTAGATTAAGAATTTAGTTACACATATTGAGTCTAACAACATTAACGAAATCAAGATGGAAAACGATTGATAACATGATTAAGGAATACAAAATAATAATTGAAATTTAATTAAAAGAAAGATTGAAGAATACCGTAAAGAAAGTGAGATCCGGAATTGCAATGCATAAATTAAAAGCTAGATCTAAACTAAAACTAGATTTTATAGAGCGAATTGTATGTAGAAGAAAGAAAAGTAACCAAACTAGGATAAAAGAAAGAAAGAGGACTGAAATTAGGGTAGGAAGAAGCATAAAAGACTCAAAGGGCACGACTCCTTATATAATAAAACATAAGGAATGACTTTGGAAGGTTTCCGGAAAGAAACCCGTCGCTGAAGGGTTCCTCGATCGAGGACAAGATGTACTCGATCGAGGGACCTATTGCCGTAGCTACGCATTCCTGAGAAAAGGTGCCTCGATCGAGGATGAGTTGTCCTCGATCGAGGGACCTCTCAGCGCGTAATTCCTGCTTTGCGCACTGAAGTTTAACCGTCCGCCATTTCTTCGTTATTTGTCAGAATCGAGTGATTTTTGCGGCGTTGGAAAGCTAAAAGGATAAGCTTTCAGCTCCGATTAGAATCGCTTGATTATTAATTTTATATCCTGAGATATGGCCCTTATAACTAGGTACTAGTTATATGGAGTTATTCTTTCGCTCGCCTAGCTTCAATTCTTATCCTTTATTCTTCCTTAGTTCTTGGATATCTTCTTGTGCTTTGTCTTGTTGATTCCATGGAGCTATATATCACTCTTGTGTTCCACAAATTCATCCATTCTGCATTAAAACACAGAAATACAGAAGTATCGATATTCAACTAAAAGTGACATATAAATACCAATTCTAATCACAGAACGGTAACAAAATATTCTAAGAGGAGGCATTAAAGTATATATAAATATGACTCATCAGTCATCACCATGTGAGGTAGCCTCAAAACAAGAAACGAACTCGGCCTCCATAGTAGAGGTGGCTGTCAATGTCTGCTTAGTACTCCTCCATGATACAGCTCCATTAGCTAGCATAAACACATATCCAGATGTGGATTTTCGTGAATCAATGCAACCAGCAAAGTCTGAGTCGGAATACCCCTGCACTTCAAGACTATCAGTTCGTCTATACATAAGCATATAATCTTTAGTACCCTGAAGGTATCTCAACACTTTCTTTGCAGCCTTCCAGTGATCGATGCCTGGGTTACTCTGATATCTGTCTAATACTCCAACAACATATGTAATGTCAGGTCTAGTACAGTCTTGAGCATACATAATGCTACCAACAGCTGAAGCATAAGGAACATTTTTCATTTGTTCCCTTTCCAAATCATTCCTTGGGCACTGGTCTAAACTGAATCGGTCACCTTTCACAATAGGTGCTACACTTGGTGAACAATCTTTCATTCTAAATCTTTCAAGCACTTTGTTGATATAGGCCTCCTGAGACAAGCCTAAAATGCCTCGGGATCTATCTCTATGGATCTTAATGCCAATGACATAAGATGCCTCACTCATATCTTTCATATCAAAGTTATTTGAAAGAAATTGTTTCACCTCATATAGCAACCCCTTATCATTGGTTGCTAGCAGAATATCATCCACATATAACACAAGGAAACAAATCTTACTCCCACTGACCTTAAGGTATATACATTGGTCTATGATATTTTCTTCAAAACCGAATGAATAAATTACTTCATGGAACTTCTTATACCATTGTCGGGAGGCTTGTTTCAAACCGTATATGGATTTATTTAGCTTACAAACCAAATGGTCACCGTCTTTAGAGGAGAATCCTTCAGGTTGTTTCATGTAAACCTCTTCCTCTAAATTGCCATTAAGAAATGCCGTTTTCACATCCATCTGATGTAACTCGAAATCAAAATGATCTACTAATGCCATGATAACTCGAAGAGAATCTTTCTTTGATACAGGAGAAAATGTCTCCGTGTAGTCAATCCCTTCTCTTTGAGTGAACCCTCTAGCAACGAGTCTTGCCTTATGTCTCTCGATGTTGCCAAGTGAGTCCTTTTTAGTCTTAAAAACCCACTTACATCCAATGGTTTTTACACCATTGGGCAACTCGACGAGATCCCAAACTCGATTAGATGCCATAGAGTTAATCTCATCTTTCATAGCATCCATCCATAAGTTTGAATCTTTAGAACTTATGGCTTGTGAAAATGACATAGGATCATTATCAGCTCCAACACTGCAATCCGATTCTTGTATAATATACTTCATAGTCGTCAGGAATCGCCGATCTCCTCTCTCGAGTAGATTTTCTTAATGGAATTTCTTCCTCATTATGATCTACTATATTTTGATCGACATTTTGTGGAACTTCTGTATTTGGTTGTTGAACCTCCGGTCGTACTTCAGGACCGTGAGCAATAACCAACCTGTTACTCAAAACAGAGGGTGAAGCTTCATGTTGATCCTTTTCAGGTTCAAATCCTATAGTACTCCCACTGATCAAGTCATTCTCTAGAAATTTTGCATTTCTAGATTCCACAATTCTGGTACTAACCTTTGGACTTTTCGGCCTATCCAATGAAATGCCTAGTAATAGTCCTTGGGTCTAGTTTCTTTTCTTGTGGGTTGTAAATTCTCACCTCAGACGGACATCCCCAAATGCGTATATGTTGCAAACTCGGTTTCCAACCTTTGAATAACTCAAAAGGCGTCTTAGAGACGGCCTTGGAAGGAAACCGATTTAATATATACGTAGCCGTCTTTAGCGCATCAACCCACAAAAATGAAGGAAGTTTAATATTACTTCTCATACTAGGCACCATTTCAATTAATGTCCGATTCCTTCTTTCTGCTACACCATTCTGATCCGGAGAACCAGGCATAGTGTATTGGGCAACAATCCCATGCTCTTGAAGAAATTTAGTAAAAGGACCAGATGCTTTTCCATCCTCAGTATATCTACCGTAGTACTCACCACCTCTATCTGATCTCAAAATCTTAATGTGTTTATCACACTGTTTCTGTACTTCAGCCTTAAAAGTTTTAAAAGCATCTAAAGCTTCGTCTTTGGAACGAAGTAAGTAAAGATGCATATATCGTGAATAATCATCAATAAAGGTAATAAAGTATTTCGGATCGTTAGCGTTCATATCCAGACAACATATATCCGTGTGTATGATCTCTAGTAGGTCAGAACTCCTCTTAGCACCTTTCTTAGATTTGTTAGTTTGCTTTCCCTTAATGCAACTAACACAAGTCTCAAAACCGGTAAAGTCTAAAGTACTAAGTACCCCTTTCTTTACCAATCTCTTGACCCTCTCAATAGAGATGTATCCCAATCTCCGGTGCCATAACATAGAGGACTCCTCATTTATAATACTTCTTTTTAAACCAGTACTAACATGCATAGTGTTTGAGTGGTATCATTTTGTAAACAAAGACGATACAAATTATCAGACAAAATACCATTACCAATAACTTTAGAATTTCTGCAAATACTAAAACCAGAATCCATAAAGTTAAAAGAATATCCTAAAGGTACAAGTCTAGAAACTGAAATCAAATTCCAAGCAAAATTCGGAACATAAAAAGTCTTTTCCAAAATCAAAATAAAACTAGTACTTAAAATTAAATTGCATGTCCCCACGGCCTCAACGTGCGAGCCTATCTTGTTTCCTGAATAGATGGCACTCTCACTTGCCACTGGTTTCCGAAGGTTTGTCATACCCTACAAGGTATTTGAAACATGGATTGTAGTACCAGAGTCAATCCACCAAGTATTATGATTAACATTGACCATATTAGATTCATAACAAACAAACGCATGAAAATTACCTTTCTTTTTGAGCCAAGCCTTAAACTTTACGCAGTCTTTCTTCATGTGTCCTTTCTTTTTACAGAAAAAACACGACAACTCCTTCTTAATTACTTGCTCAGCTTGAGTCTTTCCCTTTCCCTTATCTTTAGGGTGAGCCTTATACTTCTTCGTACTGGATGATGCTTTATCAGTAGAAGTAGTTAAATTCACCTTTTCACCTTCTTCCAATGATAACCTCCCTGTTAGGTTCATATACCTATATAGTCATACTAGTTAATATTTATCTTATAAATAGAAGATCTTATGCATACTTAACAATATAATTTCGAGACATATGAAGAAGAACAAGCTTCCTTACAATGATAATCTCGGCTATTTAGGGCACAAGTGAAGTCACCTTCTTCACTTGTTCTTGAGCTTAATATGTGGATGATCCTCCTTGAACCTTCAAAGAGATGATGGCCTCCAAAAGATGAACACCAAGACACACTAACTCTTAATGTTTGTATGTTATTGTGCTAGAATCAACAAACAAACTCTAGATGGTGCAAGGAGGTGCACGGCTAGGGTTTAGGAAAAATGAACCTTATTTTTCTTTCTTTTCTTTCTCTCTCAAAGACAAAACCCTAGCATCAATTGTGAATGAATGAATAAGAGAAGAGGGAACAAAACTCTCTTTTGTTCTCTCTTTTGGGACGGCCGAGAGCAAGGGGTAGAGTGCCCAATGGGTGGCACCTCTACCTTGCTAAATGTTTCCCATGCTAGACATCATATTAAATGTATGTCTTCTCTATGTTCCCATAACAATTTTTATGCAATATGTATGTTTGTGTGTCAAGACAAACGGTCCATTACTAGCCATGGACTCGTTTGAAACATCACATAGGAGCATATTTATTTACGTATTTGGAGTTCAACATTTAACCTTTCAATCGTAAATTAATAAGTAATTCAATCAATTACTTATAATATATTTAGTTACTACAACAATTGTAAATAATTCATTCAACAACTTTATGTTTCATAAACATATAAATTTTAATGATAACATTTCAATCACTAAAATAATTTATAATCTTATTATAAATCATCTCCTTAATTTTATTCATAATCTAGAAATGAATCAACTCGTATCAATATACAGTTGTTACATTTAATATTGAGATAACTGTCCTAAAGGTGTGACCTAAAGGGATCAACTGGTCACCACCGTCATTACGACAGTAATGTCAAACTCTAGCAAGCCAATCATTACCGATTAATGTTGACCAATTGACTTATGATAAGAATCATCCCATGAATATTCTTTTATAGAGATTTGTCAATTTAATTAATATAATTGACGTGATCACATTATTGTCGAGGACACTTACTCCAACAATCTCCCACTTGTCCTCACAAGTGTGGATCACCGATTCTCTTGTTCTATTACATCATCTCCCACTCAATGCAAGGTGTCTCGCAGGTCGTACTTGCACGTGATCAAATCAATAGTGGTTTTTCTCGATATGGAGTGTAACTGTTTGACCGGAATTATCTACCATAGACAGTCTCCGAGCGTGGCCACGCATTTACAGTTCACTACTCCTCGAGTGGCCTTGAGATTTAAGATAACCCTGACAAGGGGCAGAACAATTCCTTTCCAACTGTTCTCCTTGGCCAACATCATCCATTATGACCCAAAATGTATCCATTAGATCCCTTTTACGGAAGATCGTAGAATATAAATCAAAGTCATTCTGAATAATGTCACCTCTAGAGCAACCAGTCTCTAGTCAAAGAATCGACTCATAAGAATATATATAGCAGCTCTTGCCACGACCAGGCTCCATTGAATTTTAAAGAACTCTATAAGCGGTCACTGCCCGACACAAGTGTACTTTACAGTTTGTCTATATGATCGACTAGTCATCCCTTATGACTCTATGGTGTAAGAACTCACCATCAATCGCATCATAATCTAGTCACTTCGAGACGTCACCTCATATAAGTGACTAGGGGCAATACTAAGTTAATCCAGTTCACTTTGAACAGGGTTCAACAATTGTCCTACAATCCTGTTGGATTTAACAAAGTATATAAAATAAACAAGTTGTATAAAAATTTAAATGATGAACGAGATTATCTTATATGAACGTAAAAACAACATTTTTCATTTCATATCGCATAATCGGTTACACATTGGGTAAACTCTTAAGACCCATAGAACGAGCATGAGAATCATGCTTAGCTTGCGACAAGGGTTTGGTTAAAGGATCAGCCACATTATCGTCTGAAAATATCTTACATATCGCTATTTCCTTCCTATCAATGAAATCCCGTATTACATGATATTTTCTTGGTACATGTCTAGACTTATTACTAGACTTAGGCTCCTTAGCCTGAAAGACAGCACCACTGTTATCACAGTACAGGGTGATAGGATCTTCAGCATTTGGAACTACCCTTAGTCCCTCGATAAATTGCCTTATCCATACTGCCTCCTTAGCAGCCTCTGACGCTGCAATGTACTCTGCTTCCGTTGTAGAATCCGCAACGACTGGTTCTTTGAAGCTCTTCCAACTGATGGCACCACCATTCAAGATAAAGACAAATCCAGCCTGGGATTTAAAATCGTCTTTATCTGTTTGGAAGCTTGCATCTGTGTAACCCTTTACACACAAATCTTCTTCCCCTCCAAACACTAAGTATGAATCCTTAGTTCTTCTCAAGTACTTAAGGATGTTCTTGACTGCAATCCAGTGACTTTCACCTGGATTTGCTTGATATCTACTAGTCATGCTCAAAGCATACGAGACATCAGGACGTGTGCATATCATGGCGTACATGATAGATCCCACGGCGGAAGCATAAGGGATCATTTTCATGCGTTGAACATCCTTGGGCTCTGTGGGTGATTGAGACTTTCTCAATATAATGCCATTTCCCATGGGGATAAACCCTCTCTTGGAATTTCCCATGCTGAACCGTCGAAGAATCTTATCGATATAAGGTTCTTGACTTAGTGCCAATATCCTCTTGGATCTATCTCTATAGATCCGGATACCTAATATGCATTGTGCATTTCCTAGATCTTTCATCTGAAAATGGTTACCTAACCAGCCTTTTACTGATGAAAGCATTGGAACATCATTTCCAATGAGTAGTATGTCATCCACATACAAGATTAGGAATACAACATTGCTCCCACTGAATTTCATATATAGACAAGGTTCCTCGACACTTCGAGTGAAACCATTTTCTTTTATGACTTCATTGAAGTGATGATTCCAACTCCTTGATGCTTGCTTGAGACCATAGATGGATCTCTTAAGCTTGCATACCTTGTTAGGATTTTTAGGATCTTCAAAACCCTCAGGTTGTATCATATACACATCCTCCTTTAAATGCCCATTTAAGAAGGCGGTTTTGACATCCATTTGCCACACTTCATAGTCATGAAATGCGGCAATCGCTAACATTATCCTAATGGATCTTAGCATGGCTACCGGAGCAAAGGTTTCATCATAATGAAGACCTTGGACTTGGGAAAAACCCTTAGCTACTAGCCTAGCTTTATAGACATCATCATGTCCTTCTATGCCATTCTTCACCTTGAAGATCCACTTGCATTGGAGAGGTCTCATCTCCTTAGTCAAGTCTACCAAGTCCCATACTTGGTTTTGATGCATAGAATCCATCTCAGATACCATGGCCTCATGCCATTTGATGGAGTCGGGACTAGAGATTGCAGCTTTGTAAGTGGTAGGCTCGTCACTTTCCAAAAGTAAAACGTCCAGGCTACCATCTTCCTCAATTAGTCCAACATACCTATCAGGTTGATGTGGGACCCTACTCGACCTCCTGGGTGGAATAGGTACCGAAGTGGATGAAGAAGGAACATCTTCTTCTGTTTCAGCTTCAGTTTGTGGCTCTTGAACTTCTCGAACTTCATCAAGTTCAAAATTTCTCCCACTCTGTCTCTTAGAAATAAACTCCTTTTCTAAGAAGACAGCCTCAGAAGACACAAACACTTTGTTTTCTTGAGGTTTGTAGAAGTGGTAGCCACGTGAGGTGGTTGGATAACCAACAAATATGCATTTTTCGGATCTTGGTGCGAGTTTGTCATCGTTTTTGGACTTGACATAAGCATCGCACCCCCATATCTTCATATAGGATAAGTTAGGAACCTTTCCTTTCCACATCTCATATGGAGTCTTATCGGTCGCTTTCGTTGGACTATTGTTCAACGATTTGATGGCGGTGAGGATCGCAAATCCCCAAAATGAATTGGGTAAATCAGTTTGGCTCATCATTGATCGGACCATATCCAGTAAGGTTCGATTCCTCCTTTCTGCCACACCATTAAGTTGTGGTGTTCCTGGAGGTGAAAGTTGTGACACAATGCCACATTCCTTTAGATGTGAATCAAATTCATTACTAAGATATTCTCCACCACGATCGGATCGTAATGTTTTAATCTTCCTATCGAGTTGGTTCTCTACTTCATTCTGAAATTCTTTAAATTTCGTAAAAGCTTCACTCTTATGCTTCATTAAGTAGATATACCCATACCTACTTAAATCATCGGTGAAGGTGATGAAATAGTCATAATTGCCTCTAGCGGTGATTGATAGTGGTCCGCATACATCCGTATGTATTAGTCCCAATAACTCACTGGCTCGTGTCCCTTTACCACTAAAGGGGTTACGAGTCATCTTTCCTAGAAGGCAAGCCTCGCATGTACCATAAGATTCATATTCAAATGGTTTAATTATGTTGGTCTTTACCAATCTTTTAATGCGATTTTCATTTATGTGACCAAGTCGACAATGCCAAACATATGATTCATTTGGATCACTTGTTTTAATCCTTTTGTTATTGACGTTGTAGACATTATTAGACGAGTCGGAAGTTTCCAAAACATAGATTCCATTAATAGAATTGGCACGGCCAACTACCATGTCATTCTTAGAAATTACACAACAATTGTCTTTAATGGAAAAATTAAATCCCTCAATGTCTAACATTGCAACAGAAATAATGTTTTTGGAAAGAGACGGTACAAAATAACAATTATTAAGTTTTAGCTCATATCCACTCGTTAAGGCAAGAGTGCAAGTTCCTTTAGAAGTGGCTGCTACCCGAGCTCCATTTCCAAGTCGGAGATCCATATCACCCTTGTCCACCTTCTCCACTTCTCTTAAACCCTGCAAACGATTACAAAGGTGAGAACCACATCCAGTATCCAATACCCATGATGTGTTGGATGTAAAATTTATGTCAATAACAAAAATTTCAGATTTGGAATTACCTAACGGAATCACAAGACCTTCTTGGATATGACGTAAGTACTTGGGGCAATTCCTCCTCCAATGGCCCATGACACTACAATAGTGGCATCGCCCTTTCTCTAACTTTCTCTTATTCCTTTTATTCTTTGCAAGACTTTTCTTGCTAGAACTCCCACTAGCTTCATCATAAGCTCTTTCCTTCAAGTATAAGGCGTCCATTTCTTCATTTAGCTCATCTATATAAGCCGTGTCAAGAAATGAACCTTTGGGAGGTGGGAGGGAAGAAATGAAGTTAATACTGCCATCCGGACCCGTTCCGAAATGAACTTCTCTAGTAGTATCAATGTTGTTTTGATTGCATATATCGTCGAAAACATTATGACAAGAATCGATAGTGATAGGGTTGAATGAATCCATTGCGATAAAACAACTACAAAAACGGAAACGAAGGAAAAATTAACGTTCATCATTTTAAAACTTGTTAAACATTTTAAACAAGTTAAGTATTTACTTAACGATCTCTTACACAATTAAGTAAATAATCCCGAGACCCAAACCCATACTAATGCGGGCACGGTGTAGCCGATTCATCCCGTATAAGTATAATTTGGTGGATTAACCCTTTAATCGGTTCTACTCTTAGAACTCTCGGTCGACAATTTTCTTTAAATTATCTTTAGCCCGAACTTATTGCAACTACGGTTACGAATACTTTCGTTGAGATCGACCAAATTTCAAGGTGTAATCCTCATTACCCCACTTACCCAACGTGACAATTTTAGTACCCCGGTTTAGCCGAGCCTACATGTTTGTGAAGAAGGGATTCATGGGTCCATACTCTTTGGTAAGGCTAAGTCTCAATATTTTAAACGTAAGAGATCTTATCAATTATTATCTATCTCCTTTTAAGTGAACTAATTAGGTGAATTATCGATAATAAAATGATACGTTGAAGACCCGATACTCGATATGCATGACATGTTAATGGCGATTTGGCTATGCATGCAACATATTAAAACAAATAAAGCAAACGATAAATTCCTAGTATGGCCTTATCCTAGAAAAGAAATAACAAGAGTACAAATTCGGAAACCAACTCCTTTGGTCCCTTGATCTTGACGAGGCACGCAAATCGAGGCAAACACCGTCTTGATCGAAACTTCTTTCCGAATGGCACCGTCTTCAAGATTCTCCGGAAATTACAAATATTACAACTTTTCTAGTCTACTTTATACATTATAAAATAGAAATAAATTACAATTGGGTGATACGAGATCACAAAATTACAACCGTATCGGTAACCCCTTACATTACGGGAAATACCAATTTAAAACTAAGGCCATACTAGAATAATTACATGATTCAAAATAATGCAATATAATATGACATTCATAAGAAAAACGCAGCAATATAATACGTTATAAATATGTTCATTTTAATGCCAAATCGCCCTAATAACTTATTATGTCGAAATTAACCCGGTTTTATGAGATTTTAGCATTTTCAACTCTTTTAAAACATACACAACTTATGTTCTAACTAATATCCTAACACATTTTAGGATTCAAAATTAGTCATAAATAATTTTGATAATAATTAA
The DNA here is from genome assembly GCA_029255685.2 of Silene conica. NCBI lineage: Eukaryota > Viridiplantae > Streptophyta > Magnoliopsida > Caryophyllales > Caryophyllaceae > Silene > Silene conica. The sequence continues at coordinate 26,103,440 of CM055313.2, read as the reverse complement.
CACTTTAATTATATTAACATTGTTCATAAAGCCTTTAAAATGTATAACATTTACGAATTAAATCCAAACAATTATAAAAATTCGAAATTTTGGATTTTCATTTTCACTAACATTCTGAAAATATTACTTTAATATTTATAATGTAAAAATTTTGGTCATGTTATTCGAAATTTAACTCGAAATATCACATATTAATGGCCAAAATTACCTCTTTATACGGTTTTAACAATAAAATCGTAAAACATGCTATACAAAATCATATTGTACCAAAATTTTACATACATTAAGTAAAATAAGCATGTGAGGTCGTGTGAAATTAACAAGGCTAGAAAGATTTTCTTTCTTATTTAATCATTTAACTCGATTTTATCATAAAATACATATTAAACGATTAAATCTCTATAATGAACAACATTTTAAATCTCATAAATTATCATATAACCTAAAAACATTTTAGGACCAGATTTAACATACATGCCAAAAGTCGAGTAAAAAATATGAGTCTTTAAATATATAGTTTTGTTTTTAAGTCTCATAACTCGGAAAAACTAAAAACCGATTAAGCATGCAACAACAAGTGCTCTGATACCAATTGTTAGGTTCATATACCTATATAGTCATACTAGTTAATATTTATCTTATAAATAGAAGATCTTATGCATACTTAACAATATAATTTCGAGACATATGAAGAAGAACAAGCTTCCTTACAATGATAATCTCGGCTATTTAGGGCACAAGTGAAGTCACCTTCTTCACTTGTTCTTGAGCTTAATATGTGGATGATCCTCCTTGAACCTTCAAAGAGATGATGGCCTCCAAAAGATGAACACCAAGACACACTAACTCTCAATGTTTGTATGTTATTGTGCTAGAATCAACAAACAAACTCTAGATGGTGCAAGGAGGTGCACGGCTAGGGTTTAGGAAAAATGAACCTTATTTTTCTTTCTTTTCTTTCTCTCTCAAAGACAAAACCCTAGCATCAATTGTGAATGAATGAATAAGAGAAGAGGGAACAAAACTCCCTTTTGTTCTCTCTTTTGGGACGGCCGAGAGCAAGGGGTAGAGTGCCCAATGGGTGGCACCTCTACCTTGCTAAATGTTTCCCATGCTAGACATCATATTAAATGTATGTCTTCTCTATGTTCCCATAACAATTTTTATGCAATATGTATGTTTGTGTGTCAAGACACACGGTCCATTACTAGCCATGGACTCGTTTGAAACATCACATAGGAGCATATTTATTTACGTATTTGGAGTTCAACATTTAACCTTTCAATCGTAAATTAATAAGTAATTCAATCAATTACTTATAATATATTTAGTTACTACAACAATTGTAAATAATTCATTCAACAACTTTATGTTTCATAAACATATAAATTTTAATGATAACATTTCAATCACTAAAATAATTTATAATCTTATAATAAATCATCTCCTTAATTTTATTCATAATCTAGAAATGAATCAACTCGTATCAATATACAGTTGTTACATTTAATATTGAGATAGCTGTCCTAAAGGTGTGACCTAAAGGGATCAACTGGTCACCACCGTCATTACGACAGTAATGTCAAACTCTAGCAAGCCAATCATTACCGATTAATGTTGACCTGTTGACTTATGATAAGAATCATCCCATGAATATTCTTTTATAGAGATTTGTCAATTTAATTAATATAATTGACGTGATCACATTATTGTCGAGGACACTTACTCCAACACTCCCCTCCTCTTGAACACACATGGTCAATAATTCATTGAGAGACCATTTATCCTTATGTGTATTGTAAGAGATCTTAAATGGGGCATATTGAGTTGGGAGAGAACATAAGATGAAATGCACTAAGAAAGTGTCAGATATAGTAACTTCCAATTCCTTAAGTTGGGGCTGCAGTATCCCTCATGAGCATGATAAAATCACGCACTCCTTTAGTGGCATTAAGTTTCAAGGATGTGAACTGCATTATTAAGGTGCTTGCCAAAGCCTTATCAGAAGTTTCGAACTGCTCATCTATAGCCTTAAGCAGGTCCCGGACTTTAGTGTGCTTGTCGACTGAACCTCGGATACTAGCACACAGTTTAGTCTTAATGAACAACGTGCAAAGATAGTTGGATTTCACCCACTTTTCACGAAGGTCTACTTGATCTGGTGTGCTTTTTTCAGTTATTGCAACCGGTTCATCATTCTGAATAGCATAATCAAAACGCAAGAACCCTAAATGCAGTAGAACTCTTTCTTTCCACACCTTAAAATTGTCACCAGTTAATTCAGGAACGTCAATTTTGACATCAAAGGAACCTCCAGGTAAACTTGCTGCAAATTTAAATATCCACACTTAGTAACTTCCAATTCCTTAAGTTGGGCTGCAGTATCCCTTATGCGCATGATAAAATCACGCACTCCTTTATTGGCATTAAGTTTCAAGGATGTGAACTGCATTATTAAGGTGCTTGCCAAAGCCTTATCAGAAGTTTCGAACTGCTCATCTATAGCCTTAAGCAGGTCCCGGACTTTAGTGTGCTTGTCGACTGAACCTCGGATACTAGCACACAGTTTAGTCTTAATGAACAACGTGCAAAGATAGTTGGATTTCACCCACTTTTCACGAAGGTCTACTTGATCTGGTGTGTTTTTTTCAGTTACTTCAGCCGGTTCATCATTCTGAATAGCATAATCAAAACGCAAGAACCCTAAATGCAGCAGAACTCTTTCTTTCCACACCTTAAAATTGTCACCAGTTAATTCAGGAACGTCAATTTTGACATCAAAGGAACCTCCAGGTAAACTTGCTGCAAATTTAAATATCCACACTTAGTAATAATAAAATTGAGACTTAACTTTATCACAACTTACCATTGTAAATTATGCTCATATGAACCTAGTGACATAAACTTGCCTGTGGGCTAAAGTCTACACAAATTAGATGCATAAAAATTAAACTTTATCATGAAACTATTAAATCATATTCATTCCTTAACTCCTGTGGGTAGATTAAGAAACATAATTTAATATAACACCCTAATTAATTTATACAAATACAATAAGATTCATGTGGGCAAGTCTAATCATATTACGTATAGTTAATTACAATTAAATGTCAAATTTCCACATGTGATTTCGAATAAAATTTAAAATCACTTGACATTAAAACTACTTTATATATATGCACTTTATGTATATAAAGTCTACTGACAAAATATATGATGTACATGAATTGACAGAATGTCACTAAACATACTGTAAAACCACAACCCACCAGAAAAAATATATATGCAAGAGTACGAAGTACTTTCAAAAGTAAATTGCATACAACATGTGTGTCATAAAACACCACATACTTAAAATAATAATAATAAAGTCAAATATAAATAAAAAGAAGATAAAGGAACCCAAAAGTTCACAAGGTAGATGACGACAACCAAGCAAACAAAGTACACAACTATGGTCCTTTATCATTATTTTATTGAGCATAAAGATTCCTCACCTTTTAATAAAACAAACCCAATAGTTATAAACCACTGTTGCTCTATAACACTACGGGCGTAAGACAAATTAAAAGAAACAGATCCCCAAACATTGAAGGTTCATCTTCAACCTTTCGCTCAACACAGACCCAGAAAAACCAACACAAAATTTTCGAGAAAAATTTCAGATCCGATTACCGATTACATAAATAAATAAATAAAAATAGACAAAAATAATTCAGTTCTTATAATCAATAACGGAACAACCGAATCAGTTCAAAAATCTATTTTGACGGAAAAACGAGATTATCAGATTTAGTATATCAACTATGGAGAAACCAGTCAGAAATCAACAAACAAGACAGAGGCGAATGAAGCTCTGATACCAAATGTAAGTACTTTATTCTTTATAGCATGTTAAAATTACTCAATAAACATGCAATAGATTAAATAGCGGAAGCATTAATAGGATCGAAAATAAAAACCTCCAGCCATTGCTTATTGGTATTCCTGATCAGCTTTATAAACCCAAATGAATAAACCCGTTTCCGTCTTCTGATAATTGTCACTATAGTCGTCTCTGATATTGGTTCTAAACCCTCACTACTCACTAATTTAGATGGTGTAATTTTCTTAAGGGAGAGTTAGTGACCTTATTAATTAATCAGAATATGTATTGTATTTATAGTGATTTTGCCATCAAAAATCAGTTCTCAAAACATAGGAGAGAAGAGTGGTAGTCAACTGAAGAAGTGGGGAGCGAAAATAGGGGAGTCAGAGTCCATGATTTGACTGCCAAAATAATGGGCCACAAAATAGGATTTTCATAAAAACTGAAATTAATATTATAGTTAATAATATTACTTAATTATTTTATATGAAAATCTAACACGCTAGATATAATAAAATAATAAGACGGTATTGGAAATGAGAGTCAATGCCGAGTATTTTACGAAGTCTGACTGCGAGCATTTATGACGTTGTTTATGGATATTTACGAGACCCAAAAGTTAACTATATGCATTAAAAATACCACTTTATTCAACATAATATTTGAACCAATCAGCAATTGTATATGGTACTTGTTTTTGGGTGTTGCTAAATCCCGCACAAAATTTTGCTTAATCCCACACAATTTGTTGTCTTATTCCGACTTTATCCCTCTCACTTTTCCCACACAATTGGAGAGGACAATTCAAAAGCAAAGAAATTCAAAAAAATATATGTGCTTAGCTACCCCACCACCACTCGCCCTACCACCCGCCGCTCACAAACAAAACGCACCACCACCTGCTGCGATAAACCGACCCACCCTCACTCCTCAGCAATCATAAACTGATGCACATTCAACAATTGAAAATCCAAAATCCCTAAATGTCAAACCCTAATTGTAAAAATCACGCTCTTTGAGATGAAAAAAAACATTCATTCAATCAATTAAAATACGGGTATTAATAAATTTGTTGAGAGAATAACGAACTTACTTGTGAATGTGCGAATTAAAATCCATAATTTGTTAAATTATTAGCAATTTGGTTGGTGGTGAAAAGGAGATCCCTAAATTTCAAACCCTAATTATAAAAATCACTTTTTTGAAGATAAAAAACATTCATTCAATCAATTAAAAGAAGTATATTAATAAATTTGTTGATAGAATAACAAAATTATTTGTGAATGTGCGAATTAAAATTCTTAATTTGTTAAATTATCAAATTATTAGTAATTTGGTTGGTGGTGAAAATGAGAGAAGAGAGATTTTTTAAATGAAGGGTAAATTCGGAATAAGGTGACAAAGTGTGCGGGATTTAAGTAATATCATGTGCGGGATTTAGTAAATACGTTGTTTTTTATGAAAGCCCTAAAAGGATGTATACAGTCGACAATAACGCCGCTCTTCTTCTTCTTCTCTTGCGTTTTTGGGTTTTGCGTTTTATCCTTCCTCCCACTCTTTTCCTTCCTGCCTTCTACTCGCCTCTTCAAGTCCTTCGTTTATTTTATTTTTTTAAACCGTCGTTATAAGGTGCGTAATCTATCGCTTATCATTTTGTTATCGCTTACGAACTTAAGACCCAACAAACATCGTATATAATCTCTGACCATAGCCTTATTACGTGACCGACCTGAGTTGATAGCTTGTGATTTCTGGGTTGAGGATGAACACTGGTTGTAGGGGTGGTGGCCAGTGGTGGTCACCACCGTGGTTAAACGGGAATTCAGGGAGTAATCGAAACCGCGTCATGTATTCGTTTGAGACTTGACTCGAAGCATGGCATGGTGGGTTAGGACCTGGTAGTTGGGGTGACCCAGTGGAGTGAGTCATGGAGGTCGGCGGTGGCGGTTAATCGAGAGACCGAGAGAGTGTAGCGATATGTTGTGAGGTTAGAGATCATAATTTCTCGTGGTGGTTGTCTTGGTGTTGCTTGTCGTGTCATGGTGGTTCTGGGTAGGTAGTTGCTAGGTGGTGATAGGTGAGTCGTGGTGGTTGTCGAAGGGAAAACAGAGCAAGCTCCGTGTACCGCAGGGGTGTGTAAGGAGTTTAGAGGCGTCGGGGTGGTGACTGTGGTCGCTCCTGGTGGTGGCTCAAGGGTGGAGGTTGAAGCCGGTAGTACGTAGTTAAGGTTGGGTTCAGTTGTGGCGGTTGTCGGGGACCAGGCTGTTGGTGGTGGTGTCGGGAAAAGGACTTCAACGAACCTTCTATCATGCGTTTTCCTGTTTGTCTCGTGGTGTATTAGTTTTGTATGAGACTGTTCGTGTGTTAGTATTATTATTATTATTATTAATATTATATTATTAGTGTTTTGGTAAAATTTCTACCGAGCCAATTGATTGTGTTATGAGTCAAAGTGCCAACCAATATGAAGGTTTATGTAAAAGATAAATGCAAAACAGAAATGAACAAAGAATAACACGCAAAGTTTTTGGTGACGCGGAAAAACCCGTTTAGGGAAACAACCGCGGGGGGAACGGAATCCCACCAATATTTTTACTATGATCGAAGGTTTTTCACTGTAGGGACGGATTACAAGTTTTTTGCTAGAGGAGTAGGGTTTTACAACGTATGAACTAGATGACTAAGTTATGACCTAGTCTCTCTTTTTATAGCTGCGAATTATGCTTAACGGACTCAGTTTCTGGTGCTGAAATGGGGGAGAGAATGTAGGGGAATATTCTCTTAGGGTTTTGACCCATTCCTTTCCTTTCAACAGCTCTTTTTCTGCTCTGGGCTATTCCTGATCTGCATCTAGTCTGCGTCTAGTCTGCGTCTGATCTGCCCCTGACGTTGGGCTGCGTAATTATTTATCACTGGGCCCAATAGTGAGATGTGAATTTTGGGCTAAACAATTTCCCCCAAATTTCAGCCTAATCTTGGCTTTTAATTGGGCTGGAATTTCCTTTCGTGCCTTTGAATAAGTTTCTGAGTTTAATGGAGGTAGTTGGGGTTTCGGCAACTGTTCACAGCCGCTCTTTTGTCACATCTGCCCCACTTGCCCCATCACTTCATTAACTACCTTGTCCCCCATTATTTACTCTCTTTAACCCTTCAACTTGCCTTTTGAATTTTAACTTTCAAATTTAACCCATGTGACTTTCCTATAAATACCCCCTTTAACCGTGTACTTTATTTTACCTCTTTCAAAAAATTTACCTTCCTTCTTGCTTCCTCTTGCTTTCTTACTTTCTTTTGCTTTCTTACTTTCTCTGTTGTGAAATTTTTACCGCTTTCGCCTTTTTACCATGTCTGCTCCTGAATCCTCTTCTGCTACTCCTGTTGCTACTCCTGCCCCTGCTGGATCTTGTGGGTCTGTTCCTGCTTCTGAGGAGTACTCTGGCCCCTTCCCTTCACAAGGTCTACTTGCTGCGAAGCACTTGTGTGACTCTACCTTCAACGAGTCCCACGCGTCTCTCATCAAGGTTCGGTTCGGGTTTCCGGATGAGGTTGTCTACCACTTCCCCCGTGCCGGCGAGAAAGCCGACTTTGAGAGGGAGGGGTGGACTTGCTTCTACGAGTACCCCTTCCGTTTGGGTCTCAGATTTCCTTTCCCTGATTTAATTGTTGATTTCCTGAAGTTGACCAAACTGGCAATGTGTCAGGTTGCTCCACATGCGTGGAGGATCTTGCTCAGCATCTGCGCCCTGAACCGTGAACGAGGGCTGAACATCGGTTTAGCCGACCTGGGGCAGTGGTTCGCCCCTCGTTCTCTGGGCCATTTTCAGTGCACCATTCGTGGTCATGATAATATGCCTTCTGCCATTGTTTTCTCCACCACTCCTGATGATAGTAAGTGGTTCACTCGTTATATTTTTGTCAAGATCGACACTCTTCCTACCTCCCCAGACTACATTTTTGCCGGCTGGCAGTCCGTGGAAGGTACTACCTCTGCTCTGGTGTTGGTTTTGCCAGATTACTTTGCTGTTGGTTTCATGCTGATGGTTTTTATTGGTTTTTGCAGGGCATAGCTTGGCTAAGTTCCCTGATGCTGTGGATCCCCCTGCTTCGAAGGCCAAGCTCCTGGACCTTCCTGCCGAGGAGAGAACTTTCTCTAGGCTGGTCCGGGATTCTGCTGTTCTGGCGGTAAAGAAGGAAGGTACGGTGTTTTGATATGGCTGTTTTTTCTGGGTGGGTTATGTTTGGTTTTATACTGACTTCTGTTTTTCCAGGCAAGCCCAGAGTTGATATAAGTAGGGTGATGCAGCTGCGTAGGAAGAGGTTAGCTCCTGGGGATGCTGGATCCTCGAAGAAAAAGAAAGTGGATGTTGTTGAGGGGAGCTCTGCTGGAGCCGGGTCCCAGGCTGCCCCAATTGAAGTTGATACCGTTGATCTGGTTCAGGAGTCTGTTCCTGAGGTTCCCTTTGTTGATCCGTCTCCTCTGGTGGTTCTTCCCTCCATTCCTACTCCTGGCTTTAAGCCTATTTTGGAACAGCTACCTCGAACATTTTCTGGAGAATCTTCCTCTCCTCCTCTGCAGCTGGAGTTTCCAGGAGACTTTGGAGGTTCCCAGACCAAGCTCTGGCCTACTCTGAACTCCCTATTGTTCCCTGCTTCTGCTTCTATTCTAAAAAAGCGTCCCTTCCGGGACTTGCCCAAGCGCGTCGCTGAAGTCTCCTTTGAGGTAGATTTCTTTGTTTCTATTTATTCTTTTTTTTTTTTTTTTTTTTTTTTTTTTTTTTTTTGACTTGGCTTGGCGTGCTTTTAGGTTCTGGAACTGGCATTGTGCACTAAGCAGCAGAGCGAAGAGTTGCTGACGGATCTCCAGCGCATGAAGGTGGCTCATGACGCTGCTCTGGAGAGGATGGAAGAGATGAAGGCGAAGCTCAGTTCTGAGGAGGTCTTGAGGGCGAATCTGCGGCAGGCGGTTGATCGTTTTCGTCGGGAGGTGATTGCTGGCCAGGAGAAACTTAAGGCCTAGGAAGAGAAGCTCAAGGCTCAGGAGGAGGAGCTTAGGACCCTGGAGGGATCGTCCCAGGACCAGTTAGCCGCAGCTCAGTCTAAACTGGAGCGGGCTTTAGCCTCGGAGGCTGATCTGGTCCTGAAGGTGGAGGCCCTGGAGCATAAAAAGACTGGCTTGCAGAGAGCATTAATTGAGGCTGTTGCCTACACCGCTGCTGAGACCCGGGTGAAGTGTGTTCGGGAGTTCCAGGAGGGTAGCCATTCTACTTGGGACTTGGCAGCTTTGGAGAAGGCCTTTGCTTCTGATTTTCCTGATGGTTTAAACATGGACCTGATTTCCGATGATGATGAGGAAGAAGGTGAGGTAGGGTTCCAGGATGCCGGAGAGGAAGTGACCTCTGACCCTACCAATGCCGATGCTGCTGCTCCTACTCCCGATGAGTAGGTTTTTAAAGAATTTGTCTGTTGGGCCCTGATATGGGCGTTAATATTTTCTTTTGAACTTTTGGATGCCCCTGTGTGGGCTTAACTTTGTAACTTTTTGCTGCTGGTCCGGGTGGACCAGTAAAAACAATCCTGCCACTGGTTCTGATGGATCAGTGGAAATATTTTCGTTTTGAGCTGTCTTGAGCAGCTTTTAATCGTATGTCCCCGCTGTATGGGGCTTTGTCTAGTCTGTTGGTTTTTCTGCCGTTGTTCTGGCGTTTTTCTTTTGTACATGCATGTTTCGTTTGTATTTTGGCCATCGCTGCTTTGGTATGCTGGCCTGGTGTTTTGTATACCCGTCCCTATACTGGGGTGCCAGGCTTAACTTAGGTTCTCCTGCGATCAGTGCAGATTTCCTCTTTAGGTCAGTCCACTAGGGTAGGTAAATTCTGGTCCAGAAAATAAATGATGACAATTTTTCCTTTTAAAAGACTTTAAAAGTTGAAAATGTACTAAGGTTTGAAATCACAAGACTTAGACTACTAAACTTTAAAAAATATAAAGGCAAGATATCATTCTCAACTTAGGTTTGTATAAAAAATATAAAGGTAAAACAAAATTTTAAGCTGAACCAGAGTAAACTTTATACAGAGTAGAACCTGAGTCTAAGGGAGCTGCTCTGGTCTGGTGGAGGCACCTTTAGATGATATACTTTTTTAAGTGAAGTATATTCCATGATCTGGGTATCATTTCCCCTTCCATTGTCATTAGCCTGTAGGCCCCATTACCAACTATGCTTTCAACCTGGTATGGGCCCTCCCAGTTATAAGCGAACTTTCCGGCTTGTCTGTTTTTGGTGTTCTGGAACACCTTTCTCAGGACCAGATCTCCTACTTGCAGGGTTCTGATCCTGACATTCTTGTTGTAGCTCCGAGCCACCATCTGTTTGTATGAAGCCATCCTGATATAGGCACTGGTCCTGAGTTCATCAACAGTGTCCAGGCTGCTTTTCATTTCTACTTGGTTCTGGTCCTCAGTTATACTCCTGTATCTGTGGGTTGGGATTTTGACTTCAGAAGGGATCACAGCTTCTGCTCCGAAAACGAGGCTGAAGGGGGTTTGACCTGTTGCTACTTTTGGGGTAGTTCTGTCAGCCCACAGGACCAGAGGAAGCTCCTCTGCCCATTTTCCTCCCATCTCTTGTAGTTTCTTTTTCATATTTTCGATAATGATCTTATTACTGGACTCAGCTTGTCCGTTGGACTGGGGATTTCTGTGGGTAGACTTTTGGAGTGATACATTCCACCCAGCACAGAATGCCTCGGTTTTCTTCCCAATGAATTGGGAACCATTGTCACATATTATTTCTGAAGGTATGCCAAATCTGGTGAATATATTACGCTTGATAAAAGAAATGACCTGTGCCTCGGTGGTCTGGGTGAATGACTCTGCTTCGATCCATTTAGAGAAGTAGTCAGTCATTGCCAGCATGTACAACTTGTTTCCTGGTGCTCTGGGGAGAGGTCCCACAATATCCATTCCCCACTTCATAAAGGGCCATGGGGATATGACCGGGTGCAGGGGTTCTGCTGGTTGGTGGTTGACAGGTGCATGCCTTTGACAGGCGTCACACTTCCTTGCGTATTCCTTTGCATCTTTGCGCATTGTGGGCCAGAAGTACCCCATTCTGAGAGCTCTGTTGGACAGGCTTCTTCCCCCTGCATGATTTCCACAGTCGCCACTGTGGAGGTCATGCAAGACTGTCTGTGCCTCGGTCTGGTCCAGGCATCGCAGATATGGCCCCGCTAACGACTTCCGGAATAGGATTCCATCAATCAGTATGAACCTGGAAGCCTTCATCCTGAAACTGCGTGCCTCTTTCTTACTGCTGGGTTGGATATCATGCTGCAACCAGTCCAGGTATGGCTTTCGCCAGTCTTGTTCTGACTCCTGGTCTAGGTTGCTGCTGCAGATAGGCAGCTCCTCCTGGCCCGAATCTGGTCCAGGAATGGCTGGTTTGAGGACATGGGTGACTGGAATACTGGCTACATCGGCTGGTTTGAAGGTTGAGCCTAGAGTTGCCAGTGCATCTGCCTCTGCGTTCTGCTCTCTGGGTACTTGCTGGATGCAGAATTCCACGAACCTGCCGATTAGCTCCTTTGCCACGCACAAGTAGGCCGCCATTATGGGGTCTCTTGCTTCGTATGTCCCATTGACATGATTCACAATTAGTTGTGAATCACTATATACATTAACATGGTTGATTCCCAAGTCCAATGCTAGTTGCAGTCCCAGGACTAGGGCTTCATACTCAGCCACATTATTTGTGGTCTTGAACTCACATCGGACTGCCTGGGCAATTAGATCCCCTTCTGGTGATCGGAGGATCAACCCAACTCCAGACCCTCTGGCGTTTGAAGCTCCATCTACTCGTAACTCCCAGGTGCCTGGTTTGGCACCCTGGTGTAGGTGCAGGATTTCCTGCTCTGCTTGGCTCTGGAGTGCTGGGCTGAAATCGGAGACGAAGTCTGCGAGGGCTTGTGACTTTATGGCTGTGCGTGGTTCAAACTGGAGGTCATACCCACTGAGGTGCACCGACCACTTAGCCATTCGTCCTGATAATTCTGGCTTTCTCATAATCGTCTTGAGTGGGTGATTGGTAACCACTGAGATGGTATGAGATTCGAAGTATGGGCGCAGCTTGTAAGATGCTGTGACCAATGCTAATACTAGTTTCTCCAGTGAGGTATACCTTGCTTCTGCTGGTAGTAATGACTTGCTGACGTAGTACACCGGGTGCTGAGCTCCTTCGTGCTGTCGGACCAGAACTGCGCTTACTGCTGCTTCGGTTACTGAGAGGTACAGGAGCAGGACCTCCCCCTGCTCTGGCTTGGATAGCAGGGGTGGGCTGCTCAGGTACTGCTTTAGTTCCTGGAATGCTTTTTCGTGCTCTGGCGTCCAATCAAACTTCTGGCTTTTTCTGAGAATATCATAGAATAATCTGCACCGATCTGAGGATCTGGAGATAAACCTGCTCAGGGCTGCTACTCTTCCCGTCAGACGCTGTACATCTTTTGGCTTCTGGGGTGATTCCAGCTGCAGAACTGCTTTGATCTGTTCTGTGCTGGCTTCTATCCCCCTCTGTGTTACCATATATCCCAGGAATTTCCCACTAGAAACTCCGAAGGTACACTTAGCTGGATTTAACTTCATTTTGTACTTCCGGAGGGTGTTGAATGTTTCCTCCAGGTGTTGGGTGTGGTCTGTTGACTGCTTGGATTTGACCACCATATCATCTATGTAGACTTCCATATTACGCCCTATCTGGTCTTTGAACATCATATTGACGAGCCGCTGGTAGGTAGAACCTGCGTTCTTCAGGCCGAAGGGCATTACGTTGTAGCAGTAGATGCCTCTTTCGGACCTGAATGCTGTCTTCTCCTGGTCTGCCGGATCCATTTTGATCTGGTTATACCCGCTCCAGGCATCCAGGAAAGTCAACATTTCGTGGCCTGCAGTGGCATCTACCATGGCATCTATGTGTGGCAAGGGGAATGGGTCCTTGGGACAGGCCTTATTCAGGTCTGTGAAATCCACGCAGACCCTCCACTTGCCATTCTTTTTTGGTACCACCACTACATTAGATAGCCACTCCGGATACCTGACTTCCCTGATCTTTCCTGCCTCCAGAAGGTTATCCACCTCCTGGTTTATGATCTGATGTCTTTCTGCTGCGAACTTCCTGCGCCTCTGCTGCACTGGTCTGAATCCTGGATCTATGCTGAGCTTGTGCGTTATGATTTCTGGGTCTATGCCAATCATGTCCTTGTGGGACCAGGCAAAGCAGTCCATGTTCTTTCGGAGCAACTGGAGGAGCTGTCGGCGCAGATCTCCAGAGCACTCTGAGCCCACGAACACGGTTCTTTCTAGATGCTGCTCGTCCAGGTGGACCTCATCGATTTCCGCCTGCTGGGGCTCGATGTATTCCTCCTGGACGTGCAGTTGCTGTAGTTGCTATGCTCTGGCAGCTGGTGGTTTGGTGGTCCTTTTGAGGGCTACTTTGTAACAATCCCTGGCCTCCTCCTGGTCTCCCCGTATCTCCTGAACTCCCCACGGGGTAGGGAACTTCAGGCACTGGTGATACGTTGACGGGATTGCTCGCATTTCGTGGATCCAGGGCCTGCCAAGAATAACATTGTAAGTAGATGGACCATCAATAACTAGGTACCTTACCTGTTTGTTCAGCCCTCCGGCGTAGGTGGGGATGGTGATCTCCCCCAGGGTATGCGCCGTTTCCCCGCTGAATCCGACCAGGGGAATAGCTTTCTTTGTCAGGTCCTTCTCGTCAAATCCCATGCTCTTTAGTGCTTCCAGCATTAGCAGGTTGACGGAGCTGCCTGTATCTATCATGACCTTCCTGACCTCACAATTTCCAATGTTCAATGTGATAATCAGGGCATCATGATGCTGCTCTGGTACAGCTTCTGCGTCTGTTTCGTCAAAGGTCACTGTTGGGAGGTCCTGCCTTGCTATTCTGCATGATGACTCTGGCTTGTCTCCCTTTGCTGTAGTTACACGTCTTTTGGCTGCTGAGTAGGTGAGCCCACACAGCTCTGACCCTCCAGTAATGACATTGACAATTCTATTGCAGGGAGGAGCTGGTGAAGGCTGCACCTGGCTGGCTGCGTTGACTCTGGTGGACTTCTCTGGGAGCAGATGGTCCAAGTTGCCTCGGTCATACTGGAATCGGACCTCCTTTCTGAGGGTGTAACATTCGTCCGTGGTATGACCTATGTCATCATGGAATTCACATTTTTTACTAGCATCACGGCGGTCGTTGAGCCGCTCCTCTCTCTTCTTTGGCCATCTGACTCCTTTGAGCTCTTTCAAGGCCTTTAGCAAGCCAGCCATTCCGGTGGTAAAACCATACTCACTGACCTTCGGAGGCGGATCTGCATCATTTTTCCCACCGGTGCTCTCGGATACTTTGCTCACTGGCTTGCTGTAGGGCTTTGACCTTTCGTTCCTTTTTTCTACTGGTGCTTTCCTAGACACAGGTTCTGTGTCGTAGGTACTTCTTCTGGAGGCAGCGTCTTCTTCCAGCCTCATGGCTGCGACTGCCTGGGCCTGTACATCAGCAAAGGCAGTGCATGGGTGCATTGTCAACTGCTTGTACAGGTCTGAATCGTGATGTAACCCCCTGCGGAAGGCTTCAATGGCAGTGGGTACATCACAATGCGGGATAGCAACCTTTTCCTTGTTGAACCTGGTGAGGTAATCTCGAGTGGTTTCCTCGAATCCTTGGACAATTCTGTATAGATCGCTGGTCTGCTTCTCTGGTTTCATGCTGCTAGCAAACTGCTGATTAAAGGCATTAACCAGATCTGCAAAGGAGGAAATGCTGCGGTTGGGCAATCCCACAAACCAGTGCAGGGCTGCTCCGGATAGGGTTGACCCAAATCCTTTGCACATGCAAGCCTCCTTAAGTGCTCCGGTTGCGGTTACCACCATCATTTTCTGCTTATACTGATTTATGTGGTCCAGGGGGTCGGCCGTACCATCATATAGTGTCATGGTTGGTGGCACAAACCCCTTGGGTACATTGATCAGGGCAATGTTGTCGATGAATGGTGAATCTGCATAGCTATCCTGGGAAGCCTTCTCCATTGGCCTCGGCATACCTGGTATCTTGGTGATCATGTCTTTCAACTCCTGGTAGCGCTGGTCTGAGAGACTGCCTGCCCCAGGGAATGGATTGACTGGCGGAGGGAAGAAGCCTGGAGGGGCTCCTCCCCAGGGCCCTGGGGTCGGATTGATTGGCGGAGGGAGGAAGCCTGGAGGGGCTCCTCCCCAAGGTCCTGCGGCTGATTGATTGGCTGCCACGGATGGACTGAAGCCTGGTCCCGGGTGCCAACCAACTGCTAACTGTGCTGATGCTCCCCCCTGCCATCCTCCGGTGCTGGACTGGTTCACAGGCGCTGCTCCTGCGGAGATCTCTGGCGTTCGTCCGATGGTGGGTTGTGGAGGGGTACCTGAAAAAATCAAAGGATCAGTCCCAGGAGGAAAACAAGGTGTAGGATTACCTGCAGGCTGAACTGGTCTGGACTGCGGTGCTCCAAACGCAGATGAGTCCAGTTCTAGTATCTCTGGGCCACTGCTCGGGGTGGTGACACCAAGATCCAGCCTGGTGACGATCTCCTGGGGAATTGGCCGGTTCAACCCTGCTCTCCCGAAGGGATTGAAGGTCTGCCCAGGTCCTGGCTGCAACATTCTGAACGGCTGCTCTGGACGTGCGACTGCGGCGATCTGCTCTCTCAGGTCCAGATTGTCCTTCTTCAGGCCCTCTATGGCTTCCTGCAGGGCACTCATTCCCTGGACCACCATCTGCATCGGATCGGTACGGGGAACCTGCGGCTGCTGGCCTACTCCGGGCATCTGGGCTTCTCCGCTTCTGCTGGGACTGCTTTCTCTGCTCTGCCTTGAGGGAGCGGACACAGGGGGTGATCTGGGAACCTGAGGAGGTCTGCTGGATGGGACCACAACTTTGGAGGCTGTGGTCTGACTCGCGACCAGGGATGGTCCTGCGAGTCCAGCGGATACAGTAGGGTTGATCCCACTGGACTGGGCTGGCATGCTCTGAGAGCTGGATGGGTTGGCTTTGGTCCCAGACATGCTTGTTGCGGTGAAGTAACGATTTTAAATATTGGAATGCGCACTATGCCCCACGGTGGGCGCCAAATTGTTTTGGTAAAATTTCTACCGAGCCAATTGATTGTGTTATGAGTCAAAGTGCCAACCAATATGAAGGTTTATGTAAAAGATAAATGCAAAACAGAAATGAACAAAGAATAACACGCAAAGTTTTTGGTGACGCGGAAAAACCCGTTTAGGGAAACAACCGCGGGGGGAACGGAATCCCACCAATATTTTTACTATGATCGAAGGTTTTTCACTGTAGGGACGGATTACAAGTTTTTTGCTAGAGGAGTAGGGTTTTACAACGTATGAACTAGATGACTAAGTTATGACCTAGTCTCTCTTTTTATAGCTGCGAATTATGCTTAACGGACTCAGTTTCTGGTGCTGAAATGGGGGAGAGAATGTAGGGGAATATTCTCTTAGGGTTTTGACCCATTCCTTTCCTTTCAACAGCTCTTTTTCTGCTCTGGGCTATGCCTGATCTGCATCTAGTCTGCGTCTAGTCTGCGTCTGATCTGCCCCTGACGTTGGGCTGCGTAATTATTTATCACTGGGCCCAATAGTGAGATGTGAATTTTGGGCTAAACAATTAGTAGGGAGGGTACTACGTGTTGTTGTTAGTGTAGGCATTATGATTATTATTATTATTATAATAGTAATAATGTTATTAATAATATGTTTATTATTAGTAAGGTTCTACACACTTCAATTTATTAAAGTTGTTAAGTGAATCTTATTATACAAGAATGGGACGGTTATCGATAGTTCAATTATATGTTGTATGTTCGCTTATTTAATTGAGTAAGTTATAAAAGTAGTAAGGTCGGGTTGGTTAAGTTAATTGAAGTAGTTATGTTTAATACGGTCTCGTTATGCGTAATATATTATTTAAATCGTTAATTTGAATAATTGATATATTATATTTGTTTACGTAGTTATATTAGTTAGTGATTACGTATATTATATTGTTAGGTGACGATTTTGAAGTGGCATTATTTTGTTTACTCGCTGGCTTGCTTTTGGACTATACCTTATACTCTATGATGTGTTAAGAATGAATGTGACAGTGTGTGTTATGGATGCTGAGTATGATTGATATGCGAATGATATTGGTTGGATTGAGTGTGGATTATTGGTAATGGCATGAGCATTTCATTATTCGATAGCGTGATTGAATAATTATATTGTTGCATTCATGAGCATGGCATATGCATTGGATACGGATTGGAGATGATGATATATTATTGGGCCCAGGCTAGTTCTGCAGGACTAGACCTGGTGACCTCAGCTGTTATGCTGGTGTTCGGCGACGGCCGAGTATAGTCTGCCGGGAGGTTCGGTATGACTGGGTGTTACGGGTTTGAGTTTGAGTTTGAGAATTGAGATTGAGAATTGAGAATTGAGAATTGAGATTGAGGTCGAGCATATCATGACATTTGCATATCATTATTGTTGCATTATTTATTATTGTGTTACCCTACTCAACCGCGAGGTTGACAATGTATTCGTGTACACCTACGATGATCCGGATTGGGAGTAGATTCTACAGGTCAAAGACAGATGGATTAGAAGCTTGGGCATGGAGAGAGACATGGCTGGGACCTACTTAGATTTAGATCACATACTTAGATGTCATCAGTTGTATTTCTTTTATTCCTTGCGTAGTAGTTGTAATATCAAAAGTTTAAATTTTATCAGTTTTATTTAAAGTACTTTGGTTGTTTTACTTTGTTATACACTACCTCGGACATTCCGAGATGGTAACAGCTCTATTTATTTGAGAATGTCTTGCTAAAGGCTCTTAAATAAATGAGGGTGTTACATAAACAGTAATACAAAACATCTTATACATATGAACATGTATATAATGTAAGAAACAATCATACATGCATTCCCAAACATAACCAACATGATCAAAGCATGAACGATAAGTCAAAACATGTGAAAACAGCATGAATCAACATGTGAAATAGAATCAGGTCGATATATGAAATGATATCAAAATTAAATAAACAACCAAGTGATCGACTCAGAGTCCAACAACTAGGTGACATGTCCAATCACACAAACAACAACCAAGAATAGAATTAATGAACGTCGTCGGGTAGTATAACCGCTACGAGTGACAGTCAGGGTGTAACATCCCAATATTTCGGGGCTTGGAAGTTTAAAGATTTTAAGTTCAATTTCGAAAATAATTTATATTTCGTAATTTCGTAAGTTCTTTTAAATAACTAATTAATTTATGTGGAGATATTTTTAAAAGAGTTTTAAATGAGATTTTATTTAATTGCGTAATTTATGTCTTAGCAATTTAGTTTTTATGGTCCGGAAATATTTATGTCGTCTTAAGTTTTTAGTGACCTTAACTCGGTAAATCTAGCTTAGACCGTCTTAAAACTCGTCTCATGGGCCTAACTTATAATTGGGTCCATTCCCTCATCTTTTTCCTCACAAAAACCCTCTCACAAACCCTAACCTCCTCCTTCTCTCCTCATTTTTCAGATTTGGGAACATAACACAATCACCATTGTTATCATTTTCCACCTTCAACCTTCAAATGCTCATAAAACTTTCGTTTCTTATCCGTTTTGGACGATTTTTGCGCTCATCTTTTTCTCTTCTCGCCCTTCATCTTTCTAGGTAAGTGCTTTACCAAAACATTTTTGTCTTAGCTTCTGGTTGTGCCCCTTTATGCACGTTTTTCGAGACTAATACCATTGTTGATGTTCCTAGTTTTGGGCTTGGTCGAATGGAGTAGCTTGGAGGCGATTCTTGGTGATTTGTGAAGCTAAAAGGTGACCTTGATGAGAAAACTCGACTTTTGTTTTAAATTAAGTTGACATGAGTTTTTTTATGGTGTTTTATGTTAATGGATGATGATTATAGTATGATTATGATGTGGGTAGTTAATTCCTGAATTTTACATGTGTTTTGTGTTAAGAATAAGTATAATCTGATTTTGGGTTGTTGTTTGAGGAATTTATGTTGTTGTGTTCATGTTTGGTGAAAATTAGGAAGTATGAATGAATTAGATTACTTGTTCATAGCTATGATTGAGTTTTCAGATTGTTATGTTGAGTAATTGGTGAAGATTAGAAAGATTTGTATGAATTAGATTACTTGTTCATAGCTATGATTGAGTTTTCAGATTGTTATGTTGAGTAATTGGTGAAGATTAGAAAGATTTGTACAATTTCTGTTTTGTACATCTTATGTATGCTTCAATGATTACCAAATTAATGTTTTGATGCTAGAAATCGAGTCATTTCATTAGTAAATTATATGTGATGATTACACTTTGGATTGTTGGGATTATATGCTGTTAGGATAGTTTAATTCATGCTCAAAATCGTTGCTTAGAAGTGTTAAACGAAAGGTAGAAAGCATAGTCGAATTGCAGGAAGTCGCGTAGGTGAAAGTGAGTCTGTGGGCTTGCGCAGGTTGCGCCCGTGCTTGCGCAGGCTGCGCTCGTCACCGTTGTAGCTTGTGTTGTTTAATTGTTCTCGGGCTGTTTTGAGTAATTGTTATCCGTTTGTTAGAGCGTGTTTCGAGTGATGTTACATGATAAAAATACTTAGTTTGAGATGTATATTTATTTAATATGAGATTCGTTTATCGAACTTACGTTCATTTTATGTTAATTAATCGTATGCTCGATAATAAATATTTATCCGTTGTATTATCGCTAATTAAAATATCACATGAGTCGTAAACATATATAATATGTATTTTAGGAAGTTGTAACCTTATTGTCATGAATTTAACAGTTGGAATTTTATATAATGCTTCTTATTGATTCTCCGTTACTATCTCACTTTGTTAATATATGAGTTTGAGTTTTATAATGTATCAAATGCTTCTTATTACTTGTTTTCTTGAATCACATGTTAAGGACTATATTGGGTATTGAATGCTTGATTGTTTCTATTCATATGAATTGTATGTTTGTTGAAGTCCATGAAATTGGGCGGAACCTATGTCGGGTTCGGTAATCGATTTGAGGATAAAGATGTTGGAGCTAGTGTCCTCAACAATTAGTGCGACAACACGCATAAATCTCATAAAGGAACAAAGGGTATACTTTGTATTTTAGCCGGTTGATTCACGTTTATCAATAACGGTTGGCTTACTAGAAAGTTTGACGTTATTGTCATACAGATGGCGGTATCAACTGGTCCCTAAGAGTCACACCTAAAGGATGAAATCTGAGGGATATGATTAGATGAAAATGTAATCATATTGATACCCTATTCGACTAAACGGTTAGTCAAAGTAATGATGGTATAATTATTTAATACTAATTAAATAATATTAGCTAAGACGAATTGAAATGTTAATTCGTGATTAAATATAAAATGTTATATTTAATTAGTGTGTAATGAAAGCATTTTATAAGGATTAAATGATTCAGTTAAATATAAAAGGTTATATTTAATTGTTTAGATTATAAATATACGATATTTATAAGATAAAACATTACGCACAAGAGAGAATAATAACCGAATTCATGCAATTAATTAAATCGATTACTAAGGCCGAATCAGATAAAATTTTCGGCCAGTTGGGAGTATTTTCGGTCAGATAGGTAGTGCCATAAGATAGAGTTTGTTATTTGTTTAGGCAGTAGTTTAGGTAGAATCAAATACGGATTTGATTATCCTATCTAAACTATGTAAGGTGGTTAAGAGATATATGGACGATCAAATACCATCCCCTATAAATAGCACATGGCACGCCCCCCTATGCGACACGAGTTACTCGACATACATACTCCCTCTCTCTCTCTAGCTTTCATCTTACACAAAATTAAATGTAATTTTGCAGTTTCTAGCTTAAGAAGGGGTATTTCTTGGAACATCTTGGCTGCAACGATTAGGAGGATATTTATTTTGATATCTGATCTTAGGCCTTTGCAAGGACAGAAGGTTAATTCTTGATCTCAATCTTTGTATCTTTTTCTTCGTTTATGACTATTAATCGTACACTATAAATTTATTATAATCCTGCATATAAAGTATTAGGATTATATACGGATATTTTCCCACAATTGGTCTCAGAGCCTAAGGCTTACAAATTTTATTTTTGTATGATTTTCATAAATGTTTTGAGAAAATTAAAAAGGAAAAAAAAAATTTGGCCGTGTATATTAATTTTAGCCAAGACAATTTTGTTCGTCGTTTTTCCTTTTTGATTTATTGTTATTGTTGTCTTAAAGAGTTAAAATAACAAAATAATAAATTTGTAGATGTTTTAATTTAATAAGGATTGAATTAAAACGTGAAAGGAAATCGTCTCACATGTTCTTGAATGATATAATTTACTAAATAAATCGATCCCACTATAATCTTGATAATCTTGATATTCGTCTTAAAAAGTTAATTTGAATGATTAAGATTACACATATATCTAATAAAGATTAAAATTTTGAAGGTTATCGATCTCGTATTTAGCAACCCGACATTAGTTATTCAAGTTCATGAGTTTTTAAAAGAAAAAATTTCGAAACAAGGTTGTCCAACGGTTTTTCTAGGTTTTTGACACTTTGTGTATTTTCCAGCGCTTTTCTGGGTCTTTTGCGACGCTTTTTGTAGCTTTTCAGCGCTTTTTGGTTTAAATTATGGATTTACAACACTTTTTAAAAGCGTCACAACTACTATACAGCAATTTTGAAAAGCGTCGCAATCAGTTACTGTTATCTTTTAGCCGCGGTTTTCCACTGTTTTCGACGCTTTGCTCAGTTTTCAGTTTCCAGCCTTCTTTCTTGTTTTTGCGGCTGTTTGTTTGCAACGCTTTAAAGTTTTTTTCGTTTTTCTTTCTCGGTTTGTCTTGGCTAAATTTTTAAATTTTTTTTTATACATTATAAAGATAATGTGTAATTTTTCTTTTTGGGTGAAAAAGTTCACTAAGTTTTGATACCTAAATTATTTTAAAACGGTTTAAAATAATGTTGGATTAATCATATTATACGATAATATGAATATGTTTGTTTGATTAAAATTATGAGAATAATTACGGAATTATCACAAAATTTAAATCATTAAATGGTGGTTTGGGTAAATTACTCTACATAAGTACGGAATTATGTCTTGAGAGATTAATTTAATTAGTATGATGCATTTTATATATTATATTGTTGAATGAATGAATGGATTTATTTACGTTTTTGTAATCAGTTGTAGTTTGTAATACTTAGTGTGGCCTTAGTAAATAATGTTTTCGTAATGAAGGAAACATAATTTGTGATGTATTTATGAGATCTCGAATCTCCCTTGTGTAATATTTTTTTTTACGTTTTTGGGAATTAGAATGTAATAATAGGATTTTATTATGTAATTCATCAAATGTAATTAAGAAGACCAAGACGGAGATCAGATTGCTCACTCCCACTACATCACCAAGAAGGAGCATCAAGACAAGACAAGCTTTTAGGGTCCATTGCTGAATGGATTCAAAGTTGTATTTTTGTTCTTTTTGGTACGATAGGCCACACTAGGACTTGTTTTACTTTCGTTTTTATTTCCGTTTTGCTTTTCATTCACATGTTTTGCATCATTTTTCCGCGTAAACCAAACCACCTGAGATTGCATGAAACTTGACTCATATAGTATGTATGCTAGTCAGTGTCGACATACAGATGTCACACGTTTTTTAAAGTCATCACCTTAGTTTATTCATTCTCGCATGTTAGATAATTGTTCACTTAAATGAATTAAAATTAAAGAAGATGGGATCTTCCTCTATAACCTAAAATTGAGATTAGTCTTTTATAACTCAAATTACTATGAATCCCTTCTTCGTCGCCAGGCATATAAGACCTTACTCTCCATATGACCCCTTCTACGTTGGGTAAGTAGTAGCTGTTGACTTATTTTACCTCAACATCATGACCCTCGTACGATCCTGTGGTTATGGTGGACTAAAGATAAAATTTACAGAAATTTATCTACCAAGAATTCTAAATGTAGAATTAGCCAAGAGGTTGGCTTATCAATTTACTGAAATCGAGTCTTAGGATCGTTTATATTTTTCTTGAGGAAGATCAATTATATAAATGCTAAAGTCATCGCATTAAACTGTTTTTGCTAGACTATTTACAAAATGATGGTATGCTTATTATGTTTTAACTAGCTCTTTTACCCGTGATATTCACAGTACATTTATATTTAGCATTGATGTTTGATGATGTGGTAAATTTGTTGAAGGTGAGCGTTTTGCGCACCATGAATTGAATAGTGATTGTTACTTTACCAAAGACTAATTCTTTCCTCAAGCGTAATCAAATATGCAAAGAATAAGTGAATGTGGATTACACTTGTTTAATGTTTGAACTCATACACAGTAGTTCATGATAGTATATTGTGATCTTCAAGAGTTGCAACTGTTTGATATAGATAAAACAACATGGTTAGTTAAATAAAAGACAAAAATATAGAGATCTGATAGCTCTAGATAATCATAATATCACATAATTAATTAATTGTTCTATAAAAATTTGAACACTAAGTCACTAATCCACTACTCTATAAGAAATACATAACAAATATAGGAGTATCACCGAGGTTATAAGAGCACATTGACAACTTATGAGAAATAAAACTAATAATTCAAAATATAACCCATCTTGAGTCTACACGTAATTCATATTAACTCTTATATAGTATATATGTTCTCATATTAGAAAGAAAAAACAAAGATGTACAAAAGGGCCGGGAGATATCGTAACAAATAATATTATATAAAAACGTTCACAGAAAACGTGAATTTAGTAAATGTTAACACATATAATCTCAAATTATTAAACCGGTTCGGTAGTATGTGTAAGAGAGATCATGTTACTCTATTAGTTGTAAAACTATAAAATAAATTCACAATATTAATAAATATAAAATTAGTAGGAACTGAGAGTTAAAATGTCAATTACCTGGTGTCAAGAAACAAAAACAAAGAGATTAAGAGAAAGACTTCATCAAAGAGAATGACTTGTAGAATAATCTGCCAAAATATTTTTATATCAAAGAAGAAGATGAAAGGCGAAAGGTTGCAGTAAACATAGTAAAATGAATAGCTTTACCATTTTTTATTAATAGTTGCGTAATAACTAAAAAGAGGAATAATTGTATAGATATATATTATCCTAGGTGGAAAAAACTTAGACCTGACACGTGTCACTTCAAAAGAGGCTCAATATGCCTTTTTATGTTATTATATAGATTTCTTCTTTACAGTGTAGAATTCACCCAAAAAAATAATACTGCAAATACTATGGTTGGTCATAATGATGCCCCTATGCCTAGTGCCACACTACGAAAAGAATCCTGGCTTAAGGCTTTTATGGACCACATGAATCAGTCCACGCGACTGAAAAATGATAGGTCCAACTTTGCGGACTGGGAGGCTGCATTACGGAATGCAGCTGTAGCTGATGGTAAGCTCAAGCATTTGACTGAGCCGTTACCACCTAACCCAGGCCCCACTGCTCGAGCTAACGTATCACAAGCCTATAGTGATTTCGTTATGGAAGCGTGTGCGATAAAGAACTTATTTATTTTTGCAATGGAACCCAATTTGCAAAGACGCTACATTTCCCATGGTGCGAATAAGATTTTTACCACGCTCACAAACGAATTCTCAAAAGCACCGAGAATCGTTTCATATGAGCACACCTGTCGCTTTTTCGATGCGAAACTCCAAAAGGGTCAACCAGTTATCCCACACATTCTCAATATGATTGAGAATGTCGAGAAATTGGAGTCCATGAACTGCAAGATCAGTGAGAACGTGATCATTGATCGATTGCTTTATTCACTTCATGATGGGTTTTCCTTATTTAGGGCAAACTATTACATGAATGACATGAAGAAAAGTCCTCATGAGCTACACTCCCTTCTCGTACAGACCGAGAAAGATCTTAAATTGAGTGGGAGCATGAAGCAAGACGTTCTCATGATTGCAAACAAGGGAAAGGGTAAGGGAAAGGCTCAAGCAGAGCTAACAGTAGCTAAGCCTCCTAAATTCAAAAGGCCGGATTTAAGAGTGGGCCTGGTGAGACAAGTAGCCCAGTAGGCAAGACAAAGAGCAAAGACGGTAACATTGAGTGCCACCATTGCCACAAGACTGGGCATTGGAGGCGGAACTGTCCAGTGTACCATGAGGACATAAAAGCAGGCCGCGTCACTCCTGTTGGTATGTCATCTTATATTCATATGATTGAGATTAACCATGCAAGTTTCGGAACTTGGGTACTTGATACTGGTTGTGGTTCTCATCTGTGTAATCATGTGTAGGGCCTAAAAAACATCACACCTCTCGCAAAGGGTGATGCGGACCTGCGAGTCGGGAATGGAACAAAAGTTGCTGCTGCTTCCATGGGAACATATGTGATACAGCTACCGAGCGGTTTCGAGTTATATCTGTATAACTGTTATTATGTACCCAGTTTATCTAAGAACATTATTTCAGTTTCCGTACTCGATAAAGACGGATTTTCATTCTTAATAAAGGATAATAGCTGTATTTTCTCTTTAAATGGAATGCTTTATGGTAAAGCAGTTTCCATGAATGGTATATATGTCTTAGATCAATCGACTGAAAAATACACGTGAATAATAAGAAATTAAAGGTTGGTGACAAAGACCAAACATATCTATGGCACTGTTGTATGGGACACATCAATGAGAAACGTGTAAAACAGCTAATACAGAATGGCGCTATATCTCCATTTGATTATGGATCATTTGGCACATGTGAATCATGTCTCATAGGCAAAATGACTCGTATTTCCTTCAAAGGTGTTGGAATGCGCGCTGCTGACTTATTAAGCCTCGTACACACAGATGTATGTGGACCTATGTCAATCACCGCACGAGACGGCTATAGATATTTCATCACTTTCACGGACGATTTAAGTAGATACGGATATGTCTATTTAATGAAGCATAAAAGTGAATCCTTTGAAAAGTTCAAGGAATTCCAGGTGAAGGTTGAAAACCAACTGGATAGAAAGATTAAAGCACTACGATCAGATCGTGGTGGTGAGTATCTTTCAAATGAGTTTGATCAACACCTTAAAAACTGTGGTATAATACTACAGTTAACTCCACCTGGAACACCACAATTAAATGGTGTGTCCGCACTGAGAAATCGAACACTCTTAGACATGGTTCGATCCATGATGAGTCACACAGTTGTGCCGGATTTTATGGGGATTTGCTCTATTGTCAGCTGCTCTTATACTTAACCGAAGTCCGTCTAAAGCTGTTGATAAGACTCCATATGAGATATGGAAGGGAACGGTCCCTAACTTGTCCTTTATTCGGATTTGGGGCTGCGAGGCTTATGTCAAGTGGAGACACGAGGACAAGCTCGGCCCGCGATCGGTCAAGACATACTTTATTGGTTATCCATAAGGAATATTTGGTCATTACTTCTATTCGCCTACCGAACACCGCATTTTTGTTGCGGCTAGTGCGAAGTTCTTAGAGAAAGAGTTTCTCGAGAATAAGACAAATAATAGAACCTTCGATCTGTCGAAGGTTCAAGAACCAACTACTGAGCAACCTATGGAGGAAACCGTTCCTTCATCTTCTGTTGCAGTCAGTATTCCTGAGGAACCCAGAAGGTCGGGTAGACACTTCATTCCTCCAGATAGATACATCGGTATGATCGAGGAACTTGACGGAGTTGAAGTTTTTCTCTTAGAGAGTAACGAACCCATGACCTATAAAGGTGCCATGACTTGTTCCTACTAAAAGCTATGGCTCAATGCCATGCAATCCGAAATGGACTCCATGTATGAGAATAACGTATGAGAATTGGTTGATTTGCCTGATAATGTACGACCTCTTCACTGCAAATGGCTTTATAAGATAAAGCGTTCTATTGAGGGACAACCAGACACCTATAAGGCACGACTAGTGGCAAACGGTTTCACTCAAGTGCAAGGGTTGCACTATGATGAGATTTTTGCACCCGTAGTCATGTTGCGTTCCATTAGGATTATCTTAGCGATTGCTGCATTTCATGACTATGAAATATGGCAAATGGATGTGAAAACCGCCTTCTTAAACGGTTATTTGGAGGAGGACTTGTACATGGTACAACCCGAAGGTTTCACAGATCCTAAAAATCCGAAGAAAGTATGCAATGTTAAGCGTTCCATTTATGGACTTAAGCAAACATCTAGGACTCTAGGAGTTGGAATCATCGCTTCGACCAAGTGATAAAAAAGAATAGTTTTATTCGGTCAGTCGAAGAACCATGCTTATATATCAAGTCTAGTGGGAGCAAGATCATCTTTCTGGTGTTGTATGTCGACGACATACTCTTGATCGGAAATGACATCCCTCTATTATCTTCGGTTAAAGTATGGTTAAAGAACCATTTCGGGATGAAAGATCTGGGTGAGGCACAATGTACATTGGGGATCTGTATCTATAGAGATAGATCACGACGGATGTTATCACTGAGTCAGGAGTCTTATATAGATAAGATTCTTGACAGATTCAGCATGACCAACACCAAAAAGGGGTTACTTCCGATGATCTCGGGGGTGCATTTGAGTAAGACTCCAGCACCTAAGACACCGGAAGAGGTCGAGCGCATGAGTCGCATTCCTTATGCGTCAGCTATAGGATCGATCATGTATGCCATGATATGCACACGTCCAGACGTGGCATATGCTTTGAGTATGACGAGTCGGTACCAAGACAATCCAAGTGAACCACACTGGATGGCTGTTAAAAACATTCTTTAAGTACCTGCGGAGGACTAAATATTGGGTATTGACTTATGGTGGAGGCACTGAGCTTTGCGCAAACGGTTACGCAGATGCTAGCTTCCAAACGGATCGCGATGACTCGAAATCTCAGTCTAGATTTGTTTTTACTCTTAATGGCACTGCTGTCAGTTGGAAAAGCTCCAAGCAGAGTGTTATTGCAGATTATACTACTGAGTCCAAGTACTATGCCGCTTCAGAAGCTGCAAAGGAAGCTATATGAATGTGTCAGTTCTTACAAGGACTCACTGTAGTTCCTAGTTCGAACAACCCGATCACCATCTATTGCGACAATAGAGGTGACATCTTCCAGGCTAAGGAGCCTAAGTCTAGCAACAAATCTAGACATGTACTGCGGAAAGCTCACCTCATTCGAGACTACGTGGAGCAAAAGGAGATAGTGATAGACAAGATTGCGACAGATGACAACATCGCAGAACCTCTCACTAAACCATTAATACATGATAAACATGAAGGGCACGTTATTTCAATGGGAATTAAACGTGTTCCTGAGTTGTATTAGTACATTTTGTGAATTGGATATTGTATCTCTTTCATATACTATTTATAACACCATCGATTTTGTTTTATATATTGTTTTTCATGTGGATTGTACTGACAACATTGAACACCACAAAGTGAACCGAATTACATTATATTTGTTTTTGTCCGTAATCGCCTACACGAGCTGATAACTCTGGCAATTATTTTGTGACGTCGATTGATGGTGGGTTCAATAAACCATAAGTCAAATCGTTGACTGATCGATCACAGATACGAGATTATAACGATAACTCGTAGGACATTTTCGTGACGACGCAATGGAGTCCTAAATGTTACTGAACATTCGGTGTCGGGTCGTGGATAGGACGTCCATCGTGTTCCTTGAGTCGATTCTTTTGACTGTCGACTGTTTCTTGAGATAAAGGGCAGTTTTGGGTGACTTTGATTTCTTACTCACTAGCTGACCGTA
Source organism: Silene conica (assembly GCA_029255685.2). Taxonomy (NCBI): domain Eukaryota; kingdom Viridiplantae; phylum Streptophyta; class Magnoliopsida; order Caryophyllales; family Caryophyllaceae; genus Silene; species Silene conica. Next base: position 26,074,700 of record CM055313.2, on the reverse strand, counting down.
ACTGGGGCTAAGCATATTTTTTTTGGGTCATTTCATACTATGCTTACATCTGCAAGATTCGAGTTGAAGGAAATATCCACCCCTTATCAGGTTTTAATATTTCTCAGGGCCACTCGAGGAGTAGTAACTGAAATGCTTGGCCAAGCTCGAATAATGATTCGTTATCAGTTGAGTAACTCTCTAGTCGGGAAAACCACCCTTGATACAGATCGCTTGTAAAATACGACCTTTGTGAATACAGATTTGCAAATTGTTTTACATTGAGTGGGAGAAATTTAATTGGATATGAGAATCGGTTATCGCACATACACTTGTACGGACAAGTGGGAGATTGTTGGAGCTAGTGTCCTCAACAGTTAGTGCGACAACACGCACACGTCTCTTAAAGAAACACAGGGTATACTTTTTATTTTAGTCAGTTGATTCACGTTTATCAATAACGGTTGGTTTGCTAGAAAGTTTGACGTCATTGTCATACAGATGGCGGTATCAACTGGTCCCTAAGAGTCACACCTAAAGGATAGAATCTGAGAGATATGATTAGATGAAAATGTAATCATATTGATGCCCTATTCGACTAAACAGTTAGTCAAAGTAATGATGATATAATTATTTATACTGATTAAATAATAATATCTAAGACGAATTAAAATGTTAATTCGTGATTAAATTTAAAATGTTAAATTTAATTAGTGTGTAATGAAAGCATTTTATAAGGATTAAATGATTCAGTTAAATATAAAAGGTTATATTTAATTGTTTAGATTATAAATATACGATATTTATAAGATAAAACATTACGCACAAGAGAGAATAATAACCGAATTCATGCAATTAATTAAATCGGTTACTAAGGCCGAATCAGATAAAATTTTCGACCAGTTGGGAGTATTTTCGGTCAGATAGGTAGTGCCATAAGATAGAGTTTGTTATTTGTTTACGCAGTAGTTTAGGTAGAATCAAATACGGATTTGATTATCCTATCTAAACTATGTAAGGTGTTTAAGAGATATACGGACGATCAAACACCACCCCCTATAAATAGCACATGGCACACCCCCCTATGCGACACCGGTTACACGACATACATACTCCCTCTCTCAAGCTTTCATCTTACACAAAATTAAAGGTAATTTTGCAATTTCTAACTCAAAAAGGGGTATATCTTGGAATATCTTGGGTGCAACGATTAGGAGGATATCTATTTTGATATCTGATCTTAGGCCTTTGCAAGGACATAAGGTTAATTCTCGATCCAAATCTTTGTATCTTGTTCTTCGTTTATGACTATTAATCGTACACTAAAAATTTGTTATAATCCTGCATATAAAGTATTGGGAATATATACGGATATTTTCCCACAAAAGACCCCCCGTCGGGCAACTGGAAGGGAAACCGGCTCTCGCCTCAAAACGGTTTCCGAAGTTGGCTAAGTGTTGAATGGATGTATAGAAAAGGAGTATCGATTTACTAATCGAGTTTGTTTGAAGTACAAGAGGTTTGGACGGCTATTACACCGGGTTCGGAAATTGGTTTGAGGAGAAAGACCCCCGGCCGGACAATCGGAAGGGAAACCGGCTCTCACCTCAAATAGTTTCCAAAATTGGCTAAGAGTTGAGTGGAGTCTTAGAAATGGAATAGTAGAACTATTGATCGAGTTTTAAGTCATTGTTTTATTGGAACTCATTTGCGAACATCTTTGAGATGTCATTGTGTGGTTTATGTGAAAACTATGAGTTGGTGCATGACTCGAGTTCTCACCTGATTGCATTGTGCTGCTGGTTGACCGTAGGGGCTTGGTCCTCCCGGTCAGGTTTTAGGTTGTACGTCTGCTTTGGGGCGTATCTCGTTCCATGGTGGTTCGAGTCTTGGGGGTATCCTGAGCTTGGGATACTTGTCGAATCGGGGACGTGAATTGTTTACGCCCTGAGAGTCTGGTCAGATTTAGACTAGGACAGTCTGTTGTTGTCGTCCTACCAGGGGGTTGGATAGTCTAAGATTGGGGGATATATGTAGTCGTATAGACGAGTCGATTGTCGGCCTGCTTCGTAGTGGTTTAGACTGAGTCGATTGTCGACCTGTCTTGTAGGAGTCGAGTCACTTAGTTGACCTATCTCGTTTTTGAGTCGATTGTCGACCTATCTTGTGGGAGTCGAGTCACTTGGTTGACCTATCGACTTGTTGGCTCGTTACTTGGTGACGGTGATGCGTGCTTATTTTATACACTTTTTGGCTTCATTTAGCACGCATTTCTATGCATTTCTATGCACTTTACGTGCCATTTTGCCACCTTTTTTCTTCCTTTGGTGTATTTTCTGTTATTTTGCAGGAATTATGCAAAAGATGAAGAAACTATGCCTTTTCTGTCTAAAATGAGCTCTTTTAGACGATGAAGCAAGTCAAGGAGTCCCAAAGCCCCGATTTTGCAGTACCAGGCCTAAAGGAACGGTAACCGAGGAAAAGACGAAGGACAAAAGCAAGAAACAAGTGGAAAAGAAGCAGTGTATCTGTCATCTACTCGATCGAGTAAACACCAGAACTCGATCGAGTGGATGCAGGAGGAGAAAGCCTTGATCGAGCAATTTGGTACTCGATCGAGGAGTCTGCAGGAAGGACCCAACCTTCGAGGTTTCCAGAGTTACTCGATCGAGCAATTGTCAGCTTGGAGTTACTCGATCGAGCTCTTTTTGAAGAACAGCTACTCGATCGAGTGGTTAAGTCACTCGATCGAGCAACTCACTTAAGCGTACCGGATTTGCTATTTCCGTTTTTAGGTTAAGTTTTTAGAGGGTTAACCTAATCCTTATTTAAGGATTAGGTTAGCAGACTTTTGAGGATTCAATCTCACTTACTATTCACTTTTCATCAAACACTTATACTCTTTCAGTTTTTACTTTTGCATTTTCTGAAGCAATCACTTAGATCTAAACATTCTACTTAGGTTTTTTTTCTCATTTTCAAGCATTCGGATCTTGTTCTTCCTTTTCGCCATTACTGTAATTTATATTCTCTCTTTTATTTTATTGTTCTTTTTTTTATTGTCTTATGATTTATAGCAATTTACCTAATTTTGCAATGTTGAATGTTGTTATTATTGTTGTTATTAGTTTAGTTCCCCAAAGCATGAGTAGCTAATCCCCATAATATGTTAGGATGAAGGAACTCGCGGTAGTTATGTCGTAGGAATTGCATGTTAGTCGTCCTTATGGCGAAGTTCACCCATAAATAATATATTTATAAAACTTGTCAAATGAGTGCATGCAGAAGACCCGTTTATCTAGTAAAACCTTACCTGGATCGAAAGATTGGTAGGTAGGCTTGTTTAGGTTGATTTACGTAACCGATCTAGAGATCGAAAGATTGATAGGGGAGTCTAAGGGTGATTTCAGACCGAAAGGATATTAATCGTTCCCACTTCGTTATTGTTTCGACTGACCTAATATTTATGTGACATTAATTACCGCGGCGACTTGAATCCTGACATATTCCTCTTTTTATTGTTTGAAACTCGTTTTTTCATCTTTATTTTTAGTTCTTTTCTATATCCGTCTTAGAAACTCAAACAAACCCCCCCCCCCCCCCCCCCCAATTCTGTGACTTTTAGACTGACCTCTACTTAAGACCGTGTCTCCCTGTGGAATTCGACCCTACTTCCACTAGCTTCCAGTTAGTAGACCTAGGTTATCTTTGGTGCATAAACGACACGCATCAAATTTTGGCGCCGTTGCCGGGGAGGCAATAGGTTTTTAAGTTTTTGTGTTAGTTTATTTTGTCTTAAGGAATTTCACTTAATTCCTTAAGACCGTTCTTATCCCTTTCCCTAGTGTTGTTTTGATAGGTCTTAGAGGTCTATTTCACGGCATTTCGAGAGAAGGCCACCATGTTCCGCTATGTGGAACAACGGGTGGCAATTTGTGAAAGATGTGGTTGCACAGGACACGACGCAGTTTGTTGTCTGGCAGAGCGTGACCGAGTTTATGCTTATCAACAGCATAAACTAGGTTACTCTGAGGAGATTAGCGAGATAAGGTCCATCATTGAGGCCTTAGCAGTTCAAATTCAGAAAAGTGAGAAGGCGAAGGATGCATCAATCAAACATCTCTAGTTTCAGATTGCTCAGCTAGTGTCGGAGGAAGAAAACATGTCCGACCAAGTAACAGCTGGCCCTCAACTGGTCGATAGCGACGACGAGGACGAGGAAGATATGGGAGGAATTCTTTCTTTACGTAGAGCAAGCATAAGAAATGGAAAAGGAGAACATTCAAGCTATCCCACTCGCTCGATGGATAGACTTGGATGACGACGATGATATGTTTGATGCACAACCTTACCATTCCAACGTTGACAATGAAAATCCTGACTTCATGGAGGACGGATCAGAAAACGGAGAGGAAACTGAACAAATGGACGACTGTGCCCAATCGAATGAACGGGATGCACTATTGGTCGATCGAGCTGAAGACAGCGTTCGATCGAGGTATCCTAGCAAGGAGAATACTCGATCGAGTGATGATGGTACTCGATCGAGTGAAGCTACGGAAGAAGTTATTCGATCGAGCATCCTTCATATTCGATCGAGTGAACTTGTTGTTCGAACGAGTAGTTCTGTTGCAGAAAGCACTCCATCAAGTACTACGCAGAGTCGATCGAACGCCGTGCCAGTCAAAAGCAATCATTCGATAGTTTCACCTATTCCGAACAATGATAAGGCGGTAATCTCAAACTACCTCTATCCGATTAAGGGTAATGTTTTCTCTTTCGTCATTGCCAATAGTTTTTGTTCGTCACCGTGCATTGAATTGAATTTTGCTGTCAGATTAACGCCTCCGCCCCTGTTTCGGAGCAACCTGGAGGAATATCGTCTTGTTTCTTCTTATACAGGTTTAGACAAATTAATAGACCCTGGAGGAAGATTTGACGACCACGTTCCGCACAAGACTAGGCCGCAAAGGAGGGCTGATAGTGACCTAATCCAGAGTACAATGAACTGTTGTTTTACCATTGCCGTACTGTGGAGGCTAATGGAGAATTGGATGACCGCCGAAGTAATCGCGTTCAGTCAACAGCCCTGTCCTGGGCAATGAACATTTGATTTCTGAACTTATAAGCCGGGTTTGCAACCCCGTGCAAATTGTAATAGACAGTTTACTGCTTTTTTTTACTTAGACTACTTTTTTATGCTTGATCCGTAGACTTTTTAGTATTACTCCGTAGGTAGAATAAGACTATGTGTGAATCCGAGACAATTTTTGTGGTTTTTTGTACGTTTGTAGTGTTTGGTCAACTTATGCCGGATTGAACCGGGAAAGAACAAAGAAAAAGAGTCGGAAACAGAAGAGTCGAGGAGTTGACAAAGCTTCGCAGAAGAAAAGCCTCGATCGAGCTCTGTAATGTGCTCGATCGAATGATCACCAGCGAAGAAATACTCGATCGAGTTTGTAAGAGCTCGATCGAGGAGAACTCATTCGAGGGAAGCTTAGAGCTGATGTAACACCCCATGAGTATGAGAGGAGATTTGTCCCACATTGGTAGAATGTGAGGATTGTGATATGTTTATAATAACTTCCACCGACCACTTACTAACAAGGCCTTGTGCTTTTGGGCTTAAGTGAGGACAAGTATTTGGCCCAAAGGTACACATCCCATCTTATTGGGGTTGTGTTACGACGGTGGCGGGTCGGGTTGTTACAGCTGAAAACCACTCGATCGAGTGGACCTCAGTACTCGATCGAGCAGAAATGCCTTAAGTGAGTTACTCGATCGAGCAGTTCTCAGAACTCGATCGAGCAACTCTCAGCCTATTTATAAAGGAAGTCCTTGATGCTCCCTCATTTCCTTCGATTTCAGTTTTTCGCACCTCCCTCTTTTCGATTCCTCTCATTTTCTTAGTTGTTCAATAATCAATTCACATAATCTTGCTTGTTATCACCTTAATTCAAGTAATCGAGTGAAAGCCCCATCATTTTCAAACCTAATTTCGAGTAATTCGCGATTTTCGAAACCTAGGGTTTGTTCGTTTGAGTATTTCGAATTTTGGTTGTTAATTTGTGATTTTCTTGCTCTAATCGTCCCTATAATCGTCCAAAAATGGACGGGAAAGCGACCACCGTAGCTACCACCGATACCACAGTAGCAGCCACGGCAGCCGCTCGTGCTCCTTTCTCCACTGCTGCAGCAACCTCCTCCGCTCTAATGGTTGCCACACCCCGTGTTCCAGCTCCTGTCCGACCACCGCCACCAGACACTACAACCTACCAAGCCACCTCCGTCACAACCATGACACCAGTCAGTTCTTCTTCCTCAACTGATAAAGGGAAGGAGAAAGTTCTTGTTCTAGGGCAGAAAGGACAAAAGTCGGTATTCGGCATGCCACCTCGACGTGCTCCTCGCCCACCAGCTCCACCTGCTATTCCCTCACTCGAGGAAATCCCCGAGGTAATATTCGCCGACACTGATCAGAGAGATCAGATGGAGGCTCTAGTTGAAAATGTTATCCGTGGCAGTAGGTTTTTGTATCGTCCAGACTTAGAGAGACTAGGATTGCTTAGGCCCCTAGTTGACCTTTTGACTGGTACGGGGAAGGTTGGGTTGGCGACCATGTCTGAGGCGACCTACCGAGTACCCACTTTGGAGTTTTTCAGCTCCTACTCTTTTTCTGCTGACACATTTCTGAAACACCCGACTGAGCCATGTATTCACTTTAGACTCAGAAATGAGTCGTATGCCTGGACCTTAGCTAGGTTTGGACAGGTTTTGGGGCTAGCTAGTGACGGACACCTGAGACCACCCAGGAACTTGGTTCCAGAGATGTGGGATGCCCTTTCACACGTACCTTTCGCTAACCGAAGGGTCGCCCACGTCCACAGTCCTGTAGTTCGTATTTTCCTCCGCTTTCTAGGAGAGACCATCTTTGCGCGACCTGAGCCAAACAACATCTGTAACCCTGAGTTGGCCATAGTCGCGGGGTACCTGAACATTGACAGTGGTACCCCTTTTGTCCTTAACATAGCCTACCTCGTGGCTACCCATCTAGGCGACATAGGTCGCAGAGTCACTGGCGCTATCGTAGGCGGTGGACTTGTCACCAGGATATACAGATACATTTTCGAGACTTTGCTTGGTGGTGAGCCTATCACCGACTATAGATACATTTGTATAGCTTCCATGGTCTAGTTGACCTGGTTTGCTCACGCTGATCGCCAGACTTGGAGGATTGCTGGGTCACCTACAGTAGTCCTCCCCTCTGACTCGTTACCTGAACTCACCCCTCTCACCACTGCTGAGGGGCCTAGACTAGACCCACCCTCCTACCGCATCTCTTTCACTCCTTCCTCTTCCAAGAGGAAGCGCACCTCACCTGAGAGAGAGGTCAGAGACACTTCACGTCCCCGACCTTCACCGTCATCACGACCATCTTCATCCTCTCAGCCGACCACCTCTCATACCACTACACACACCACCATCATTCCTACACCTACACCTACACCCACACCTTCACCTTCACCTTTCACCACCCCTTCTTCATCATCATCCACCCCAAGCTTTCCCGCGCATTTCATTTTACCTCCTATTTTTGAGGTACCGTCGGCCGCAGACCGGGGGTACCGTGATCCTCTACTTTTTGAGCTTCTCAGGGCCCAGTCCATTCTTCAGAGGGACCTTGCCTTGGTCAGCTTTCCAGATTACGACGCGAGGATGCGCACTGGCACATTCCGACCTCTCAGTGGTCCTCACCCCTCTTTTTACCGATACCCAGATGGCGGGTACCCCCAGACTGTTGGAGATTGTGTCCTCCACATGTAGTGTGATAACGTCATTGAACATACCCTTGTACGGACAAGTGGGAGATTGTTGGGGCTGGTGTCCTTGACAATTAAGTACAATGACTTATTAAATCTCTTTAAGGATCACAAGGGCATACTTCTGTATTATTACCAGTTGATCCACGTTTATCAATAACGGTTGGCTTGCTAGATAAGTTTGACGTTATTGTCATACGGATGGCGGTGGTCAACTGGTCCCTATACGTCACACCTATAGGACACGTTTGAGAGATGTGAAGGTATGAAAATACAGTCACATTTTGCCGGATATGACTAAACGGTTAGTCAGAGGGATTGACTATTAAATTAGTCAATAAGATGTTGAGAATTATTATTTAATACGGATTAAATAATTTTAGCTAATACGGATTACAAGATTAATTCGTAAATTAAATATAAACAGTTATATTTAATTAAATATTATATTCGCAAATTAATATAAACAGTTATATTAATTTAGGTAATTATACAATATCGTATTTTATCAGACCATTATTAATATATCGACTTATTAATAACTGATAACATGTTACGATTTATAAATTAAACCCGCGAATAAATAATAGCTAAATTGGGTCGAATCACGCATTGGGATAAGGTAAGAGTGGAAAGCCCACTCCTACCAAACCCCAATTTCGGCCGGCCATATATGTAGTATATAAGGAGAGTCCTTCTCCTTATATCGACTACTATTGTTGCACTGTAACATAATTCTCAAGTAAAATTAGGGTTTGAGAGCATTCTTCTCCCAAAACCTCAGATCTCACATCTAAAACCTCAAGGGCTCTCCCTATATTGCAAGGCAATTGGAGAGGATTTCTAGCACACGCGGCCACGTCTCAAACTAAGTCTTGGGTGCAAGTTATAGGAGGGAATTTGCATTAATTCCTGTTCTTAGGCCTTTTGCGCGAGGACTAAAGGTTGTACTTCTTTTCTCATGTTTTTAATCTTATGACGATATTCACAATTGCATATTTCATTATAATCCTGCAAATTTAGGGTGAATACGCGTTTTATTCCCCGCAAGTGGTATCAGAGCCTTAGGCCATGAAAATTTTACAATTGTGTCTTTCATAAGTTTTAAAATTGTTGAAAACCGTGCAATCTGCCTAGGCACTCGATCGAGTCCCTGTTGCACTCGATCGAGTGCCCTCGTACAAGGCTTGTGCGTGTGATTTTTGTGAGAAATCGATCTTGTTTTTCGATTATAATTTGCATATTGTTAATTAATCGATATTTTTAGCAATATGTAAATCTTTTGTTGTTGTTTATATATGATTTACAAGTTTTAAATCCAAGTTATAAACTCGTTTTAATTTAAAAGTGCAGCGATTTGCAATTTTTCGAGCCACTCGATCGAGCCATGCTGCACTCGATCGAGTGACCCTGACACTCGATCGAGTGCCCCTGTTACTCGATCGAGTGCTCTCGTTTCGGGGTGTTTATTTTCGAAAATAACTTGTTTTCTTATTTTCACATGGCTTAAAATAATATACTGTATACGGAAATAGTATATTATTTAGTGAAACGGTTCACCCTCGTTTGATACATATTGTTTTAAAACGGTTTAAAATAATGGATTATATGTTTATTAAAATTGGTGATTAAAACGGTATAGTCACTTAATTTTAATCCTAAAAGGTGGTTTGGTATAAATTTATTAATCATAATAACGGTATTATGTCATGTATAAATTGTTTTTAGTTGATGCATTTTATTTATCGTCTTGTGAATGCATTGAATGCTTTCAATAACGTATTTAATTTTTGCAAACGGTTGTAACTTAGTGTGGCCTTAGAAGATTGTGTCACCGTAATGATGGGACACGATCTTGCTTGTAATTTTGAGATCTTGAATCTCCGTTTTGGGTTTTTGCCATGTAATTACTTTTGTATTTAAATTAGAATGTATCTAGGATTACTTTTGTAATTTAAATTAGTAATTTTGTGAAGACCAAAGACAAGACGGAGACCGGATGCTCACTCCCGCTGCAAGGACCAAGATAGAACATCAAGACAAGCTTCTAGGGTCCAACGGTGGATTCCAAGTTGTTTTATGTTTATTTTGGTAGGATAGGCCACACTAGGACTTTTATTTACGTTTATTGCATTTATCTTTACGCTTTCATCGATAATAGCTTGCATCATATTCCGCCTAAAAACCAAACCACCTATATCATGCCTGAAAACTGACTCATGTAGAGGTCACGCGTTAGTTTTCTGTGACAATACAGATGTCACATGTCAATTGCAAAGCCATCACTTTATTTAATTCATTCACGCAAATGCTAGTTTTTAGTTCACTTAAATATGGATAAATAAGAGTTGATGGGGTCTTCCTCGTATAACCAAAAATTGAGATTAGTCTTTATAAATCAGCCTCCCATGAATCCCTTCTTCGTCGGTAGGCATAATATGACCCCTTCTACGTCGGGTAAGTGGGAACAGATGATTTATTTTATCTCAACATCATGGTCACTCGATAATATTCCAGTGACTGAGATGGACTAATAGATAGGATTTACGGAAATCTATCGACCAAGAGTTCCAACGATTGGAATTAGCCAAACTGTGGGCTTATCAATATACGGAAATTGAGTCTTGGGATCGTTTATATAATTCTTGAGGGAGATCAATTATATAAATGCATGAGTCTACGAGTTTAAATTCAATTTAATATAGACTTAAATCACAACAATAAGTTGCTTATATGGTTTTGTTTTATCTTCTTTTCAGTGTAGAACACGTTCATTAAAACTGCTGTAAATCTAAAATGGCTGGTGAAGACCCAATGCCAAGTGCCAAGCTAGCACGTGAATCCTGGCTAAAAGCCTTCATGGACTCCATGAATCAGTCAACTAGACTGAGGAATGATGGGTCAAACTTCTCTGACTGGGAGGCAGCACTACGGAATGCTGCCATTGCTGACGGAAAGCTCAAGTTCTTAACTGAGCCCATTCCGCCACACCCAGGAACTGGAGCTAGAGCCAACGAAATTCGCGCTCATAGCGATTTCATTATGGAAGCGGGTGCGATAAAGAACGTACTCATCTATGCAATGGAATCTAATTTGCAAAGACGCTTCATAACCCATGGTGCAAACAAGATTTTCACCACGCTCACTAACGAATTCTCCAAGGCTCCGAGAATCGTTTCTTATGAGCATACCTGTCGCTTCTTTGAGGCGAAACTCCAGAAGGGCCAAGCTGTTAGCCCACATATTCTCAACATGATTGAGAATATCGAGAAACTGGAGTCCCTAAACTGCAAGATCAGTGAGAACATCATCGTTGATCGCATGCTTCATTCGCTTCATGATGGGTTCGCCCTCTTTAGGGCCAACTACTACATGAACGACATGAAGAAGACTCCCCATGAGCTCCACTCCCTTCTCGTACAGACTGAGAAGGATCTTAAGTTGAGTGGGAGTCTTAAGCAGGATGTTCTCATGATCTCCAGTAAGGGGAAAGGTAAAGGGAAGGCTAAAGCTCAGGGCGACCTAGCGGTAGGTAAGCCCAGGTTCAAGAAACCAGGATTTGCTAAGAGTGGGCCTGGTGAGTCGAGCAACTCACAAGGCAAGACAAAGAGCAAGGATACAAGCATGGAATGTCACCATTGCCACAAGACTGGGCATTGGAGGCGCTCATGCCCCGTGTATCGCGAGGACATTAAAGCAGGCCGTGTTACTCCTGTTGGTATGTCTTCTTCTTCTTTTATTCACATGATTGAGATTAACCACGCAAGTTGCGGAACTTGGGTACTTGATACTGGTTGTGGTTCTCATCTATGTAATCATGTGCAGGGCCTCCGAAACCAAGAACCGCTAATCAAGGGTGAGGTGGACCTGCGTGTCGGGAATGGAGCACGTGTGGCTGCAGTCTCGAAGGGAACATACGTAATCCAGCTTCCAAGTGGATTCGAGTTATTTTTGTATAACTGTTATTATGTTCCTAGTTTATCCAAAAACATTATTTCAGTTTCTGCACTTGACAAACTCGGATTTTCATTTGTAATAGAGAATAATAGCTGTATTTTCTCTTTGCACAATATGATTTATGGCAAGGCAGTTTCCATGAATGGAATTTATGTTTTAGATCAAACTACCGAGATATTACATGTGAATAATAAAAGAATAAAGGTAGGTGACAAAGATCAAACTTACCTATGGCATTGTCGTATGGGACACATAAATGAGAAACGCGTTAAACAGCTCATACAGAATGGAGCTATTTCGCCCTTTGATTTCGAATCATATGGCACGTGTGAATCATGTCTCATCGGCAAAATGACTCGTATTTCCTTCAAAGGTGTTGGAATGCGCGCTGCCGACCTATTAGGACTCATACATACGGACGTATGTGGCCCTATGTCGATCAACGCACGAGAAGGCTATAGGTATTTCATCACTTTCACGGATGATTTGAGTAGATATGGCTATGTCTACTTGATGAAACATAAAAGTGAATCCTTTGACAAGTTCAAAGAATACCAGAATCGGGTACAGAACCAACTGGGTAGAAAGATTAAAGCACTACGCTCGGATCGTGGTGGTGAGTATCTTTCACGCGAGTTTGATCAACACCTAAAAGACTGTGGGATCGTGCTACAGTTGACTCCACCTGGAACACCACAATTAAATGGTGTGTCCGAACGGAGAAATCGAACTTTACTTGATATGGTTCGATCCATGATGAGTCACACCGTTGTGCCTGATTCATTGTGGGGCTATGCTCTTTTGTCGGACGCTCTAATACTTAACCGAAGTCCGTCTAAAGCTGTTGACAAGACTCCATTCGAGCTATGGAAGGGAACGGTCCCTAACTTGTCCTTTATTCGGGTTTGGGGCTGCGAGGCTTATGTCAAGTGGAGACACGAGGATAAGCTCGGCCCGCGATCGGTCAAGACATACTTTATAGGCTATCCAAAGGGAACGTTTGGTCATTACTTCTACTCGCCTACCGAACAACGTGTTTTTGTTGCGGCTAGTGCGACGTTCTTAGAGAAAGAATTTCTCGAGAACAAGTCGAGTAATAGAACCTTCGAGTTATCGGAGGTTCAAGAACCAACTACCGAGCAACCATTGGAGGAAACAGTTCCTTCAACCGAGGTTGCGGTAGATATCCCTGAGGAACCTAGGAGGTCAGGAAGAGTCTCTATTCCACCGGACAGATACATTGGTATGGTCGAGGAACACGATACAGATGACGTCTTACTCCTAGAGGGTAATGAACCCACAACCTATAAAGGTGCCATGACCAGTTCTGACTCAAAGCTATGGCTAGAAGCCATGCAATCCGAAATGGACTCCATGTTTGAGAACAACGTGTGGGATCTTGTGGACCTACCTGCAAAGGTACGTCCCCTTCAATGCAAATGGCTTTACAAGATAAAGCATGTCGTGGAAGGACAACAAGATATCCATAAGGCTAGACTAGTTGCTAAAGGTTTCACCCAAGTGCCAGGCTTGCACTACGATGAGATCTTTGCACCCGTAGTCATGCTACGTTCCATTCGGATTATCTTAGCGATCGCCGCCTTTCATGACTATGAAATATGGCAAATGGACGTTAAAACCGCCTTCTTAAACGGTTATTTGGAGGAAGAGTTGTACATGGTACAACCCGAGGGTTTTATCGATCCAGCACATCCTAAGAAAGTTTGCAAGCTTAAGCGTTCCATCTATGGACTTAAGCAAGCATCGCGGAGTTGGAATCATCGCTTCGACCAAGTGATAAAAGAGAATGGGTTCATTCGATCAGTCGAGGAACCATGTCTCTATATCAAGTCGAGTGGGAGTAAGATTGTATTCCTAGTACTGTATGTCGATGACATACTCTTGATTGGGAATGACATACCGCTCTTATCTTCGGTTAAAGCATGGTTGAAAAACCATTTCCAGATGAAAGATCTGGGAGAGGCACAAAGAATTTTGGGCATCCGTATCTACAGGGATAGATCACGATGGATGTTGTCTCTCAGTCAGGAGTCTTATATAGAGAAGATTCTGGAGAGATTCAGTATGACGAACTCCAAGAAGGGGTTCCTTCCCATGACTCCTGGGCTTCACTTGAGCAAGACTCAAGAAGCTAAGTCAGTGGAAGAGAAAGAGCGCATGAGTCGGATTCCTTATGCCTCGGCAATAGGATCGATCATGTATGCCATGATATGCACACGTCCAGACGTTGCATATGCATTGAGTATGACCAGTCGATTCCAAGCTCATCCAGGTGAACCACACTGGATGGCCGTGAAAAACATTCTTAAGTACCTACGGAGGACTAAAGATTGGGGATTGACTTATGGAGGCGACTCAACGCTCTGCGCCACGGGTTACGCAGATGCTAGCTTCCAAACAGATCGAGATGACTCGAAATCTCAGTCTGGATTTGTCTTTACTCTTAATGGCGCTGCTGTCAGCTGGAAAAGTTCTAAACAGAGTGTTACAGCAGATTCTACGACTGAGTCCGAGTACTATGCCGCCTCGGAAGCAGCTAAGGAAGCAATATGGATGCGTCAATTCTTACAAGGACTATCAGTAGTGCCTAGTTCGAATGACCCAATCACCGTCTATTGTGACAATAGCGGTGCCATCTTCCAAGCTAAGGAGCATAAGTCTAGCAGCAAGGCTAGGCATGTACAACGGAAAGCTCATCTAATCAGAGATTACGTGGAGCAAAAGGAGATTTTTATTGAAAAGATCGCTACGGATGACAACATAGCCGATCCTCTCACAAAAGCATTACCACGTGATAAGCATGAAGGGCACATTCATTCCATGGGAATTGGATGTGTTCCTAAGTTGTAGTACTCTTTTATGAATTCATGTAATAATTCATTTTCTCGTGTACTCTATTCAACCTTATTGTTATGATATAAAATGTTTTGTTTCTCATGTGGAATTGTACGCCAATTTTGAACACCACAAAGTGAACTGATTAACATTACATCGTTTTGGTCCTTGATTACCCACTTGAGCTGATAACTCAGGTAATCATTTTGTGACGTTGGTTGATGGTGGGTTCAACGAGCCATAAGTCACGTGGATGACTAACCAATCACAAAGGCGAGTTATACGGATATCTCGTAGGACACCCCGTGACAACGTTATGGAGTCCTAAATGTTTTATAACATTGGGTGCCAGGTCGTGGATAGGACCTCCATAGTGTTCCTTAGAGTCGAGTCTTTTGACTTTCAACTGTTTCTTGAGATTAAGACAGATTTTGGGTAACTTTGGTTTCTTTCCCACGGTCACCGTAACAGGGGCCAAGAGGATTTTTTCTGGGTTATTTCATGCTGGGCGATATCGGCAGGATTCGAGTTGAGGGAAATATCCAAACCCTTATCAGGATTTTATCATTTCTCAGGGCCACTCGAGGAGTAGTAACTGAAATGCATGGCCATGCTCGAATACAGATTCGTTTTATCAGTTAAGTTACTCTCTAGTCGGGGAAACCACTCTTGATACAGATCGCTTGTGAGATACGACCTTTGCGAATGCGGATTTGCAAATTGTCTTACATTGAGTGGGAGAAATTTTAAAAGGATATGAGATTCGGTTATCGCACCTACACTTGTACGGACAAGTGGGAGTTTGTTGGAGATTGTGTCCTCCACATGTAGTGTGATAACGTCATTGAACATACCCTTGTACGGACAAGTGGGAGATTGTTGGGGCTGGTGTCCTTGACAATTAAGTACAATGACTTATTAAATCTCTTTAAGGATCACAAGGGCATACTTCTGTATTATTACCAGTTGATCCACGTTTATCAATAACGGTTGGCTTGCTAGATAAGTTTGACGTTATTGTCATACGGATGGCGGTGGTCAACTGGTCCCTATACGTCACACCTATAGGACACGTTTGAGAGATGTGAAGGTATGAAAATACAGTCACATTTTGCCGGATATGACTAAACGGTTAGTCAGAGGGATTGACTATTAAATTAGTCAATAAGATGTTGAGAATTATTATTTAATACGGATTAAATAATTTTAGCTAATACGGATTACAAGATTAATTCGTAAATTAAATATAAACAGTTATATTTAATTAAATATTATATTCGCAAATTAATATAAACAGTTATATTAATTTAGGTAATTATACAATATCGTATTTTATCAGACCATTATTAATATATCGACTTATTAATAACTGATAACATGTTACGATTTATAAATTAAACCCGCGAATAAATAATAGCTAAATTGGGTCGAATCACGCATTGGGATAAGGTAAGAGTGGAAAGCCCACTCCTACCAAACCCCAATTTCGGCTGGCCATATATGTAGTATATAAGGAGAGTCCTTCTCCTTATATCGACTACTCTTGTTGCACTGTAACATAATTCTCAAGTAAAATTAGGGTTTGAGAGCATTCTTCTCCCAAAACCTCAGATCTCACATCTAAAACCTCAAGGGCTCTCCCTATATTGCAAGGCAATTGGAGAGGATTTCTAGCACACGCGGCCACGTCTCAAACTAAGTCTTGGGTGCAAGTTATAGGAGGGAATTTGCATTAATTCCTGTTCTTAGGCCTTTTGCGCGAGGACTAAAGGTTGTACTTCTTTTCTCATGTTTTTAATCTTATGACGATATTCACAATTGCATATTTCATTATAATCCTGCAAATTTAGGGTGAATACGCGTTTTATTCCCCGCACAGACCTCTTCTGAGGCACCTGGGGAGACAACGGTACAGAGGGAAGTGAGGCGACGTGCGGAGGAGGCCGCTCAGCATGCTAGTACCAGAGGAGGAGGAGAGGCGCAGGAGAGCTCCAGTGAGGAGGGTGAGAGTGGTAGTGGGAGTGAGGGGAGTGGTAGTGGTGATGAGGAGAGATCGGAGGAGGATGCGGAGTGATAGTTGCAGCTGGTTTGTGGAGGTTATGTATTTCTTGCCATGCTTTCATCTTAGTTTTTCTTTTTTATGCTTTTTAGTTTTGTATATATTTCGCCCCGTAAGAACATGTATTAGGTTGTATACCACCTTTCCCTGTTTTGTAGCCAATGAGGACATTGTCCAGTTTGGTTTGAGGAGGTGTAATGTATCCTTTTGTGTCTGCATTTTTCATTTTGCATGCATTCACGTTTAATTTTTGCATTTTTTTTCGTTTTTATTTTCCCATTTTTTTATCTTTCTCACATAAAAATTCAAAAATACAAAAAAAAAGGCACGTTTACTTTTGCATATAGTCGAGTCGGAATAGAGTTGTCTGTGATGATATTGCCTTCTAGGATCTTCGAGTTGATTGTCTTTTGCAGTTTTTCATCATCATTTTGTAAAAACCATATAGCATGTCTCGAATTCCGTTTTGGAAATTACACTTGGACTTCTGAACTTGACTTGACTTGTATTTGGCAAACTACCCATACTTTCTGAGCTTTAGAGCCATAACTGGTGACATCCATGACCAGTTTATCTAGGATTGAGAGTAGTACTCCCCTCATATCATTGCATTCACATGTATGACTTTTGATTGCTTTTTGCCTGCACTCATGGTTTGTGGTTGGTATCACATGTTAGGAGAGTACTTACATTTTCCCCTTTTCTCATCATACCCATATAACTCCACATTTAGCCAAAAAACTGCCAGTTGACCTATAAACTACACCCAGATTTAGCCTACCGTGTGTCGAGCTAGCCGAAGTGTTGTTTTGTGGTATATATATTCATTGTATCAGTTTTTGGTTTGATCTTTATTTTCGGAGTTGGTACTTGAGAATTTGGAACTTGAATTCGGATGTATGATTTTTTGTCATGAACTTAGAAAAAAAAAGAAAAAGAAAGAAAAAGAAAAAAGAAAAAGAAAAAGAGAAAATAAAAATGATTCCCGTACTTTATTTATATCTTTTGGGAATAGAAAAAAAATAAAAATAAAAAACGGAGAAAAGAAAAAGAAAGTGTTTGCTAAGCATGATTGTTTGACCGATTCAAGGTTTCGGGGTTAGTTGTGTGATATGCCGAGCATGGCATTGTTTTTGAGTATTTTGGAAGGTTTCACTTTTGGCTGAGTCTTGGTTGCTAGCTCGAGCCGTTACCCTCTCTTACCTATACAGTTTTTCTTGCCTCCTTTTACCCATTTCACCTCACATAACCACATTTATGCAAGTATTCGGCATGTGATAGACTTTGACAGGTTGTTTTGCGTGTGTACGGTAGTTAGAATCATTTGTCATACTAGTTGCATTGCATGATATGTTGGTCGCAGTTAGGAGAGTGTCTTCATTTTTCTTATTCTTCTCTCTTACACATATATGTTCACCCATTGATTGAGAGAAGAGTGATCCGAGAGAGTCCAAAGTACACAAGTCATTCGAGTCAGTCGTCCAAGTTGTTTTCATTGCATGTATGAATTCGTTGCTTTTGGTTTTGAACTTTATGATGGTTAATTTATGCATTTGCATAGTCAACAACATGGTCCTTAGTCGGTTCTGAGGCGATTCCATTCCATTAGGTAGTTAGTTAGTTGTTTTTCTTCTTTTAGTTGCATTAGTTTGCTTGAGGACAAGCAACGGTTTGGTTTGAGGATATTTGATGCGTGCTTATTTTATACACTTTTGGCATCATTTAGCACGCATTTCTATGCATTTCCATGCACTTTACGTGCCATTTTGCCCCCTTTTTTCTTCCTTTGGTGTATTTTCTGTTATTTTGCAGGAATTATGCGAAAGATGAAGAAACTATGCCTTTTCTGTCCAAAATGAGCTCTTTTAGATGATGAAGCAAGTCAAGGAGTCCCATAGCCCGATTTTGCAGTACCAGGCCTAAAGGAACGGTAACCGAGGCAAAGACGAAGGACAAAAGCAAGAAAGAAGCGGAAAAGAAGTAGTGTATCTGTCATCTACTCGATCGAGTAAACACCAGAACTTGATCGAGTGGATGCAGGAGGAGAAAGCCTCGATCGAGCAGTTTGGTACTCGATCGAGGAGTCTGCAGGAAGGACCCAACCTTCGAGGTTTCCAGAGTTACTCGATCGAGCAATTGCCAGCTTGAAGTTACTCGATCAAGCTCTTTTTGAAGAACAGCTACTCGATCGAGTGGTTAAGTCACTCGATCGAGCAACTCACTTAAGCGTACCGGATTTGCTATTTCCGTTTTTAGGTTAAGTTTTTAGAGGGTTAACCTAATCCTTATTTAAGGATTAGGTTAGCAGACTTTTGAGGATTCAATCTCACTTACTATTCACTTTTCATCAAACACTTTTACTCTTTCAGTTTTTACTTTTGCATTTTCTGAAGCAATCACTTAGATCTAAACATTCTACTTAGGTGTTTTTCTCATTTTCAAGCATTCGGATCTTGTTCTTCCTTTCCGCCATTACTGTAATTCATATTGTCTCTTTTATTTTATTGTTCTTTTTTTTATTGTCTTATGATTTATAGCAATTTACCTAATTTTACAATGTTGAATGTTGTTATTAGTTTAGTTCCCCAAAGCATGAGTAGCTAATCCCCATAATATGTTAGGATGAAGGAACTCGCGGTAGTTATGTCGTAGGAATTGCATGTTAGTCGTCCTTATGACGAAGTTCACCCATAAATAATATATTTATAAAACTTGTCAAATGAGTGCACACAGGAGACCAGTTTATCTAGTAAAACCTTACCTGGATCGAAAGATTGGTAGGTAGGCTTGTTTAGGTTGATTTACGTAACCTATCTAGAGATCGAAAGATTGATAGGGGAGTCCAGGGGTGATTTCAGACCGAAAGGATATTAGTCGTTCCCACTTCGCTGTTGTTTCGACTGACCTAATCTTTATGTGACATTAATTACCGTGACGACCTGAATCCTGATATATTCCTCGTTTTTTCATCTTTATTTTTAGTTCTCAGTTGCACTCTCTCCATATTCAATCAAACGACACCTTATATTATTTTTCAATGTGTGACGTATAACATATTAAAAAATACACAATTTTTAATATATACAAATTATATGAAATTTTTACTTTATTGACAATATTTTTACCAACATCTAATTATTTTATTTTTGTAATTTTTTTTACCACGATTTTTGCCAAATGAAGCGTAAAATTTGTTTATATAAAAATTAGAAACATCTCTTGAATATAATATATGAAATATATATTATAGTAATTAAAAGATTCTCTACTTTTTTTACATCAAAAAATATTATTTATGATACTTTTCTAAATTAACTTTTGATTACGTGGACGCCCTAATATCGCTCGAAAAAAACTCTTAAATTTTGGATATTAATCCATTTTTATTGATAATTTAAAAGGAAACATATAATTTTTCCCTATATAAATAAGGTTAGGCTAAAATGTAAAATAATTATAGATTATATTTTATGTGCTTCTATATAAAGATATTATTCTCGTAATAACAAGCAACTAAGATGCCTATAAAATGAAAAATACTTCTCATAGTCCTATTTAAAAATAAAAAGTAGAATTCTTAATAAATCTCATATATATTTTCTTGAAAACTTCACAAAATATTCTTGCTAATACTCAATGGCAACTCTAAGGATCGCATTTGTAACATTATTCATCATTGTATCCGCTTTTGTTGTCCAATCTTCAGGTATTGTAAATCGTAAATAAAGCTTACACAAAACATTGTTTAACACAATAATATCTATCATAAACTTAAACCAGTTCACGTATAACTTATGTTTTGTTATTTTCTATGTTACATTATTGTTGAATTTGCATCGTAATAATTAAAGGTTACAATTTTAATTAATTTGTAATGTGTATATATTTATAATTCTTACTCTTTTTTAATGTTGTTAACATTTTTGTAGGTAAACGTAACTTAGACCAAAACTGCAGAACTATACAAAATGTACCATGTCAACACAATTCCGATTGCGATGCATATTGTGCCGAAACAGTTGCCTTTGGTACAACTGCTAAAACTATTGCCTCTAATGGAGCTACTTGTGATGTTATACGGAAGGAATGCCGATGTTGTAGTCATTCTTCCGACCAAACCAAATATTAATTTTTAACAAAATATTATTTTATGTAAGACCGTTATTATGGTACGGATTAAAATTTAGTTGTTATTGTCCAACTTTTAATATTATTGAAGAATAAATTGTAAGAGATGATGTTATAATTGTTATATGATCGACATAATAAAATTTCAGTTTGCTACATACTCTAATTATTTAAAATACTTATTAACTTATTGTAAAACATAAGTATCCTTCATACATTGGATTACATTCATTAGATCAAGTGATCAAACAGCCCAAGTCCTATCCAGTAGTCCGACCGAGCTTAGTCCGTTTTCCGGTAGGGCTTGACCATTTATTTAGGCCAAAATAGGGTCATGGGCCGTGCAAGAAGGCCCAATATAATTTTGGGTCAAGCTTTATGCCCTAATTTTGGCCTAGCCCGAGCTAAATTTTATGGAGAAGACTATTTTCTATGATTTTGAAAGTAGCAATTATTTTTTTAAGAAAAAAAAACAAAATAAGGTTTTATATGACATGATTTTAATGGTTAAAATCATGTTATATATGACATAATTTGTTAAATTTAGTAAAAGTTGCTAAAATGGCCGAAAAATTTAACTCCTATGAGTCATATTTGATATGTTCATCACCATATTTTTCTTGGGAGCCAAAATTTTCTGCATATTTAATTTTTAATTGTTAATTGTTAAAGTTAAAAATTGAACAATAAGAGCCATTTTGTGTTTATTTCGGATATTGGGCAGTGTGCTCTTTAACATTTCTGTCCATTTCAGTTCCTTAAGTGTTTTGGAATGTGTAAAAATATTATTAGTATTTTAAATGCATTTATGGAGGCAATTATTGAATTTCCGACTCAAAATGCGCGTTTTTACGTTTTATTTACGACATAAATGGTTATCTCGTTAATACTAATAATTTTAAAATTCTGAAATTTTAAGAAAACTCCAGAATATTCAAAATTTGAATTTTGAATTTTTCGAAAATTTTATGACTCTTTTAGATTTTTATTTTATTTTTCCCGCAAAACCGATTAATTCCGAACAATATTGAAAATAAGTTAACTCATGTTCAAAATTTGAGTAAGACTAAATTTTGAAACCTAAATGAGTTAGGATGATTAAATTAAGTGTGAATATCGATTCACGTGATGAAAAGTGATTTTAAACGTTAAAATCACGCAATTCCATAAAACCGAATTATATGTTAACTATATTTAAATGATATTTAATAGAACGATTTGGCTTAGGGTTTGCATGTTAGTGCATGTATAAGCATTGCATATTTTATTATGATTATCATAATTTTATTTACGTAATTTTGGAGTTATGTAATTTTACTTAGTATGGCCTTAGTTTTAATCGATAATTCCCGTAATGTAAGGAGTTATTGATTCGGATGTAATTAATGTGATCTCGTATCACTTTATTTATTATTTTTCTATTTTATAATGTATAAAGTAGATAGAAAAGGTTGTAGTTTTTGTAAATTCCAGAGAACCTTGAAGACGGTACCTTTCGTAAAGGAGTTCCGACCAAGACAGAGTTTTCCTTGGGATGCGGGCCTCGTGAAGTTCAAGGGACCAAGGAGTTGGTTTCCGAATTTGTACTTTTATTACTTTTCTTTTCTAGGAAGGCCATACTAGGATTACTTATGCTTTAAGTTTTATGCTTTTATTTTGCTTTATATGTTTGCATGCATAGCCAAATCGTCATATCATGTCATGCATTTTTATCGAGTTTATCGACCGAGTCAATTATATTTATCGATAATTCACCGACTTAGTTCACTTAAAGGAAATAGATAATAAAATTGACTATATCTCTTACAATATAAATATTGAGACTTAGCCTTACCAAAAAATAAAGACCCATGACTCCCTTCTTTATAGGAAAGTAGGCTCGGCTACACCGGGGTACTAAACTTGTTACGTTGGGTAAGTGGGGTAATGTGATTACACCTTGAAATTTGGTCGATCTCAACGAAGGTATTCGTAACCGTAGTTGCAATAAGTTCGGGCTAAAGACAGTTTAAAGTAAATTGTCGACCGAGAGTTCTAAGGTATAACCGATTAAAGGGTTAATCCATCGAATTATATTAATAAGGGATGAATCGGCTACACCGTGCCCGAATTAATATGGATTTGGGTCTCGAAATCGTTTAATTAATTGGATAAGAGATCATTAAGTAAATTTTAAACTTGTTTTTATAATGTTTACGAGTTTTAAATATAAACGATGATTGTTTTTTATTCCTTCGCTTTTATTTGTAGTTTAATTTTCAAACATCATCAATGGCCACCAACGCTCCACCTTTCACTAACGTGTCATGGCTTCTATCCTTCATGGATCGTTGCAAACTTGATAAGCATGGTTCCAATTTTAAAGATTGGGATGCGCAATTGCTTTTGGCCGCTCAAGGTGACGATAAGACTCGTTTCCTTTCTGAGGCCGCTCCTCCCGCTCCGATCGCTCGCTCCGCGGCTCCGACTCGTGAGGCCTATGAGGCCTACATGAAAGAGTCTTCCGCTCTCAAGAACGTGCTTATCTTCTCCATGGAGTCGGATCTCCAAAGGAGTATGATTAAGCTAAGAACGTCGTACGAGATTTACACCATGCTTGCGACGATGTTTTCGCAAACCCCGAGGGTGATTCAAAATGAGGCGGCCTCCGCCTTCTTCGATATTTGTTTGAAGGAAGGGAAAAAGGTTAGCCCTCATGTACTCAAATTGGTTGAGTTAGCTGAAACCCTTAAGGTGCAAGGAGTTGATGTTCCCGACTCCCTCATCACTGACCGAGTTCTTCACTCCCTTAATAAGGTGAAATCGTATGCTCATTTCCGGGTGAACTTTAACATGCGAAATCAAGAAACCACGTTGGACGAATTGCATAAGATGCTCGTCCAAGCGGAAAGGGACATGGGACTAAATTATAGTTCCACTAAGGATGTTTAGAACATCGAGAAGAAAGGAAAGGGAAATCAAGAGGAGTGCCTTCAAAGGCAAGGGCAAGAAAACCTCCAAATAAAGAGAAGACCTTTTCGAAAGGTGCTCCCACCTTATCTTCAAAGGTTGAAAACAAGTGTCATTATTGCACGAGGTTAGGGCACTGGAACGGAATTGCCCCAAATACTTGACCGATCTCAAAAAAAGGAAAGGCTCTTGCCGTAGGTAATAATTCTCGTTTAAAATTCAAGTTATTTTGTCAACTTTTGTATGTTTATACAAGTTGTTCATTATCACCCTTTTTAATTGTTTTAAAGGGGCACCTCCTAATGACAAAGGCAAGGAAAATGAAGCTTGAAGTTCCTTACATGGATGACTATGGTAGCATCCAGTGATTGGAGACATGAAGAGCTTGGCTCTAATTTTCATTATCGTCTTCTTTCATTTATGCATTTTAATTTTAAAAGAACAATGTCTTTTCTTGTATGACAAGGATTCAAATCCTAAACAATGGTTGTATTTTGGATATTGGTGACTTGGTTTTCAACCCAAGTCACTTCTTTTGTTCTTAATCAAATCGTTGATTCCTAAAATAAATTGCATACCCTATAACATGAATTAATGTGATCTTAATAAATCACTAAAAAAAAGTACCCTGAAACGTTCATTGTACAATAAAATTGATACGATCAAAGGAAAGAATCAAAATGTCGATTAATTTAAACGGAGAACTACACCCCATGAGAAACCCTCAATCAAAATGAGATATAATTAGTTCATTATAAGATGATCATTTTAAGTGAAAATGAGAATTAATATCTCACCCCTAATAATATTCATCATTCAAAACATTGGTTATGGGGAAATTATTATCCTTAGATAAATAAAAGTTATTTTAAAGGATAGAGTGGGAGAGAATATTCCGCCCGCAAACCAATGAGATAAATGTGGGATCTTAGAGAAGAATCCTACATGGGATTCTTAAGAAGAACCCTAAATGAATGGATAGAAGAAACTACGAGAGGACACATAAGAAACTACGAGAGGACACGGAAGAAACTACGGGAGGACACGAAAGGAAATGTTCCTTGTGTCATTGTTTCTTAGAGAGGATAAAAGAAACCCCGTATGAAAACAGAAGGAAAACGGTTCCTTAATAATGATATTTCTCAAATTATAAGATAATAGAGGAGAAATCATCTATGTTCTCTCGATGGTAGTGTCTTTAAAATTCGAAAAGAGTTATAAGGGAATATCATGTCATGTTCGTTTTACTGTTCGTTTCGAGGAAACGAAGACAAGAAATGAAAAGTTCATTTAAGAAATGATATTGATTGTGCGAAAGTAGATCACTATGGAGATAGTGATACTGGTTTAAGTGAAAGCAAAGGTATATCATGTCATGTTTCGTTTCGAGGAAACGAAGACGAGAAATGAAAAGTTTATTTAAGAAATAATATTGATCGAGTGAAAGTTGATCACTATAGAGAGAGTGATATTGGTTTTAGTGGGAGCAATATTCATTAGAGAATTGAACCTACCATTTAGAGAGAATGGTGATTCTTTAAAGTGTAAAGAATAAGAGGTTTTCAATTCTAGATGAATAAACGTATTAGAACATCATAGGATGATGGAGCTTCACGAGAGAGTTTATTATATTGATAATGAAACGTCACCCATTAGAAATCAAAAGGGTTGAATAAGTTATTCATATTGATGAATATAGAATCACGTGGTGATTCATACAACCTAAAAACTTTTGATTAAATAGCCAAAATAATTGAAAATGATGGGTTCTCGAGGAGAACTAGTAATGAAAACATGAATAACTACAAAATAAATTTTAGTACAAAAGTGACTAGGTACTTTAGAGCGACAAGTTGATCCCTCTGATATACCAAATACGTCACAAGTTATAAGATAACAATGGGATCTTCTTTCAAGAAAAGAAACCCAAGATCTAGAATGAGTTCTAGACATGTACTCAAATAAGATCATATTATACGAGATAGTGTGAGTCTGAAGGAAACTGTAATTTGTAAGGTTTTGGAAGAATATGAATAAAAGGTTTATTCACAAATTTCAAACCACTAATACAAATTGATGAATGTGCATCGAATGCTGTGGAGCAGTAATATTGTATTGACTGTCCATGCATGACAATATCGTTTGAGTTATAATTAACTCACAATTGAAAGATATTTTGTCAAATCCAAATGGGTTGTAAGAGACAACTTTGAAC
The DNA here is from genome assembly GCA_029255685.2 of Silene conica. Taxonomy (NCBI): domain Eukaryota; kingdom Viridiplantae; phylum Streptophyta; class Magnoliopsida; order Caryophyllales; family Caryophyllaceae; genus Silene; species Silene conica. The sequence continues at coordinate 26,048,737 of CM055313.2, read as the reverse complement.
CCCATAAAGTGAACTGGATTGACTTAGTATAGCCCCTAGCCGCTTGCATGAGGTGACATCTCGTAGCGACTTGAGTGTGAGGCGATTGATTGCAAGTTCAAATGCCATAGAGTCATATGGGATGACTAGTCGATCACATAGGCAGACTGTGGGAGACACTCTGTCGGGCAGAGTGACTGCTTATAGAGTTCTGGAAATTTTATAATAGCCCGGTCGTGGCAAGAGCTGCTATAGTATTCTTATGAGTCAATTCTTAGACTAAAGACTACTCGCCCAAGATGGCACAGTTTTGGCATAGCCTTGATCCATTCTCTACGACTTTTCATAACTGGAGTCAAATGGGATTGTTTTGGGGGGGCTGTGGCTAGTTGAAGGAAGTAGTGCGATAGGAATTGTCCACCCCTTTGTCAGGGTTGTTCAAATCTCAAGGCCACTCGAGGAGAAGTTAACTGGAAATGCGTGGCAACGCTCGGAAGGTATCCACGGTAGATAATTCCGGTCTTACAGTTAATATCCAGATCGAGGAAACCACTCACGATATGATCAAATGCAAGTACGACCTGAGAGACACCTTACATTGAGTGGGAGATTATAATAGGATAAGAGAATTGGTGACGCACACTTGTCGAGGACAAGTGGAAGATTGTTGGGAAATGTGTCCTCAACAATAGTGCGATCACATAATTAAATCTCATGACGAGAATGCACAAGGGATGATACGAAATTATATATAGTCAACTGACCAACATTAATCGGTAATGATTGGCTAGCTAGAGTTTGACATTATTGTCGTATGACGATGGTGGTCAGTTGATCCCTTTAGGTCACACCTATAGGATAATTCCCTTAAACGATAAACTGATCAATTGTATACTGATACGAGTTGATCAGATTCCTTAAACTCATATATTGAGAAATCAGAAGTTAAATCTTAATGTAAGATTTATGTTTGAAATTGAAACGTGTCAATTGTCAAACATTAAACGATGTTTATGAAATATCGTAATTAGAATGAATCAGGTTGAATATTATTACAAGTGTTGTAAATCGTATTGACGAAAATTGAAATGACCATTTTATATATTAGTAATTATGAATTACTAGTCAAATTGTTAAATATGATTTATTTAATTTATAAATGATATTTATTTGATAAATATGCATTTTAAATTAAAACAATTATTTCTTATTATATTATGACATAGTGTATGTCACATATGAACAATTGTATAAAATGACAAACATAAAATGGATGTCTATTTTAACTCAAATGTGACGGTTTGGGTGGGTGGTTTAAGGAGTGTTTTAGCATCTTAATTACACCCTTTAAACACCATCATTAGGTTGCTCTTGTAAATAGTACCTATAGCCACCTATTTTGCATGGGTAAGAGAAATGTTCTCTTTTGTACTTACCCATGGCCGGCTACCCCAAGCCCCATGCACCACTCATATAACTTGTTGTAAAACACAAGTTAATCTCATTCTAATCCTTAGAAAATTTTCTAGTGTGTGAGAAAAGTTTCTAAAACCTCTCAAATTATATTCTCTAATATTTACTAATTATATAATATAGATTATATTAGTATACTATAATAATAGTTATAGTATTTGTTGTTTTAATAAGATTAAAACACATATTAAGGAAACCGATTGAAAACCCTAGCTCGTGTGTCAATTCGATTTAAGGGGTTGTTTTGGGTGCATCTTGAAGGAGGTATCCTACATTGGTTACTAAGGGTTGGAGGATCATCCTTGCCTATATTCCGTCGAACTGTAAGTATTCGACTTCAGTATTCTGCATAATTATTTAGCATGCATAAGATCTTGTAAAACCTAATTAAAATGTTAATTAGTAAATTGATATTAGTAAGACTAATATTTAGGGCGTGCGAGACATAGAACCCTACAGTTTTTTAGGTATAGAATCTAATAAGATACCTCATGATGCAACTTCGGACACATGCTATGAAAACCGACGGAAATAAAAGGGGCCGTTAAGACCGCCCGAAACGCCTGGAATTGAAGCGGGCTTAAAATTGAAGCGAAACCCCCAAGGGGCCTCTGAGCTCCCGGAACAAAAATGTCCAAAAATCTCGCGGATGGTTAATCGAGTCAGATGAAGCGGGCTTAAAGTTTTTCAAAAATAACGGAAGACATTTGACATGGCTGATACACTATAATAAGATTCAGCCGATAATCAGATAATCGGGTAGTAACGAGTTATATTTGTTTTTTTGGGTTTAAAGTCGAAGATACCTCATGATGCAACTTCGGACACGTGTTATGAATACCAACGGAAAAAAATGGCCCACGAAGACCACCTGAATCGACTAAAATTGAAGTGTACGATATACGTTTTTAAGGCCTCTGAGCTCCCGGAACAAAAATGTCTTAAAATCATACGGATGGTTAATCGAATCAGATATAGCGAGCACAAAAAATTTCAAAAATAACGGAAGACAATTGATATGGCTGATGAGACACTATAAACCAGATTCGGCCGATAATCGGATAATCGTGTAGTAGCGAGTTATAGTTGTTTTTTTGGTATAAAATCGAATAAAATATCTCATGATGCGACTTCGGACACGTGATATGAAAACCGACCGAACAAAATGGCCCGCTACGACTACACGAAACGGCTCGAATTGAAGTGTATTATACCTGTTTTTTAGGCCTTTGAGGTCCATGAACAAAAATGTTCAGATAATGCACGGATGGTTAATCGAGTCAGATAAAGAGGGCAATAGTTTTTTCAAAAATATACGGTTTGCAGGATACCGGGGTCCTGGAAGAAGATTCTACGAAAATCGCACAAAAGGTTTATCGGGTCAGATAAAGCGACCACACAAAATTAAAGAAATAATAGTGGCTATTTGAGGGATCTGGTACACGATAAACCAGCTTAAGTTAAACTCCAATAATCGTGAAAAATTGATCAATGTTCATTATTTTGACCTGAAATTGAATTGGTTAACTCTTGAAATGACACCTGAAAGTGTTTGAATTTCTGGGACAATAATTATCGTGGTCTGATATGGCATCATAAACGACTCAAATTGAAGTGTATAATACACGGTTTCCGCGATTCCGGGCTCTTAGAAGAAAATTCTCAAAAAATCACAAAAAAGGTTTATCGGGTCAGATAAAGCAGCCACCAAAAAATTGAGGAGCAACAGAGGCCATTTGGGGGTTTCGGTACGTGGTAAATCAGTATTAGTCAAACCTCCACTAATCGTGAAAAATAGATTAATACTCGTCATTTTGGCCTGAATTTGAATTGGTTAACTCTTGAAATGACACCTGACAAGTGTTTCAAATTCTAGAAAAAAAATTATCGGAGTCCGATACGACCTCTCGAACAGCTCAAATTGAAGTGTATAATAAACGGTTTTCGAGATTCCGGGCTCCCGGAAGAAAATTCTCCGAAAATCACACAAAAGTTTTATCAGGTTAGATAAAGCGACTACACCAAATTTGAGAAGCAACATACGCCATTTGGGGATTCCGATATGCGTTAAACCAGCATTGGTCAACCCTCCATTAATCATGAAAAATGGATTAATACTCATTATTTTTGTCTGAAATCGAATTGGTTATTAACTCCTGAAATGACACTTGAAAAGTGTTTAAATTTCTTGAGAAAAAAGTATCGTGATCCAATACGACCTCCCGAATGGCTCAAGTTGAAGTGTATAATACACGGTTTTTGGGATTTCGAGCTCTCGGAAGAAAATTCTTTGAAAATCACACAAAAGGTTTATCGAGTCGGATAAAGTGGTCACACAATATTTGAGAAACAACAGAGGTCATTTCATTCCATTCCAAACTCCCAACCAAACACCCTCTCAATTTTTTTTGTTGATACATAAGTTCCAATGATGTCTCGTATTTATTATCATAAAACACTCATCTTGTGGTTATCTTTCGATGTGGGACAGTTATATTATTTATACATACTATATAGTCTATATTCAACACACTTAGGGGTCGTTTGGTTGCCACTGAAATAACACAGACATTACAAAATCTCATGATTTTAAAAAAATGGGTTGTTTGGTTGGCATAAATTTTGAAAAATCCATGAATTGGAACTTCCCATGAATTTCCAATGCCTACATAATGTAGGAACTTGCTTACCTACTCCCCCCATTGGTCATTGAAAGTTCCTATGAAATTTAATTCCTATATGGACAACCAAACACTTTTTTCAAATTCACCCGAATTGGATGTGAGAACTTATTTCTCATGAATTCTAAGTTCCTAGGAAAATTAACTTCTATATTCAATCAAACGACTCCTTAAATTATTTTTCAATGTGTGACGTATAACATATTAAAAAATACACAATTTTCAATATATACAAATTATATGAAATTTTTACTTTATTGACAATATTTTTACCAACATCTAATTATTTTATTTTTGTAATTTTTTTTTACCACGATTTTTGCCAAATGAAGCGTAAAATTTGTTTATATAAAAATTAGAAACATCTCTTGAATATAATATATGAAATATATATTATAGTAATCAAAAGATTCTCTACTTTTTTTTACATCAAAAAATATTATTTATGATACTTTTCTAAATTAACTTTTGATTACGTGGACGCTCTAATATCGCTCAAAAAAGACTCTTAAATTTTGGATATTAATCCATTTTTATTGATAATTTAAAAGGAAACATATAATTTTTCCCTATATAAATAAGGTTAGGCTAAAATGTAAAATAATTATAGATTATATTTTTATGTGTTTCTATATAAAGATATTATTCTTGTAATATAACAAGTAACTAAGATGTCTATAAAATGAAAATACTTCTCATAGTCCTATTTAAAAATAAAAAGTATAATTCTTAATAAATCTCGTATATATTTTCTTGAAAAGTTCACAAAATATTCTTGCTAATACTCAATGGCAACTCTAAGGATCGCATTTGTAACATTATTCATCATTGTATCCGCTTTTGTTGTCCAATCTTCAGGTATTGTAAATCGTAAATAAAACTTACACAAAATATTGTTTAACACAATAATATCTATCATAAACTTAAACCAGTTCACGTATAACTTATGTTTTGTTATTTTCTATGTTACATTATTGTTGAATTTGCATCGTAATAATTAAAGGTTACAATTTAATTAATTTGTAATGTGTATATATTTATAATTCTTACTCTTTTTTAATGTTGTTAACATTTTGTAGGTAAACGTAACTTAGGACAAAACTGTAGAACTATACAAAATGTACCATGTCAACACAATTCCGATTGCGATGCATATTGTGCCGAAACAGTTGCCTTTGGTACAACTGCTAAAACTATTGCCTCTAATGGAGCTACTTGTGATGTTATACGGAGGGAATGTCGATGTTGTAGTCATTCTTCCGACCAAACCAAATATTAATTTTTAACAAAATATTGTTTTATGTAAGATCGTTATTATGGTACGGATTACAATTTAGTTGTTATTTTCCAACTTTTAATATTATTGAAGAATAAATTGTAAGAGATGATGTTATAATTGTTATATGATCGACATAATAAAATTTCAGTTGGCTACATACTCTAATTATTTAAAGTACTTATTGACTTATTGCAAAACATAAGTGTCCTTCATACATTGGATTACATTCGTTAGATCAAGTGATCAAACTGCCCAAGTCCTATCCAGTAGTCCGACCGAGCTTAGTCCGTTTTCCGGTAGGGCTTGACCATTTATTTAGGCCAAAATAGGGTCATGGGTCGTGCAAGAAGGCCAATATAATTTTGGGTCAAGCTTTATGCCCTAATTTTGGCCTAGCCCGGGCTAAATTTTATGGAGAAGCCTATTTTCTAGGATTTTGAAAGTAGTAATTATTTTTTTTAAAAAAAAACAAAATAAGGTTGAAACCTATTTATTTATAAATCATTCAAGCTAAAAAGTTATGTCCTCTAAATATAGATTATATCTATGAGTAAATGATTAAGCATTTTAAAATTGTTATATTTGTCTATGTCGATTTTTTATCAAGGAATTCATATATTTCTTCAATTGTATTAATTTTATAATCTAAGTATGTGTTTAAGTTATTAATAGATGACATGCGGATATATATCTCACCTAACGAGTAGTAAAATCTTTGGGCCCGGAAAGTCATTTGAGCCCAAAAGCCCAATCTTACCCTTTTATGGCATAAAGCTTGGCCCAAAATTAGGACATAAAGCTTGACCCAAAATTATATATATCTCACCTAACGAGGAATGTTGTAAGTTATTCTATTTGTTGCTGTAAAAAAAAGCCTAATCCAAATTCCTGCCAACCCTGACCAGAGTCCAATTGTAATGTTACTGATGCTTCTGTCAATCTTTACGAAGCTTCGGTTCATCAATTATCTCAAACCCATTGCACAACTTATTACAGTTTGATGATTATAATTTATGTATATAAGTTTGCATGGATTTAGCAGAGTCATTCACTCATACCGAATAACAATTAAAAAAGAAGAATAAGGAAGACAATGAACAAAACAAAAAAAACCGATTTAAAGAAACCCTAATTTGATTAGTCTAAATCAATTTTTTAATTTCATATAATATAATTGATAAAGGTATAAATTAGAATTATTACTTGATCGATACGAGAACTAGCATCCATGGTTATGTGGTTTAGGCTTTTTTGTGGGGGAGAGAATTAAAGAAAATTAGAGAGAGCTTTTTTTTAGGCAAAGGGTATAGAATGAAAAAGTAATGAAAAAAAAAAGTCTATGAATGAGTAAAACTCGTACATGAATGAGTAATTACGTTACAATATAGGCCCCTATATTTTGACCCCGCCAATGATAACCTCTAGTTAAGTAAATTCACAATTTTTTATTTAAGTTTGTTGGTGATTTAAGTTTATATTGCCGGTTATTTAAGCGTGGTCGTAATTTGTGCAAGGTATTGAAACTTTGGAGAAAATGAGGAACCAAAACAAGTGAGAAAACGATGATTATACTTGTTGTGGTCACATTTTCAACGATATGTCAGATTTTCTTTTTGATGCCTACGAATGTGTGGAGTCCGCAACAAAGTTGTGGAACATGTTAGAGGCTAAGTACACAGTACACGATGCTTCTAGTAAAACGTTTCTTGTCGCCAATTTTATGAACTATAAAATGTCAAATTTTAGGCGGTAATAGAGTAATATAATGAATTGCTTCGTATGTTTAGGGTCTGTTTGGCAAAACTAGCTGAAAAGGTACCTGAAACCTGAAAAGATACCTGAAACCTGAAAATGTACCTGAAACCTGAAAAGGTACCTGAAAATTAAGACCTGGCGATGTAGCTGATTTTTGTTAGAACTGTTTGGAAACTAGCTGAAAAGGTAGTTTATATTCGACAAAATAACATAAAAGGACATGGTTTATTATTGATATGTTTTACGTTTTTACTATTATTCTTGTGTTATTGTAAACAAATGACCGAAAAAAATAGAGTAGTAACTTCTGAATATAATCGTATACTTAAAATGGTATTGGAAAATGCCTACATTGCTACTTCCAGGATTTCTTCATGTACACTGTTTCGAATCAATTGGCCATTAAAATCAAGTTATAGGAATAGTTTCAACTACAAGCTAAAGAATTTCACAAATTAATATATAACGATTAGGTAAAAAGAAAATTTAAACAATATATCGTCAAAAATATACTATTGATATAAAATTAGTTTTCTATTAATAAAGTCATACACAAAAAAAGAATTAATTAAGTTTACGTAAGGATTTTGTAGTGTGTTTAATTTTGTTAATTAACGTTATAAAATCCGATGGTAGAATAGACAACTAAAAATGAATCAGGTAGCTGATTTATCAAATGCTACATGAGGTGGCCTTTTATTTCAGGTATCTGTTTCAAGTTTTTTTCACTTCAAACAGGTAGTTGACAAACACTCAAAAAATAATAAGCTACCCGATTGCTTTGCCAAAAAAGTTACTTTAGTCAAATCAGGTAGCTGAAATGGTTTGTCAAAAGGAATCTTAGAGTAGTTCACACAACATAACATAAGATAGAAACGAAATCGATCCCGGTGTCTAGTATTATAAACAAGTAAAATAATTAGCAGTTGGTCTTGCTTGTGACGGGTCGGTGGAGAGACGGATAATGACACTCACAAAATGAATAGGGGGACAAGGTGGGGATACCCTCATGTGCTTCCCTCTCTCCTCTAAATGGCATTTTGTGAGACAAAATGGTATCCGTCACTCCGAAGTGACGGATATCTCCCGTCTTGAGATTGTCTTGAGATTTTGTGAATAATTAGACCTATACTAATAAGAGTAATAACATTAGTCAACCCTAAATCTCAAACATGGCATCAATCAAATTCTCCCCAATTTCAATTTCCCCCAAATCCTCAATCAAAACCCTAGATTTCCCCAATTTCAAACCCTTAATTACAAATTGTCATCTCAATTTAACCCCAAATTTCAAACCCTCAATCTCAAACCTCTTCCTTCTCAAAACCCATAAAAAACCCCAAATACCCAAATACCATAATCAGATCAAATGCCTTTTTACTGGAATTGTTGAAGAAATGGGTAAAGTTAAGCAAGTGGGTAATGCTCAAAATGGTGGATTTGATCTTAAAATTGGTGCAAAAACTGTTCTTGAAGATGTTAAATTAGGTGATAGTATTGCTGTTAATGGTACTTGTCTTACTGTTACTGAATTTGATACTGAATTGGCTGAATTTACTGTCGGTTTGGCACCGGAAACGCTTCGTAAAACGTCGTTGATTGAGCTCGAACCTGGGTCTGTTGTTAATTTGGAGAGAGCCCTTTTGCCTTCTACTAGGATGGGTGGTCATTTTGTTCAGGTATTCTACGCGTTCCGTCTCAGTCATTTGTTTACTTGTACCTTTTATATTCATCTTCAACTGATGTTTAGAATCCCTATCCCGATCATTTGTTTATCTTTGATTAAAATACGTACTGACTGTGTTGACTAGCATTGTAGTGGAGTAGATGTTTGACTTAGCCCCGTCCCAATCATTTGTTTATCTTTGATCAAAATACGTATCCGACTGTGTTGACTAGCATGGCAGTGGAGCTGATGTTTTAGTTAGTCCCGTCCCAATCATTTGTTTATCTTTGATAAAAAGGTAAATAAATTACTCTGTTAACTAGCTTTCCGGTAGATGCAGTCAATCATGTGGTAACATTGTATTCTGTCTCCACTCGATAGATTCTGTACGTTTTTATTCTTTTGCGATGAGTAATTTATCAGACGTAAAGAAGGTGTTGGAGTAGATTATGATAAATAAAGTGTAAGCTATGCTCGGTTTGAAGGGTAGGACACGGGTCACGTATCCAAGTGTCGGACACGACTGTTTTAAGAAAAAAGTTGAAGTTTTTGGTCTAAAATGAATTGTCCTGGTGTCATGCCAATGTCCAAGGATCCAGTGTCGAACACGGGTAAGGGAGGTCATATAGAGTGTAAGTGTTTTATTGGGAATGTTGGTGTAGTTTGAAAATTGTTTTCGATTATGAGGGAGTTCCATTCATGTTCGGAAATTTGAGATATTGCTGAAATTCACAATTAGCTGAATAACAGATAAATAGGGAAGACTGATAAAGATAGGATCTTGTTTGTTTTGTTTCGGATGATCCAGACTGATTTGTTCTAGTATAGTACTTGTAGAAGCCTACGAGCCTTGGAGAATATCAGAGTAAATGATACGAGGTAACTTACTAATACTAGAGATGTAATTACTGCTTGCAATGTGTGTCGTGATGAAGTTTCACATTATCATTGACTAGGCTAGAATTTTGCTCGTAAGACATCTTACTATGATTCCTGTGCATGGTTATATCTTCCCAATTCATCACATGTTATTTTGTGTTGCCTTTAACTTCTCGTAATCTTTGCTCTTGCAATGCTATTAAACTGCAATGTATCGATTTCATATTGTTTCTAAATTCGTGTTTAGTAATAATGTTGCTTTTACAATTAAAAAGAAGATGCATAGTAGGCTGTGTGCATAGTTACTGTGATTTTGTTGAAACCCTAAACTTGGTGTCGGTAGAATTATAGTACTGTAGAACATAAGTGGAAATGGAATTGTCGTAGTGACAATGATAAGTCTGATAACCTTGATGGTAGAATTTTGACTCTCGGGTAATTCTAACGTCACATATGTAACGATTTGCTATACCTTGACGTAGGGCCATGTTGATGGTGTTGGGGAAATCGTTTCCCTCAACCGGGAGGATGATTCGTTATGGGTGAAGGTAAAGACTAGCCCTGCAATACTGAAGTACATAGTACCAAAAGGATTCATCACCGTTGATGGCACGAGTTTGACTGTGGTTGATGTTCTTGATGATGAATCATGCTTTACATTCATGTTAGTTGCTTACACTCAACAGAATATCGTAATTCCATTGAAAAAAGTTGGTCAGAAGGTTAATCTGGAGGTCGATATTCTGGGTAAGTATGTCGAGAGACTATTAAACAGTGGGTTTCTCGACTCAATGAAATCGTCGTAATTCATCAGAATTGCACGGCCTTTGTTCATGCCATTTACAGTCTGATCCTTCCCCATTAATGTCGCTGTTTTCTGCAGTTTTACGGATTTTTAGCAGCTTAGCTAGGTTTCTGAGCTGTGACTATATACTATCCGGTAAAATACCGAGTATTAATTGCAGAATGAATAAAAAAATCTCGATTGTGATGTACATTGTATACAATAGATGTACATTATTTCTTGTAATTACACAGAATTTCTCATCGATGTTACAACAGTCGCTAAATTAGGTATCGGATTAGCCAACAGAACAGTTAGCTGTTACGGACGGTACAACAACGTTGGCCATCAAAGGAGGTGAAGCAAGTACATTAAGGAGCTAACCAATACAACAGCAATGGGAAACCGATCAATGTTCGTACTGGCGCCGTTCTTTTTGGCATTAGGATCAGCACTTGGAGAACCATCCTCGGTACACTCTAGACCGTTTTTGCCCTCTTTACACAAGCTGGCAAATGTTCCTGGTGGGTATGATCCGAAGAGATTCATGTAGCTGAACATGGTGTCGGCACAATTAGTCGACTGATCATTGATATTCTCCGCGAAAGGGCAGGCAAACTCCTTGAACGCCTTACAACAAGTTTCTGCTGAATATCTCGGCCCTTTGCATTGACTAGTTAAGATTGTATAATTTTGATTCTCGAAACTCACCGGGCAAGCTGCAGATGACATGAAATCGATTAAAATCAGAGTACATCTTCTCCCATCGACAGACAAAGCTATTAAAGACGGATTTAAAAACCTAGCCAGAACGTAATATTAAATCTCTGTTCCAGACTTGATCTCACAGTCCACCAATACTGCTAATGTCATGGTGGCTAACCCACAAAGGTATGTGAGAGGCGCATGCGATTCACGCAGATGCGTGAATTACACGTGCCTCTTCCAAACCTCTATTAATATGAGCGACAAAATGAACAGAACGAATACGTTTCTTAGCCTGAAGCAAAGAACGGCCATTTGATTTGTGTGATCCAAAAACATTATCTGCATAAACACACATCCACACAATTAACAATGTTAGAAAATTGTTATTATTTGACAGAAATGTTTAGCTAAATTATATAATGAATTGTACCAAATGTACCTGAAATGTAGGTAGAAGATGCCAAACCAATAAAAAGGAAAAAAATAATGAAACCCATATAATTATTCATCACCATTTTCAAATGAATAATAAATTTTACTGTATATTTTAAAACGGGTTCTTCAGATGATTGGCCGATCAATTATTTAAAATTGATCGGCAACAATGTATTTTTTGGTTGATTTTTCACCCTTTTTATTGACTATTTTCTTTTGTTTTTCGAGTTTTTTTTTCTTCGATTTTGTTCATGAATATGTTTTTGTGATTGTGAGTTAGATTGGTAGCCTAAAAATGGATACATGAGAGAAAAATTAGGGTAAAAATATTCATATATGATCATACATTCTTCCACCATTTGTAATTTTGTAGATTTTCTCTTCCTTCTTTCCCTTCTATTTATAAACGTCAAAAACATTTAATGCTTCTCATTATGTTTTCAGTATAACGTCTCCCTATAACAATCGTTAGAAAAATCGTTAATATAAAAGTAACTAATAAAATGAGATTGAGTCGAACTATTTACCATAAATGAGTTACATATCTGGTTGAGAAAACATTGTTAAATCAATTAACTTTGTACAATTTTTAGTACAATGGTTCAATTACTCAATCAATAGTTTTGGTACTTTCTGTACAAAAACTGTTGAATGAGCCGATATAGTTGTTGGTTCTGAGATATGAATTAGGATTATACATCTAGATGTATATACTACTAATATAAGCATAATAAATCTACAATGGTGAAGTCTAGTGGTTAAAACTTGGGTGAAATTCCCCGGAGACCCGGGTTCAAGCCTCTCAAAGAGCAAAATCTTGTGGAGCATTCTTGGCCCGAGTCCATGCCTAAATAGACTTTGAGTCTGTCACCCTCGGGTTAACCAGTGCGCACCGAAGGTAGCGGATGCGGGTTCCCTCTTGTGGAGCATTCTTGGCCCGAGTCCATGCCTAAATAGACTTTGAGTCTGTCACCCTCGGGTTACCCAGTGCGCACCGAAGGTAGCGGCTGCGGGTTCCCTCGTCACAAAAAAAAACTTATATATATTATGATATTTTGAGTTCAAAACTTATTGAAACGCGATTAAATTATTTTTAATAAAACTTGTAAAATATAAATATAAAGGTCAAATTCTTTATTATAAAACTCTATTTCTATTCAGATATTTGTATATCATGATTGTATAGTCTACTAATTGTTCTATACGTCATATAAAACACTCCATCCTATCACATTTATTTGTCTAGTATTCACTTTTAGCTGTTCAAAATTATTTTTCATTGTTTTTTAAGTCGAGTTTTGTTAAGTTATTTCTGGAGTAAATGAAATGTAAATTAGATATTGTCATTATTTGTTTCTTTTATAAACTTGACAAATACATGTAATTATAAACGAAGAAGGAATATCAATAAAGGAAAAAAAAGTTATAACATAACGCAATTAAATGAGGTAGGATTGAGAAAAGAGAACCGTTTATTCTAAAGTTTTTCCGAAAGGGAATATACACAAGTCCTTACCAACCATCTTTCTTTTGAAATTGGTAAAGCTAAGCCAAATTTAAGCAAACACATTATTTTTTTAAAAAAATTGTCCAAAACCGATTTCGCAAATTACTCATTTCAAGTATTTCTGATATTTACAACGTTCCTCTAATAATTAAATTTTGTATCCAAACATCATTTTCTCTACCTAAACAATTGTCGTTATAGTTCTCAGTTTTCATCACAATGATCGAGGGTAACCTTTTCAGAAAACCGCTAGCTAAACGAAAGACATCACCTTCACGTATCTTCCGTTCCCTTAAATCCATGATAGAAAGAAACACTCGTCGTGCAAAGAATCACTCCCCTCAATCAACTAATTCACCTTTTTATTGATCAAGTGTATTCTTTATCGACAGATTCACCTTAACATAGATTATGTTACATTAGGCGGGATTGAACTAAAATGAATCAAATTGAATTGAATTGTTTTTTACTTGTGCTGACGAAGGGTATTTCCTACCAACAGTTAACCCCTCCCAAGTTTGGCTTTTTCGTTCACAGTTGAGAATCGAACCAACTCACACCAATCAACTTTAAATTAAACCGTTTCTTTATAGTGACGAAAAGTATCCTATGAACAATTGAATCAATCACACACGAACCAACTTGGATTTTAACTTGGAGAAATCGAATTATGTGTAATTAGTAACAAAAAGCCAATATGCCCATAGAACATTGGTTCTCCCTAAAACTGCGGTGCAAAACAAAGGTTTTTTTTTTTCATTTACTTTTTTATATTTAAAAATCCACGTACACACAATAAATAAATATAAAACTATTAATTAATTAATATTTTATAATTAGAAAATAGTCTATAAAATACAAATTCAACCTCACCAATATCTTCTCTCCAAAAAATTCCTCGATTTTCTCCCATTTCACTTTCTCTCTCTAAAATCTCTCTCTAAGCATTCATCCTCTCCCTCTCTTCAGTCAAGCAACAAAGACCCTTTACAGTGTTTAATCAGATAATCGGTCAGTAATTCATTATTCATCCCTTTAATTTACGTTATTTTGATTACGATAAATCTCGTATAAAACCGTTTTATAAAAGATTGTTTTCAATAACTATATCTATACTTTACGAATGTGTTGTATTGTAAAACCGTTTTATACCGTATTTGGCCTTTTGGGTTCATTTAACATTTTTATGTTTCTTTTTTAAGAAATCCTAATTCATTTTTAATTACCTGTTTGTCTCCATTATTTGTCTAATTCATTTTGAATTAGCGAAACAATAAAAAGTTCATGACTTACCTAGTTAATCAACTACCCAAATCAATTTTTTTTAGCTAAAATTCAATTCCTAAATTATTTTTTTTGAATGTGTACATATTAATCGAGTTTTTAATTTAATTTGATTGTTGCTATATACTCTCTTCGTTCTGTTCATTTGTTTAGTTTTTGTTCCTATTGTTAGAGGAGTATTTTAATCAAAAATAAACAAATGATGGAGACAGGAATGGAGCGACGTAATAGAAAAGAAATGTAGTGCTATGTACCTAAGATTCATGTTTTCCAAAATGCGACAATTTTTGGTAAAAAGTACTCCCTCCTATTCCGAATAAATGTCACATTTGCCATTTTCGTCTATTCACCTAATTGTCACATATTCCATTTTGGGACATTGTTTATACTTATTTTATTCACTCTAACCCACAATAATACCCCACCTTACCCCACAACACTACTTATTTTAGTCACCTCTACTTACAATAATAATCAATTCCCACTCCACACATTACTTTACATTCAACAAATGAATTCCTTAATTCTTGTTCCCAACCCGAAATGTGACAATTATTCAGAATAGGAGGGAGTAATTTTTTTTTAAAATATTATCTAACTTGTCACTATTTAATCAAAATTAGTAATTATTTATCAAATTAATTGGTCACTTTTTTATTGGTTATACGTGCCGTTTAGAGTACAATTTGTGTTTAGTCTTAGGTTATATTCTATTGGGTCATGAAATTAATTAATCGTCATAGGTGAACTTAATCCGCTTTTATGTGGACCCATTAATGATAATTACGGGTAGTTTAATTCAAACCTATAGAGATAGATTGTTTCTTTCATCTAGAACACTCTGGACCATTAATTTCACTCGCCCTGTCTCAATCATTTGTTTACGTTTAAAAAACAACGGTAAACAAATGATTGAGACGTATGGAGTGTTTTTTCCCTTCAATTAGTCTTCCTTAAGACGGATATATCAAATTTAACTTAACATGGGCCAAGTAATATCCACATATATGAATAAAACAAAAATGAAAAAGTCCAGGGTAGAGCAACACGTTTGTCTTATCTATGCAAATCGGTTATTATTTATCACGTATTAAGTTAAGACAAACACTTCCGTGTTAGATGAGAATTTGTGGTTTCCCTTATCTTGGCGCATTTTTTGGGTGAATGAGTGAAACATTACGGTATGGGCAAGGTTACGACAGCTAGATGATGTGAATGTCGTAACTATAATATAATGATTGTCGACTCCTCGACGGCCTAACCTCTCATATTTATTTGAAAACGGTGTGATATATTAGTATATAACCAAATAAATCATTGGTACATTTTATTAATGTATTGCTAGAATGTGTGGCGAGAACGTTAGGATTCGAATCTATCTTGTTTTAGAATAAATTCGGTGTTTTTTGGGGGGATAATGTTTTGTGCACATGTTGCATCTTGTAGTTTTTTTATGTATCTTGGAATAAGAATGTCGAGATTAATAATTAAGTGAGCGATACAAAGAATCCGTCTTGTATTGTATATAACTTCCGTGGTTAGATAGAATGTAGAGATGAATAAGTTGAATGTGAGATAGACGGGGCTACAAAGCTCCGTTTCTAGCGTGTGTATTACATGAACCTAGTTATCAAGAAATGCTTAGAAGCCCCCTCGTTTTAACGAGGTAGGTGGGTTCTTTTAACGTGTCTCGTAATATCTAAGCTGAGTCAGTTGGGGTAACCTCATCTTCATTTTACTTTGGATAGGATTCGATGGTGGGTCTCGGATGTTTATCTTTTGATCATTTGGTGCATGAGGTGCATTTTTGGTGGACCTTTAAAGAGTTTGTTCTTTGCAATGTACTTCATATTGTATACTGTGGACCTTGTAACCTTTTTTCCCCTTGAATGTTTAAAGTTCCTCGATGTCACTATTGTGATTGAAACTTAACATTCGCTAGTTGAAATTACTGTCTTCTGTTTTGAGTTAAGGTCGAAATAAGTCGCGATGATCTGATATCGATTGTCGTGTTATATGCTGCATTAATTTGCAGTCAGGATCGCATTATTTAGGTGTACCTGTGTTAACTATTCGAATGTATGGTGTTTTCTGAAGTTACTCGGAAAAATATTGACACAAAATTCTGTATTAATGCAGTATTTTTCGGCTCAATTTCAGAAATTTTCGTCATGGAGCCATGCTGTAATTACCCGGTGACTCAAATCGAGTCTTACAGTCACGATGATAACTCGGGAGGTTTTGACTGCAATATCTGTCTGGACATGGTTAAGGACCCTGTGGTGACGTTGTGCGGTCATCTCTACTGCTGGCCTTGCATCTATAAGTGGCTTCAGGTTGATAAACCGACAGAAGATCCCGACCGGCTGCCAGAGTGCCCTGTTTGCAAAACCGAAATCTCTCAGAACACCTTGATACCTCTCTACGGCCGTGGTAAGTCCGGTAATCCCTCTCAACTCGGGTTGGTCATTCCTCAGCGGCCCAAAGGAAAACCCCGAGCAAATTATCGTGGTGCTGGTGAGTATCAAAATCATACAGAATCCCACCGGTACACCTCTTTGGTTGATTCCTCCCCGTCTCCTGCATTTGGTTTTGCCGGGACAACAACATTTTATCCCGTTATTGGGTTGTTCAGCGAGATGATTTATGCAAACTCGGAATCAAGTTTATACACGTATAATAATACCTACGGCGTGGCCACTACCAGTAGTGCCAGAGCTCGGCGAAATGTAATGCAAAAGGAGAGATCGCTCAGCCGAGTCTGTTTTTTCTTGTTCTGTTGTATTATTTTGTGCCTCCTCCTTTTCTGAGCTAGAACTGCATTTTTACTCAGTTTCGATCCATATATGTTAGTTGTAAATATAACGAGTGTCGTGATTATTCGGATTAAGGATGATAATTTCAACATCCTTCTCGAAATGATGCAACTCTAAAGCAATAAGCCAAGTATTACACTGATAAATTCCCGTGTCCTCGTGAGGACTGTACTCATTACACCTAATCCTTTGTTTTTGTTCGGTGAATTGCCATGTCGATGCACCATAGTCCATATATGTTAGAAGTTCGAGTTAGAACTTCATTTTCGCGTCATGTCAATCCATATGTGACTTCATTTTCACGTCATATCGATCCATATGGTACATATGCAAAAGACAAGACGGGTTTGTGTGGCGATTAGGGATGCCAATTTCACCGACATCCTTCTCGAATTCTCGAACTGATGGAACTTTAGTACATAAGACAAGTAATGTGGTCCGGCACTGGATAAGTTAATAGATGGCACACACTACATGACTACTTGACAGACTACTTGACAATAATATAATAAGAGAACAAAGTACAAATTGAGTCACCAATGTTATCTACAAAACGTCTATTTCAATTAATATCTACCCATCTCTATCCATTTTTCTAGTTACAGCAAAACCTGCAACCGTTATTTTTAATGCTTAATGGTTAAATTCTCAGGTATATCGGCATCGACTCGATCAGCCACCCAGATCAAGAATGCCCTTTTTAATGCTTAATGGTTAAATTCTCAGGTATATCGGCATCGACTCGATCAGCCACCCAGATCAAGAATGCCCTTGAAGGGGTTTGAACTTGGTTTATCTGAAAATTTTATCCAAATTTCAATGTTAAATTGGACTGTTGTGGGATATTTTAATTTTTATTGTTATTTAGTTCTGTAAATAGGAAAATAATTGTTTTTTTGTGGTATGATGTGTGATGATAGCAACTGAAAAATGCAAGGCTTTGTCTTACTTTTCTAAGTTATAACTATTAATTTTACCTTATCTTCTCAACATTCAACTATATTATAAATGATTGTTAAGATAACAATAATTAAATGATTGAAATGATCACAAAAAACATTGATAATTGATAATTAAAAATTAAATGATTAAAAATATCCTGGCCTACACTTTACGTCTCAATCGATATCTTCTGTTTCATTAAAATATTCACCCGAAAGAATAAAAATGGTAAATCAATAATTCGACAAATGGGAATTTTTTTTTTTGGCGATATTAGTGAAGCACAAATTCTCATAAACTTTCTTTTTCCCTTTGTATAAAGGGAGCCACAAAACACGAACACTATTCTTGCAACTTTACCAGATATCTTAGTAAATACGTATTATAAATAGTGGTGTTTAATGAATCTATAATGCCTATAGCTTCATATATTATAGACGAATACGGAATACTAGATTAATATTATCCCAACATACAACAACAATTAAAGTAGAGAAGTTTGAATATTTTTACATTGAGCTTAGAGATGTATTATTTTGAAAACTGAAGGTATATTTTAATATTAAGCTTTTTTTGTAAATAACCCCTTTTATGTACGATTTTTTGTAAATAACCCCCTTTTATGTTTACTTTTACAAATTACCGCCTTAAATATTACTTAATCTTAAAAATCATCCCCCAATGTCTATTACGTACACGATTTTTATAAAACACGAACTAAACTTATGTAATATACCTATATTATCCTTACCCACTCATTTGATTCACTCAACTCATAATCTCATATAGTCAAACATCCACATAAATCAGGAACCCTAAACTAAAAACCCCTAAATCAATTACCTTCAAGTAAACAACACAAATTCTCCAAATCAGTTTAGAATCATGAATTGTTGCCATTTCCAGTTGTGGAAACACCATTGTTGAAGCTTTAAAGTTCGTAGTCCTTTCAGAATTAAGGTATGGTTGTACGAGGTTACCTGTTCTTGATTTAGGGCTTGTGTTGTTTAATTTTTCTGAATACATTTGTGTTGTTTAATCAAATTCGATTTTTGGTAAATACTACACACAAATCGATTTTAATCGGTATCAATAATGAAAACTTTAATAATCATTGTTTTTGCAAGTATGTTTATTAGTTTCCAATTAAATAAGTAATCGATTTCAAAGCTTAGTAATTTTCAATTAATCGGTATCAATTTTAATCGACTACCTTATGTTGTTGAACCTTGTTTTTGTAGGATGTCTGATACATTCACATTTGACATTAGATACCATCATGATGGTATATTTGAAACTAATAGTAAGGGGAAGATTGTTTATGTCAATGGAATAGTAAGGGGCAGAACAAAGGAGGGCAACCAAGGCTCAACACCAAGCATTTTTAACTCAAATGAGTAGCAACCAACCAACTATTGAGTCAAGAACTCAATTATGAATGTAATATGACTTGTTAATTTGGTATTACAGTACACTTTGTTGTTAGATTGCACTCTGATTTTAAGTTGAACTCAATTATGAATGTAATATGACTTGTTAATTCTTCTTGCGCTTTGTTAATGTTGGTTATTGTTGACTGCACTCTGATTTTTCCAGCTACAAATCCAGTTGGGCAAGTATATGTGAGTCTGAGCAGTGGACTCATGGGCTGGTTGAGAGTAGTGGACTCCTGGGCTGTTCTGTGATCAGTTCTGGGTCTGGTCGTCAGATGGAGACTGGTCAGGAGCTGCTGTTAGAGGCAGAATGCAATTTTGTCCAGTCTGCGTCTGAGGCTGGCAGTTGTGGGATGATTGGACTCAAGGAAGAGCGGTCTGTAGTTACGACAGGAATGCAGACGTAGCAGCTGGGTCTGTTTGCGCGAACAGGATTTTAGCGGCTACTGATGGGTGTTGCAAAAAGATGTTGCAGTTGGTCTGGTCTCTGGCAGAATAATGCAGTGAGTATGCTATGTTGAGGAATGCTACGGGATGAGATTGAATGGGCAAGTTGCAGGCCTGATATGCAAAATGTCAGGGAAGCGTTGGATTTAGAGCATCTCAGAAGGCGGAGCTTTAGCTTCGTATTTATGTATTTAATCTAGCTTATCCTTGTAATTGACGAGGTTTACGAGGCAGTAGATATTGTTAAGTCGTGCGGTGTTGTGAACTGGAGTATGGACTTAATTTCTTCCTTACCTCATTAAAGAGGTTTACGAGGCAATAGACTATTTCTGGTTGACATCAGAAATGAAACATGCATAGATGCTGATAGTTGAATTGAAATGTATATAAATCGAGTTACGATACTAGGGATTTGATGTTGTAATTGGTTACGGACAGGTTTACACCGGGTGACTTTCCTTTGCCATCTGAATTCCAGTCTGCAGAGTTCTACAAAATGGCTTCAGAAACGCTTACTAAAGCGGGTTATGAGCACTACGAAATCAATAGCTATTCAAAAAGCGTAGATGCTGAATTGCTGATAGTTGAATTCAAATGTATATAAACCAGTTTACGATACTAAGTATTCTGTAGATTGTGACGGATATATCCGTCTCAAGTGAGACATTGAGCATGAAAGAACTTGTTTGTCATTAAAAGTGCACAACAAAATTTTACATTGCATCTCAACAAGTAACTACAATAGTCAACTAATCTACTACAAATCTTACTACAATACTCAACTAATCTACTACAAATTTTACTGATAACTTGGAGTAGTGTGAATCATATCGGTACAGTAATGCTTCTAGCTCCTCTTTGTACAGCAACCATCCCAAGTTGGTAAAATCTGTAAGGCGTGCGCACTATTAAACGAAGTTACTAATGCAATGAAGGGAACCTCGTCCCATGAGCATTCCAACACCATCGACCTTCACCATGACCTTGTCGTTTGCCAAGTCTTGGTGAACATTAATCACATTGATTAATGCAGTCACACTTCTTCAACTTGATGGTCACAGCCAATAAAATACAAAGCACTAGATGTTTTTTCTCTTTTCGGGCAAAAAGTGACCCAATTGAAACTCAGTTACTTGAAAATTTATTAATTGATTTGGGGATTTTAAGTTTAGGGTTCATATTTTAATTTTGGGGTTTGAAGATATAAGTGAATGAATGGGTTTATTATTGTTGGGTAGTGTCATGAGTGGGTAAGGGTAATATAGGTATATTATATAAGTTTAAGTCATAATATCGTACGTAGTTCGTGTTTTATAAAAATCGTGTACATAATCGACGTTGGGGGTTGATTTTTAAGATTAGGTAATAGTTAAGGCGGTAATTTTTAAAAGTAAACATAAAAAGGGGTTATTTACAAAAAACCGTATATAAAAGGGGTTATTTACAAAAAAACACTAATATTAATAAAGATAATTTGTGAGAAACTACCTTACATTTATGCTCATTTGTGAACAACTACGTTACTTTTTTTTTTTGGTTAAAAACTACCTTTCATTTTAAATTTTTGTTAACAACTACCTAAAAAAAGTTTTGAGGCCAATTTCTATTTATTATTGGTTTCACACGTGAGAGTTCTCTAAATTTTCATTCTTATTTTGTCGTTAAACTTGATATCCAAGCCTATCCTTCTTATCTAAAGTTCTAAATGAAAGGGAATTCTTGCCATTAGCTTCAATTTTTTTCTTTAAGCATGTGGAATAATTGCTCCGGATGATGAACATGGGCTAAATGGTATAAACTCTATGCTATTAGTGAATAGGTGTTAGTCATGCATTTATTTGATGAAATGCACTAGTATTGATTGGTTTATGCATTTCTAATACATATTATTCTACTCATTGCCGTATGATGCCGCTATACTTCATACTTCATTTGCAGCAGCTATAGTAACTCCCTCTCTTGTCAAAAACTACTTAGGGGGCTGAAGTAGGATGTCAAAGTGCTACTTGCTAGTGAAAGGATTTAGCAGAAAGAAATTGAAGCTAAAGGCAAGAATTTCCTTTCGTTTAGAACTTTAGATAAGAAGGATAAGCTTGGATATCAAGTTTAACGACAAAATAAGAATGAAAATTTAGAGAATTCACACTTGTGAAACCAATAATAAAGAGAAATTGGCCTCAAAACTTTTTTTAGGTAGTTGTTAACAAAAGTTTAAAACAAAAGGTAGTTTTTAACAAAAAAAAAAAGTAAGGTAGTTGTTCACAAATGACCATAAATGTAAGGTAGTTTCTCACAAATTACAAGGATAAGAATCTGATGACTCCTTTTCATTTTGCTTATGATCGTGTGCACACAGGCATGCGTATCAAGAATCACAATTCATAAGAGTAGAACATTAGAAAGACTGAAAGACCCGAGGCCTGCAGATTTCAAGTACTTTAGCTGATAAAATTTTGAGACAACTCTCGCGATCTGGTTTAGAAAACGTTAGCATAAAAAATCACCGGGACGGGACTCTAATAACAAAAACAATCTGTAGTTATTTAGCCCAACACAAAAGCTAGCCCAATAAACAAACAATTGTAGTTACTTGCCCTGATGTTGGGCCTTTAGCATTTGCATTAAATGGGCAAGAGAGAATTTGTTAAGGTTACACACAGGGGTTTAGGGCCCAAATCACAAAGGATCCGTAGTCCAAAGTCCATACAATATTGGACCTAGGGCCCAAATCACAAAGGATTCCTAGTACAAAGTCCATACAATATTGGGCTTACGGCCCAAATCACAAAGGATACGTAGTCCAAAGTCCATACAAGATTGCCGGTAAATGTCGCACGGAGATTAAATTAATGTCAACGGAATTTGAATCCAGATCATGAATCCATTGCTCTTTCAAATCGCATTAAAATTTAAAAGATATGCTAAAACTATATGAGAAATAGATATGTTATAATTTAGTGGGTACAAAATCTCAACAAAAGCGAACAATTAATAACATAAGGTAAATAAAAGTTAGTTTGTAATTTTAATATCCAACAAAGATAAAGCACCAGTATGACCTTTTCTCTAGCTCGACCATCAAGTATCACATAAACGATCGATTTTTCTACCATGCACCCTAAAAATACACATTAATAAGTTAAATATAGAGAATTTACTAGATATTCTCACTAATTATGATAAAATTAAATTTATACTCGTATTTATCATGATAATATACTGTAACATCTTCATATTTTACTTATTAGCGTGTATTTTTTTCGGTGACGAGGAACCCGTTACCCTTGGTGCGCATTAGGTGACCCCTTACAAACCACATACAACAGGTAAGCTACTAGAGAGTAACAGACTCGAAATTTATTTAAGCATAAATTCAAACTAAGAATATTTCACAAGATTTTGCACTTGGGAGACTTAAGACCGGATCTCCCAAACTTTGCTTTCAAGGTACATTTAGGTTGATGAGGTCACGTTAATTCCAGGCTGTGGTGCGGCTGTGAATAATATCTAGGATACCCGTTGCTTAGTCCCATCCCAACCGACACACCACATACTTTACATTTTTATAATAAGAATCCCGTTATTCCGTTAACATCGCTGTCCATTTTATGGCCGACAACTCAACCTTCCTATAATCGGATTTTTTTGTTTGCAGTAGTGTTTTGATAAAACAATAAATTCTTGTAACGGGTCAAATACTTCCACTTGTGTATATAACACAAAACATTGAAAACTTCAAATACCTTGTCTTTTTTTACCCAAGTGGGTAATATTTGACCCGTCGCAAGTTTGCGACGGATATATCTGTTACAGTTGAGAATTTGTGTTGATAAAATACCTACATTTTTTTGATAAATAGTGATTCCACATAAAAAAATGTTCAATTTTTAGTCATAAAAAATGATTACTAGGAGTATTATATAAAAAAGTAGCCATATTTTTTAATCGTACATGTAATGTAACAGTTGTATAATAGAATTTGCGTCAAATCGATTGCGCAATTAGAATTTATAATTAGACGGTAGATTTTTTAGAAGCTAACCTCGTTAATTATTCCGTTACCACTTTAAACATATGTATCTTAGTTAATGAAAACAAATTTATAAGTTATCGTGAAGAAGTTGATATACAAGTGGCCATATCTTCGATTGCGGACTTCTGTAAACAAAAAGGCCAAATTCGGAAGGACTGAATTCATTAAACACAAATTCTCATTTGCAACGGATATATCCGTCGCAAACTTGCGACGGGTATTATTTTATCTCACAAAATATCCACTTTTTCTCTCTCCCATGTGGTCCCCTTTCTCTACTAACTCATTTTCTATCCATTTTATCTCACAAAATATCCGTTATAAATGTTGATCCGTCACAAACAAGACTTACTATTCATTAAATTGTCTTCACAAGGACATTGCCTAACTATGGATATGAGAAAAATATAAAATAAATAAACACTATAACAGTGTTGTCAAAGAATTTGCTAGAGTTATATAAAACCGTTAGGAGGTTTACAATAATTCGATATTTTTATTTGAATTGATTTAGCATGATAGAAAGATGTAGAATTAAGAGAAGAGTTAATTGAATAACAAGATGTTTAGAAGAGCTATTATTCTTCTCAATATCTATTCTATTACTAATCCACCACCTAAAATTTTAGACAATATTAATCACTTGCCGTTAATTTTATGTATTTTTGTTAATAAAATATAGGGAATTGTATCCCAAGTAAAATTAATTAGAAACCAAACAATTAATTCGAATCTCATTCAACAAGGTTCGTAGATTGTCAATTGAAGCACATCTACCGTGAAGCTAATAAAGCCAACGACTGACTAGCTAACCAAGGAGTTACAAACGATATCAAATTTTCATCAATTCACTTTTCCGTCAACTGAGAGCCTGAAAAGCGAGCTGATGTGATTTATTATACATCATACCAATTACGAAAACCAATAATTAATACGAATCGACCAAAAAAATAACATTAAATCACAATAACAATCAAACAATCAATCTTTTATAAACATCATTTAATTAATACTAAAATATCCAAAACAAAATAATACCCAAAAAAAATCACAACACCATAATAAAATCCCACAAAAAATAAAATCGGTTTTTCTAACCTATCCGCTAAGAACAGGCATTAGAAAAACCGTAAAACGGAAAAAGACGACTACTTTTTAAGATTCTTGACCTTGTTCCAACTCTTCTTGCCAAATTTACTAACAACTTTGACACCTTTGTTTAACATAATCTTGAGCTCATAGGCTCTAAGCTTCACCTGTTCTTCAAATTTCATCTTTATTTATTTTCTTTACTTTAAGAAAATAAATTATTTGGAGAAAATTATTGTGATTTGCGGCTGCTGATTTGATGAACTGAAATATTATGTTTAGGTTTATTTGTATTTATATATGTATGGAATTTTGGATCTTCAGAAAAAAATTAATTAAAATAAAAAAGAGGACAGGACAGGTGGCATGATATTAGTGGGTGGGGGTATTTTGTAGTATTTGTGTATTTGGCCAGATTAGCATTAGCTATATCTTTGCTGTCTACTTTCACTTTAAATTGACTCGGTATCGGTATCGGTATCGGTCCGTAACAAATAGTGATTGGGTTCGGTATATGGGGTTATTTGAATTTGAGTTGGAGTCGGAGTTGGAATTTGGTTTGGGTTGAGTACTTGAGTTAAGTTGGGTTGAGTTTGGATCGGATTTGGAAAAGTAAATTTGAATGTAGATATGATTATAGTTCTATTTAGACTCGAAAAGTATAGTTCGGTGTTGATAAATGGAGAATTACTCGATTAGAAGTAGATCTCGTGAACAAATTATGTCGTGTCGTGTCAACTTTAAATGGATCACTAGACTCACTACTACCTAAATCTTATTCCGATCCATTTAATTTTTTTATAACCTAACCCGATTTGTTTAATCTATTTATCATAATATAGGTCATTTTTAGCACACTTAACCCATTTAATCCCATAAACTTATAACTAATTTACGATTTATAGCCCTACTATTTTTAACTCAACCCAAATATATTACGACACTTTTAATAAATGGGTTATTTGTGTCGGGTTCGTATAAAGGAGTTTAACCCTAATTTGATCCAATTAAGTTTCGTGTCGTGTCTGCGTCAACCCAATTATTTAAATGAGTCACAAAGTCTTGACCCTAACCACCCAACTTCGTGTCAATAATTGTTGTCTCTAATTGAAAACACCATAATGGAAGCAAATTTATCTACAAACGTAACCCAAAACCCATAAAAAACGACATAATTGACAGGTCTCAAGATAGCTTTATTTATCATTGATTAAAATAATTCCCGTAACCGTATCACTTTTCGGATTATTTTTTCCAAATGTAATTGTGAAGACTTTTTATTGGCGGATACTCAACAAAACTTTTTATGTGTGCAACATGGCAACAACAACGTATAAAATACTCATCAACGAAACTTCTTATTATTGTGGGATGGTGATGGTCCATCCTTAACAAATTTATGGTGCCGACGTTGTTGGTATGGGGAATTTGTAAGATATTTTTTGAGACGGTTTTACATTAGCTCTCTTCAAATCTAGTTTCGGCTTTGTTTCATTTACTTCAGATCAGTTTAATAAACACGTTTCTGTTTTTTTACGGATACGTATCTTCTGAATCATGATAAATCCCGGGGTAAATTTTTTTACCGTTGATATTACCGTCATTTTCCGAATAATATAAGAAATCAAGAATATAACTGTATAAGAAGAGTTAAAGCATTATACATTGAATGCACGAGGATGGATGATCTCAAGTTCCCGGTCCAAGAGTACGAGCATCCAAGCACCATACCGATTAGAAACAGTTGAATGAAATTCTCTCCGGAGAGGTGCGCTGCTGCGAAGACAACTGAACTTACGATAAGGGCTTCGTGCCATTTCATACTTGGGACAAGTGATGTTAATAAAAATCGTCTGTACACAATCTCTTCTAAAAAGGGAGCGACTATGCAGTAGACGAGTGTGATCGAGGTCTGCCCTATACCGCCACTTAAGAGAATATCATTTAAGGTTTGATTACTCGTATCCTGAAGGAAGACAAAAACCGTCTATAAACATCTAATTATATACTCCACTTGTCTTAAGTAAAACACTGCAGGCAGATGTCAGGTACATGATTGCAACGACTAATTAAATAAATACGTTATGAACCAACCTCGTTTCCAATAAATCTGTCAGCGAGTGCAGATGTCAGGTACATGATTGCAACGAGAACTGCAAAACTAAAAAGTGCAGAAAATACCCAGTTTCTCTCGCGCAGCACATTGCCACCTTCCAGGAAGTTAAGCGGCTTGTATTCTGGCTTAGCCGTGAACTGGAGAAGAAGCACAGCAGCAAAGAGCTCCACTGTCCCGATCACAAGAATTGCCACTGCCTATTCCGAATATTAAAAACCAGATGAGTGATGGAACTTTATCACCAGCCATTATAAATCTAGAAACTGCATACGTTCAGTTTATTCGGAATTGTGGCACAGTTTGTGTTGTGAATTGTCTGATATGTCCATTAATTTACACTTCACAAAAATTCGCTCAAATTAAAAAAAAAACGATTCTAAAACCAGATTTCCGTAATCGTACAGCTTCAAACAGAACCCACGACATATTCGTTATCTAGTGGAAAAGGATAGCCCAAGTAGAAAGTTTTTTTCCATTATTCCCGTTTCCCACTTTAGGTTCCAAAATGTATTAGCTTTACATGAAACACTATATACATCCAGGAACAATAGCTTCTAAGAAAAGTGTATGGACAGGCGTTGTTTTAGTGCTTGATCAGCTAGAAAGTTAAGCGCTACAAAAGAAGGATGGAAAAATATATTTCTAGCTCTGGCAGGGACGGGAAGAGCAGATGATCATTCTCTACATTGACGGCAGCTATAGCGCAGTCCTGAGAAAATTTTCTGAACCACCTAGGCCAACATTCCGCCTGCTGCACCCGGGTTTGCATCAAGTAATCTCTAATCATTATTGTTACCATCCTAGCTCAAATCACTTTCTAACTTCGTTCTACTACATCAAAGATTCGTTCATATTCTCTAAATCCCTAGTTAATTTTCTCAAGGAACTCCACAATCATGAGTTATAAAATGGCCTCTAGCATTCAATTAAACTCAAGCCGAGTTTCATAGAGTACAATTCATTCCGTTACAATCCAAAACCATGCATTTCGAAAAAGAGAAGACACAACCAATTATGCTAAAAGGGACGGAGCACATAGGTTCAGGCAAACTCTGAGCCAATAATAGACAATTGTCAAACATCTCAGCAAATGTCACGATTACATCGTAAGAGTCACATTATTGCTCTTCTATAGCATTTTCCGGTACACAAACATATGTAGTTATTTAGTGTGACTCTAAATCATAGTTCTACAATCAATCAAGTATGACAGGTAGCGCTCATATGAACGACAGTGGCATAACAAGGATTTATACTTACAACGCGAACTAGTAATGTAACAAGGTAAACTGGATATGAACGACAGTGGCATAACCAAGATTTATACTTACAACGCGAACTAGTAATGTAACAAGGTAAACTGGTAAAAAGTCGATACTATAAGCAAATGACACAGTGGATTCAAAGTTGGAACCTTTAGCATTACAGATAGTACTTTATATATGTGAACCCAAGCATAGACAGACAGTGGCGAAACCAGGATTTATACTAACAAGACGAACTATTAATGCAATAAGGTAGACTAGAAAAGAGTCGATAATTTTAACAAATTCGAAAGTGGGTTCAAAGTTGAAACCTTTAGTATAAATGTGAACCCAAGCATAGATAGTGGTGAAACCAGGATTTATACTAAAGACAAACAATCAACACAATAAGGTAAACTAGCAAAAAGTCGATAATTTTAACAACTCCCACAGTGGGCTCAAAGTTGAAACCTTTAGTATAAATGTTATACTAACAAGACAAACAATCAACGCAATAAGGTAAACTAGAAAAAAGTCGATAATTTTAACAACTCCCACAGTGGGTTCAAAGTTGAAACCTTTAGTATAAATGTGAACACAAGCATAGACAGTGGCGAAACCAGGATTTATACTAAAGACAAACAATCAACGCAATAAGGTAAACTAGCAAAAAGTCGATAATTTTAACAACTCCCACAGTGGGCTCAAAGTTGAAACCTTTAGTATAAATGTGAGCCCAAGCATAAACAGTGGCGAAATCAGGATTTATACTAACAAGACAAACAATCAACGCAATAAGGTAAACTAGAAAAAAGTCGATAATTTTAACAACTCCCACAGTGGGCTCAAAGTTGAAACCTTTAGTATAAATGTGAACACAAGCATAGACAGTGGCGAAACCAGGATTTATACTAACAAGACAAACAATCAACGCAATAAGGTAAACTAGAAAAAAGTCGATAATTTTAACAACTCCCACAGTGGGTTCAAAGTTGAAACCTTTAGTATAAATGCGAACACAAGCATAGACAGTGGCGAAACCAGGATTTATACTAAAGACAAACAATCAACGCAATAAGGTAAACTAGCAAAAAGTCGATAATTTTAACAACTCCCACAGTGGGCTCAAAGTTGAAACCTTTAGTATAAATGTGAGCCCAAGCATAGACAGAGGCGAAATCAGGATTTATACTAACAAGACAAACAATCAACGCAATAAGGTAAACTAGAAAAAAGTCGATAATTTTAACAACTCCCACAGTGGGTTCAAAGTTGAAACCTTTAGTATAAATGTGAACACAAGCATAGACAGTGGCGAAACCAGGATTTATACTAAAGACAAACAATCAACGCAATAAGGTAAACTAGCAAAAAGTCGAAAATTTTAACAACTCCCACAGTGGGCTCAAAGTTGAAACCTTTAGTATAAATGTGAGCCCAAGCATAGACAGTGGCGAAATCAGGATTTATACTAACAAGACAAACAATCAACGCAATAAGGTAAACTAGAAAAAAGTCGATAATTTTAACAACTCCCACAGTGGGTTCAAAGTTGAAACCTTTAGTATAAATGTGAACACAAGCATAGACAGTGGCGAAACCAGGATTTATACTAACAAGACAAACAATCAACTCAATAAGGTAAACTAGAAAAAAGTCGATTATTTCAAAGTTGAAACCTTTAGTTGTGGATCAAGAACAGGCTGATGCAATAAGTTAGCAATCAAAGATAAACCTCCAAAACTCAAGGGAACATGTAAGCTGAATAAATACAAAGCCATGGTACTCCACACATTGCTGCTTTCCCATGGTGGCTCAGTTTCCAATAATGAGAAACCCTATTAAAAATCAAATAACAACCCATTACTGTCATGCCAAAGAAACGAAAAGGTACCTTTAATTAAGATATTGTTCACAAATAATAAAAACATACAGATATAATTGGGACAGAGGAATATAAAATTCAAACAACCCATTACAGTAATGTCAAAGAAATGAAAAGGGTCGTTCCCATTCACGTTCCAGTTCCAATCATTTGTTTACCTTTAACTAAAACAGGTTCACCAAAACAAGAACATAAAAGAAAAAACTGGGACAACAACCCATTTGTGTTACAGCAATGGCAATGACATGAAAGGATTGGTGCAAAACTGGAAGTTTATTAATTTCTATCTGTCACAATCATTTATTCACCTTTAACTAATTACCCGTCTACATTTGACTAAAAGACCGAACAAAAAGTTAATAAATGATTGGGGCTGAGAATTCTATACCTCAAGGATTTGCAGTTGTTGTTTATTGTTAGAGCAGTGGAGATTGAACCGGGTTTTGGGGTTAAAATTGATGGCATTTGGATGGTGAAAATGGGATTTTGAGGAAAGATTTGATAAAAGTGTGATTGTGTTATGTGAAGGAGTCAATTTGGTGGCTAGAATTTGTATTGTCAATGCCATTGTTTGATTATGTTTGTTTATTTGACTAGAATTGTATGTTTGTAGTTAGTTTTGGACTTGGGGTAGGTTTGGGTTTTTGGATAGGATTCGGGTATTACATTCGCTACTTGGATATTAAGATATGATAAAATTGTTACTATTGAAAATTTTAATATGCCGTAAAATATGTTTGATATGTTAAAAATGATTGTCTAAGAACATTTGAGTATTTGTAAAATTAATCGATGAACATTGCTTCATAAGTAATAACATATTGACCAAAATAATAATTGTAAAATTTAAGTTCATCTTATAATGCAAGTTTTTTTTTTTTTTTTTTTCTGATGAATCAAAAGGTAATATTATGTAATACTCCTTCCATTTTTTCCATTCAATACATTTGCTTTTTGTATACTATTCACAAGTTAACCTTCAATTTCAATTTTCTCCCAATACGTAAGAAAAAACATATTCATGTGGGGTCTTGTTTAATTTGTCTTTACGAGTATATTGAAAATATATAACTTTTATAATTTTTACAAATACGTAACTAAAGATATTAAGCACGTAACACGTGCGTTGACAAACGTGAAAAAGCAAATGTATTGAATAAAAAAAAAAATGGAGGGAGTATGTAATTATGTACCACTTTAATTTCACAGTTGCTATAAACATTTCCATTATTTAAAATATGTACAATCTTCCGCCTTTTAATATCATCCCATCCAATGGGTGAGAATTTAAAGCATTTACGACCCTACCTTACCCCACAACACTACTTATTTTAATCATCTCTACTCACAATAATAATCAATAATACCTTCCCTCTCTCCAATCTTCCTAATTCCTTAATTCTTGTGCCAAACCGACAATGGACAGTTATGCCGACTAGGAGGGAGTATATATTTTACTTTGGTTAATGGGATAGTGGAATTTTGGAGGGGAAAAATATGTTGTGTGGTTGTTGTTTTATTTCTCGACGGTTGCTGCTTCTTCGGAGTCGATTTTCTCCTTGTCCCGCGTCAGGTTGCGTTGTGGAAATCTCAGCATGGGGCTCACTCTTCTGATTGGTTGAGAGCGGTCTTGTCTCTGGGTTGGGTCAGACTATGAACAGGAGGACCTACCGTTGTGTGCTTGGGTATAGGCTAGGTGTTCCACTTTTCTTGGTCCCTAGGCCTTGCTCTGCTTGCTCTCGGGTTTTTGCTGAGGATGTTTTTGGGGATCACGTTGTCTCTTGGGGTCAAGCATCGTCATAACCTTGTCAGGGACACTCTATTGGACATCTGCTATAGGTCTGGGATTTCGGCGGGTAAGGAGGTTGCCATTGGTCTGGTTGATGGACATGGCGGATCTCTTCGCCCTGCGGATTTGCTGCTTTATTCGTGGGACAGGGGGCGGGATGTGTGTATTGATTTGACTGGGTCCTCCCCTCTGACTCAGACTGGGATGGCCGATTTGTACCTGGTCGGGTTGTTGCTGATGCGGCTCACCGCAAGTGAGCTAAGTACAGGGATCGTTGTGAGGCTGCAGGTTACGATTTCCTTCCTTTCTCTTTCTCTTCGCTTGGGGAGATGGGTTCGGATGCTGTAGCCTTGCTGAAGCGGATTCAGCAATACTCGGTATCTCAGGATGCAGGGGCGCGGATGGCTGCGTACATTTTTACTAGGCTTAGCTTTGTTGTAGCTAAGGGGGTGGGAGCTCAGATTGTATCTCGGCTGCCCACCAATTTTATGTAAACTCTTATTTTGTTCTTTTTTATATGATAGCTGCGCGCATCCTTCTCATAAAAATAAAATAAAATAAAATAATAATAATAATAATAATAATATGTAAATCAATACTTTTGATATTATGAATGTTACGCGTATAATATAAATATTTTCATCTATTTATTATTCTTTTTATCTTGATCACACTCACTTGTAATTTAGGCATTCCATTGATAACACTGTCATGACACTCACAATTTTGAGATTATTTATATATTTTAATGTACTTTTCATTTTTTTTTAAAGTTAAAAGTGAGCTAACCAATTCCATGTAGACAAGTGTCTAGAAAGAGAAAAGGTGAGTGTTGCAAGTTTGCAACCCCATGTTACACAATATTGTGACATTCAATTTAATGAATACTTTTTGATAATTTTTTTTGTCTTTTTTGTGTTGAATGTTATTGTTTTTTTTTCTCATCTAGAGCGTATTGTCACTGCTTCAGAACCGGTTTTTGGTGACTGGCAATGGCGGCTTGCCACCCTCCCCTTCTCCTTTGGTGGGCTTGGTGTGTACGCTGCTAGTGACGTTTTGCACTATGCTTTATTGGCCTCTCGGTTGCAGTCTGTGGATCTGCAGAATAGGCTCTTTCGGGTTTCAGGTGTCCATGATCCCGGACCATCGTTTCAGTCAGCTATGGATGCTTTTGCTACGGTTTCGGGTTCTGACTTTCTGCGCAACCCTAGTGAGATCGCTGCCACCAAACTTATGAAGAAATAGGCAGATGTTTATTTCACGAAGGTTGTTACTTCGGCGGAGTCAGTTTTCTCTTTGACCCCTCGTCAGGTTGTGCTTTAGAAGTCCCAGCTGGGAGGTTGCTCGTCTGATTGGTTGCGGGTGGTCCCTATTTCTGGGTTGGGGCAGACTATGAACAATAGGACTTACCGGTGCGTGCTCAGCTATCGTTTGGGTGTTCCGCTGTTTTCGGTGTCCTTGCCTTGTTCGGCTTGCTCCCGGGTTTTTGATGGAGATATCTTCGGGGATCACGCTGTCTTTTGGATATTTGCTACCGGTCGGGGATCTCTACTAGTCGGGAGGTGGATAAAGGGTTGCTCGATGGGGCGGGCCGGCCTTTGCGGCCTGCTGATTTGCTGCTCTATTTTTGGGACAGGGGGCGCGTTGTTTGTGTGGATTTGGTTGGGTCCTCTCCTTTGACTCAGTCGGGCATGGCTGATTTTGTGCCAGGAGGGGTGGTGGTGGATGCTGCTCGGAGGAAGTGCGCCAAGTACCGAGACTTGTGCGCGGGGCATGATTATGGCTTCTTGCCTTTATCTTTCTCTTCTTTGGGGGAATTGGGAGAAGATGTTGTTTCCTTGCTTAAGCGGATTCAGAAGTTTTCTGTGTCCCAAGATGCTGGATCGAAGACTGTTGCTTTTATTTTTTCTCACCTAAGTTTTGTTATTGCTAAGGGAGTGGGCGCCCAGCTTGTTTCTCGGGTGTCCACCAATTTCATGTAATCCTTCTTTCCATTTTCAATAAAAGAAAAATTTTATTAAAAAAAAAAAAAAGTAAAAATAAAAAATAGTAATAATAATAATAATAGTACACCGTACTACAACTACTACAAGTCTACAACAACAATAATTCTATAAGAATTATGATTAGAATATTATGAACATATTATTTCCCGAATTTCTCTTTATATATTATATATTAGATTTCATTCCCGGTCGTTGGCCGGGTAAGAATAAAAATAATTCTTATATTTTCCAAATTTGAACCGAAATCAGTGTTTCATAAAGCAAATTGTCCCGAGTGGTGTAGCTGACTACTATTTCTATATTTTCAATTAATTTTTCTTGGTCAATGTCATACTAAATTTTAAATTTTGTTTAGATTTCTTAGTCGTATTGCTTTCTTATGCAATATCTTATATTGCATATCCGGTTAAGTTCTTCAACCATAGCCCAAGTACTTGAAAAAGTCATATACAAAGCACTTGACTAATTAATAATCTTAATCATAATTGAGATGTAAGTTTAAGAGGGATTATAACTTATTGCTCCACGTTGTCACTTAATTTTTCTGCGGATTTCGAGTTATGATCAAAGTATGTGAGTTACGGTTGCAGTAATGCAATTAGTGTTGTAAACAATATCTAAAATCAGCGGGGGGAAAACGGGTAATTGAATAGAAAACTCGAAAAAAGATCACCAAATTATTTTACTAAAATCTACTCCCTTCGTCCCCGCCACCAATCTTTTATGCACTTTGATTATTAATACTGCTTTTGTCCTTGCCACAATCTCTTATGCACTTTGATTATAAATACTGATTTTGTCCTCCACTATTATTGGACAATTTGTTACTTGGTGTTCCTTTCTCCATCATCAAGTAATTTTTATGACGATTTTGTTCAAGTGATAGTCTTTAATAAAGTTTTGTGTTATTTGTCATCTCCCTAACAAAAACTTGTATTTCTTAATTATAAGGACTCCAAATTACCATCATTTGTATATTTTTATTTATTGTGAATGTCGTCCGTCAATCTAAGTTCCATTTTTATTTTGTATGAATGTCATCCAACGAAGATTTATGGTATCGGTTCAAGGAATGAATATTAACTTAAAGCCTTTTAGTTATACTAGTTGTTGTATGGCGCGCTTCGCGCGCCATATCCCAAGATAGTTATATTAGCATACTTTGATTTCCTTAGCGTAGCGAGCTCACAAAAGTCACTCCAATAAACACGAGCAATTGAGACCATTTATTAATTTGTGATAGTCTCTATAAAGGGTCTAACCGCAATCTTGGATCAGAATCTTTACCAAAATTTTATTCGGGGTACTTTGTATATGAATGATTGGTTCCGAATTCATCAAAGTTGTATCAATATGGACCGAAGTTTCTTTTTCGTATAATATAATTGGAGTAAAATAAAAAGAAAGTCCAGAATTTTTATCATGACTTGACAAAACTTAAGTTTTAACATTCAATATCA
Organism: Silene conica; assembly: GCA_029255685.2. NCBI lineage: Eukaryota > Viridiplantae > Streptophyta > Magnoliopsida > Caryophyllales > Caryophyllaceae > Silene > Silene conica. Next base: position 26,013,047 of record CM055313.2, on the reverse strand, counting down.
GTACTCTTTCGTGAATGTGCACATCTGTCCTAATTGTAGTCCGACATCAAAAATTACGTCTGATAGCTAAAATTTTGTAAGAATGTTGAAAAAGTATGAAATTAACCAAAGAGTACTGATATTAAATGTTAAAAATTAAGTCGGTTTGGAAAACAGAACCCAAAACAGTGAATACAGAAGAAAGAGTAAATTAATTAGAAGTTTGGTAGCAATTGACAATTTTGATTACTTTTTGTGTGGAATAAGGTACATGAATGTGACTTCTTATAGTCTTTCATATCACTCGAGCTTTTCAACTTCTAGATTATAACTTATGAAGATAAACTTGCAAACATTATGAAATGTCTACTTTTGGTCTTATTTACAGATCTCTTTACATAAATAAAAAATTAAGGGGAGAAGGAATAAACTAAGTACATGCCTCTGAATCCTATTGATCGGGCAAAGTTACCTTTCTTCTTCGTCTTGTCTTGTCTTCAAGTATTAATAGTCCACAAAATTAGTAGTCTTAGATACGGGTCAGTTAGGATATAAGGCTGTAACAAGGATCATTTGAGTCAAGTTCTCGAATTGATTTACTTTTCCAAAAGATACTCCGAAGTCTACAAGACTACTGTTTTATAACGAGTCTGTAAATAGCGGGTTGGTTCCATGCCACCATAGAAAATCCGTCTTCATATTCATCCATGTCTTCGACAAATAATTGCCATATCACGGCCCCTGCTCCTGCTCCTGCTTTCCCCTCTTTGGCCGACTCGTAGATTTTGTCAAAAACAATTTTGAACAAAAAGTGTCGGTTATAGATTTCCCCTTTGGCATCCGATGGACAGCCTACTTTAGTAAACACAACCGGTTTCTTTAGTATATTTTCAGCATCATTGATATGAGAATCCATCCATTTTGATACGAAGTTCAACTTCTCAGTCTCGTTTGCATGTGGCATCCTGCAAATTCATATATAAAAATTAAGTCGCATAGTCAAGTATTTGGAAGACAAGGTCAGAAAATAGAAACCCTTAACAAGTGACGGTTTGTGGGACTTGAACTTGTAAGTCAGAGCCATAATTTCGAGTCTCTAGTGATCACCAATGAATGTCGAATGATGAAGAGAAGAAACTAACCAGCTGTCAGGGTATAAATGAACAGAAACAAAGTCAATGTCATCAATAGCTGAGTTGTGTATGAAGTTTGTTCCAAGTACAGAAGCCCATTCTCCGGGATTTACTTCCGACTTTTCTACAGCTTTCATGCCATAAAAGCCTTCGAGCCCCCCAACTGTCACCATATGCAAGGTTTTGGTCCATGCTCTTGATATATGCAACCATTTCAGTTATCCAAGCCTATCGTCAATCCAATCAGGCGCAAACAAAACGAAATCAGTATGAGCAAGCTAGAAGAAGGCTAATCAGCATAAAAGCCTTTCACTATCAGTAAAGCAATTACTCACCTGAAGAATAAAAGATGATGAATTAGATTGACATCTCAGTTCATTTATAAGCTCCACTGCAAAAATTGCAAGTTCCTCGGAATATCTAACTCCGATTATGGAGTTCTTTCTATTGATGATAGCCTAAAACATATAAAAATGAAGAACAGCTGAGAATCAGTAAACCAGAAGTATTCTTAAATCCACAAGTAATCGAGAATAACTGAAATCGTAACCATAAATAATTAACAGCGAACAGTTACCTACTTACCTTGATGTAATTTTGATAGTAACCTTTAATTGTAGCATCTTCATAAACGGGATAAAATTACCATCTCCTTAGTCAAATGGTTTTGACTCATCCCCATATACGTAAGTAAATAACGACAATAGTAGTCTGATGCTTCATTAACCATACTCTTGCCTCTCTAATTTTGTTTCCATTCCCTTTTCCCCAATAAGTCTTCTCTTCACTCTCTCTTTTATTTTCCTCTTGTTCTCTGTTAACACAATTATTCTAACAGATGACAAGTTTTAGTTTGATTTTTTCTCAGATATAGTAGCAGTAAAGCCGTCTGCCATAGCAATGCTACAACCCACACATCATTATTAACATAGTGCCAAAGACACTTGAACAAAATACAGAGAATAGATTACCTTGCGAACTTAATTGGTGCAATCTTGAAGTTGTAGATTCTTGGTTCCCTGCAAAAGGCAAACCCAGAAACTAAGACTCGAACAACCTCACATTAAAATAAAATAAAATAAAATAAAATAAAAAGTTACTATTGATCCAAACTATGAATGTAGCACGAAAGTCAAAAGAGGGATGACAAAATTACAGGAGCGCCCAAACTCATTCCAGAACGAGTCAGGGCTCCAAGGACAAATTCTGGACCGGGAGTCTTTGTCTTGTTTTGCCCAGTAGCACGAAGATGTGGAGAGCAGTGATGCCAAGTTTATGCCCAGGATAAACAGAAATATTTCCTATTCCAATCTCAACTTCAAAATATAGGCATTCTCACATTTACAGAAACTACCTCGTCTTCTTCAATATGGAGTATCTTGTAAAATATATAAAAAAATATGGACACCGTACGTCTTGTGTGTGATGAGGACGTATTTGTACAATAGAGTTCTTCAAGGAATAGAAACGTCATGCTTCATATCAAGGTTATGTTTCTACGCCTTAAAGCATAAAAGGTCATAAGTCTATACCTGAAAACATTTTGTTGTGTAGAGAATGATAAGGGTATCGTTAAATGGTCAGCTGTTTTTACCCCCAAAAAAAATTATCAGTTGGCTAATCAAAAAATTGGACGCATGCCTACAAAAACAACTTGAACTACAAGCAATAATTGACTTGATCTGACTCGAGGAAGACCCAAACCAACTTTAACCAGATCAAGGCCTTAACCCCAATTGACCTAATAATAGATTAACAATAATACACTATAACCCAAACGGACCCAACAATCCGACATGCCTCAAATGCAGTATCCAAAATTATACGTAACTGAAATATCCCGATCCAAACCCCAATAACCTGTTTGCCAAGTCGACATTGCCATCATCATTTTACCCAAGTTTGAGCTTCCACATTTGGAGTCGTATCAAAATGACAATCCAAGATCATTATAAACCCGTCAACTCATCTATATGATTCTCGCATTTGGCAAAATAAAACAAGTACTGTTAGAAAAAATGTTTTTTCTTAATGAATGACACAATTTGAAAACACTATTTAACCATAATGTAGAAACTTTTCAGCACAACACCATCTATAAATCAATATCCCAAAACGTCTCGCTGTGGCAGGTAAAGGGGTTCAAGTGTACGTGGCCTTACCAATTCACCAGAGAGATATGAAGAGAAGATTTCTCAAAGCACCCATAATGACAATTCCGTTGAAAATTCCATCAACCCTTTACTACTTCGTATATAAGAAGCACACAATTTGAATTGGTTCACTCGAAAGAAGTTAGACAAGAAAGTTAATTCATTCTAAAAAGAGTTTATAACAACAAGCAAGTTTCACAATAGCCTAGTAGCAGTTGCTCTCACTAAATAACAAGACACATCTGCACAATTTGACATTTGAAATGCTCTGAGCAATGGAGAGTAGACATATACTACTATGTCATGTAATACAAAGAGGCCTAATTACACAATGCTCCAAAAGTTCATGGATAACAAAAGAAAGCAAATATATTATAGAGGGTCTCAAAAGTATCAGACAAAATTATTGAGCTCAATGCCTAGAACGTTAATGGGTAGCACACAAATGTTAAAATATTATGAGACAAGATTATTGAGCTCAATGCCATAACTTTAAATTGTAGAAAGACCAAGCAACTAATATAACATAGGTATTATGATGAGGTCTAAACAATTTTGAACAAAGCATATGGGAATAGAAGACATTAATTGCCCATGAGGTGGTTTGAGATTGGAGGCTGAAAATAGAAAAAAACTATTGTTAACTACGACACCAGACCATCATATTTTATAGTCCTTTTATTACAGTAAGAAGTTGAAATATTAAACATAGCAATACTTCCTAAGTCAAGGTTATTAACAATCGTTGGCACCGAAAAACTTGCTACCTATTATTTATCCTGGATAGCTTACTTGTTGATTTTTTAAAATGTAAGAGTTTGGACTTCGTTAGTCTTCTTCTAGTTCCCGGGTTGAAACCATGATGGGTATCCACTTGCTAATAACTTATTATTGTTATCACTGATCTATAATGTTGAGTCTTCAACTCTTTTAAGTTTTTAAGCTTCCAATTGCTTTAAAACATCAAATTTGAGCAATATGGATACTCATATGCGTTGTCGGTTTTTATAAGAGCATCTTAGACTCACTAGTAGAAAAAACCCCTATCGTGACGCCTTTATCGTGGCGGTTCTAATAGAAACGCCGCGAAAAGCCAAAAAAATTGGAGGGAGGGAATTTTTCAAGGTGTAAGAGGTCTATTGTGGCGGTTTAAATTAAGAACCGACGTAATAGAAGAAGATATTTACGGCGGTTTCATACAAAAACGCCACTATAAGTCAATTACGACGGTTTTATTGACAACCGACGTTAATAACGACGTTAAAAGTATAAATACTTGACAATATTTTTTACTAAGAAACCGCCGCTATATGTTTTTATGGCGGTTTTGACGAGAACCGACGTCAAAACCCACACAAATAATAATAATTATCTCATAATAATATCAATACCCGTCCTCCTCCTCAATCAACAATCGCCCTCTATTAACCTAATCACAGTAATCAGCACAATAACTCTCCAGACCTTCACCATCGCGCCACCGCAACACCATCGCCTCTCGTATACACCATCGCTCCAGTTCAGTCTATTAATCGTCAACACCACCGCTCCAGTTCAATACCATCACTTATCTACTCACTTTCCCTAACGTCACTACGATCACTACCCTTCCACTCATTCCACCTCTGCACAACTTGTCCGGTACACCGTAGATTCATGTATATATTTCACCATTCAATCGTTTAATTTTACGATTATTGTGCATTAATACTTTGCTATTTGCTATTTTTTTTTATTATGATTGTGTATTTCTCTCTTCACCTCTAGTTATCGTTATAATTACAATTACTTATAGTCATATTATATCTACCCATTCACACTCTTTTTTTTGTTATTGTGTAAATAGGGTTAGCCCAGATTTGCTTTTGGATGAATGATAAATTAATGTCTTTTTACGCTTTTGATTACTACCAGTGGTTAATTTACTAGGTTGTAATGGTTGAGCATAGAAGTTGCTCGATGATATTGCTGAGAGAATTTCAGTCTTTTGAAACTGGGTTCATTTTTGGGTATGCACTATGGGAGGTGGGATGGCTGGATTAGGGATATATGCTACCTTGCCCTGTGCTAATAACATAGAGAGGTTGTTTTCGGGTACTTCATAATGAAAATTGCACTGAGAACTCACTCAATGATTATTATTGCACAACAAGAAAATCCGTAACTAATAAGTCTGAGTTGTGACTCACTTTGCTTTCTTCAATCATAAACCAAAATAAAAGGATAGTAAGGTGTGAGTCTGCCTCCATTGGAAAGGGAAATTAAAGGACGGTGAGTATCCTTTTCTTCATTATATACAATGGTAGATTATACACTAATGCTTTCTCATCCATATGTTTTTATTGATCGACTCTGCTTGACAAAAATGTTTTTATTGCTTCTGCTATAAGCTCCGTGGTTAGCCACAAGGATCTCTTAATTTATTTAGTGTTAGCCACAAGGATCTCTTAATTTATTTAGTGTTGATGGTGGTAGAGCATATGGTGGACAAATTTCTACTTTCTTTCTCTCTTTGTTAGCATTCCTGCAGTAGAAAGTTGATATTTGTTGATATGATCCTATAAAAAGCCGCTTTTATTTTCTTTATGAATAAGATAACTCAATGATAGCTTGAGTGCTTATTTTCCTCGCTCTCCTATAGTATAATGAGTATTCTAGGAATTTTTATTTTGAGACAAGCGTCAATGACTAGGAGACTAGGAGGTGGAGGATCTAACAAGCTTGTTGCTAGTTCAGAGACTGAGAAACTTAATGACAAAGCTGATATATGAGTATGAAAAGAGAATAGTCTCTGATATCTAGCTGTAAATCTATTGTAAATGGTGTCCCATGAGTGGGAGGCGTACCCAAGGTGTTGCTAGTTTGGAGACTGTGCAACTTAGTGACAATATGAAATTTCACTAATTATAACTACCGATAGATCGAGTCTTTTTCTATTTTATCTCTCAGGGGTCGGTCGTGGCATAAGTTTAGATGAAACTGAATTATCTATATGTAACAGATAATTAGTTATAGTTCGATTTGTCTATAAGCCAACACTTTTTGCTTTTCTGTTTTTGGAGAAAATGGATTCTCTCCTTTTCCATTTTGTGCACGGAGAACTTAGAGCTGTCTGGCCATACTATAGTTGAAGGGATCTGCTAGATGGCTTATTTATCAAATTGTAAATCTCTTTAACTGAATCAAGTGGAATTTAATAACATCAGGCTGTTAGATTGCGTGGCTGACATACCATATGTTATGCGTAGAAATGTATATCTGCTTCATGTGATTCTAACTGTGTTTAGAGTTTGGCAATCTCTCAAATTTATAATTAGATGATTTCGAATTTTGCAGAAGAATCTATAGATAGAATGGATAACTATAACTGCTCTACGTGATTCTGTCAGACTTAAAAGAACACAAGTACTGCTACTAAGGCAGAAAATTAAATTGACTTCTATCCTTCGAGGACAAGTAAGAACCCGTCTTAACCACACTGGTGTCTTACTCCATGAAATATTTTTGATTGCGTCTTTAGTTTTGAGTGGCGGTGCACCTATATTCTATTTTACCTTTAAGCAGCTCTATTACAATTAATTAATTTCATAAGTATCATTTTTTTCGTTATATACAATGGTAGATTATACGCTGGTGTTTTTAGAGTGATGATATGAAAATAATTTTTTTAAAGATGTGACTAACTTATAGTGTAACTTGGTGAAAATAGTGTTGATGTATCTTGGTTGGTGAAAATACTTGTTGCCGTAGATCAGAGACCAAAGTTTACATTTACAATAGTACAATTAACATTACTAATTCTTGAAAAACATATCACATATCACTAATCTGAGACCAAAGTTTACATTTATAGTAATAATACAATTAATATTAGCATTGTTCTACTGTTTTTGTTTGATAGAAAGTAATTCAAATGTGCAGATGTGGAAGGAAGAGGAAAGAAAAAGTGGGACGTGTAGGGAAAAACTGCGGACCAATTTTCGAAAGTGAAAAAATATTTGAGATACTTATTGCACAGAATAAGTTTTGAGTAAAACCTACTTGATGCTTATTCGAGTGATGGTTTGAGAGGACAGAGGTTTGTTTGTCTGTTTCGAGTCTAATTTTCTGATTATTTGCCTCGTCCTATACCCAATTGACAATCGTCGTTTTTTGATGCGTTTTCTGCTTATCACAGCCAGTCTTTTCACACCTCCGAACAGGTTAGCAAGAATCAAAATACGGATGTTATTTTAAGTGTGAAGGTAGCATATATTACGTTTCTTTGGTTCTCGCTCCCTCCGCCGCAATCATTTGTTTTCCTTAAGTTGTGTTTCTACTGATGCGCTAGATTCTGCCACCTTCTGTCAGATTTCCGCATTTCAATTTTGTATGTCGGACGAAGTCTTTTATTAGTTCGGCCATGTTTTAAGGGGCTTGTGTAGATATGGTTATAATTGTAAAAGGCTTTAGCTGATTTAATTTCAAAATTTAGGTGTTAGAGCTTATTGTATCTGTTTACGAATTGAATTTTGGTGTATTTGCAGGGTGCTCTGAGCGAATACAGGAGTACCACGACTTCAGGTCATTGTCGCTGACGCTAATTCTTCAAGTGATCAGCCAGAAATTGATGTCACTGATGACGAATTTCTTTCAGGTACAATACTACTCCAAAAGAAACCCACGCCGCCGCGATATACGACGGGTCCTAAACCTCTAAAAACCGCCACAAAAGGTCATTTAGGACCGCCACTGTAGGACTATGGTAAGAAGGAAGTCGTTTGATATTTGTTTATAGAACAAAGAACAGCTAGAGCTTATCATATTCTTTTCCCTATCAATCTGTCATGTTTTACGAAGGTGAAATTTTCTATAAAACTGTGGTGGGTAGGATTTCAGGGAACTTTTCTCAACATTTGCTAAATATTTGCCTTGCTGGATTCCAAAATGCCCATGAAATTTTTATGCTTCTAATCTGAAGGAGTCGGTCAATGCAATTTCGACATGAGTTTTATCATGGGCGAGGCGATGACAGCCTTCCATGTTTTCAAGGGTTTAGGATGTATAGAGTTCACGCCACCCCAACCTCTTCTCTATAGGCCTTTGAGGTGTTGAGCAGTCAGGGTAATGTTGTTGTTTTACTTGATGTATTATGCTTATTCAATTTGATTTACTCAGTGTAAAGCTTATTAATGCATATTTTTTGTCAGTATGCTACCCTTACAAGGTTATATTGTGTCATACTAAATTTGACAGGAAATGAGGTTGGATGTGAACTTGTTTGGGTCCCTAAAAGAACTGGCCAGAGTGTTCCGTTTAGTACATACATTTTGGTGAAGGGGCTCTAACCCCATCTGGTGAGGTGCCGAACTAAAGATGACTACAGCCAAGCTAGGCAAAGATATATGTCGTTGAACATGATCCGTACAAGGGAAGTGCAGAATACTACCAAAGATTGAGAAAGCAATATGACGAGGAGACCCATAAGAAGAGCCCTTTGGTCCCAATTGTGTGCATGAACTTGCTAAAGAATGGGGAAGGTAATCTTGGTTCAGCATTTTGAGGAGTTTTACATTTTATTAAATCAACTGGGAAGGTGCCTTCTACTAGAATTGTTTTAATCAATTATGACTGGTATGCAAGCGTTAAGTTGAAGGGTGAGCAGGAAACAATCGAAGGCCTTTGGCGACTCCTCAAAGGTCCAACAACAGCTATTGGGATAACCGAAGGGGATTACGTATTTTCACCCGAGTGCATAGGCAATTGCGCGGGGGAAGTCATCTGCACTATTGAGTTTGAGGGTGCATTTTGCATAAGATCACGGCAAAATGGAGTTATGCGCTTTAGTTACGCTGATTCTTTGGATAGTTAGAACAAATGCTGCTAGCTATTTATGTGATTATTAATACACTTCAAATCTTCAATGTATATTATTTGAATACGACATTATTTATGTGACACATCATATGCAAGGTTTCTCGTAGTTGGTTGCATTCTTGGGTATGTACTTTTGTGTAGAAATTTTCATTTAAAAAAATGTATATATATGATTGCTACAACGGTTTCTTTAAAATCATGTAATAAAGCTAAATAAATTCGCTTTTAATGACGGTTTTTCACAAAACAACCAACGTTGTAATAATCTTTAATGGAGGTTTTTGGAAAAAACCGACATTATAACTACATTTCTCGGCGGTTCAGTAATTACAACTGTCGTAACATAAAACATGTTTTGGTAATAAATTAGCTTTCAAATGCGTATAGCGACGGTTTTTGGAACTTTTAATGACGGTTTAACACTAAAGAATCGACATTTTAATTATCTTTAGTGGCGGTTTTTGTAAACGAAACCGACATGATAAATACCTTTCCCGACGGTTTTGTAGCTATAGTGGCGGTTTTAGAACATTTAACGACGGTTGTAAAACAAACAAACGTCGTGTTATATTAGTCTATAACGATGGTTTTATATAACAACCGCCACAATAAGAAAGTTATAGCGACGGTTGTAAAAATTTTATACGACGGTTGTAAACTTTATACGACGCCGCGATATACGACGCACCCTAAACCTCTCAAAACCGCCACAAAAGGTCATTTATGACCGCCACCGTAGGGGTGTTTTCTACTAGTGACTACTTCTATTTTGAAAGTCGATATAAATTTTCAAACATCAACAAAATGTTAATAGGTACTCATTTTATTATCTTCACACAATTCAACTTATCCCTTAGATTATCAACATTCTCTAAATCAGTAACAAACGTTCATTTAAGACAAACAAAAAATCACAATTAACAGAATTGGGAAAGCAAAATCAAGCACACCCATAAAAATCCAATCGAAATCCTAAGCTTTACACAAACAATTTACATAAGGAACTTAAAATTTAAACTTTGCAAGGGGATATTTGATGACGATGTGACATATTTGCCGATATATAAATGAGTTTAATTGTAACCTTACCCGCCGATGTTTTATATTCAGAGAACACATAACCATGAACTAATTAGCCTAATTTCTAAACAAAATTCCAAAAATCAAGACATTGTTAATGACATTATATCAGTAAAGAAGATGGGAACAACCTGATGACAAACTAAACAGTCGTCGTCGCCGCACTGCCCTCGGACGCTAATTCGCCGCACTGCCCTCGGACGCTAATCCCAGTATTTTTGGTGGCATAGTTGTCCCATCATCAAAATTAGGGTTTAAAGAAAACAAATATGGAGATAGACAAAAAAAAGGAAGGTATGGATATCAGAGAGGATCAGATGAATGGTTTAGGAGGAAAATATATGGAAATAGAAAGGAAAATGAAGGAATGAGAGGTGATCTGAGAGGCGAGAGGCGAGGGCGAGGTTTTAGGGGAGGATGTTGAGATAAGAGAGTGTTGAGAGGAAAAATAATTGAGGCCAGACTTCAGATGTAAACACAAATAATTGAGGGATAAAGCGCCGAGTTTTGATGGCAAAATGTTTAAAGTGACGTGGTTGGTTACTATTCATTGTGAATAGTAACATGTGTTATTCATATTTTAGTAAGGGAGGAGATTAGTAAGGGAGGAGATGAACATGTCTTTTATATTACTTGTTTTAACCAACTTGTTTTTACAATGTACTCCTTTTAAAAAGTTAACATTTAGACAACTTAGTAGTGATATATAGTGCAATGACTCTTCTCAAAGGATTGGTAATATATTCCAAATTCTCTATTGTATATTATACTCCCTAGGTAGTAGTAGTAGTTGTAGTTGTTCTATGAAAGTCAAATACACATATACTATTATATTGTTCTATGAAAGTCAAATAGACATATATGATTATATTGTTCTATGAAAGTCAAATACACATATACTATTATATACTAACTTTTATCTCCTCTATTTTTATATGATGTGCCCATTTATTGAATATATAAGTGGAGTATTTTAATAAAATGGGTACGTCATATAAAAATGGAGGAAGTATCATTTTTTTGGCGTTGGAAATGAGTGCTTTTGCTACTTAAAGTTGATTTTGTGTGAAAGAGTATGACGGTGTAACTTTATATAAAAAGAATTGTAAAACAGACTAAAATATAACGATATTAATGGTCAAGCGTAGGTAATTTGTAGCATAGATAAGTATAGTTACTCCGTATTTCAATAGAGATTCATGACTTTGATTTGGATTACATTTGATTTGGAGTCACAGAGTTTGGTCAACTTTTTTTTCTTTTGGTTTGGTAGTTATTAGAGGTGATCGTTTGCGGGTTTGGACCGGACATGGGCCAGGTGTAATACTCCGTATTTTATTTGAGTATTTATTTATTTATGTTAATTTTATTAGATTTCGATGTCGATGGGTTATAATAAAAGCGATATAATATCGGTGGACGAGGTGTTTTACGCTTTGTTTTTATAATCGCATAAGTAGATATTTAACGGAACCATGATTAAATTATATTATGTGGGTATGGGAGTGCGTGATGGGTTGATCAAAGCCTGGATAACCGAGTCATTGGGCCTAGGGTTGCGTGCCTAAGCCCTAGCCCACACACACGATTATTTCACTTATTTCAGAAATTCTGAAATCCATGCCCAGCCGACCTATTTATACACACCTTTAAGGTTTTGTTTTGACCTAACAACACACAACGACACACACACCTTACTGCCACCATAGCCGAGAACACCAGGAGAGGGTTTACACGGTGGTTGGAGGTTCCTAAGAGGGCTCGAATACCCAGGAAATAGGGTATGCTCATCATAGTTTTGTTTTTACTTTATTTCTTTTGGTTTTGATTCGTTGTTTTTAATCACATAATCTATGTTATAAGTTCTGATAATCGCATAAAACTAATATATGGTATGTATTAATCAAGTTTCGTCCATAGTAATGACATATCCAACGACCTAAGGCTAATTTATAAGGAGTCTCGTCACTGGTGTCAAACCGTTGTTTTCGTTTTTCCAGAACAGCGTTTATGCGCGTCTTTTTAATCTGTTTTTCGAGTCAGTTCTGTTTATGGTCTGATATGGGTCTTTGAGTGTTGAGATAGGAGGTAGTCCGGAGGTTAGTATGATGGTAAGCACGGTGGTTAGTGGTGGTTGTTTATGGTTTTACAGCAGGTTTTGTCAAGTGTGTACAAACGCGGGTTTTCGGGTTTGATGGGGGTGCTGGGTTGTCGACGAGTTTACCGGTGGTCGTTAAGGTGGCGACGGCCACCACTGACTTCCCTGGAACCACCGTGGCTCATAGGCGAGCCTGGTGGTGCCACAAGTGAAGCCAGTGGTGGTGGTTGGTGCCTAGGGTGGTGTTTGTCAAGGCTGTCGGCAGGTTGTTAGTTCGGGTCTGTTGCGTGTTTTAACGAATTTCGCGTGTTTATGCTTCTGGGTTTGGTTGTCGTACTCCTGTTTGCTAATTCTAATCATTATGGTCATCATTGCTAATCATGAATATTATTATTATTATTATTATTATTATTATTATGGTTACTTATTTATTAATTAGAAAGGTGTGGTAGTATTATGTTGGTACCTTGTTTGGCTTTATGAATACCATTAGTGTTGAGTGATGATATTTTGTTAAGTATTTTAATTATATTGTATTGTGCTATGGTAGCATTACTAGTGTTGCGATATTAATTTAGTAATAATCGATTAAGTGATCATATGCTATATTTAGTAAGTTTATTTTTAGAAAGCCTATTTATAGTAAGTCTATTTTTGGTAAGTCCATATTTAGTAAGTTATAATTAGTTAATAACATGTGTTGCACGAGTAGAATTTAATATTATATAATAAATATAGGACGGAATTCGAGGTGGAATACTACTAGGCGGTGACTGCTTATTTCAGACTTGCTTTTCCAGGTAGGATACACTTATGCTTTTACTGTGATGTGTTATTATTGGATGTGGTGATTGATTGTGATGGGTGCAAGTATGGTTTCTTTTAAACATGAGGTTTATTATTTGAGTATTTTATTATCATATTCATGAGCATGCATATGCATTGGTTACTGAGATATTGTGAATCAGATAGTGTTCTGATATAAAGCCCAGGTTGGTTCTGCAGACCAGGCCTGGTGTCTTATCAGCTTTTGAGCTGGTGTTCGGCGACGGCCGATTATAGTCTGCCGGGAGGTTCGGTATGGCTGGGTGTTTCGGGATTGAGATTGAGATTGTGATTGAGCTCGAGCATGACATAAGCATTTGCATATCATTGTTTTGTTGCATTATTATTTATTATTATTGTGTTATCCTACTCAACCGCGAGGTTGACAGTGTATTCGTGTTCATCTACAATGATCCGGAATGGGGAGTAGATCTTTCAGGTCAGAGACAGGTGGACTAGGACTGGGCATGGAAGAGAGACATGGACTAGACCTACCTAGTTGCTAGATCACTTAGTTTTTCTCAGTTGAACATTTATTTACATTCAGTTGTTTTGGAAGTCATGTGGACTATGCCTTGTAATAGACTTCAGTTTAACTTTTATAATTTAAAGTACTGTGTTTCTTTCACTATGACCATCTACTACCCTGGTCATCCAGGATGGTAACAGTCCTATTTACTCTGGAAGTCCTAGTTCAGGCTCCTAGGTAAATGAGAGTGTTACACCAGGCCACCTTGAGAAAAAAGTGCCCGGCGGGCCAATTTTTTCATGTCCGTGCCCGCTAAACGATTTTGTTGAAGTTGTCCGTACCTGTCCGTTATAAGTTGGCGGGCCTACTCATGGGCCATCGGGCTTTTAAACATAAGAGTCACGAACTTAAAAATGATGTACAAATATCTCAAAAATCCCAACATTGAAAATATTTATACAACAAGAAAGTGTGTTATGCTCATATTGGTTCATAAGCATAACGAAGAGGGCAAAAAATGTAAAAAACGAGTAAGTTTATGGGTGAATTTCTCATTTCATTATTATTTTTCGTTATTAATTTATTTGGGTATGGATTACTACATGGACTATTGGACTTAATAGTTAATTAGTTTAGTAAATAATATACAGAAAGTAAAAATTACATTATGAGCTTTAGCGGGCCTAACGGGTTGTCCGCGAACATTTTTACTTAGTCCATACCCGCCCATTAATTTAACGGGCCGAGTTTTCCTTGTCCATTAACCATTTACTTTAATATTTTTCGTGACCAAGCCCGCTCAAATAGCGGGCCGAACGGGCCTGACTGGACGGGCTAGCCCGGACATGATCAGCTCTAGTAGTTATATAAAAGTATAGGTACTGACGTTATAGTAAGACTTCTAAACGTGACAAATTTACATTATCTTTTAATATAATTTTCTAGTCTTGTAAAATATTAGATTTAATTTTAAGCTATTTAAAAAAAAATTAAATTGTATTTTAATATTATTAAGTAGTTTATAAATCTTAAACTCTCTAAACTCTCTTAAAAAGTTCATCTTTTAAATATATAATAACAAATAAATTCTTACCCGGATTCTTTGATGGGTAATATAATAATGTAGTAGTTATTATAAAAATAAAAATTCATTTCACACTTTATATCAAATGTTTTATCTACTTAAAATAAATTGTATTTATTTATTAAGAATAAACAATAACTAATGTAATCGCATCTAAAAGTTCTTAGCAATTGGCCATCTTATATAAATTTAATCTTAAATAGAAGCCTAAAAAATCTATCTATGTACGTGATATAACTATTATGGGCATGTAATAAAATAATGTACCAGAAAAAAGTTTTGTTAGCATGAAATTCTTTGTAAATTAACAACCATGATCGGAACGTTAATAAAAGGACACTATTTTTTTTCTTAACGTCTAATTTGATCAACTTATCCTCTTCTAGTCTTCTATCATTCAATTTGGTTATAAAATTATTCTCACCTTTTATTCAACATTTTTTAATAAAAAATCATGAACTTCTTTTATAGTAGCTTTATTGATGACGTCAAATAATATTAGTGCGTGTTGTATTTGTACATATTTGCTTTGCCTTGAATAAGGTCTCTTTGACATTATATATATATATATATATATATATATATATATATATATATATATATATATATATATATATATATATATATATATATATATATAGAGAGAGAGAGAGAGAGAGAGAGAGAGAGAGAGAGAGAGAGAGAGAGAGAGAGAGAGAGAGAGAGAGAGAGAGAGAGAGAGAGAGAGAGAGAGAGAGAGAGAGAGAGAGAGAGAGAGAGAGAGAGAGAGAGAGAGGCGGGATCCGGTGAGTCCACCTAGCTAAATATTTGAGTTCATGAGTCCATTTAGAGTATCACAAGTTGTATTAAAACATATCACGTTTTTCTTACACTACAAAATCTACAATATCACAACCTTTTCAATATAATATCACAGCAAACAATATCACGCACTATATAAAACAATATCACGAAATTTTTTTCCAAAACTTTTTTTCCCGAAAGTTTTTATCAAAAGATTTTTTTTCAATATTTTTTCTCGATTTTTTTTTTTTTTTTTGTGATATTATTTTGAAAAACCGGTGATATTGTATTGAGTAACTTGTGATATTGTAGTGAAAAAATTGAAAAAATTTTTGGAGAAAAAACGCCTTTTGTTAAACAATATCACGCACTATATTAAACAATATCACGAAATTTTTTCAAGAACTTTTTTCCCGCAAATATTTTTTTTCGATTTTTTTTTTTCAATTTTTTCTCTCGAATTTTTTTTCCGAAATATTTTTTTCTCGAATTTTTTTTTTGTGATATTATTTTGAAGAACCGGTGATATTGTATTGAGTAACTTGTGCTATTGTAATGAAAAAAAAACGAAAAAAAACGCCTTTTGTTAAACAATATCACGCACTATATTAAACAATATCACGAAATTTTTTCAAGAACTTTTTTTCCAATTTTTTTTTTTCAATTTTTTCTCTCGAAATTTTTTTCCGAAATTTTTTTGTCTCGAATTTTTTTTGGTGATATTATTTTGAAGAACCGGTGATATTGTATTGAGTAACTTGTGATATTGTAATGAAAAAAAATTCGAGAAAAAACGCATTTTTATTAAAAAAACTTGTTTGTTTTAAAAAAAAATGCATACTGAAAAAGGAAATTTTTTTAATAAAGAAAATGTCATTTTAAAAAAAAAGGCAAAAAAAAAGTAATATTCAAAAAGAAAAAACAAAAAAAGGAAAAAAATTTGATATTGAAAAAACGTGATACTTTTTTATATAACTTATGATATCATTGTTAGACTCATGGACTCAAATATTTAAGGTGGACTAATGTGATCCCAACTCTATATATATATGGGATCATGTAAGTATGAGTTACATATTTGAGTAATGAGTATTAGTGAAAGAAAGAGGGAATATTACGCGAAAAAAAAAACAGGCTGGTAGGGGGCTCGAACCTCTGACCTTGAGGTTAAGAGTCGCGCGGAAAAAAATGGCTGGTAGGGGGCTCGGACCTCTAACCTTGAGGTTAGGATTTAGACAATTTACCAACTAAGCTATTCAAAATAATTGATAATTATAACTTCAGTGATATAAATAACCAGTAATATTTAAAGTTGAAAAGTCACAACAATATTCTTTTCTTATATAAATATTCGTTAATTATATAATTATTTCTTTTCATTTTTTTTTGTTTTTTTATGTACCACGTTTAATTGTATTTTTTTTCGGTATCATTTTTTTAAAATTTTTTTTTTTTAATATCACGTTTTTTTTAATAACAGGTTGTTTATTGTAAGTTGTGATATTGTTTACACATACACAATAATCATGTTACTCAATATCACAATATAGTAACAACAATATCACTACATACTGAAAACAATATCACAACATATTGAAAACAATATCACTACATACTGAAAACAATATCACAACATACTGAAAATAATATCACTACATACTGAAAACAATATCACTACATACTGAAAACAATATCACAATATACTAACAACAATATCACTACATACTGAAAATAATATCACTACATACTGAAAACAATATCACAATATACTAACAACAATATCACTACATACTGAAAACAATATCACTACATACTAAAAACAATATCACTACATACTAAAAAAAATATCACAACTTCCAATAAACAATGTCTTATTAAAAAAACGTGATACTAAAAAAACTTGTTTAAAAAAATGATACCGAGAAAAAACACAATTAAACGTAATACATAAAAAAAACAAAAGCAAAAAATAAGAAAAGAAATATTTATATAATTAACGAATATTTATACTAGAAATGTGTAACTTTTGCACTTTAAGTAATTAACGAATATATAAATTACTGAAATATTATTCATCAAGTAAGCTAGAGTAGCTTAGTTGGTAAGTGTAGGTGATTGTCGACCCGAAGGTCAGGGGTTCATATATTGTTCGTAATTTAAGTGTAATTACCGGCTAATTTTTGCGTATTTTGGGTTTGGTTTAAAGACGGGCAAACTTATAAATAATAAAGCTAGTTCGGGAAGTACGACAAGTTCGCAGTATAGTTGCGGGGAAACTTTGGCGCCAAAGCATTTATCAGAATTAAACAGATTTTGGCAATTGATTTTGAAGAGTTGTAACTCTTCAGAATCTGACTTAGGCCCTGTTTTTTCTGGCTTAATTTCAGCTCCTTTCAATTTTGTTTGGTTGTATTCCGTTAAGTTTTATTTACGTTCAATCAATTATTTTCAATTAATCTCTTAACAAAAGTAACTTTTAATTCAACTAAATTCACTCCACCTCAGTTTCACTCATTTTAGTTCAATTAAGTTCTACTCCAATTTATTCAATTCAGCTCGTTTCAGCCGAAAAGAACATGGCCTCAATGCCTTCCCTTTTCCCTTCATTTGTCTATATATATGATAGATAAATGGTTCAGTTTTTCTTAAGAAAAAATTACTGAAATCAATCTTCTTGAACATAGAAAAACGAATTACACATAAAAGCTTCGAAATTACATCTCTGTTTTCTTGCCAAAAACCGAGGAACACCGTCTTATCTTTGTAGAAAATTCGGAACATCCTAGGCACTGGTATACGGGACGAATTGTTCTATAAGGACTGCGTAGCGATTCGATGTTGTTTTCATTGTTTCTTTGACAGTATATCACTAGCAATCTTATAGAACAATTTTAATATACTGGAAGATGTCGACAGTGAAAGGTATGACAGAGAAGATTAACAAGTTAGAGAAATTCGAAGGTGTGAATTTTAGGAGATGGCAGAAAAGATGCATTTTCTTCTTACGACTCTGAAAGTGGTGTACATTCTGAGCACTCCTGCCCCAGAAGTGGATGATAACAGTACTATAGAGGATTTAAGGAAAAGGAAAAAGTGGGATAATGACGATTATATATGCAGATGCCACATCCTAAATGGTATGTCTGACTCCCTGTTTGATATTTATCAGAATATAGGAAGTGCAAAAGAATTATGGGATATGTTAGAGTCTAAATATATTGATGAAGATGCTTCGAGCAAAAAGTTTCTGGTCGGTAATTTTATGAACTAGAAGATGATTGATAGTAGACCTGTTATGGAACAATACAATGAACTTTTACGTATTTTGGGGAAATTTTCTCAACATAAGATGGAGATGCCAGAGTCTATTTCTGTGTCGATAAACTTCCACCATAGTGGAAGGACTTTAAGTATTCTTTAAAGCACAAGAAAGAGGAGATGACTCTTGTCGATCTCGTTAAAACTCTGCGTATTGAGAAATCCTTAAGAGATCAGGAATCTTGGAGAAGTGATACAGGAAAAACATTTGTTAATATGATGGAGCATGGTGAAAGTTCCAATTCCGAGAAGAGGGGTACTAAACGATTCGAACAAAAAGTCGAAGAAGGAATGTTGGATTTGTGGTAAAAGTGGTCACTTCAAACGTGATTGTCGATATGGGAAACAGGGAGGAGCAGTAAAGGCAAACAAAGGAAAATGGCAGAAGGATCAGGGGTCTAAGCAGGGGCGGATCTAGGATTTTCGTTTCGGGATGGCACATTTTTTTTCTTCCCGTAATTAGTAGGGAAAAAAAGAGAAGTTTGGTGAAATAAAGCAAGTTTTTGTAAAAAATCTCTCTTATGGGATTTGAACCTCCAACCTCACCAAACTAATAACATATAGCCACTTTTAACCACTAAGCCCAACACATTTTCGTGAAATTTATGTCAATTTTTTTTTTTATTTTTATGTTAGGGGGTGGCACTTGCCAACCCTATCCACCCCCCAAATCCGCCACTAGGTCTAAGGACCAAGGTCCTTCCCAAAAGCAAGGTACGGATTTTGTTCGTGATTTCCTTTATGACGAAAATTATATTCCATATATTTCTGAAGCATTATTTATGCAGGATGATGCCGTAGCATTGTGGATTGACTCGGGAGCCACAAAACACGTATGCAAAAATCGTGGATGGTTCACAAAGTATGTTCCCGCTGAAGATGGGGACATAATCTATAACGGGAACGAGTCAACCGCTCCAATTCTCGGAAGAGGCGAAGTTGTATTGTTGTTTAGTTCTGAAAAGTCTATTTGTCTTAAGAATGTATTACATGTACCTAGTGTTCATAAAAACTTAGTATCTAGTGGGCAATTATTTAAGTGTGGGTATAAACAAGTTATGGAATCAGATAGATATGTATTATCTAGGTGTGGTTTGTTTATAGGTTTCAGTTATTTAAATAACGGTATGTTTATGTTAAACCTTAAGTATGATCATGTAAATAATTTGAATAATGATTGTATGAAAGTTAATAGTGCTTTGGTTTGTTCCGATGTTAATTCATCTTCTTTATGGCATGCTCGTTTAGGCCACGCTCATTATAAACGTTTATAGTTAATGTCTAAGTATGATTTGATTCCGCCTTTTGATATGAATACAAAGAAATGTAATTTTTGTAAGTTAAAAAAAATTACAAGGCAACCTTTTCCGGGTGTAAAACGAACTTCTACGTTGTTGGAACTTATTCATAGTGACTTATGTGACTATCATTCTACTCCATCTTTAGGTAATAAACATTAATTAGTAACTTTCATTGATGATTGTACTCGGTTTTGCTATTTATATTTATTACATACTAAAGATGAGGCTGTGAGTAAGTTTATTCTTTTTAAGAATGAAGTAGAGTTACAAAAATCTTCTTTAATTAAGAAGATGCGATCAGATAGGGGAGGAGAATACTATGATCCTGCCGATTTCGGTTCATGTGGGATAATACAAGAGGTAACCGCTCCGTATACACCACAACAAAATGGTATATCGGAACGGAAAAACAGAACT
Source organism: Silene conica (assembly GCA_029255685.2). NCBI lineage: Eukaryota > Viridiplantae > Streptophyta > Magnoliopsida > Caryophyllales > Caryophyllaceae > Silene > Silene conica. Next base: position 25,992,551 of record CM055313.2, on the reverse strand, counting down.
CTTAAAGAAATGGTTAATACCATGTTGTCTTACTCGGGTCTAAGTAAAGGATTTTGGGGAGAAGCCATGTTAACGGCTTGCTATTGATTAAATAGGGTCCCAAATAAACAAAATAAAATTACTCCTTATGAACTATGGTATAAAAAGAAACCAAACTTGAATTATCTTCGAGTTTGGGGATGTCGGGCTATCGTTAGATTACCCGATCCTAAGATAAAAACTTGGGAGAAAGTGGAATTGACTGCATTTTTATTGGATATGCTATGCATTCCAAGGCTTACCGATTCTATGTAATAGAACCAAATGATGCAGTGTCAATACACACTGTTATAGAATCTCGAGATGCTATCTTTGATGAAATACGATTTTCTTCTATACCAAGGTCGAGTATGTTAACTCCAACTAATGTTGAAGTGGAAGGCAACAAAGTTGTTGAACCTAATCAGGTTGTAGAAACTCACAAAACTACCCCTGAACTTCGTAGAGGAAAAAGGATAAGAAAAAAGAAATCATTTGGAGACGATTTTCAACTTTACTTGGTTAAAGGCTCCAGGGATGAAATAGGATTCCAATATTCATATTGCTATCATTTAGATGAGGATCCTAGAACATTCAATGAGGCTATGAAATCTCATGATGCTTCTTTTTGGAAAGAAGCAATAAATGATGAAATGGACTCAATTATCGGAAATAATACCTGGGTTTTAGACGATCTCCCTTGTGGTTGCAAACCTTTGGGTTGCAAATGGATTTTCAAAAGGAAAATGAAGGTGGATGGCACGATTGACAAATATAAAGCTCAATTAGTCATCCAAGGCTTTCGGCAAAAACAAGGTATTGATTATTTTGATACATATGCGCCAGTCGCTCGTATCTCCACTATTAGGTTGTTAATTGCATTAGCTGCCATTAACAATCTAGTGATCCATTAAATGGATGTTAAGACTGCATTCTTAAATGGGGATTATTTAGACGATGAAATTTATATGAAACAGCCAAAAGGCGTTGTTATGCGGGGTAATGAGCATAAGGTATGCAAGTTAATTAAATCATTATATGGACTTAAACAAGCTCCTAAACAATGGCATCATAAATTTGATGAAACAGTTTTGTCTAACGGTTTTAAGCTTAATCAGTCAGACAAATGTGTATATAGAAAATTTGATAATGCTGGTAATGGCGTAATCATATGTCTATATGTCGATGATATGTTGATATTTGGTACTAGCCAAAATCAAGTAGATTTTTGTAAAGAATTTTTGTCTTCTAAATTTGCAATGAAGGATATTGGGGTAGCTGATGTGATTCTTGGAATCAAAATAAAACGGAGTGACAAAAAAATTTCGTTGACTCAATCTCACTATATTGAGAAAGTATTGAACAACTTTAATTGTCATAATAGTACTCCAGCTTCAATTCCCATGGAACCTGGTTTGAAACTTGTACCAAATACAGACTTACCTGTTTCACAGCTCGAGTATTCTCGAGTAATTGGATGTCTAATGTATGCTATGACATGCACTAGACATGATATAGCTTTTGCAGTAGGCAAGCTTAGCCGATACACGAAAAATCCTGGTACTCTTCACTGGCAAGCTATAAATCGTGTATTGAGGTATCTTAAAGCTACCCAAAGCTTTGGATTACCATATGTGGGTAATCCTTCGGTTCTAGAAGGATATTCTAATGCTAGCTGGATTAGTAATACTGAGGATCATTCTTCAACAAGTGGCTGGGTGTTTTTGCTTGGGGGAGGTGCCATATCTTGGGCATCTAAAAAGCAAACATGCATTCTAGGTTCAACCATGGAGTCAGAATTTATTGCCTTGGCATCAGCCGGAAAAGAGGCAGAGTGGCTAAGAAATTTAGTGTACGAGATTCCATTATGGCCAAAACCAATCTCACCCATAGCTATACATTGTGATAGTGCAGCTACACTATCTAAAGCATATAGTCAAGTTTACAATGGTAAATCTAGACACTTGGGTGTCAGACATAGCTCAGCACGTGAGCTAATAACTGATGGAGTAATATCAGTTATTTTTGTGAGATCTCAGAATAATTTAGCCGATCATTTGACCAAGGCATTGGCTAAGGACTTAGTTATAAAGTCAGTTGACGGGATGGGTCTAAAACTCGTATAAATCTTTTGCATTAGGATACCCAATTTCCCTCTAAAACGACTTTAGAGGCGGAATTCAATGTGGAAGGCCTATTGCTTAAAGATTGGAACACATAATTTATATACCGAAAGTATGTGTTTGAACCTGCATGTTGTAAGGTTAGAGTTTAACTTCTTAATTAATCTTTTGAAAAAGTGTGCTTGCAGGAACACGATGAAAAGAATCAACCTATGTGAACATGAAGTAAGCCGCTTCAAGGGAGTTTGGTTCCTCAAATGTTCATGAATAGATATAGGACACTAGGCTTGTAAATAAGTGCCGGTTATTTGTAACTTTTGGAGTAAAATTAAGTTATATGTGAGTTATCTTCATGTATTCAATATGTGTAAAAGGATTCAATGCTTAGTCACACCCTAATACTCGAATATTTGGAATGTATAATTTCACTAAGTGAAAATTCAATCTTCGTGACATTTTCATTTATGCATAAATTGGTACATTTATTTGGATTACTTATATTTTAACCTAGAATTACGCTTAAATGGGGGAGGAATGTTGGTAATTTAAGTGTAATTACCGGTTCATTTTTGTGTATTTTGGGTTTGGTTCAAAGACGGGCAAACTTATAAATAATAAAGCTAGTTCGGGAAGTACGGAGTGTACACTAGTCTATTGTTTACAAATTCGCAGTATAGTTGCGGGGAAACTTTGGCGCCAAAGCATTTATCAGAATAAAACAGATTTTGGCGGTTGATTTTGAAGAGTTGTAATTCTTCAGAATCTGACTAAATCCCTTCCCCTTTCCCTTCATTTGTCTATATATATATGATAGATAAATGGTTCAGTTTTTCTTAAGAAACAATTACTGAAATCAATCTTCTTGAACATAGAAAAACGAATCACACATAAAAGTTTCGAAATTACATCTCTGTTTTCTTGCCAAAAACCGAGGAACACCGTGTTATCTCTGTAGAAAATTTGGAACATCCCAAGCACTGGTATGCAGGACGAATTGTTCTATGAGGACAGCGTAGCAATTCGTTGTTATTTTCATTGTTTTCATTTTTTTGACAGTATATCACTAACATATGTGCCATTATTAGTTTTATACACAAATTTACATGTTAAAGCAATGTGTATGGATTATTTGTTCCATGATGAGATGTAGTAATACACAAAAGTTACGTGACTACATATTTTAGAATGTTTTTTTTTCGTATTCATATATATATCGCATGATCATCTTTAATCCGTTTTAAACATAAAATGTTTATCCTTGTCCGAAATGAGAATTAGTCTTAATACGTCTACTAATTGTGCGGCATTGTTCTTTGGTTGAACAAAAAAAGGCTTCAAAGCATGCCAAAGTTAGCTTGTTCATAAATCATTAGTATGTACTCCCTCAGTTTACCAAAAAAAAAAATGTACTCCCTCAAACAAAACAAATATCTATGCTAATGAGTTCTAATATGGAGTGTTAACCAGTTATGTTTTGACAACCCAAGAAATGCAATCAGAACCATTATTATAATACTATCATATGATGAATTTATTCGATTATAGTTGTAGCACACAAAAATAAGACAAAACTAACTTTTAACTAATTTGGACAAATATATTTATCATTTTAGGTAATTCATCACACAAAAATAAAAAAATCACTTACACGACCAAGGCAACTGCTAATTTTTGTTGTTCTAATCCCTTTTGAGTTTTAATTCTCATCATTCTGCTTCAAATAATAATGATGAAAATATTAGAATCTCAAATATTAGTTAATACCTAAGAATATAACTAAAAGAAAAAACTTATATGCATACAAATATTATAATATAATCATAATAACAATAAGCATGAAAAAAAAGTTAAATTTATATTGCGTAGGGAACCACATAGTAAAATGAATCATGAATTGGACGTTTGAAAGTTATTTTAATACATACAAAGAGCCGGTTATTCTTTTCCATTGAAATACAAACTCCGGAAATAGATATAGACATATAGTCATATAGTTGGCAATGTCAATTAACAAGCTACCACTTTTCTTATGATAAACATAGTTTAGACAAACAAACTCAAATTCTAAGAGCATTAGCAATGGTAGTTTTTGAGTTGAGTTCTTATCAACGAACGAACCATCCTTCATTGTTGAACCTTGTTTGCGACTAGTTTGTTCTCATTGGTTTTTACATAAGAACTAGTTCTCTGTGAATGAAACAAAAGCAAGGGAGAAAGGTGGAAAGTATGCGTGAGAAACAATCATAGAGAATATAGAGAAAAAGTTGGAGAGTACATCTCAAACCCATGTTAAGAGAGTAGTTATGAAAACCATGTGGGCCATACCCACTAACTCTTTTTTTTTATTATTTTGACACAAATTTCTCAACTCAACTCATCTAACATTGTGTTTTTCATTTTAAATTTAGAATTTAGGATTTATTAATTTTTTTTTATTATGTTATATTATTTATCTATAAATATCAAACCTTAATTTCATAAAAAAATGCACAAATTTCTACTTTCCAACTCAACTCAACTCAACCCAACTCAACTAAATTTGTTTTTTTTTTCTTTTTAAATTTATCATTTTAAATTTATTAAATTTTTTTAATATGTTATATTATTTATCTATAAATATCAAACCTTAGTTTCATAAAAAAAATGCACAAATTTCTACTTTCCAACTCAACTCAACTAAACTCAACTAAATTTTTTTTTTCTTTTTAAATTTAGCATTTTAAATTTATTATATTTTTTTAATATGTTATATTATTTATCTATAAATATCAAACCTTAGTTTCATAAAAAAATGCACAAATTTATACTTTCCAACTCAACTCAACTCAACTAAATTTGTTTTTTTTTTTCTTTTTAAATTTAGCATTTTATAGTTTGTCATATGTAAGAATATAATTATTTATGTCATGATTGGTTTTTATGTTTTAGAAATTAAAGTTATAAAAGTTATTAAATAATTAATTACAAAATATTTTTATAATGTCTTTTTTTATGGTTGGTTAAATAGATAATGGATTGTGGGTCCCATTTAAGAACAAGGGAAGAACATTTGTCATTGTTGTGAGTAGTTCTTAAAATGTTGAGCTTAGTTTTAAGTGACGTGGCGTATATGTGGCAAAGAACAAACCAATTCTTGATTTGTCCATTGCTAATGCTCTAACTAAATATTATCTTAATGTTAAAAATATGAATTAATATTAAGTGAAATCTTTTCACAAAATAATCAAATTTGTTTTAAATGTCTAAATATTGATCTTGATATAAAAAACGTGTAGTAGTGGTACAATTCATGTTCATTAATATTTTTAAGAGTAACAATTGGGTTATGAGGAATGTGTAGAACATCATATTCTAATGTTCTTTTCTAGATAATGTTTTTTATTTTTTCCTTTATTAATATAGAAGATAGATAGATATTGATTATGATAGGTATATAGTTATACAATTTAAGTAGAGATACAATTCTCTAAGACTCCTATAAAAACCTACTTCTTAATTGAAATAATATTCTATATTTTATTTTAATATTTGATTTATAATTTTCTTTTTATCATATAATAATTATAGTTACTTAAATAATTCACAAAATTTAAACCAATAAAACGCTCAAAAAGTTCCTCTTTTAAGTATATACTAGATTTCATGCCCGGGCGTTGCCCAGGTAATATCTTGACATAGTTTCAAAGTAATTATCGTAACAATTAATCTTCTAAAAATACTTAGTATAATAGGCATATATATATATAGATAATAATTGAAGTATGATTGTTTTTTATGGCTAATGAAACATCAGATGTATCATCATCGGAACAACATGGAATGTTGAAAGTGCATGAAACTCCAATAAAAACCTAAAACATGTACCTGCAAATCAATGGTCTTAGAAAGACACTTACATATTACGCATCACTGTCAAAATAATATTTTAAGCACATATATTTTTATAATAACTTCTATACTTTTCATTTGAGTATCATCTTGAAGAAATTTTTTATCCAATATTTCTAATATATGAAGATAGTTGAAGCTCGTATTCTTTTAACATTAACTCGTATTTTTTTTACATTAGATCATATTCTTTTTACTTTAGCTCATATTCTTATCTTAATAGCTCGTATTCTTATTTTATTAGCTCGTATACTTTTTACATTAGCTCGTATTCTTATCTTATGAGCCCGTATTTTTCTTACATTAGCTCACATTTTTTATATTAGTCTGTATTCCTATATGCTCGTATTTGTAAGTTCTTGATCCTCTTATATGCTCGTATGTTTTTTTTACATTAGCTCGTATTCTTATCTTAATAGCTTGTATTTTTTTACATTAACTTGTATTCTTAGCTTAATATCTTTATTAGCTCGCATTCTTTCATTAATAGCTCGCCTTTTTATGTGCCCCTATTTTTTAGTTCCCGATTCTCTTAAGTTCTTATTCCTTTTACATTAGCTCGTATTTCTTATATATTCGTATTTTGTAGCTCGTATTCTTTTAAAAGTGCCTATTCTATCATGAAATTTGACGTATTGCAAATCTGGTTCTATTTTTTTAGCTAGAGAAGTATTTCAATTAGCTCGTGTTTTCGTATTCTATTTATATTAGCTCGTATTCTCATCTTAATAGGCCTAATCTTATGTGCTGTATATTTAAGTCGGTTATCTTTTAACCTCGTATTCGTATTCATTTGTGCTCATATTTTGAAGCTCTTCTTATGTTAATAGCTCGTATTGTTTTTTCATTAGCTCGTATTCATTTGTGCTTTTATTTTAAAGTTCGTCTTATCTTAATAGATCGTATGTATTGTTTTTACATTAGCTCGTATTCTTAGCTTAATAGCTCGTATTCTTTTTATATTAGTTCGTATTCTTTTTATATTAGCTCGTATTTTTAGGTTAATAACTCACATTGTTCTGTGCTCCAATTTTTTAGCTTGTGATTCTCTTAAACTCGTATTTTTTTTTTACATTAGCTCATATTTGTTTTTTCATTAGCCCGTATTCATTTGTGCTTGTATTTTGAAGCTCGTCTTATCTTAATAGATCCTATGTATTGTTTTACATTAGCTCGTATTCTTAGCTTAATAGCTCGTATTCTTTTTATATTAGCTCGTATTTTTAGGTTAATAACTCACATTGTTATGTGCTCCTATTTTTTAGTTCGTGATTCTCTTAAGCTCGTATTTTTTTTACATTAGCTCATATTCTTATGTGTTTGTATTTTGTAGCTCCTATTTTTTTTAATTATACCTCGTAAACTTAAGTACTTAATATATTTATCAATACATGTATTTATGCTTTTAATTAAATAAGAGAAGGGAAACAACAAATTATCCCATAACTCCACGGTAGCCAAAACTCTTAATTTACAATCAATTATTTTATTAACTAATTCAATAATTACCCAATTGATATTTTATTACTATTTAATTATCTTTTTATTTATATACTTAATTTATTTAACCAAAGTAATAGCCAAAGTAATCGCTCTAAAAACAATAATTATCCAACTGATCTTTTATTACTATTTAATCATCTTGTTATTTATATACTTAATTTATTTAAACAAAGTAATAACCAATGTCATCGCTCTAAAAACAATAATTATCCAACTGATATTTTATTATTATTTTATTATCATTTTATTTATATATTTAATTTATTTAACCAAAGTAATAGCAAATGAAATTGCTCTAAAACAATAACCAATGAAATCAATTATTTTGTTACCTAATTTAATAATTATCCAACTGATATTTTATTACTAATTAATTATCTTTTTATTTATATACTTCATTTATTTAACCAAATTAATATCCAATGTAATCGCTCTAAAAACAATAATTATCCAGCTGATATTTTATTACTACTTAATTATCATTTTATTTATATACTTAATTTATTTAACCAAAGTAATAGCCAATGAAATTACTCTAAAACAATAGCCAATAAAATCGCTCGAAAAGTTTCTCTTTTAAATATATATATATTGATACTAGATTTAATGCCCGTGTGATGCACGGGCTTATCCATAGTATTCTACTGAGTAAAATATACCAACTGAAAATGTTGAAACATGTATAAGTTCAAACGCTCGTAAAAACTGATTTGGTTTTAGTATTTCTGAACTAAATACACACTCACTTCTAATACTAAATTATTACAAATCTTAACTTTTTTCCTCTTTCTAACAAGGGAAACAATTTCAACGAAAAATAGTGGGTTAATCTATCTCTATAAAAGAAATAGAATTTAACTCATTCCGATTGGTTTATTGAAATAACAAAAAAAAAACTACCCACTAACTTTTACTTTGATTTAGGGTCTGTTTGGCAAAACTAGCTGAAAAGGTAGCTGAAACCTGAAAAGGTAGCTGAAACCTGAAAAGGTACCTGAAACCTGAAAAGCTACCTGAAAAGGTAGCTGGAAATTAAGACCTGAAAAGGTAGCTGATTTTTGTTAAAAATGTTTGGAAACTAGCTGAAAAGGTAGCTGATATTTAACAAAATGACGGAAAAGGACATGGTTTATTATTGATATCTTTTACGTTTTTACTATTATTCTTGTGTTATTGTCGTTGGCGGCGTTACGTTTTTACTAGGCTGAGGGCAAGGCGGGATTCACATACCAGTTCTTAAATTTTTATCTTAGATTCTTAATTTCAAGTATAAATTTAACAAGTTATAATGAAATTTTTTCAATATATTTGAAAGAGAATGAGAAAATAATTAATATATAACGATTAGGTAAAAAAATTCCAACAATACACCCTTAAAAATATATTTAAAAAACTAGGGGTGGTTATGGGTTATATTTGGGAAGTACGTAAGAGTTTTGTATTGTGTTTGATTTTGTTAATTAGCGTTATGCCGTTATACAATCGAGGGTAGAATAGGTAGATGAAAAGGAAACAGGTACCTGATTTCTCAAATGCCACCTGGAGTAGCTTTTTATTTCAGGTACTTTTTTCACTCAAATCAGGTGCTTGCCAAACACCCAAAAAAATAAGGTACCTGATTATTTTGGCAAAAAAGTCATTTCAGACAAATCAGGTACCTTATTTGCCTTGCCAAACACAGCCTTAATTTCCCTCCCTCCTAAATTTAGAATTTTCATTCCTAATTACGTAATCGATTGCAGTATTACATTTCGTCATTGTCATAAAAAACACGATACGATCAAATTATTGTTCATCGAAAATATAAATAACAGTATACAACGTTTCAATAAAATATGATATAGAACGGTCCAAAAATCAAATCCAAAAAACAAAAAATTACAAAAACGAAAAATAATTACAGTCCAAAAATTAAATTACATTATATTCTCCAATTTTCCAATCAAATCAAATATAAATTAAGATACCAAACAAAATAAAATACGATATACGACGGTCCAATATATATCAAAATTATTACGTTTTCGTCAATGTCGTAATAAAAATCATGTATAGTAGAAAAAAAAAACTGAAAATCAGCACAAAAAATAAACAAAACGGGAATTCCAACCTAAATAAACCAAAGTCAACTAAAAAATAATTCAGGTGAGGATATTACGTTTATTAATCAGGTTGCATATTAATGATTAATGATATACTAATTATAATACTAATACTAATAAAATACTGGAATAAAATACTGGAAATAAACTGAAAATCTGAAAATTATATTTTATTATGCTAAAAAAACTGCAAATTAATCTTATTCATGTAGATCTACTCCTAAGAGATTGAGACGATATTGATAATAATCAAATAATTGACAGTTATAAAGAACACACAAGTAGGTAATAAAAAACACGGGATCAATATTTCTAATAAAAAATCCATTAATTCTGAAACAATAACAAATAAAATTTGGCTTTTACATTAGTAATGAAATAGGTCGGACTTTATAGCAAAAAAATGGTTTATTTTAGTAATTCATGATTTATAATAATTTTTATATTATCTAATTAATTTTTATTTTGAATTATACTTGTATTAATTAGTCACATATTAATTTAAAAATAGAACCGTACATTTATTGTACGGGTATAAAACTAGTTAGGAATTAAAACACAAAAGCCCTATAGTATCTTCAAATTCTGGATATACAGTATATAATTAACATTCTTGAACAACTATATTATAAACTTGTTTGACTCTTGTAAAAGCAATAGGCTATATTATTATAATTAATGATTAATATTTGATCTCTTTTTGTTCGGCTGAAATGAGATAAATTGAATTTAACGGAACAGAGCAAAACTGAACTAAAAATTGGTGAACTAATTGAATGGAGTTATGTAATAAGAGTTAATCTAAATAAAGTCGAGCCAAGCTGAACAAAATTAAACTGAACTTATCTATATGGAAAAGTAGTTGAGCTAAACTAAACTAAAAGTTAATTTCTAAAGACACGAGCTATTTAACCTGAACTGTATGAGGATGAATTGAATTGAAATGAGTTGAAATTAAGTTAGAAAAAACATGGCTTAAGAACTAAGTTGAATTGAATTAAAATAAATTGAATAGAATTGGGTGAATCTAATATGACTTTAGTCTAATCTATTTATTCATATAGCACATAAACTATAGTTTAATCTGTTTTCGTATAGTTGAACATGAACATAGCCTGAAAGTCTTTGGTCCGATTAGTTTTTTCTTCAAAGGCTTGCAAGATGATGATAATAATTCTCCGTATTATGCTTATGCAAAAGTGATTACTTGGCGGCGTACAATAAAACACACTGTAAATTTCGAGATTTACAACTGAAATCCGAATGGATGAAAACTTTTTTAGACATAATTCAATATTTCTTCTTCATATAAAACCGTGCTTATTCCATCGTATTCATAACGATAATAATGAATAATTATCTTAACCGTAAAATACTCTTATCAATTATATGATGGATTCATATAATAAATAAATATGCGTATATATTTTACTATTTTAGGGAAGAGTGGAGGAGCACGCTCAATCTATATATAATATTAAAAGGCATGTTGAGTGCCTTATTATCAAGTATTTCAATTTTCTAGCATGTTATGATGTCACCTCACCTCACAACCAATTACGAAACTACCCTTCTACATATACATAAATTTTACTAAAATTTAGTACAATAAATGTTACATAGTGTAGTATATCATTATTATTCTTAAATTAATTGTGCATATAATATATATTTTATTAGTTAAGGATCTAATCTTTACAAATTCTAATCCAAGTTTCATATTTTTAAAATTAAAATTGACATTTTAGTTGATTGTTTTTGTACTAAAGCATGTTAATAAATTAATTAAGGTCCTAAAAGGTAAAATAAATAGGAAAAATATTATCACATGTCAACCTTGTATATGAAATCTATCTATCTATACAATATTATAAGGGATACTACATGCCACGTTGCACGTTTTCAACATATGATAAATAATTCCACACTTTTTCTTTTGTAAATTAAAATGAATTGAGAATTACCGATGCTCAAAGTTGTTATTTTTTTCCCGTCTACTTTATGATTTTGTTGACATATAATTTCATGCGTTTTCTGACATATAGTATTTTTATTTGTAGGGTTCATTCGTGTACAATTTATAAAGTATTCGTAGCACATGACAACATTATAAAATGGATGTGAGATAGTCGAAACACTAACTAAGTATCCGTCTTTCTTGAATCTTTTGATATATTTTTGTTATAATATAAATATTTGAGTTTTTGATTTTCTCCAAAGTTCATTTGGTAGTTGTATGTACAAAACAAAATTTCTTTTTTTTCCCTTTCCATGAGGTAGCAATAAGGAAAAAATATAGCGAAATATGGAATAGAGCTTACATGAAAAACTCTGTATGAAACATGCAAGAGTAGGCAAGTAGATGAGTTTGAAAGAGAAACAATTGTGCGAAAAAACGAGTCCAAACCAATCCAGTGTCCCTTTGATATTACGTAACTCATTGCATAGTGTAGTATTCTCTTAAGGGTGACCTGCAAATTAGATATAGTAACCACTTTTATATTTTTTTCATTTTTAAAAAAACTTCATTTCTTCCTTTGATATTACAATATATCGCCCGCTTTCACCTTATGATGTTCATGCGTTTTTGTCCCCGAGCTCAAAAAGCATCATTTCTCCTATCTCGCCAGACATTACTTTTAATAAAAAAAATGATGTCCATAACAAGCCCGTGATTTTCACGGGGAACAGAACTAGTTAATGTTTATATACCAATAACAAACTTACCGAATAAACAAGTAAAATTGGGTTAAATATACATTTGAGCAGATTACATATATATGACTTATGAGTGCAATTTGACTAATCCCCATCTTATAGCATACTACAAACTTATTTGCTCAAAAATTATATCCTTTTCTTTTATACTCGTATGCATCAAAACTTGTTAAAATAAATTTTGCATATCTTTAAAAATATTCTTTTACTTTTATTGAGTAGTTTTAAAAAGTTAGATAACATTCCCGTCAAAATTAAATATAGCTAGTCTCTCAATTCTTGTATACTCATACATAAATAAAATAAGATTGTAGTGATGATAAAGATAGAGTTTTATTTGAGTTGTCATATTTTATCCACTCCTATAATACATAATAATCAATAATATAATACTCCGTATTATATATCCAATCCCAATTCTTTTTCATTTGTTTATTAAAGTGACTAATAAAACTTGGACTCTCTTTAATCGCTTAAAAGAAGCTTTTTTTTTCTTAATATAGATAGATATTTATCCATTGTAACATTATTTGTTTTATTCAAATGTTTTACTAAGCTAGGCTATTTGTAATTTGAAAACTCTTATTATATTATTTAACTAATCAGGTCGCTCAAAAAAGCTTCCTTTAATAATATAAACAGATATACTAGACTTAATGCCCGTGCATTGCACGGGCCTATTTATAATGTTCTACTAGTATTTTTGCCCGTACGATGCACGGATACTAAATTAATTTGTCGTATTCATTAAATTTTCAGCATGTAAATCAAAAGTAAATGATAAGACTTTTTTTTTATATAAAAATAGTATTAGTTCGTTCTATACATTTGTTATTTTGTTAATAGAATTACCTCATTTATATTCATTTATGTCATTAATGTTACCACCAACTCGCCACAATCATCTACAATACCACACGAAAAAACCCTTCAAACCACTACTCTTACTCTTCAAACAATACATGAAATGATCCACAAACCAAAGCCACACTTATTAACCTATCATGAAATTAACATCAATGCGATTTAGTCATCTTTATTGCTACCTCAAACAACCATCTAACTCATCATCGACACTCTTTCCTAGCTTCCAATACACACCTAAAATATTCAAGTCAACCCTCTTTCACGAAACACCCGGACTTATCCCTAAATGTTAGTTCTCCCTTTGAAAAGTTCATCCATCTATCAGAAACTTAGCTAACTTCTGCTTTCAAAACCGATCTTATTTGAATGAGAAATCCTTGAAGGGGAAAACAAAAACATGCAAGTTTTTTGTTTGGTTACCAAAAGTGGTATGAGAGAAGTGTTAAGGAATGAACGGTGGATGCAACACTCGAGATGTTACATTGAAATTGGGTGTAAAATTCAAACCACGATGTTTTTTTAATCACCAAGACATAAAAGTAACCTAGTTAAACGTTAACAATACTATATTGACATGATATTTATTAACAGTTGATTACTTATTTTTTTATTTCACAAGAAAAAAACAAAATTGAGTTTTCATACCTGATATTTCAGAGATTTTTAGCCTGTATTTATATATTTGTCGGTTCTTTTTTCTCATATAATACACATTTTCAAATAAAATTTATTCATTTACTTCTCCTATCAATATCTCACGTTATCCACTTTTTCACAAATTCAACCATTTTCCACCCGACTAACCAACCAAACCCATCGAAATCAACCTTAACCAAATTCATATCCCTAAACAACTCAGCCCTACATATGAATATATTTTTCTATCTTCTAAATCACACTCGTAAATGTCAGAGAGTAATCCTACCCATGTAGTACTCTTCTCACCCACTTAACCAACTTAGCCATTAAAATCAATTGTAAAATGTATCCCTGGAAACCTCAACCTACCGACATTTATTTGTACTACTCTCACACTCTTCAACGTCGTGGAGTAACCCTACCCCCAAGACACTTACCTCCTCTCTCAAAACCTATTTATCCCCACCGCTCGAAACAATAGATATATCCAATGTAAAATCAAACCCTGCCCTATAACAATCAAAATTGAGTATGCATACATGTTAATTTAGAGATTTTTAAGCTCTTTTCATAACATCTGTACCTCTAATATTATCACATAAAATAGAATTTTGAAATAAATTTAATCTACCTATGTACTTGCTCAGCTGTTCTAATCATTCTGTAGTACATACGCAACTTCTTTCGACACTGTTTAGGTAATCCTGAACAACCCTAACCTATAGACATTTTCTTGTGCAACTTACATCAGACTTTTAAACATCGAAGAGTTACTCTATCTCCCAAAATACTTACCTCCTCCCTCGAGATCTATTTATCCCCATCCCTAAACAAATGGACATATACAATTTAAAATCAACCCCTACCTTATAAAACAATGTTACACTGCAAAGAATAAGTTGAAAATATTGAGGAAAAAAAAGAATACGGACTATAATAAACTATAATCTAATACTAATTAAAAAATAATTTTGATCTTTTTACGGCTTATTCTATCCGTCTCGAAAACACCATTTACTTGGCATTACTTTGTTGTATAAATACCTTCTAATACCCACTTGCTCTTCATCTCATTAATACAATTATTCCGCTTAACTCAGATCACCTACATCATTATGTTCTTTAATATCTATATATTTATATTTATACTCCTTAAATCGTAACTTGACAACCCAACTAACCAACTTGATCATCAGAATCATAAACTGTTTTCTTAAACATCTCTGACCAATTTGCTTGTACTACTCAAATAATACTCTTAAACGTCGAAGATTAAACCTACCCTTAAAGGCACTTACCTCCTCCCTCAAAACCTATCTACCTCCGCTCCCGTAAAAAAATATGTCATTTTATAACACAATGTCTCATTGTTAAATAATAAGGTGAAAATATGTAGGAATAAATATTGTTATTTATGAAATACCTTTAAATACCAAACACATATCATCCAGACAATTATTCCACTTCACGCACTTATCTACATCATCATTGTGGTATTTAATATTTATATTTATACTAATTAAATCCAAATTTCACATTTTTGGGTTTCTCTAAAATATAATACATTTGACATTTATCTTATTTTCTTTTTACTTAATTAAAGAAATTATCTCATTTCATTTGCATAATTAAGTACGAAAGTGCATAATATTCACTTGAATAGCAGTGCTACTCCTATACCAAAAAATAGTAGTGTTGCTCTTAATTTGGTCGAATATGATTGATCGCAAATGTTCCTTTTAGGGTAGGAATTTGTTTAGACTTGAATATTTAACTAATTTCATTTATTAGTTCCACACATTTTTAATTAAGATGGAGGTACTCATTTTAAGTTTGAATGGTCTAGTAATATGGAAAAGATAAGAACATAACGTATAAGAAAAAGTAAAAGATTTGTCTTATTACTCTTATATCCCCGTGAGACTATGTTTGACTCATTTGAATGTTAAGACGAAGACAAACTAAATTGATTCTTTTTACGCTTTTCCATTTTCATTTTTAATAGAAACGCTGAATAATATTAATAACCTTAAGCATATAAATATTAAAGAATAATGTTCTAAGATAGGAAAATTGGAAATAATTAATTATTCTAATTCTTTTCCGATTTTCATTTTTAATAAAAACGTTGAATAAAGTTAATAAACTTAAATAGTAAGTATATAAATATTGAAGAATAATAATGTTCTAAATCAAATAGCAAAATTGTAAATAGTCAGCTATTTTTTATTTTTCTAAATCTAATAGAAAAGTTGTAAATAATTTATTACTTTCTTATTTTCTAATTCCAATAGGAAAATTATAAATAGATTATTATCTAAACAACTATTTACTAATTTTCTAATTCTAATTGCATATTTTAAATAATTAATTATCTCCTAATTCTAGTAGAAAAATTGTAAATAAATCATTATTTATATATAAGTGTTTTGTAAAAGATGGAGACTACCACGTGCTTAGAAAAAAGCTTCCTTTAATTATATACATTGATTGATTGTGTATAATATATCGACTGGACAATATTTGTATAATCAAACTATATTATGATATTAGAAGTAGAACATTAATACATGCCATCGTGTCTTATGGGTAACTATTTTAGTATTCTATTTTTCATTTTACGTTCTCAATGCGTTTTGATTACGAAGTTGGAAAATTATTATACAATTAAAAACAATACATATAGGTTCAACTATATCTTAATTTTAATGTCAAAAAATTAAAATATAACTCAAAATAGATTAAAAGCTCAAAAAATATATACATAAGCTCAATTAAATGTATTAGAATTGTATGATGCTCTTATGCATCTGGTTGTGTAATCATTTTTTGTGGTAATATTGTTCGAACATTATTTCATAAAAGTGAAATCTTTATAAGTATCATATTAATGAGATCTTAACACTTCTCTTTTAATAAGACGGAATATATATAGTAAATTGAAAGTCTTTGTTCATGTATAAGGCTATTATTCGACATTAGTATTAACGTATGTATAGCTGTATGGTTAAATTAGGGAATGCTAGGCCCATTAGGGTTGGCTACCATCTAGGGTTTATGCTACTAGGGTTTATTATATATACACTCATGTATTATTTCATAATCAAAACATCAATAATATAATTCTCTATTAATCCTCTTTCTCCCTATATCTTAACATGGTATCAGAGACTTTTTCTTGAGGTCTCTAAAAACTGCTTCCGCATTCTTACCGGTGGGTGACTGGAAATTTACACCCACCGGTGAGAGATCATCCAAAAAAAAAAAACCAATCTAATTAATTCATGCGAGAAAAGAAAGGGAAAAAAAAAATTTAATTGTGTAGTTGAATATGGAGTATGTCAAATGTCAATTCTGCCATAATTGAATGGTTATAATGATGAATTGATGATATGGTAATGATTCGTCATTCGTTCGATTAATTTTTTTTTTCCTTCTTTTTTTTAGCCCAAATAAAATATTTTTAAATTTAAAAAGAAAAATTAGTCTATATTTCAAAAATGAAAACATTTCGTTTCATCAAGGTGGCATCCAAAATTTACTGGCGAGTTACGCAAGAAAATTGTCTGGCGAGACCAATACGCACTGAAAAAAACTGGCGAGTTACGCACTGAAAATTGTCTGGCGAGTCCAATACGCACGAAAATTGACTGGCGAGTTACGCATGAAAATTGTCTGGCGAGTCCTATACGCAACTCTTACCACCTTGTGAAGATGAGAAGTTTAAAGAAGATGGAGATGAAGACTATTTTTTGTTATTGATTATGCTTTCTTGTAATTCTCCAATCGTAAAGTTCGTAAGACTGCCTTTACGATTGCGGGAGGGTATTAGGATGTCAGATAATCAGGCCATTAGGGCCGGCTACATTAGGGTTTGTTAAGGTAGGGATTAGGTTTAATCAAGAGGCCTCATATATGATGTAGGCCGATCTATCAATAATACAATTATTCTAAATACAATTCTCCCTTAAGAAATCTCTCTTCTATAATCTTAACAATAAGGCTATTATTCGACATTAGTATTAACGTATGTATAGTTGTATGGTTAAAGTAAAGTCTTCAAATATTAATTTTATTCTACTTTCTTAGAAGTCCTCTTATATTTTCTAAGTATCAAGCTACATTGTGTGACGACATTGAAGTGAAAGCGAATAATCCAATTTGACTCCTGATCTGCGTTGCTTTTGATCCAACTGGTTACGATCACTTAGTATTTGCTAAATAAAACTATAAACTCTAAACTCTAACATACTCCCTTTCCTAACTTAGCCATTGTGTTTCTATTTGTATGAGATTCTATTCCCTTAGTTTAGCTTGTATATAGTAATTCATAGTTGACTCCCCATAAATCGTGGGATCGAGGAGCCAAGTCAGTGACTCCTTATTGTATATATTGTATGTGTGCACATACTTTAAAATCTGATCTATAAACGAATTATCTTTACGTTTAAAGTTTAATATTAGGTACCTAATAGCTAGTTTGTGATTTCACGCCTCATTACCATTTTTTGTATAAAATTTACTAACAAATGTAGGCGCATTAGAGTTTTAGTTTCATGCATTTTCTACCATTAGCTTATGTTACTTGCTCTTTTTTTTCAGGGTACCGCTATAAAAGTTACTCCAATTCTATACCGGCTTTCTTTATAATTCCTTATCAAACTCTTTCATCTTGGTATTATCTTATTTAATTATTTAAAATCTTATTTATTTTCCTCAGTCCAAAAGAGATGCAAAAATCTAAAACAAAACACATAACATGTATGTATGTATGTTGCATAAACATAAACATATGAATGGATTAAAAAACAAATACTTCTAGCTTGAGCAAAAAGCTCTTTTTGTAGCACGAGTTAGGTTTCTTGTGAAACAAAGCAAATAAGATCAACAAAGTTCATGAATCATGATGTGATATTTCCAGTATAAAACAGCCATGTAAACAATAATAATGACAGTAGATATATATGCATAATGAATTTGGAAAGATATTAAAAAGGCTCCAAAGAAAGTAAATATTAAATTTGGTGTAAATTATAAAATCTCTCTAATTTTATAAACTTCCAATTAATAGAGGTTCACCACATCAATCAATCAATCAATATCAATCAATATATATACTTAAAAGAGGAACTTTTCGAGCGATTTCATTGGCTATTATTTTGGAGCGATTTTATTGGCTATTGTTGTAATTGAATAAATTATATATATAAATAAAAAATAATTAGAATAGAGATATTATTGACTCTTAACTCTTTTTATTAGTTGTATTTAATATTTAATTAAAAGTTGTACTCTTTTTATTAGTTGTATTTAATATTTAATTAAAAGTTGTACTCTTTTTATTAGTTGTATTTAATATTTAATTAAAAGTTGTGATTATTTAAATAAGATAAAAAAAATAATGCAAATAAGTTGCACTACAAGTAAAAGCCATTGAGAGAGTTTCACTCAAAAACAACTTCATTAACTTCAAATTACGAAATACTCCGCACATACTACGACATAATATTCAAGGAAGAGAATTTGAACGGCTGGAGGATGCTTCAATACGGAGTATATAAATATATGCAACTTGCGCATGTCAGTTTTCATAATATGCTATTAGCTTTACATAATTTAAATTGTTAATGTTAATTGTTAATTCTCATTGTTAGGTTTAGTATGTATTTTCTCTCTTTATAATCTTTTTGTTAATATTGTTAGGTTTGATATGTATTGTCAAATACGGAATATCACATTTACTTTACTTATTATTACTATTTTTTTTGTGTTCAGATCAGTAAGAAAAATAAGATTTCAACTCATACTATACGTACAAAAGTGTGTAAAGCGGGTTTATTTTCAAAGGGCCGGCTAGCCAAGGGCATAGAGGAACGTTGGTAGGAGTAGAGAAACATCATCTATTTTTGCGCCGTAGTAGTGAAAACAAAGGTGGAGCGGTGGATGTGCTTATTGAACAGTTCATGTAATGATTATTCGCATTTGTTGTTTTTGTTTTTCATAAGCGAACGCACATATAAAGCACAATAACAATTAGATTACGACTTTATATGGAAACATATAGTTTACAATATTGTATCATAATACTCCTATAAGACATACATACTATTTCGTAATAATCTATAGACGCTACTGTTGGCATTGAGGCTGTAAAGGTTCTACGGGAGGTTGGCCTTAGTGTGGAGTTCCATCAGTTAGATATTGTCGATCCTGCATCTATCAAGGAGTTCGGTGATTGGCTTAATGGTGCCTATGGTGGTTTCGATATTTTGGTAAGATTGTCTATTGTTCTTTATTTATTGATAAATTGATTAAATTCATTGTTTCTTTTGTAGAGGTGTCCGTGAGTATTGAGTAAACTTCTAACTCCATTTTTTTTTTTTTTCTTTTGAACGATTTATTTGGCTATTGTTTTGTAGTGGTCAATAATTTATTATATTAGCTACTTAATTTCTTTTTATTAATTTTATTTAATTAAAGTTGTTATTTACGTAAGATAAAATAAAAAAAATCTTAATTAGATTTTACCATTATTAAATTATAATTTCCAAAACTCCAAACTCTACCACCTGTATAAGTATATAAAACCGTTGCGTCTATGTCAAAATCTTGACGTTCATTATATCAAAATTTGTATTGATTACGACATAATTTGCTCTACTTAAGTAATCAATTCATTTGTGATACTGAGAAAGTAGATACAACCTATTTTGCGAGCTATTTCTTTTCAATTTACGTTAAAGTTTCATAGTTCAATACTAAGACTATCACCGATATATTTTCCCTTTGTATTGTGAGGCTATTTGTTTTATGAAGGATTAATACAAAGAGAATTACATATTTTTATCCGTAATAATGAAACAAATGAAACGACACATGGAAAGCCTACAATTTTTTACATAGAAGTGGAGCTTAGGTAGCTCAAGATGATTGTTTTTTTATGATTATAATTACAAAATTTTTATATTACTCATCAAAGAATTCGGTCAAGAATTTGTTTATTTATTATATATTTAATAAATGAAGTTTTTAAACAAAGAGTTCAAGAATCGTAAACTATTTAGAAAAAATAAAAATAAAAAATATTAGAAAGATTACAAGTACGTTAAACTTAATCATTTAACAAAATGAGGAAGTTATATAAAAAGATAATGTAAATTTGTCATGATTATCTAATAAACGTCGAATTTCTGTAGAAGTCTTAAGAACAAGACATAAAATTTTATATAATCCCCTAATAAAAAAAAAACAAGCTGACCAAACTTTGCGACTCCAAATCACATGAAATCCAACTCAAAGCGTGGATGACTATTGAAAATTTGAGTAGCTAAACCTTATTTCGCATAAGATGGACTTACACAAGTTAATTGTAAAATAAATTACTCTTATAAGCTATAACTATGTCTGCCCATTATTAATATTGTTAAATTTTATTCCTATTGTTATATTTTAGTCCGTTTCTCAATATTTCTAAGTAAAATTATACCGTTTTACAATCTTACACAAAATAAATCTAAACCTAAAATAAAAATTACGCCACCTTTTTTCGAGTTTTCTATACCACTACCCAATTACTCCCGTTGATTTCAAATATTGGCTACGGCCCTAATTGCAATACTACAACTCTAACTCACAAACTTCTATGATCGAAGAACTTACCCAGATACGAAGATATTGTTTAAGAAAGCAATACGAATTAGAAATCTAAACAAAATTTAAAATTTAATACTTTATAACGTTAACACAAGAAAAATTAATTGGAAATATAATATTAGTAGTTGACTAACTACTCAGTTAAAATTTGAAAAATATTGGATATACAATAATCATAAGCTGCATAAAAGTCATGATAAATCAAATTCGTCTATTATATTTGTTAAAAAAATGTTTCCGATCAATGCAACAATTTAAAATAATATTTAGAAATTATTTTGAATATTACCCGGCCAACGGCCGGGCATGAACTCTAGTATATATAATTAAAGGAGGCTTTTTTCTAAGCACGTGGTAGTCTCCACCTTTTACAAAACACTTAGTTATAAATAATGATTTATTTACAATTTTTCTACTAGAATTAGGAGATACTTAATTATTTACAATTTTTCTATAAGAATTATAAAATTAGTAAATTGTTATTTAGATAATAATTTATTTATAATTTTCCTATTAGAATTAGAAAATAGAAAACACTTAATTATAAATAATGATTTATTTACAATTTTTCTACTAGAATTAGGAGATAATTAATTATTTACAATTTTTCTATTAGAATTAAAAAATTAGTAAATTGTTGTTAAGATAATAATTTATTTATAACTTTCCTATTAGAATTAGAAAATAAGAAAACACTTAATTATAAATAATGATTTATTTACATTTTTTCTACTAGAATTAGGAGATAATTAATTATTTACAATTTTTCTATTAGAATTAGAAAATTAGTAAATTGTTGTTTAGATAATAATTTATTTATAATTTTCCTATTAGAATTAGAAAATAAGAAAACACTTAATTATAAATAATGATTTATTTACATTTTTTCTACTAGAATTAGGAGATAATTAATTATTTACAATTTTTCTATTAGAATTAGAAAATTAGTAAATTGTTGTTTAGATAATAATTTATTTATAATTTTCCTATTAGAATTAGAAAATAAGAAAATTATAAATTATTTACAACTTTTTTATTAGATTTAGAAGAATAAAAAATACCTGATTATTTACAATTTTCCTATTAGATTTAGCGCATTATTATTCTTTAATATTTATATACTTACTATTTAAGTTTATTAACTTCATTCAACGTTTTTATTAAAAATGAAAATCGGAAAAGAATTAGAATAATTGATTCTTTACAAGTTTTTTTTTATCTTAGGACATTATTCTTTAATATTTATATACTTACTATTTAAGGTTATTAATATTATTCATCGTTTCTATTAAAAATGAAAATGGGAAAGCGTAAAAAAGAACTAATTTAGTTTGTCTTTGTCTTAACATTAAAATGGGTAAAAAATAGTCTCACGGGGATATAAGAGTAATAAGACAAATCTTTTACTTTTTCTTATACATTGTGTTCTTATCTTTTCCATATTACTGAATCATTCAAACTTAAAATGAATACCTTCATTTTAATTAAAGATGTGTAGAACTAATAAATGGAATTAGTTAAATATTTAAGTCTAAACAAATTCCTACCTAAAAGGAACATTTGCGATCAATCATATTCGACCAAATTAAGAGCAACACTACTATTTTTGTTACAAAAGAGTAACAGTACTAGGGGTGTTCATAATAAACCGAACCGCAATAACCGAACCGAAAAACCGTACATTTTTAAGGTTCGATTAATCGAACCGTTTTGACAAAGCGGTTCGGCGAACCGAACCGTTAAATTTATCATGGACAAGGTTTGGTTGAGGTTCGCAATTTTAAAAAAAAAGGTTAACCGCGAACCGAACCGTTCACAAAAACTAAGCAAAAAATTAAAATATTATATAAAAAAAATGTTTTTTTGTTTAATTAAAAAGTGTTTCCAGATTTAAAAATGGTTAAAATGATTAATTTTAAAGTTTCACTAATGAATTTAATTGTTGAGTATAATTAAATATTAAAAATTTAATTAGACTACTAGATAAAATTCTCGAAAATTAAAGAAAAAATAGATCTCGAGGGAGGAGGTAAATATCTTGGGGGATAGAGTTACTCTTCGACGTTTAAAAGTGTGATGTAAGTTGCACAAGAAAATGTCTATAGGTTAGAGTTGTTCAGGGATACGATGAATTATGTTAGTTAAGTTGGGTAGTTATGTGAGAAGGGTATGCGAATATCTAAACGGTGTCGGAAAAAGTTGCGAATATCTAAAGCAAGTATATAGGTAGATAAATTTTATTTCCAAATTTTATTTTATGTGATAGTAACAAAGGCACATATGTTATGAAAAAAGCTTAAAAATCTCTATAGTAACATGTATGCATACTCAATTTTGATTGTTATAGGGCGATTTGATTTTACATTGGATATATCTATTGTTTCGAGCGGTGGGGGTAAATAGGTTTTGAAAGAGGAGGTAAGTGTCTTGGAGGTAGGGTTATTCTACGACGTTGAAGAGTGTGAGAGTTGTACAAATAAATGTCGGTAGGTTGAGATTTGCAGGAATACATTTTACAAATCATTTTAATGGTTACGTTGGTTAAGTGGGTGAGAAGGGTACTCCATGGGTAGGATTACTCCCTGACGTTTACGAGTGTGATTTAGAAGATTGAAAAATATATTCATATGTAGGTTGGGCGGAAATGGTTGAATTTGTGAAAAAGTGGATAACGTGAGATATTGATTGGAGAAGGTAAATGAATAAATTTTATTTGAAAATGTGTATTATATGAGAAAAGAACCGACAAATATAAAAATATAGGCTAAAAACATTTAAAATATCACATGTATAAACTCAATTTTGTTTATTTGTTGGACACAAAACTAAACAATCAAATGTTATACTCGCTTCAGTCCTATTGAATGCTCCATTGGGTCGGGGAATAATTTTTACTGTGGAATGACGTTAAAGTGTTTTTTTTTTGGATTATTCTTGAAAATATTTAGGGGTGTGTATAAAAAGATGTCCTAATGTGGAGTTGTAGTTGCAAATTTGCAATGATAACATTGTAAATATAAGAAATAGAAGAAGATATTTATGTCAATTATTTTATCAAGTATGGAAGAAAAACATTGGATTAAATTGTACAAAAATAGAATGTGGGAACATTGGATAAGAATTAAGGAAGTATTTGTATGTCAATATTATATCGCGGTAGATAGGTAGATAGGTCTGGAGGTATGAGGTAAGTGTCTTGAGGATAGAGTTATTTTCCGACATTTAAGAGTGTGATTTGAGAAGTACAAGTAAATATAGATTCAATGGGATTGTTCAGGGATGCGCATACGGTTAATTCTGATGGTCAAGTTGCTTAGTTGAGTGAAAAGGGTACGGATAATGCTGAATGGTGTGGAAAAGGGGGGGCGTTATGTAGCAAGAAAACTGATGAAGTAGATGAATTTATTTCAAGGTTGTATTATGTGTAAATGACTTAGGCATAAATGCTATAAAAATAAGTTAAAAATCTCTGAAATATCATGTATGAAAACTCAATTTTGTGTTTTTTCTTGTGAAGCACAAAAATAAGTAATCAAATGTTAATAAATATCATGTCAATATAGTATTGTTAACGTTTATATAGGTTACTTTTTTTGTCTTAGTGATTAAAAAACATAGTGGTTTGAATTTTACACCAAATTTCGATGTAACATCACGAGTGTTGCATCCATCGTTCATTCCTTAACACTTCTCTCATACCTCTTTTGTTAACCAAACAAAAAAATTGCATGTTTTTGTTTTCCCAATTAAGGATATCACATTCAAACAAGATCGGTTTTGAAAGCAGATGTTAGCTAGGTTTCTGATAAATGGATGAACTTTTCAAAGGGAGAACTAACATTGATGGATAAGTTCAGGTGTTTTGTGAAGAAGGGGTCACTTGAATATTTTAGGTGTGTATTGGAAGCTAGGAAAGAGTGTCGATGATGAGTTAGATGCTTGTTTGAGGTAGCAATAAAGATGACTAAATCGCATTTGATGATTAATTTCATGATAGGTTAGTAGGTGTGGTTTTGGATTGTGGACCGTTTCATGTGTTGTTTGAAGAGTAAGAGTAGTGATTTGAAGGGTTCTTTCGTGTGGTACCGTAGATTATTGTGGCGAGTTGGTGGTAACATTAATGAAAGAAATAAATAAATATAAATGCGGTAGTTTTTTTTAACAAAATAGCACATGTATAAAACGAACTAATACTATTTTAATATAAAAAAAATCTTATGATTTACTTTTGATTTACATGGTGAAAATTTTATGAATACCACAAATTAGTTTAGTATCGTGCATCGCACGGGCAAAAATACTAGTTATTATAATATTTAGCCGGAGTAGTATTCTATTTGCTCATAAACTCTATCTTATTGTTTTATTTCAAGTTTTTTAATCTATTTTCATAAGGAAAATTGTATATATTATCTTTTGTCTTTAAGTAGTTCCTAAAAGTTGAATACTTTAATATCTATGTATTAACCTCGTTATTTCCAAATAAGCAAAACACCAAATATTTTTACAACCCTCAATTGACAATAACGATTCCCTAATTTTTTTCCCCATTCTCGACACTAATTCTCCTGCGTGACGGTCTCATAAAAAGACGATTTTATAGGAGACTGTTTTTACATCAGAAATACGTCATCTTCCAAAACTTTCAAATTAAAACACTAATCTCTTCGGGTTGTAGGGTTTTAGGGTTTAGCATGAGTACTCCATACGCAAATGCTAACATTTTTAGCGTACTAAGCTTTTCATGGATCAGTTCTTTACTCGCTTCAGGGTATCGTAAAACCTTAAATCTCGACGACATTCCCGACATAAACCTGATTAATACCGTACCCGTTTCACTACCGGTTTTGCAAAGAAAACTCGACTTGCGACGTCCCGTAACTGAAATTAAGGTAACTGAGTCGAGCCTCGCAACAGCATTGTTCCTGTCGTGGTGGAAGGACATCGCATCGACTAGTGTTTTAGCCGTTATTTGTACCGTTTCACAGTACGTAGGTCCGTATTTAATCGACTATTTTGTTCAGTCGCTTAACCAGGCGGACTTCTTCAGAAGTCCGCGTGGATATGCCTTGGCTTTCACCTTCTTTGCTTCGAGTTTTTTCCAAGGTATGTTGATGAAGATATGGTCTTTCAAGCTTAAGCAAGTCGGGATACGGACTCGTTCTGCATTGTCGATGATGATTTACGACAAAATTATGAAATTGAAGAACGGGCAGGACAGAATTGGGGATTTTGTTAACCTTGTCGCGGTTGATGTAGCCAGTATAGCCCCTTTTGTGGTTCGTATTCACGATTATTGGTTGATTTTCTTGCAGATTGGATTGGGTTTGAGCTTATTATACATTAATTTAGGGACTGCGGCGTTTGTTGCATTAGCTGTATTGGTCTGTATTATGCTGTCGAATGTCGTGTTTACAGCGTGGTTAGCGCAAATAGAACAGAATTTGAAGAAGACGAAAGGTGAGAGGATGAATCTTACAACAGAAACTTTGAAGAACATGAGAATTCTTAAGCTTCAGGGGTGGGAGACGAGCTTTCTTTCGAGGATTTTGGAATTCAGAAAGACGGAGTCATGGTGGTTAAAGAAGAGCTTGTTGGGCAGGGCTATTATGGCTTCTGTTTTCATGGTTGCTCCTACTTTGGTCGCTTTAGCCACATTTGGTTCTTGTATACTTCTTCGAGTTCCACTTGATGTCGGGAAAATATTGTCTGCGCTTGCTACATTTCGGGTTCTGCAACAACCGTTATATTTGCTGCCTAATGCTGTTTCATATCTAGTCCAAATGAAGGTGTCCTTGGGACGGATTGCATCTTTTCTGTCGCTTGACGAACTCAACCCTAGCCTCGAACAAAACCTTCCGTGTAGTCGCTCTGTCGATGCAATTGAGATTAGTGACGGAAACTTCATATGGGGTTCTAGTCATTCTACCTATATCGCTAGCGCTGCAACATTGCGAAATATAAACCTTAGAGTTCCTCACGGGACTAATGTTGCTATTGTTGGTACAGTTGGTTCAGGAAAGTCGAGCTTACTGTGGAGTATCTTAGGTGAAATGGGTAAGATTTCGGGCCAAGTTAGCGTTTGTGGAACGAAGGCCTATGTCGCTCAGACACCTTGGATACAAAGTGGAACGATTCAGGAGAACATATTGTTCGGAAAGGACATGGATTGCGATAATTATGACAAGGTAATCAAGGCCTGTTGTTTGAGCGAGGACCTTAAAATGATGTCGTTTGGGGATCAGACTTTTATCGGTGAGAGGGGCATTAATCTGAGTGGCGGCCAAAAGCAGAGAATACAGATTGCGCGGGCTGTCTACCATGGGGCCGATATCTATCTGTTTGACGATCCTTTTAGTGCTCTGGATGCTCATACTAGCTCTCATTTGTACAAGGTAATCTAATTTTGTATCTTACTTATGACCTTGTATGTTCAAACTAATAAATTCGATGTTTTCTTACTGTACAGGAGGTTTTGCTCGGTCTTTTGAAGGAAAAGACGGTCATTTATGTTACTCATCAAGTCGAGTTCCTAAGTGAAGCTGATCTAATTGTGGTGAGTGTTACAATACATTTTAATTCTCTGAACTCGATTTGTTAATTTGTTAAGATTTACAGGAATTGACGCGACTGTTTGTGTTATCAGGTCATGAAAGACGGAATGATTGAACAATCAGGATCGTATGATGCGCTTGAGCAGCTTATAGGTTCGAAATGTAAAGCAACAATAGTGGATGCCTCTAACAAGGGAGAGATATCCTCGGATGTGATCATGAAAGAAACTGAAGCGGACAATGAATCTGACTCGTCACCATCAGCACAAGTCATAAAAGAGGAAGAGAGGGAGAAAGGGAGTGTCGGGATCACCGTCTACTGGAAATACTTGACAGTGGCATACGGAGGTACACTTGTGGTTCTTGTGCTGCTATGCAGAATTATTTCTGTAACGCTTGAGTATGTGAGCTACTATTGGCTAGCGTTGGCGGCTCCTTCATCCAAGGGTGCCAAACCTGTAGTTACTAGATCGAGATTTATAACCGTCTATGCAGCTCTAGCTATCACCCTCTCTATCAGCACCCTAGCAGTAGACATGCTTATCGCGACTGCAGCATATGCAACTGCCACTATATTGTTCAGGAAAATGCTGCAGTCTGTTTTTCGTGCTCCTATGTCGTTTTTTGATGCTACTCCTAGTGGAAGATTTCTCAGTAGGGTAAAACTATTTTTTTCTCGACCTCATAATCATTTGTTTACATTTTTTATTTAAGGGTATTTTACTGACACACATTGCTCTTTGTCCCGTCAGTGTTCAACCGATCAAAGTGCTATAGAAACTGAAGTCCCGAACTCAATAGAAGATGTTTATTCCTCCGTTCTTGAACTTGTTGGAGTTATCGTAGTTATGGCTATGGTAGCATGGCCGGTTTTGCTGATTTTCATCCCTGTGGTTTTTGTTTCCATCTTGTATCAGGTATCATTCTTTTAATCTTGTATCTGTAACTTTCGACATTTCTTTTTGGCATTCTGTCATGTATCAGACACATTTCGACATTATCAAAAAATTAATTTTTGGCCAGAAGTATAAGTCAATTAGTTTTAGACCGAAACCTGACTTGAGACTTGAATGTGCAGCGATATTACATGCCATCAGCCAGAGAATTGTCACGACTGAGCGGAATATGCGAAGCTCCAGTTACGCAACATTTTGTAGAAACAATTGCAGGGTGTACAACTATTCGGAGCTTCAATAAACAAGCAAATTTCGGGATAACATACATGAAAATACTCGACACCTACTCTCAAATCGACTTCCACATTGATGCTGCAAAGAAGTGGCTATTATTCCGCCAAGATGCTCTTGCCTGTATCACATTCGCTTTCCTTCTGATATTCTTGGTTTCCTTCGGAGAAAGGATTAATCCAGGTACTCTAAAATTACTATCCTTGGCTTGCTTTTCCATGCTTACGTCTCTGATTAATTCTATGTTTTTGTCGGTCTTACAGCAATCGCGGGATTGGCTGTGTCGTATGGGCTGACGCTAAGCACTGCACTGACCGCACTGGTATGGAATTTATGTGATTGTGGTACCGCGATTATTTCAGTCGAGAGAATTCTCCAATACACCTCCATTCCTAGTGAAGCCCCTCTTGTTATTCAAGCAAATCGGCCCGATTCTTCTTGGCCATCAGATGGTGAAATTCGTATCATCAATTTGAAGGTAACTTATTCAAAAGACAATGAATGCATGTTAACTGACCCCGAATCATTTTACAACTTAACGCTTTGTTACATTACTGATAAACAGATACGATACGCCCCACATCTACCAATTGTACTTCATGGCCTCACATGTACATTCCCTGCAAGGAAGAGTGTTGGCATTGTCGGACGAACCGGAAGCGGGAAATCGACTCTAGTCCAAGCTTTACTCCGTATTGTCGAACCTACATCCGGGCAAATTATAATCGATGGCATTGATATATCGACAATTGGGCTCCACGATTTACGGTCCAAACTCGGTATCATCCCCCAAGAACCCGTCATGTTTCAAGGAACAATCCGAACTAATTTGGATCCGTTACAACAATACAGAGACGACCAACTGTGGGAGGTATATTTACGATAATTAAATTAAGCTTATCATGAAACCGTCTCATAAGAGAATGACAACAACTAACTCGAATTTGTACATTGTTTTCTTGAAGGCTTTGGATAAATGCCAACTTGGGGACGAAATCAGGAAGACGGAAACAAAGTTGGAGTCGCAAGGTTTGTCTTTTCAATGTCTTACGTTTAAAAGAAGAAAATATTACCCGATTTTATTTACAGGTTATATGCATACAACGGTTTAACACAAGAAACGGGACTAATGCCTTGTTCTTTTTGGCTTAATTTGAGCTTATTTCAGTTTTGCTTAGCTTGATTCCGTTAAGTTTTATTTACGTTCAATCAATTATGTTCAATTACTCTTAATTTTATTTATCCACATTTTTTTTATAGTTGCTGAAAACGGAGAGAATTGGAGCATGGGACAAAAGCAACTCCTCTGTCTTGGACGGGTCTTACTGAAGAAATGTAGAGTGTTGATCATGGATGAAGCAACGGCATCCGTCGATACGGTGACCGATAATCGAATTCAACAAACTTTACAAGAGAATTTTTCCGATTGTACAATTATAACCATTGCACATCGGATGACTTCTGTTCTTGATGGTGATTTGGTCTTGCTTCTAAATAATGGTAAATATCTCATTTCTTTGAACCTTTTTTTCTCTTACGTTAGTCTTCCATAACGCGGTTTTACAAAAAAAAAGGTAACGTAAGTACGTAACTATGTTAAGAATCAGTTTTACCATCGTTGAGAATTGAGATTTAAGCATGTTCGGTTTGAGTGAAATCTGTAGATTTCGACTTAATTAGCAGTGTGGCGTATCTAGGACTAGAGCATAGGGGGTGCAAAAATTTAACAATTATTTTGGCGATGTGAGCTAAAATTTAAACACAAAAATCGTGCGGCTAAAGTAAAACACAAAATTAGAAAATTTGGTTCTAAATAATTCAAGAAGGGATAAATAAAATACTTTGTATTTCATTTCACTTTATGGACACTATTTATAAGTCGAGTGAATATTCGACACAATTTCTAATATATAACATAAAAGCTAGTTATGTGAGATCTTGTTTAAATTGTCTTACCGAGTACATTATGAATATCAATTTTTTATATTTTTTATCGATATGTAACTAAAGATGTTAACAAAAGAATACGAGTACTAACAAACGTGAATAAAATAAATGTATAGAATTGATTGGAATGGAGGAAGTATAAATTTGTAAGTATATATAAAACTTTAATGTGAAAAAATTACGTTTTATAATATAATCGAAATAGTTGTAGTCCGATAATATGCTATTAGAACATTAAATAAGCATTAAAGTCAAAATTTATTACTAAATGAAATAAAAGTGCAAAAATGTTAGTTATGGGGGTCGAACTCATAACCAAACTAATAAAACTTCAGCATCTAACCACTACACCACCAAATATTTGATAAATTTATTGAAACTAAATTTTTAATATTTCGGAACAAAGGGGGTGCGGGTGAACCCCCTGCACCCCCCTAAATACGCCTATGTTAATTAGTAGGTTGACTTACCATTTTCATGTGTTTGGTAAACGACGTATTCTGATACTATATTGACCGTAATCCTTCTATTTTTGAATATGCTGCGGCTACTAGGAGCATAATGTATTAACAATTTATGTTAAATTATGAAATTATTCAAATTATCCTTTAATCTGATAATTACAAAACATCCTTTCTTAATCTGCTAATGTTATCGCTATTATGAATCTGTTTTTGTCGTTAATTTTTCAAATTTGTTTTGTAGGACAAATCGAGGAATTTGATCATCCATATAAACTATTAGAAAACAAGTCATCATTCGCCAAACTTGTAGCAGCTTGGTCAAATTTGAAAAACCAGTAATAATAATGATAAGTTTTATTCAAGCCAATGGACACATGTCAAGTCGAAAACAAAGCGCGTAAAAGAAAAACAGTAATTCTTGTTTAAGACGGGAATTCAGCATTCAACATTCAGCATTCAGTGCTCGTGAAACCGCTAGGAATACAAAACTGGATCAATCTAAAAGGGTCAAGGAAGCACACACAAGATCCGCAACATTCTTTTCGGTTCGCACACCGCTTACCGTTTTCCTTACAGGTAAGCGGTTGATTGATATGGACATCATCAAACATTATGTTTGAAAGGGGATTAAATTGACGAGTAGCAATCACTGATTCGAGTGTGGTAGCTAACACCACAATCGCCAACAACGCCACCGCATTTCTGAAATTAATAGAGTTGAGATTTATACATTTGTAGTGGTTTATATTGAATAAAAGTTTCAAAAAATCTTACTTAGAACCGATGGAATATATAACTTAAACCATCGCAATTTCTTCGATCACGGACATCAACTTTTAAACGACCTAATATGATTCAACCGTGTTTCTCCATATCTATACATTCTGTCATTAAATAATTACATTCTATTATAAAAAAATGATGGTATTTTATCCATCTTATTTCAGACCGTCTGAAACAATACTTATTAAATTATTTTATCTAATTTATAAAAGCAACAACCACAGAGCTGATGTGTCGCTTTGTGGTTTAAATTACATTAATTTTTTTTGTTTTTCTTAGTAGGCCCCACAGTCCCCCACTACTCTCCCATATTTTTATTTGCTTTTATATAGAGAATTCGTAATACAACAATCACGTTGAACCATCGTGTGGTCGTATTAGATATTTAAAAGCAACCTACTAATTTTATTGATATCATAAAAACGAAATAAATGAATAAAATTAAAATTTAGGATTACATAATTATTAAGTAAATACATAATGATAATTTTGTATAGTAAAAGACGGGATACGTTCATTCAGCCAAAAATGCGGTCTAATTTAAAATAATACACATATTTTTTTTTCTAAATTAGTCGCGTAATCAGAAATGTGTGAATTAAATAGAATATACAATTTTAATGAATTACATGATATTATTAAATCAAAGTAGTATACTAACAAAGTCCAAAACTAACATCATATATAAGCCAATCATGAAACAAACTGCGTTATAAAATTAACGATGATATAATCAAGTGTTGGAAAATATAGTCAAAAATAGAAAAAATTAATAAATTAAATTAACTCAATAGGGTCAAAATCTTAAGAAAAACTACAGATCAATATTAATGTTGTAAAAATAATCAAAACTATACCGCACCAAAAAATGATTGAAAATTTTAAATAAAAGAACATATTATTCTATAAAAACAATAGTTTGGAAAATATATGAATTCATAGAATGACTTTTTTTTCATTTGAGTGAAACACATTAGTTAAATGAAAAGTAGTTAACTTGTTTATGTCGTAATTAATGGCCAACAATATGAAAAAAGTACATAAAAATATTGTAAAATAAATTTGATTAAGTAAAAATTGAACTAAAATATCGCAACACTTTTTAACTAATATAGAATAAGCGAAAAAAAAAACTAAAAAGTCTTTTAAACTGATAAAATAATAATAAAAAAATTTAGATATGTGATGAGTATCATATTCGAGGGTAATGTTTATTCATGGAGTATAATACCCGAAAGAGTGATAACTGATTGATAGTTGAGAGGCTTGAAAGAGAGTAAATATAGGGTCGGGATTTGTTTACAAGATTCTATATGCACATATATAATAGTAAGTCTTGCTTGTGACGGGTCACCATTTGTGATGGATATTTTGTGAGATAAAATGGATATAAAAGGAGTTAATGGAGAAAGGGGACCACATGAATAGTGTCGGAAAGAGAGAAAAAGTGGGTATTTTGTGAGAGGAAACGGTATTCGACACAAACTTGCGACTGATAGTGCCGTTGCAAATAAGAATTTGTGCATATATAAAGGTATAATATGACTTATTGGAGGTGGGTCGTGTAGTTTATGAAGTACGGAGTAATATTGAATTCGTTTTAATCCGTTGTTGAAAACAAATTTACACGCGTACCACTCGATATTTACAAGTTCTTATTTAACACGGGTGTATCTGTCTTAAGTTTAGGACGCGTTAGGTAATATGTGTAAGATAAAAACGTAATGTATTGGGTTAAACAACGACTTTGTTATGCTTAAAAGGATCATATTTGACTGGTTTTGATATACCTTCGTCTTAAGGGAGATTAACGTATTATTTTGTGCATGGGTTATAGTACTTTCCACATAGTACCGAATACAGGTTTGGGTCGGAGATAGTATTTGGTAATTATTTTATGGAGTAATTGTTTGTTCAGGTATTGGTAAATATGAATTACTACTTACAATCTTTTTAACAATAATTATTCATGTAATTTTTCTAACACATGAAAACAGATAGTATTTCTTATGTAGTACATGTTAATGAGATTTTTGACGTATTTTTCTAACATCTTATAATATATACTTCCTTTATATGATAATTTATTGGGTTTAAATATATAATAAATTGATTAAACCTTTTAAAAGGTACACAAGTCTATTCTAATTTTGTTCCATTTATTAAGTAACATTTTGTACTAAATGAAAATTGAGTTAGAATTTGCATTTTAGGATATTACGGGTCAAAAGTTTCATTTGCCCTGTGTATGAGTGTAATTAAATGAAAAAACAGGCTAATAATTTGTAATTTCACTAATTCTATGATAATTTCCGCAAGAATAATTTTGTTTTATCTATATAAGTCAGCATTTTTTTAGGCCGCCGCCGCCTAAGTGACAACGCCTAAGTAGAAATTCAAATTTAGCTGACAAGAATGCGTATTACTATAATAATTACTCGACCAACTAACACTATTATATCATTTTAAATTGCAAGTGAAATTTTCAAACGAAATTCATAATTTTTTTAATCAACCAATTATTACATTGGCCAATTAAATTGTCAAATAACAAGTATGGGGTATTTTATTACTTTACGTTAAAACTTAATTTACATTTACAAACTTTTATAATAACTTTTTAAATAACATACCCGTGCAATTTGTACGGGTTTAAAACTAGTGTTGCTTCAATTGTTTACTCCGTATCTATACTTTTTGCCCACATGACTTGTTCCACTACTTCTGTTCTCCCCACAGTATCTTGTGATTTTGCATCATACTTGTTCCTTTTACGTACAAGAACACACAACGATCAAAAATTATAACGGAGAAAATATAATTATTATACGATAAAATAATATTTATTTGGTATTTGTTACATAAAAATGTGATGTTTAAAATTAATGACCATAAAATAGTCTCAAATAAAAACTAAATAAAAAATAAACAATGGTTGAGATGGAGAAAAGAAATTGTAATCAAGTTGGCCACCGGAGTACGTTGTTACCATGTAGATGGAGTGAATCGTTACCATGTGAATGGAATTAGGCCTGTTAATGAGACGAGACAGCTGACGAGTAACTCGAGATCGGCTCAGTCAAAGTTCGGCTCGTGTGAGCTCGACTTGAGCCCGGGCTCGGCTCGAGAGCTTAACGAATCAAGCCGAGCAAAGGCTGGCTCGACTCGAAAAGCTCGTAAGTGGCTCGACATTTGGGATTACATAAGATATTAATCATATTTTATAAAAATATTTTGTTATTATTATCTTTTTGTAGCATATATATCAAATATCTTGTTGATTTGCTAAATATTTTTACAGGATCTTCGAACCTTGTTATTGAAAATATCGGAACAAAAGAAATAAAAAAATAAAAAAATAAACAATTTCATATAGGCGCGATTTGGCTCGATTTTGGCTCAAGCTCGTGTTAAAGCTCGCAAGCTTTGTAACTAGCGCATTTTCTTCAAGTTCGGGTAAGATCGGCTCTAGCTCGAGTTCGAATTTTTGTAATCGAGCACAAGCCGAGCAAGGTCAAACTCGGGCTCGGCTCGGCTCGTTAACACCGCTAGATGGAGTGAATCGAGGACAAAAGTACTAGGGTCTAAGGAAGTCTCTTTATTCCAATGCACATTAGATATTTTTATTTTGTACTTTATTTACAGTTGAACCTCTAGTTTCAATTTTTTTTAATACATAACTACGTAGGATAAAGTATATTCACGTGGGTTTTTATTTGGTTCGTCTTTATCATTTTAAACATGCGTTGTAAATGTAAAAAAACAAATGTATAATGTGGAGTTGAGTGCAGGGAGTCATCCACCGTGTATTATAAAACGTGCATTATCATCAAATGTCCTATATGTTTGTAAAAACTTAAAGTAGTTTTATCACTTTACAACAATACGTCGGTTGGGTTATATTGAATCGGTTCAATTCAGATTTGTGTTAATTTAGGTCTTGTATTTATGTGTTTGGTTGGGTTAATTTTACCGAGTTTTGACCCAGATCTGTTTACATGATTTGACAAAAGACGCTAAAGTTGCTAGCAAAAAGTTTAATTTTAACTAAAGTTGATTTACATCTAGTGCTCGCAGTCGAAAAATTGAAAGTAGAGGAGATATTCGCTCTTAACTTGGTTAAAACGGAAAAAATACGAAGGATTATAAAAAAAATCCCAAGAATTAGCGAAATAATTAACACGCTTTACTCTTAAAATAGATATATTCGTATTAAAAGAGACCAATTGCATTTAATCATGCCCCCCATCGCTTTCCATATACGGACATGTTATTAGTTGTATCAGATTTTTTGCTCAGCCTAATCTTTAGATGACTTACGAAATTCTAAATCATTGAATTACTTAAGGCTCCGTTTTTTCTTTCAGTTTCTTTTAATTTTGCTTGACTGTATTCCATTAATTTTAGTTACGTTCAATCAATTATGTTCAGTTAATCTCTTCACAAAATTAACTTTTAATTAAACCAATTTCACTTCAACTCAATTTAGTTCAATTAAACTCTACTCCAATTAATTCAATTCAACTCGTTATGAAATCGAGTACTAAAGTGTGTTATATTATAAAAAAACAATACGGAATTTAAAGTGTTTTAGAGAAAACATTACATTTTGAAAAAAATATCAATACAACCAATTATTTTTTTTATTCTTTTAGGTATATAATAACTAATTTCAAAAAAAAACTTCAAAAATAAAAATGTTGCCTTAGACGTGCGTAAATAAAGCGGCCAAAAAAAATTAATACTCCTAACACTAAATTCCTAGGTTCGCCACTGCTAAGACAATATTTTTATATTTTTGTTTTAGGGGGCACAAATTTTGTTTTAGGGGGCACTAAATTAATACTCCTAAAACTAAACTCCAAACTTCTCGCACACCAGTGGCGGACCCAAAAAATTTGTTTTAGGGGGTACAAATTTTTTTGACGTGTTATCTAAGCACATCTAAGACAATATTTTTATATTTTGGAGTTTTTTTTCCTAAGTTAGTCATGATATTAGTAAAAGAATAAAAACATATTGGTTATAGAGTATAAACATATTTTTTTCAACTTTTTTTTCTAAAAGAATTTAAATTATGAGTATATGTAAAAATAATATCTAATTCGTAGAATATAATACATTTTAGTACTAGAATTAACAATAAGTGAAAGTGGTTTAGTGACTTAGAATTTGGTAAGTTATTTGAAGGTCATGAGTTCAAATCTCAAATCTCAAATACTTATATGTTACTATGATTTGAACCTTATACCTCTTGGATAAAACAATACTCTCCTACCAACTATGCCAAAATAATTTACTAGCTATTATGATATGGATACTTATAAAAAATTATTTCGGAACTTTCATGGGGGGCACCTGCCCCACCGAGACCCCCATTGGATTCGCCCATGCGTGACACATGCTAGTGATCAAACCCCACTTCAAGACTTTTGTGTTGGAGTCGATGATCCTAACGTTGCATGTAAATACTCTTTCTGTACTGTAATGTCTATACTGTATCATGCACTTTTGTGTAGGAGTCAATGATCCTAACAATGCATGTAAACACCCTTTTTGTTCAGTCACGTACATTTGTTTATCTTTTTATACATATATTATCGAATTTAATTATTTTTGTAACACCCCCATTTATTTAGAGACCTGGACTAGGACTCCCCAAATAACCAATTGTGTTACCATCTTGGAAACACCGAGGTAGTAGAAAACAAAGGAAAGAAACCAATACTTTATTAAGTAGTTTAAGGGTCAAAGCAAAGTATCTCAAAAGTCTGTTACAACTGTCTTGCAAAAAGGATAAGAAAAGTCTAGAAAAAGCGGAAAGACTAAATAGAGCGATCTAGCACTAGTCAGGTCTGGTCCTTAGCCTCTCCTCCCTTCCAGCTCCCATGAGACTAAAACCTATCATTTTGCTCCCTAATAAATTGGATCATCACAGACACATACAAAACACACATGGTCAACACGAGGTTGAGTAGGTAATATAGTTAAGACATGAAATAGACATATTACAACTTCCTTCCATCTCCACATCATTAAGTCATCCACTTCACCTCCATCACACGACTCCTTCCATGACCATATCACAAGTCCCGTATCACAAGTCTCGTATCACAAGTCCCCTTCTCCACAACAATTAATAATAATCAAATATTCCACAACAACATTCAATATCAATTATAACAATCTTGTAATAAGTATCACACACACACACACTTCATGTCATAACACAAACCACCGATATATCCCCTACCTCGAAACTGCAGAAAGACAACGTCAACCGAACAACTGCTACTAGAAGTGTTCTACGCGGAAACTGTCACCTAAACATATATTACATAACGAATTAAAATTCTTCCCAAACCCTCATATCTCAACTTACACTTACCATAAATAGCAACCTTCTAAAAGCGGAAAGTTTTCCAAAATGGGAACTTTCCCGAAAAAGAAATTTTCTTAAAAAGGAAACTCTCCAAATAAATAATTTTTCCCGACTCAAACCATTACACTAGCACAATATATGTTAACAATAATAATAATAATAATAATAATACGTTGTCTGCATGGGGATGAGTCTGTTATTGAGGCACCAGATTCGGGTGATGGAGTTGTCTCTTTCATTCTTTATGATTTTCCTAGGCCGTCTGATCCCGATCCGCCATTGGATTCTGATGTTGCTGATCATGTGGTTGGAGGTGGGTTCTCAGTTACTTCTCTTGATCGGTTGTTGTCTAAGGGTTTGCGAACCGTGAAATCTATCCCACCTCGTTGTCGTCTGGGGTTCTCGCGGGTTCTTAAAGGGGCCCTTGATGCTGTGATTCGTTCTCCTTCGGACCTCTCATCCTGGGTTGCCTTGCTTGTTTTACCACTTAGTATTCTCAAGACTTTCTCACCGCGGAGTAGTCGTGAGTGTCGTGCTGCTATCCGGCGTCAGCGGCAGGAGGAGAGCATTTCTCGTGCCATTTGTTCTTGGGGTGTGCCTGGTGGCATGTTGCAGGTTCTTCGGGATACCTTAGCTGCTTCTCCTCCTTCTTTTCGTTTTGATGAGGAGCTTGACCTGGGTGAGGCTAATGTTAAGCAGTGTAGGCGGAAGATTTGTGATGGTCATTACACTGCTGCTGTTCGAGTGCTATCATCTTCTGGAGTTGCCCCTTACAATACGGCTACTCTTGCGGCTTTGGCGGATAAGCACCCCATTGTCCCTTCGCCTATTTTGCCTTCTCGACCTGCGGGTCATCCTCCTCTTGTTGCGTCTGTCTCGGGTGTCCTGGGTATGATTCAGGGGTTTCCGCGTGGTACTTCTTGTGGGAGGGATGGTCTTCGTGCTCAGCATCTTCTGTATTGTCCGAGTGGTGCTGCTGCTGCCGTTTCCGATGAGTTGTTGGCTTCTATCACTGGTGTGGTTAATCTCTTCCTTGACGGCCGGTGTCCGTTGGTTCTTAGTGAGTACATCGCCAGTGCGCCGCTGACCCCGCTTGTTAAGCCGGGTGGTGGTATCCGGCCTATTACCGTAGGTACGATTTGGAGGCGCCTTGTATCCAAGGTGGGTGCTTTTTTGATTGGTCCATCTTTGAGTGGTTATTTTGATGGACTCCAGTTTGGGGTTGGTGTTTCTGGTGGGGGCGAGGCTATCCTGCATGCCTCGAATCGGTTGGTTGAGAGTCGGGGTGATGAGGTGGGTCTTTCTATGCTGTTGGTTGATTTCCAGAACGCTTTTAACATGGTTGATAGGGAGGTCATGTTGCGTGAGGTGCGTAGTCAGTGTCCCGCTCTTTCTTGTTGGGTGGAGTTCTGTTATTCCCGGCCTGCTCGTTTATATTATGGGGAGCATAGCTTGTGGTCTTGTCAGGGTGTCCAGCAGGGTGATCCTTTGGGCCCTTTGCTCTTTTCGCTGGTTCTACATCCTTTGGCTTGTAAGATCCGTGACTCTTTCGACTTGAGTTTGCAGGCTTGGTATTTGGATGATGGCACTATTGTCGGGGATACCGTAGTTGTGGGGAAGCTTTTGGAGATGATTATGGAGGATGAGCCGCGATCGGGTCTCCACCTTAATATTGGCAAGACCGAGGTTTTTTGGCCTTCTGAAGACCCACGCAGCCGGGATTTGGGTGTTTTTCCTTCTGGTATTGCTCGTCCTGTGCGGCGTGTCCAGGTCCTTGGTGGCCTTGTGAGTGTGTGTCCAGATTTTCGCAGTGAGGTTGTGATGGGGAGAGTGGCTCAGACTATTGGGTTCATGGACTCTGTCTCTTTGGTTGATGATCCACAGTGTGAGCTTCTTTTGCTCCGGGCCTGTACCGGTATCTCGAAGCTTTATTTCGCTTTGCGTACTTGTTCCCCTGATGCGTTCGGGTCCGCTGCGCTTATGTTTGATGCGGCTTTGCGTTCTCATCTAGAGCGTATCGTCACCGCTTCTGGACCAGGTTTTGGTG
Organism: Silene conica; assembly: GCA_029255685.2. Taxonomy (NCBI): domain Eukaryota; kingdom Viridiplantae; phylum Streptophyta; class Magnoliopsida; order Caryophyllales; family Caryophyllaceae; genus Silene; species Silene conica. The sequence goes on along the minus strand of CM055313.2, from coordinate 25,951,676 downwards.
ACTGGCAATGGCGGCTCGCCACCCTACCCTTTTCATTTGGTGGGCTTGGTGTGTACGCTGCCGGTGACATCCTGCACTATGCTTTCCTGGCTTCTCGGTTGCAGTCTATGGATCTGCAAAATCGGTTTCTTCGGGTTTCGGGTGTCCCTGATCCCGGCCGTTCTTTTCAGTCAGCTTTGGGTGCTTTTGCTGCAGTTACGGGATCTGATTTTCTGCGCAACCCTTCTAAGATCGCTGCCACCAAACTTATGAAGAAATTGGCAGATGTTTATTTCACAACGGTTGTTGCTTCAGCGGAGTCGGTTTTCTCGTTGACCCCTCCTCAGGTTGCGCTTTGGAAGTCCCAGCTTGGAGGTCACTCATCTAATTAGTTGCGTGTGGTTCCTATTTCCGGTTTGGGACAAACTATGAACAGTAGGACGTACCGGTGCGTGCTCAGCTATCGTTTGGGTGTTCTGCTGTTTCCGATGTCCTTGCCTTGTTCGGCTTGCTCCCGGGTTTTTGATGGCGATATCTTCGGGGATCATGCAGTCTCTTGCGTTAGTGTTGTTGGTGTCAAACATCGGCATAACCTTGTTCGTGACACTCTTTTGGATATTTGCTACCGGTCAGGGATCTCTACTGGTCGGGAGGTGGATATTGGGTTGCTCGATGGTGCGGGGGGATCTTTGCGGCCTGCTGATTTGCTGCTCTAATCTTGGGACAGGGGGCACGATGTTTGTGTAGATTTGGTTGGGTCTTCTCCTTTGACTCAGTCGGGCATGGCTGATTTTGTGCCAGGAGGAGTGGTGGTTGATGCTGCTAGGAGGAAGTGCGCCAAGTACAGGGACTTGTGCGCGGGACATGGTTATGGCTTCTTGCCTTTCTCATTCTCTTCTTTGGGGGAATTAGGGGAAGATGCTGTTTCCTTGCTCAAGCGGATTCAGAAGTTTTCTGTGTCCCAGGAAGCCGGATCGCGGAACGCTGCTTTTATTTTTTTCTCGCCTTAGTTTTGCTATTGCTAAGGGAGTGGGCGCCCAGCTAGTTTCGAGGGTGCCCACAAATTTCATGTAATTTTTCCTTTATTTTTAATAAAAGTTCCCGGTTTATAATAAAAAAAAATAACAATAATAATAATAATAATAATAATAATAACGTTCCCAATATACGTAATACATCTTTACAAACATAATACTAACACTTGACTTGACCCACGCACGACCCACCTATGTTCACGACAAACAACCACACTACACCCCCTCACCGGCAACCACAACACGCAACTCCCCATAACACCCTCTTTCACCACCGACAACCGCCAACCCATCGACTTCCGCCGGCGGTTGAACCAGGGTCGTTACAAGGCCTGGTTCACAACCTACTACTCACAATCCTCCCAACAGCCTCCTACAAAACACCCCTGAAACCGCCACTAACGCCTGACACTGACCAGACTCACCACAAACACCACCACTGACATCAGACGCCTACAACCACCATGATACCACTGCGTAGACATCCCTCTAGTCAACAGTGATACCACCCCAACAACACACGACAAACCTAGTAACAAACAGACCTGGGTATTATGAAAACAACCCTCATGATACCAGTATTAACCACCCTCCATGACGGTCCTAGACGGTCAACGACACCCCCCTTATGGTCTATATACGTTTATTACATGACCTAGTACAGTGATATGTAAAAACAACATAGATTAAGAAGTGTTATACCCATCTAATTATGCGATGAAAATAGTAGTATAAGCAGGAATTAACAGCGTCGTGGTGAACATACCAGACTCACGGCCAAAACGAACCACCCTAGGCTAGTCTATAACCACCGTGAGCGACTCCTTTTTTTCCCTGATGTGACGGCTAGGTTTGTGTGTAAAAAGATTTGAATGTGGGTGAGGGTTAGGGTAAGAACAACCAGCATATATATGGTGGCATGCTTGGTTTTCTAACATAGCCGAGATTATAACTTGGGCTGTCTGATTATTCACGCAAAACGAGGCCCAAATAGTGATACCACAGGTTACAGGTTCGAGCCTCACTAGCAACAAAACACTATTATCATGCTTTGATGGCCTAGGTCCCCATTTCGAATCTCACCAAGGCCTAATACTCATACCATTATTCGAATATACACTAGCTTACTTATCGAACAACTACGATTATTTATCGTCGACACGTTAAAATAATAATAATAATACGAGTTATTACAGTCTTCCCCCCTTAAAATGAACTTCGTCCCGAAGTTCACCCACTCAAAGACATCTTCCCAAATCAAAATCGTCAAATATCCACACTCACAACATGACTTATTCAGGTTAAATCATGGAATATTACATTCTACCCCACTAAAAAAAAGAGTTACGTCCTCGTAACTTACCTCAAACAAACAGCTACGGGTAACACTCTCTCATGGACGCCTCAGCCTCCCAAGTAGCTTCCTCCATGTTGTGATTGGTCCACAAGACCTTCACTAACGCTGTCTCTCCATTCCGAGTCTTCCGAATCTTTCTATCCAGAATCTCTTTCGGAGTCTCAACATAGGCAAGTTGCTCATCTACCTCAATTATCTGATAGCTCAACACATGCGACGGATCACTCACATACTTCCTTAATTGAGAAACATGGAACACATTGTGAACTATGTATAGGGCGGGAGGTAAAGCTAATCGATATGCCACCTCTCCAACTCTACCCAAAATCTCAAAGGGTCCAATAAACTTCTGACTCAGTTTTCCACGCTTGCCAAACCTCATCACGCCCTTCATTGGAGATACCTTAAGTAACACTTTCTCTCCTGCCTCGAACGCAATGTCACTCCTCTTGAGATCTTCATAACTCTTCTGTCTATCATGGACAACCCTCATTTTCTGTCTGATTATTTGGACTTGCTCAACCATCTCTTGAATCATCTCCAGACCTAGAGCCACAGCTCAGCTCGATCATCCCAACACACAGGACTCCGACACTTCCTCCCATACAAAGCCTCAAAAGGAGCCATACCAATGCTAGCATGCTGGTAGCTATTATTATACGAGAACTTTATCAATCCCAATCGCTCTTCCCATGATCCCCCCAAATTCCAGCACACAAGCTCTCAACATATCCTCGAAAGTCTGAATGGTTCTCTTCGTCTGACCATCTGTAGCTGGATGAAAAGCCGTACTCATCTTTAACTGCGTGCCCAATGTGGACTGCAGCTCTTGCCAAAATCTAGAGATAAATCTTGAGTCACGATCAGAAACAATGTCCTTGGGAACGCCATGCAACTTGACCACATTCTGCACATATGACTTTGGCAACTCAGCCTTACTCCAGGTATCTTTCATCGGAATAAAGTGAGCGGACTTGGTCAACCTATCAACAATTACCCAGATCATGTTGTTGCCCTTCTGAGTTCGAGGCAACCCCACGATGAAATCCATAGAAATACTCTCCCACTTCCACTCAGGTACATCCAGTGGTTGTATCTTTCCTTGAGGTCTCTTATGCTCACCCTTTACCCTTTGACACGTCAAGCACCGTGACACAAACTCGGCAACCTCCTTCTTCATATTGGGCCACCAGAACGTCTTTTTGAGGTCTTTGTATAACTTATCACCCCCTGGGTGAACGGAGTATGGTGTAGCATACTAGCATGAGCTTCAGTTAGGATCTTCTTTTTCAACTCATCATTATCCGGAACACACCATCTCCAACTGAATCTTAAGCTACCGTCAGAATGGACACTGAATTTGGACTCGGTCTCATTACCAGTTCCCTCGATCACTCCTCGCCACTTCTGGATCCTTAAATCTTCTTTTTGCAATTCTCAGATTTCTCCATACAACTCTGGCTCTACTGTCAGATCGCTAAGAGCATCCCCTTTCCGAATCATGTAAATTCCCATTTCTCCCAACTCACTATGCAGTCTCACCCTTGATCTGGCACTACTCAATGCATGAACGAATTTCCTACTCAAGGCATCGGCCACCACATTAGCCTTGCCTTCATGGTAGAAAATTTGCATATCGTAATCACCAATCAACTCTATCCACCTCCTTTATCTCATATTCAACTCTCGCTGGGTATAGATGTACTTCAAGCTTTTGTGGTCAGAAAACACCTTAAATGTGGCTCCGTAAAGGTAATGGCGCCACAATTTTAGTGGAAAGACCATGGCCCCCAACTCCAAATCATGGGTAGGATAATTCTCCTCATAGCTCTTCAATTGACGGGAAGCATACGCTATCACTCTCCCTTTCTGCATTAACACACACCCAGACCATGCTTAGAAGCGTTAGTATAAACTTCGAAATTTATCACTCCCATCAGGTAAGGCAAGGATATGAGTTGTTGTCAGGCGTTCCTTAAGAGTTAAGAATGCCTTCTCACAACCCTCATCCGAAACGAAACGGTTCTCCTTTCTCATCAACGATGTCAACGGCTTAGCTATCTTTGAGAAATCTTTGACAAACCTCCTGTAATACCCAACCTGTTGAGTAATATATTCTATATGATTAATATATTGTTTTATGTTTTAATAATGACAAGTCTAGGGGATTATATTTTATATACATATGCGTGTAATCGTGCGTTTAAGTGTACAATTAATTGTAGAGCGAAGATCATAGTTTATTAAAGTATGGATTCAATCAAGGATTGAAGAAAGATCAAGCTCATGTCAAGTGTCAAGTCTTTTTGAAGATTTACAAGACAAAAGCCTTTATTACTATATCAAGTGTTCTTAAGTTATATGTCGTATCTATAACTATTGAAGAAATGAGATTTGCGTGGAATAAATAAAAGCGTGAAAATATATGCGTATGATTGTTATATTGTCATATATTAATTTAGTAATCTTAAAACGGTTTTTGGAATAGAAATATTCTTTGGTTAAAAGAATTAAAATAATTATCCTATGAGATAATTATTTATTCTAATATACTAAGAATTTTATTCTAACCGTTATTGTCAAAATCTAAACTCCTAGAAAAACGTGCTTCGAGAAATATGTCTCGGAAAACGTATTCTATGGAACGTGTACCTTGGGAACCGTGCGCCTCGGGATCGTGTATCTCGTTGTACGTATGGTTAAGTAACACGTTTTATATTGTCTTTAAGGTTCAATTAAATAAATAATATGTGTTTATTTAATTTAATTAAAGTCAAACTAGGATTTAGTTAAAGATATAATTTATTATATCTTGACAAGAATTAGGAATTGATTTAAAGTAGGATACTATATTTTATGGTATAAGATATTTTCTAAATCAAATAGGTTTGTGGAAATATTATCTTATGTCTTAAATTAATAATATCTTATTAGAGTCCTTTCCTAAATCAAGTAAGATTAAGTTTTAGAATATTACCTAGAATAAGAATTCTAGATAAAGTAATATTCCTAAACTATCTAGGATTCAACCTAGATCTAAATTAGTATATATACATACTACATCACACGTCCAAGACTCAAGAATTCACACGCCTCACGCTAAAAGAGAAAGAACCGAACGATACCTCACGTACGTCTCGATATTCGTGCTAATCATTGTCAAATCTCGTTATCAAGACTACAAACATTGAAGAACATTCATTCGTTCAAAATCGTTGAAACACAAGAAGCTGTTGAAGATTTCATCTTATTTATTTAAGATAGATTCGAGTATTTAGCGGTACTCATTGTAAGCAAGTATTTAACGGTACTTGTCGTAGCTAGATATTTAACGGTATCTAGATTGAGTTACAACTAACATCAAAGTTGTACGAGTTGGGTTGATAAAATTGTAATCCGGAGAAGGTACTAATTTTATTAATCGAGAATAGTGGACGTAGGTTTCGATTTGTGAAACTGAACCACTTCAAAAGATCGTGTCTCCTTATTTTATCGTTCTTACTCGTTACTCGCTATTACTTTGTCACAACAACTCACATCGAAGAAGAATCGAAAAAGTTGGCATACTCAATTCAACCCCCCCCCCCCCCCTTTCTTGAGTATATCTAGGTCAATAGACTCTTCACAGCTAATCCCAAGAAACTTTGGATCTCACCCACATTCTTCGGGCTTTGCCATCTGGTCACAGCTTTGATCTTACTAGGGTCTAAAGACACCCCTTCCTTGGAAATCACATGAACCATGAAAGCAACTTTCTTTAACCAGAACTCGCACATACTCAGCTTGGCATTCAACTCATTCTCCTCTAAAGTCTTCAGTACTGCTCTCAGGTGTTCTTCGTGCTCTTCCTCACTCTTGGAATACACTAGGATATCGTCGATAAACACAACCACAAACTTATCCAGGTACAGACTAAATACCTGGTTCATCAAATCCATAAAAACTGCTGGCGCATTAGTCTACCCGAACGACATAACCACGAATTCGTAGTTGCCATACCTTGTTCTAAAAGCGGCCTTGGGAATGTCCTCATCTTTAATTCTCAATTGGTGATAACCCGATCTCAGATCAATTTTTGAGAAAACTCCGGCTCCACTTAACTGGTCGAACAGATCATCAATTCTAGGCAAAGGGTAACGATTCTTAACGGTCACATTATTAAACTCTCGGTAGTCAACACAAAGCCTCAGACTCCCATCTTTCTTCTTCACAAACAGCACTGGCGCTCCCCAGGGTGACATACTAGGTCAGATGAATCCCTTTTCAGCCAATTCATCGAATTGCTTCTTCAATTCATCCATCTCCCTTGATCCCATATATACGGTAAGGTGATTTTGATATTGGTCCTGCTCCTGGCTTTAGATCGATAGAAAATTCGACCTTTCTCCTAGGTGGTAATCCTGGCACATCATCCTGGAACACTCCCTCAAACTCCTTCACCACAGGTATCTCTTAAGCCTTCGGAGTCCCCGCCTCACAATCCCACATTTGACACAAGATCAAACTATTCCCCTTTCTCAGGTTAGACTTAAGGGTATTAACAGATATGAATTTGACATTAGGTTTAACCATGAATCCCATATAAGTCACCCTCACTCTCTTAGGTCCCTTCAAAGAAATCTTCTTTTGATAACAGTCTATAAAAGCTCGATATTTCTCCAACCAATCCATCCCTAAGATTACCTCAAAGTCCCCCAATGGAAATTCAATAAGATCGCAATGGAAAACTACCTCCCCAATCTTGATGGGCATACTCCAATAGACTTTGTTACATGACACAGACTCCCCGGAAGGTATTGTTACTGAATCCTCAATCCAATCATAGATTTCAAGCTCTAACACCCTAGCATGCTCTCTAGACACAAAAGAATGGGTAGCTCCGGAATCGAAAAGTACAAATGTAGGTTTAAGGTTCACGAGAAAAGTACCAGTCACGACATGGGCATTATCTTTGGCAGCCTGCTTCTCCATGGCAAAGAGTTTGCCATTGGTCTTCACCCCACTCTGGCTAATAGTGGCTGCTCCTGACTGTTGGTTCCCTTCAGCTCCGGTCTTCTGGTTACTACCACTCTCGTTGTACTGGTTATGGTGGGAACGGTTTTGGTAGTTGTTATAACTCTTTTGGTAGTTGTTGCTAGCACCAGACCTCGCACTCCCCCCATAACCCGATATAGGAGTACGATATCCTCCACTTCCCGAAGTATTCATGCAGGACCCACTATACCCCAAAGTTGGAGTACGGTAACCCCCAGATTGGTATCCTCCTGAAGATCGACACACTGCTTGCTTGTGTCCCGTCTTCCCACAACCATAGCACACTATCCCCACAGAACTGGCTCCCTAACCCCCACTCTTGTAATTACCTCCACCCTGGTTCCTTGCACTTGCCGAGGCACTGTTGGTAAAATACCCACTGTACCTATTAGAATTCTGTTTTTTCGACCCCGAATTTTCACTCAAGGTCTCTGTATTCCTCTTTTCACTCCTTATCTTCTTCTTCTCCCTTATCATGTCAGCGAGTCTCTCTGCTGCCCCAGCTCGCAAATAGATATCACGGACAGTAGTGGGTGGTGCTACAATGAGTCTCTTCTTGACAGCTATGGTTAACCCTCTCTCAAACTTCATGGCAAGCATTGCCTCATCCATCCCCATTTCCCCCACATGGCTCAGTAACTGAAGAAACTTCCTGTCGTAAACCTCCAAAGACATCTCATCCGTCTTTCGAAAAAGTTCAAATTCCTCCCTCAATTTGCTCTTTTGAAACTCAGGTAGAAATACTTCGAACAAGATCCTCTTAAATGCGACCCATTCCACGTGATTGATTCCATCCTCTATAGCTGCTTCCCGAATTTCCCCTTGCTCCCAGTCCACCAATCACCGGCCATTCCCCTCAAGTAATGTGCAGCTTGGTCTACTTTCAGCTCTTCCAGACAGTCTATCAGCTCGAACAAGTTGCTGAACTCTCGAAACCATTCCCCCGAGTAGATGAGGTTCTCCCTCCCCAGTGAATTGGGTAGGGTTATGCCTCAAGATGATGGTGCTCATCTTGGCAGAATCCAAACGTTTGGTCCGTAGAGCCTCATTCGCAGCTAATATTCGATCTAGCTCTTCTTGAGTGATGTTAGCCGCGTTATTCCTTTTCTCGGAGGCATTCTATAATATACGAGGAAGAAAGATGAGTCCCGGTTTAAGTAAGGGTACTCACTTAGATTTACATCTATATAAACGTAGTAGAATCATTCACATGCTTTCGGTATTAACAACTCCTCTTAGTATATTATCTATCATAATGGCTTAGGGATCACATAACCGCATATCACTAGACATAATAAAATTTCAATATAATGCTACTCATTTCATGCAGTCACAAGAAATCACTTCCTCATATAATTCAAGCATATAACCTTTTCATTCATACACCTTTAATATCCATATTCAAATGATCAACATGCCAAAGAGCTTATATCATTTCCTTATCTTACTTATCCCTTCTCATCTTCCTATTCTACCCTTTTTCTCGTATACGCTCAAGGTACCCGGGTAAAACTGAGAGGGCCTATGGTTCAGTGTGAGGGCGCCCCAGACTCATCCTTTACCTTTAGTGTGCTCCTAACAGTCCTATCCCGGGGTTCATTTTATTTAGACTTTTCCTACATTCATTGGGTTAAATAGGTTAGGCCTGAGGATCGTTTTCACCGATACCACTTTGTAACACACTCATTTATTTATAGACCTGGACTAGGACTCCCCAAATAACCAAGGGTGTTACCATCTCGGAAAAAAACGAGGTAGTAGATAGCAAAGGAAGGAAACCGAGTACTTTATTAAGTAGTTTAAGGGTCAAAGCAAAGTATCTCAAAAATCTGTTATAACTGTCTTGCAAAAAGGATAAGAAAAGTCTAGACAAAGCGGAAAGACTAAATATAGTGATCTAGCACTAGTCAGGTCTGGTCCTTAGCCTCTCCTCCCTTCCAGCTCCCATGAGACTAAAACCTGTCATTCTGCTCCCCAATAAATTGGATCATCACAGACATATACAAAACACACAGGGTCAACACGAGGTTGAGTATGTAATATAGTTAAGACATGAAATAGACATATTAAAACTTCCTTCCATCTCCACATCATTAAGTCATCCACTTTACCTCCATCACACCACTCATTCCATGGCCATATCACAAGTCCCGTATCACAAGTCCCGTTCTCCACAACAATTAATAATAATCAAATATTCCACAACAACATTCAATATCAATTATAACAATCTTGTAATAAGTATCACACACACACACACTTCATGTCATAACACAAACCACATATATATATCCCCTACCTCGAAACTGCAGAAAGACAACGTCAACCGAACAACTGCTACTAGAAGTGTTCCACGCGGAAACCGTCGCCTAAACATATATTATATAACGAATTAAAATTCTTCCCAAGCCCTCATATCTTAACTTACACTTACCATAAATAGCAACCTTCTAAAAGCGGAAAGTTTCCCAAAATGGAAACTTTCCCGAAAAGGAAATTTTCTTAAAAAAAACTCCCCAAATAAATAATTTCCCTACTCAAGCCATTACACTAGCACAATATATGTTAAAATAACAATAATAATAATAATAAATATAATAACATTCCCAATATACGTAATACATCTCTACAAACATAATACTAACACTCGACTTGACCCACGCACGACCCACCTATGTTAACGACAAACAGCCACACTACACCACCACCCTCACAGGCAACCACCACACGCAACTCCCCACAACACCCTCTTTCACCACCGACAATCGCCAACCTATCGACTCCCGCCGACGAGTTGAACTAGGGCCGTTACAAGGCCTGGTTCACAACCTACGACTTATAATCCTCTCTAAAGCCTCTTACAAAACACCTCTGAAACCGCCACTGACCCCTAACACTGACCAGACTCACCACAAACACCACCACTGACATCAGACGCCTACAGCCACCATGATACCACAGCGTAGACCTCCCCCTAGTCAACAGTGATACCACCCAAACAACCCACGACAAACCCAGTAACAAACAGACCTGGGTATTATGACAACAACCCTCCTGACACCAGTATTAACTACCGTCCACGACGGTCCTAGACGGTCAACGACACCCCCTTATGGTCTATATACGTTTATTACATGACCTAGTACAGTAATATGTAAAACAACAGAGATTAAGACGTGTTATACCCATCTAATTATGCGATGAAAATAGTAGTATAAACAGGAATTAACAGCGTCGTGGTGAACATACCAGACTCACGGCCAAAACGAAGGCTAGTTTACAACCACCGTGAGCGACTCCTTCTTCTTCCCTGATGTGACGGCTAGGTTTGTGTGTAAAAAGATTTGAATGTGGGTGAGGGTTAGGGTAAGAACAACCAGCATATATATGGCGGCATGCTTGGTTTTCTAACATAGCCGAGATTATAACAATTTGGGCTGTCTGGTTATTCACGCAAAACGAGGCCCAAATAGTGATACCACATGTCACGGGTTCGAGCCTCACTAGCAACATATCACTATTATCATGCTTTGATGGCCTAGGTCCCCATTTCGAATCTCACCAATGCCTAATACTCATACCATTATTCGAATATACACTAGCTTACTTATCGAACAACTACGATTATTTATCGTCGACACGTTAAAATAATAAAAATAATACCGGTTATTACAATTTTAATTAAAGGTAAATAAATGGTCTATACAGTATTTGTGATTGGTTGATTTTGCAAGAATCCAATGAAGATAACAGCAGGCAATTTCCTATTTAAATTAAAGGACTATTAGCCGGGGATACAAGCAACCGGCTTGGTTCGCACGTAACACTGTCGAATATAACTGTGTTACCGGGCCTAAACACCATCGGAATATCGTTGGCTAGGGTCGACATTGCACCCGGTGGCTTAAAAGGACCTCATATTCACCCTCGTGGCACCCAGGTCCAAACCGTATTAGAGGGAACCTTATTTGTTGATTTTGTCTCATGCGACTTCCCAAACAGCGAAAATAAGCTTTTTACTAAGGTGCTTAACAAAGGGGACGTGTTTGTTTCCCCAGAAGGCTTTATTCATTTAGAGCTTAATATTGGTGACACTCCACGGTGTCTATGCATGCGTTCAGTAGCCAAAACCCGGGTGTGATGGCTAATTCAGTATTCGGGGCAAACCCGCCTATCCGGGCTGATGTATGTCTTGAGCAAAGCTCTTCGCTTGGATGAGAAATTGATCAAGGAAATTCAGTCTAGGTTGATTTAGATATACAGTATATACTGAATCTGCTTTTACGTTCCAATCATTTATTTATGTTAAAATGTGATCTGTTTGTCGCGTTGGTATGTGGGAGTTCTATTACGGTGAGTAATCTATCCCTATAAAAGGAATAGAATTTAAGTGATCTTGATTGGTTCCTTCAAATAAGCAAAAAAATCACCCACTAACTTTTATTTTGATTTAATTTCCTTCACTCCTAAATTCAAAATTATCATTCGTAATTACATAATCGATTGCAGTATTACATTTCGTCATTGTCATAATAAAATACGATACGATCAAATTATTGTTCATCGAAAATATAAGTAACAGTATACAACATTTCAATAAAATACGATATAGAACGGTCCAAAAAATAAATCTGAAAAACAAAAAACAAAAAACATATTATATGGTCGATTTTTTTTTGGGTAGTTAGAGAGTTGAACCAATAATAATTTGGGTTAATTACGATGGTTAAAAACTTAAGATTTAAACAACAATTATATTTTCATATCTATATATATTTTTATCAGCTACTATTCATACTATGCTTAAAACAGACCAGTTCGATCTACTTCTCATGGGTATATAGAACAAATATTTTACTTTTATCTTATTATTCTACATATATATTTGACCCCTCCTAAACTTAAACGGATGACGTCGTTCTAAATAAATTTTTGTATATTTATAATGTCAAGTTAATGCGTTGTTTTTGCTTACGTTTAAGTTAAGTATCTAAATGTTCTTCAGTTTTTAAATCGATATAATTATAATACTTAAATCACAATTTTATTAAAAATATTGAACTCATTAATTTTTTCATTTTAATAAAATTCAACTTGTGCATTCTTCCACGGGCGTAAAACTAGTAAACTAAGAAATGTTAAAAAAAAATAAACCCGAAATACAGCGTTGAGCATAGTGCGTAATTCTATTGATGATGTCATGATGATGTCATGATGATGTCATGATGATGTCATCATTAAATATGTACTCTTGTTTCACGTATGCGATTTTGGCTGGCGTTTGTTTCTATTTTGTTTATTGTTTTAGTTGCGTATCTATTAGTGTTATATATGTATGTAATTTTTTTGGTTTTTTTAGTTTGTTTAAGATAATTTTGTTTAGGAATATGTTTGCTAATTAGATTAGTCTTTGTCAGGGTAGTTTATCATATAGATACCACCCCGTCTTAGCTATTCTTTAAGGAAATATTTGTGAGGCAAACATATTAAGGGCGCGTTTGTTTCGCGCATGGGTATGGGTTTGGAATCAGGAATCCTACCTGGGTAGTATGGGGTTGGAACTCCATACCCGATACCTTGTGTTTGTTTCAATTGTAAGAGATATGAGCTTGAAACTAAGTTAAAGTTGAAATAGGTAAAATTTAATATTTTAAATAATAATTTTGTCATATAAAATTATGAAAATAAAGATTTTATCAAATAATTATATAACATGTTTCGTTTACAATAAGTGTTAATATTTATTTTGCACATTTTCAATAATTGTAGTTTGATACCCATGGGTATCAAACTCATACCCACCCCCCTCCCTGGGTATGAGAAACCCATACCTCGTGGGTTTGAGGTATGGGTATGAAACCCTCGGATTTGCGAAACAAACACGTGGTATGGTTTGAACCAAACTTATACCTTTTAGGTTTGAACCAAACACCCCCTAAGAGTTTTAAGAGGCAGATCTAGAAAAACTCTGTGCTCATCTTTTGTAATTTATAATTCTCCCGACTGAATTTATTTATTTATTTTTTTTATTTTTTTTATTTTTTTTTTCTTACGAGGGGTTTAATCCCCCGGGCCCATGCATTCCCGCACCACCACATGGACCATGTAAGCCACCCCTTTCGGAGCTGCTGGCCAAGTGATCATCGCCCCAGCTGGTAATCGAACCTGAGACCTCTCAACTCCTGCATTTCTGCAAGCTTTAAGGTTTAACTCAGTTATCACTGGACTAACACCACTTGGTTAATATTTTCATCTTTTGTAATTTGTAATTCTCCCGACATAGTGAAATATTTTCCCCCGCCTTGGTGGATGTAGCTAACGCATTGATAGTGAACCACATAAATCTTGTGTGTCATTTATTTTTTTGCATCTACTCCGTATCGCTTCCGCACAACAACTTACATTTTAGTTGTATTCTTTTTAAGGATATTTAATCAAACGTAGTTGATAAATGGTTTAAACGGAGGCAGTATATAGGGTTCCAAATACTTTTATTTGTCCAAATAAAAAGTTTCTCAATAGATTGAGTTAACCTGATCAAATTTAATGTAATTTTTCTTCATATAATGATGGAATAAAAATATATGTTATTGGTTTAACTTGTTTTTAATTTTTGCGAGTAATATTTTAATTAAAGTATAGTTAATAAATGATCGAGACAGGTCAAATACGAAAATATAAATTACTAATCTTTTTTAATTAGTTCATCCGTTAAATTAATTTTTTCCCTTATAAAATAGCTAAATAAAAATAAATAAATAGTTACGACGAAGATATTATATTTTTGTCTCGAAATATAATATTATTTAGTTGACATCACCTTACAAGCCATTTTGCCTTATATTACATACATGCCCTAATTATACGTCGTGTACAAAACATGACTATATTAGGAACTAATTAAAATCGACCATAATAATAACAACAACGTACACACCACTCCACTTATTTAACAAACATCCCTTCATTCAGATGAATTCTATACGTTTATTTAATATATGAAATTAAACGTATGAAATTCATTTAAAAAGAAGCCCATTCATTCATCTAGTAAGCTCCTGGCATCCCAAACTGAGCTTGAAGATACTTAACCGTATTCGGGTCCAAATTAAAGGCCTTGGCAAGAACATCGACTGAGATAGGTGGATCGGACCCAAACACCGCATTAGCAATCGTTATAACACCGGGATTTTGGCTACTTAGGCCTGAAATCCCAACACCCGGAAAATTTCCAATATTGAATTGAAAATGAATTAAACCTTGAGGGAACACAAACACATCACCTTTGTTAAGAACCTTTGCAATAAGATTGTTTCCGCCATTTGCAAGGTTAGACGTCACAAACCCGACAAGGAAAGTGCCTTCCAAGACGGTAAAAACCTCGGTTGCTCGAGGGTGAGTATGAGGCGGGTTTAGGCCAAATGGACCAAAGTCAAGTCGAGCAAGCGATATACCGAGTGTGTTGAGTCCGGCTAAGTTCATTGCGCTTACTAGGGTTACACTGAACCCTAATTTGTTTAAGTTTCCTGGAACGTTTAGTCCACGGAATAAGAAATCTTCGGGTTGTACCATGTTCGGGTCTTTACAAAATAATCCATTCACGAATACTGTTACAAAAAATATAAGAGTAAATACGTTAGCATTGCATGCGTGCATAAAAAATATAACCGGAGCATATACAATTATCATTTTCTTCAAAAAATATAATAATAAGAAATAATATACTCGTAAATAATATTGTATGTTTCAACCCTACGTAGAATTTAAACCTAGCTTCACCATGCATGCATAGATATCTTAAGTATTATTACGTATGTTTACATATTCTATTTTAGTCAGTCTCAATCATTCTCGTACCTTTTCTTTTTATAGACCTATAGTTAATTAAGTTGATGGATCGGAATTAAAAAAAACCAAATGTTACGAATGTAAGAAAATAAATGAAAATGAGACGGCACCACCTATCGTACCACCTCTTATATATAACATGTATTGGTTCATTAAATTGACGTACCCTACACAGGGTTCGGGTACGTGAGGATGCATGATATCGAGACTTAATACTACCCAGCAATATAAAAGTAGGAGTAATAAATTAATGAGATTTAAGAAAGAAATGTACATCCATCAAGAGGTTGATTAACTCCAACGCAAAAATCTTGTAATTGATTAGGATCAGTAGCATAAGCAACAAAGCTTACTATTGCAAAAAGTGCAAATATTATTTGAATAGTTTTCATTGTATTTTCCTTTGAATAATAATAATGTCAAAAAGTTTGATGATAATTAAATTGAAGGGAAGATTACCCTTTTTATAGGTAGAAAGTTTACATTACTGTATGTCAACATTGGGAATTAGTCTAAGATTATCTTATTAACCCAACTATCCAAGTTGTATGTAGAAATATTAATTAATCCAAGATTATACCGTAACTCTTCTGTAAAACGGTTTTACGATAAAATATTGTAAAGTCATGTATTAAAAGCCCTTGATGCCGTCACATACGAAGTATATCATGGAATTCGTGAGATTTTTTAGGTTAAATACAACTTAATTTTACGATAACAGATGTGCAAAACGGTTTTATACCAGAATTATCGAGATTATTATATCAAGTGACTACATTTTCTAATGGATATTTCATAGCTAATGACTAACAACAATGCCCATTATCCACATAATGCTTTGGCCGCCTTTGTCGTATTGTACCATAACATTGTTTACAATATAATTTGTATAATTAAAATATAATCAAAGGAGTATTTCATTGATAGGAAATTGTACTAAATTTTGGCTCGTTGTCGATAATATTCTTCATAAAATAAGATTAGAGCACATGACATTAGGTCATTATGGGATGGATATAATAATCGGGTGTAACTAGGTATTATTGAAATTCGGTATTATTTTCTTACCAGAAGTCCTTAGATAGGATTGATCATTTTAATGAAAGTAGAGTTGTTGGTATGTTGGTATCGACTATTGAGTGTGTATTATTCGATGATACCATCTTATATTATGGGATGAATATAATTATTTGAGATAAAGCCGATTACTTGACATATTTTGTCCTTAATTTCAAAATTTAAGTTCTGTCATAAATCTTTCCGTAATGTTATATGGCTTAAGGGTCGAACACTCGATCCACCTTATTATATCTTACACCAAATCGTCAAGTGTTACTATATGTGGCGGGTGTTACTTGTTATTATCACTTGGTCTGACACAAAACTAAGGAAAGAGGAAACCGGTTAATTACTAATAAAGGACAAATGAACCAAATTAAGCGTGAATAAATTATTCACTAAATTAATTTTTGGAACAGTAAATAACCAAGACAACGGGAATACATTCTTGTAGTGCATATTAAGTAGTGGACTTACTCGTCAACTAAAAATCCACTAATTATACAATCAACTAGGAATATATCCTAAGTATATGTCAACCATGTTTCAACGTACGTAACTACGTAAGACAAGTGCTTTGCATAGAATGTAATATGTATACATCAAGTAGCAGTTCATTCAGACGATATTAGTTGAGTCATGACTAGAATCACTATCCACTTTCTTCACATCACTATTTTCTTAAACATGTCCCTTTGATTATACTCTATATAAGTATCTCTATAAAAGGTTTTACAATAAGATATTATGAAACTAATTTAAGAACATTTTTGTTTAGGAACTTACAAAAGTTACAATTCAATATATACTTCAGTTTGAGCCGGTCGATGGTCGTACTGGTGTTTTTTTTCCTCTCGGTTTTTTTACCACTTGTTCAGAATCGCTTTATTTCCGAATTACCATATTCAATTTTAACACCAAATAACAAGTATTAAACCAATTTCAACGGGTATGAGGATTCGATTTTCACTCAAGACTGATTTATCGCACATCGACAACCCAAAAGGCTGAAAATCATGTATTATAATACACTTTATTTTGAACCGTTTGGGAGACTATATCAGTCATGCTGCCTTTTCTCCCGGGTGTTCTACCAAGTGTCCAGGGTAGTTTTAAGAGTTACCCTGTTTGATTTCATTTCCAAATAACAAGTATTAAACCATTTTTAACGAGAGCGATTTATGCCCAAGACTGGTTTATCGCACAGCCACAGCCTCAGATATCCCATGTTGCTCCTCAATCAAATTTTGAGAGGCCCCTTTGTCTGACCCGATAAATCAACCATGTTGATTTACGACTAATTTTTTTTCCGGAACCTTAGAATCCTGAGAAACGTGTATTATACACTTGAATTTCCGCCGTTCAAGAAGTCGTTCCGAGTCGTATTTTTTTCCTCCTAATTTTCTTCCACGTGTCTGGTGTTGCTTCAGGAGTTACATGATTTAATTTAACTTCAAGTAAATAGTATTATACAATTTTTATCGAGTTATTTTCCGAAGTAGGCAATTTTCAACAATTAATTAACGAAATAGGTAATTTTTCAAATTTATTACCGAAAATGGGTCCACGTAGGACTGGATTTCCCGAAACTGTGGCTAGATTCAAGTCGCCTACTCCCATAGCGACTTGGCCGTAAATCAGCCCAGAACCAAGTCGCCTAGCCGGTGAGCGACTTGGCTTCGAGTATTACAAACTCAGCAAGATACCCACTCTCTCATACCCGACTAAAACAAAAAACCCCCAAATTGCAAACCATAAAAAAATCGCATTTCATTTTCTTGCTCAAATCTTCGATTAATTTGATTAATTATCAAATTATTAGTCTCTAAGCATCATCAAAGAAGTATTTCTTTCTCAATTTTCATACATATTGAAGGTATTAACCATAACTTGCTTTCTTAATTAGTTATTCATTTAAATAGCTAGTTGTTAATTAATTAGTTGTTAATTAGGTGATTGTTAGTGTTTGAGTTGAATTTATTTGGTTTTAATTATGGAGAGAAGCTATTTTCCCTTATTGTGTTATTGGAATGGTGAAATTGCTGAAGGGGATGAGTGTGTAAGCTATGTTGGTGGAAATTAGCCTTTCATTTTTGCTAATAATATAGCAGCATGAGCTTCAATGGTCTTCTTAATGAATTATACACAACCATTGATGTGGATAGTAGTAAGTTTAAATTAGTGTTGAAAATGAAGTTTCCTAGTCTTGGATGTTTTAAGGTTGTTTCCCTTAATAATGATCGTTCTTTACAAGCGATGGGCTAATTAATATATGTTACTCTAAGGCGGGATCTATGGATATTTGTGTTGAGTTGGTACCAATTTAAGAAGCTCAAGTGAGTAATGCAAATGTAGTACCGAATGTGTGTTTTACTAGGATGTTAAATGACAATAATTTGTTTCTCAATAATTTGTTGTCACCCATACACAATGTACAAATAAAGGGAGTGATGATCGATATGTGTCCTTGTTAACAAATAATATTGGAGTAGAGATAAGTGATGGTAATATTGAAGGGGATGAAGTTGATCCAAGACTAGAGAATCCTAGTGATGAGGATGAGGATGATGATGAGGATGCCATTGATCTTGTGACTCAAACCGCCCTAAATCCCGAATTCACTAGTATTAGCTTGTCTATATAGAAACTTGAATGATGCATATAAAAGGGGAAAAGTGAAATTTCTGGGACAGTTGTTCTCCTTCAATTATGGGTTTGGGAACGTATTGTTGTTGGACGTCCCCAAATTTTAAGGTCGATTTATGAGGAAGTTGAAGGAGAAATCTATCATCTAGCAGGCTCCCAAATGATAGCGGGACGAGATCCTTTAGGGTGTAAATGGTTGAGGGTGGATCGTAAGTATAAAGATCATAGGCTTGGTCTTATGACATATCGAGATATGTTTGATAAGCTAACTGAAACACAATTTACTTGTCAGCCTTCCACACTAGAGATCCTACAACATCTTCCCGATATTTGTCACGAGGACGGGGAGGTGTGGATTGTAGAGCTCTTTTGATATGTTTTGATATTATAGTGAAGGAAAACGTTTTTCCAGAAATAATTAACATATCTTATATGTTGGGTTTTATTTAACTCATAAAATAAAACATCGGATCTTATGCATGCAAGTTTAAATGACGAAACCTTACATTGCGGAATATGGCACAATGGGCACGGTTTTGGTCACCTACCCCGTTCTTAAGCTATTAGGGATGGATGAACCGAGATCTCAAGTGTAGAAATCCTCCTTTGATTGCACCCTAGACAATACCCAAACTACTACAATAATCTTATTATGTGTGTAATATTTTCCTTAAAATTATTCTAATACTACTAGAGTATTTAGAGGTGATGGACCGAGAAAGAGAGTGTGAGATGAGAGAAACTTCTTTCTAATTTTTCACACAAGAGGCAATAAAAATAACTAGTATGATTAATATAAAAATGGGTAGAATATATAAGAGAAATTGTGGGAATGGACTAACCACTTCCCTTGCACGGTTCAACATGCAAGGGGAAGGGTGTTATCTTTCTTTTTCTCTTATCTATGCAACTAGTCTTACACTAGACCAATGCATGCACACTATGTATGATTATTTCTTTGCCTAATTCTCAATTAAACAACAGTCCGTTTTTGGTAAGACGGACGTACCCGTCGCAAGCTTCCGAAGGGTCAAATATGCCTTAAATGGGGCAAGTACATACCGTTTAGTGGGGTGGTGGATCATGCAAGTGGGGTATGATGTGGTGATGACGTCATGGTAGGTGAATTAAATAATGTGGGAAAAGAGGGTTTAATATTTGTCTTTCCCAAAAACCCTCGAGAAGACAAACCGTCTACTCATTTTCCCCTCCCACTGCAAACATCCCCTCTAACCCCCCCTCATTCATTAACCTCATAATTCATTTCCACAAAAATCACTCTCTCTCTCTAAACTTCTCTCTACCAAAAACCACAAAAAACACCGAACATACAACACGAAAATGGTGAAGAAGCAGATTGCGAGGCGTGGAGTGGGTAAGACTGTTGTATCATCGACTAACAATGATGAAGGTATGCACATATTTGGTTAATTTGTGTTTAAAATTTGATGATTTGAGTTTTAAATAACTACATATTTCGTAATGATATTGTTTGGTGGTATGGATGAGAAATTTGTGCGTACTATTTTAAGTGTGTTTTGTATTTTCTACGGTTTTCTGGGGAAATTTTAGGGTTTTCTGGGTAAATGTACTAACACATTTCTAGGGTTTTCGTTGGTAAAAATGCATGTTCACAATGTTTCTGGGTTTGCATGTTTTCTTCGTGTGTTTACAAGTTAATGTCTGTGTTTTTAATTAAATAATTTAGTTGTTTAAACATGTCTGGAAAATTATTGTTTGTGTTCTTTTATTAAATAATTTAATTGTTTTTTTTAGGGTTTCTGGGTTTTTTGGTTTTTTAGGGTTTCTGGGTTTCTGGTTTTTTTGGCGTCTTTGTTGTTTAGTTGTTTTATGATAATCATTTATGGGTTTTGTTGCATGTGTTTTTAATTAAATAATTTGTTGTTTAGTTGTTTATAGATTTTGTTGTTTAAATAATGATGCTTTTATTGTTGTTATTTGTGTGGGTTTCTAGCTTTTTAGGGTTTCTGGATTTTTTTGTTTGAAGATCTTCATTCTTCTGACATGTAAAATATCAGGAATGTTTAAAATGCCTGACATTGTGAAGAAGTCTGACATCCACACAATATTTCTGACATGTTGAAAAATGTAGGTAGTAAACATATTTTACGGACATGTTTAAATGGCTGACATGTTGGAAAATGTTGGTATTTAATCTGATAATGTCTTTGTTGTATATGTTGCTAGTTAATGTGAGCATGTGTTCGTTGTATATGTTGGTAGTTATTCTGAACATTGTATCTGTATATCCTGACATACTAACATATGTTGGTAGATGATCTAACATATGTTGGTTGTGTGTGACATGGTTTATCCATGTCCTTACAACAGCAGCAGATGAGGTAGTACCAGTAAAGAAAGTACCAGCTAAAGGGAGAGTTGGGGCCAAAGGCAGAGGAAAAGCGGTCCAGGAACCAACCGAAGAAGACGACGTGGAGGAGGAGGCGGCTGACGAGGAGGCAACGGTCCAGGAACTGGTTTCTTTGTTTTTGCAGATGCGGTTGATGCGGCTCTTGAAAGGGCAATCATGCTGGTAAAAAAGCCGCCCCGCAAACAAAGCTTAAAACATAAGGAAGTTAAGAAAGGTACGGCCCGTGACTTTTGATTTTTAAAAGAGTTTTGTCAGCCACGTTGCACGTTGTACACGAATTTGACAACGTTTTTTGTCTGTTGTCTGAGTGGTTCTACAGAAAATAGTAAGCTGTCAAAGGTTGTGGCAACGAGGAGAGAGGCTGGGGAGAGTTCGAAGAAACGAAAGGGTGATGAGGATTGTTTGGAGCTGATCAAGTAAGTAGGATTCTGATTGAGTTGTTTATGCGTTACGTTTATGTTATGTGGTTACATTGATGAGGACTACCTGTTTATGTTATGTGGTTACATTGATGTAATGTGTTGTTGACATTGTGTAGATGTTTGATTTTGTTGTCTTCTTTTATTATCATGTTAGGTGCCTTATATTATGTTAGGTGACTTACATTTGTTATTATGTTTCCCCCTAGTGGTGTTAACATTAAGTTTTATTTGGTTAACATGCAATTTAATGTAATGTCATAGTTAGTTGACATTAGTTTTCAATGTGAATTGCTGGCTTGTTGTTATTCTTATTTGTTTAGTGGATATGTGTACTTCTTTATTTGTTATGTAGCATACATTACATAATGGTATAGTTAGTTGACATTGGTTTTCAATGCGAAGTGCTGCGATGTTGTTATTGTTGGGCATTATGTTTGGTGCTTACATAGTTGTATAATTTCTGAACATATCTTGTTCTGTTTGCATGTAGTGTTTCTTAGGATTTATGTTGGATGCATACATTACTGTTGATGTTGTCGACATATATTCTTATTTGGTTAAGTGGATAAGTGTACTTCTTTATTTGTTATGTATCATACATCACATAATGGTATAGTTAAATAATTTTAGTTTTCAGTCTAAAGTTCTGTGATGTTATTGTTAGGCATTATGTTTGGTGCTTACATAGTTGTATACTCTGTCAACATATCTTGTTCTGTTTACATGTAGTTTTTCATAGGCTTTATGTTGGATGCATACATTACTGTTGATGTTGTCGACATATATTCTTATTTGATTACGTGGATATGTGTACTTCTTTATTTGTTATGTATCATACATCACATAATGGTATAGTTAGTTGACATTTGTTTTCAATGTGAAGTTCTGTGATGTTGTTATTGTTAGGCATTATGTTTGGCTTTTACATAGTTGTATAATTTGTCAACATATGTTGTTCTGTTTACATGTAGTTTTCCATAGGCTTTATGTTGGATGCATACGTTACTGTTGATGTTGTCGACATATATTCTTATTTGGTTACGTGGATATGTGTACTTCTTTATTTGTTATGTATCATACATCACATAATGGTATAGTTAGTTGACATTTGTTTTCAATATGAAGTTCTGTGATGTTGTTATCGTTAGGCATTATGTTTGGCTTTTACATAGTTGTATAATTTGTCAACATATGTTGTTCTGTTTACATGTAGTTTTCATAGGCTTTATGGTGGATGCATACATTACTGTTGATGTTGTCGACATATATTCTTATTTGGTTAAGTGGATATGTGTACTTCTTTATTTGTTATGTATCATACATCACATAATGGTATAAGTTCCGTACATATGTTTTAACTGATTTGTGGTTACCTTTTACGATTATGTCTCCCCCCGGGTGGTGTTAACATTATCTTTTGTTTGGTTACCATACAGGTGTGTCTTGATGTTTATATTCTTAAGCATTATGTTAAATGATTACATTGTCGTTTATGTTGTGCACATATATTTTCCTGTTGTTTTTTGGATATGTTTACTTCTTTGGCTTTTATGTAGCATTGGTTACATAATTGTAATATGGTTAGACTAATTGGTGGCCATACAATTTATTTGAAGTGTGTTTATATGTTGTCATTGTTAACCATTATGTTAGATACTTACATTGTTGTTTATGTTGTCCACATATCTTCTCCTGCTATTTTATAAATATGTTCTCTTCTTTGTTTATTATGTAGCATTCATTACATAATTTTATATGTTGCGTACATATGCTTATAAGAATTTGTTGTTACCTTTCGTACTTATGTTTCCCTCTGTTGGTGTCAACATTATAACTGTGTTTATATGTTGCTATTTTTTAGCATTATGTTTGATAGTCACAATGTTGTTTGTGGTATGTTTATTATGTAGCATACATTACATAATTTGATATGTTGGTTTTAGTTATTTGTGGTTACCTTCTATATGTTTCCCTCTGTTGGTGTGAACATTATAACCGTGTTTTTATGTGGTTATTTTAAGCATTATGTTTGATGGTTACAAATGTTGTTTGTGTTATGGACATATATTCTTCTTCTGTTTTTAACATATGTTTAAAGTTTTTGTTATTATGTAGCATGCTTTTGTTTGATGCATTTGATCAGTGGCATAATTGTCTGCGTATGTTGTAGGAAAAGGAAGGAGGTTGACGGGCATGGGACACCTCGACCATTATTCAACCTGATTGCAGTTCTGACGGAAGCTCATAAAATGGATGTCGAGGACATTGGGTTTGGCGGTCTACTTCAGCTGAAGACTCACGCGTACATACATCAAATGGCTAACTGGCTGCTCAGCAAATACGATCCGTCGACGAGGATGTTTCTGTTTAACAGGCATCACCAGTTTGTGTTGACAAAGGATGACGTATACGATGGGTTTATGTTGCCATGTACGGAGCAGGTCATCGAACCAAGAACTGATCAGGCATTGGCGCTAATGTGGCGTAGGAAATTCAACATCAATGAGAAGGATGAGTTGTCGTTGGATTATTTGAGGCAGGGGATGATGGGGCTGCCGGATGGCGGCCCAGAATTTTAAAAAATGTTTGTTCTGTTTGCAATGGGTATTTTTATGGCCCCCACAGTCCACAAACGTGTGGACTTCCGCCTGTCCAGGCAGTTGAGGACGTGGACAACATAAGTGAGTTGGATTGGTGCTCATTAGTGCTCCAAAGGCTGGACGTTGCAGTGGATTCGTGGAGGATCCACGGCTGTAAAAATGTAGGGGGCTGCTTAATGTTCTTGCAAATGATGTAATTTCATCGCCTAACTTGGCGGGGGACCCCGGAGAAGACCAGCCTCCCACTGCTGCAACACTGGTTGTACGAGAGACTTAAAAAGAGGATTAGCGAGGAAGTGCGAGCGTACCAGTTCCACGAGGGGTTTGGTGTTGGGGTATGGAACTGTGTAACGTACCCAGTGTCTAGGGACCGGGTGAAGTGCCTTTATCGTCGATCAAATGCGCGTGAACCGTCATCAATGGGACCCCCAGCTCATTTCGTGACCTTGCCGCTGCCTGATGGTGTACCCAGTGACGAGGACCTGCTGGCCTCATACGAAGATGTTAGTCCATTGCGTTTTCTCAATTACTCCGTTCGTTTCTTTGTTTTTAAATTTGCGGTACTAATCTCTTCGTCGCGCAGGTGCGTACCCGGAACTGGATGACGACCAGACGAAACCTGTCGATCGTGTCAAGCCTTCACAAGTCCCTGTTGAAGGCCGGTGCTGTTGGTGAAGGTGGTGGGTCGGAGCAGCAGGCAGGGCCAGTTGGCAGCGTAGAAGGTGGTGAGGGATCGCCTACGCAGGGCTCATTCACCCAGGCACTTGGGAGTCCGGGGTTCGTTGCTGCGTGGTGCGGTTGGCGCAAGATTGGATGCCATGATAGACGTCGAGATGATCACGGCTCCTTCCTTCTCCCTCGGGCTCGATGACATAGACATGACGAGTCAGCCGACCCAGACGTATGCCCGCACGACCCGCATGAAGGCCGGGGAATCCAAGTAATGTGACCAGGTGTACTGCAGGACATGTTTTCGGGAGGCCTGTGTAATGGCCTAGTTGGATGTATAGGATATTTAGGTTGTCGTTGTCGTGGGTCGTTTTTATTTTGGACAGTTCAATGGGTAGGTCCCTTTGTTTGGGGCTACCCAAGTATCAATTTGAAGGCCAAATGTTGTGCCTTAGTTAACAACTTCAAGCTGGCACCTGACTGCCAAGACTGTGGATGGTCTGCATAGACCATCATTTTTGGGGGCTCATCCTCGTGTTAACATTATGTATCCTTCCCTTGGGGGGTACTGATACGGAAAAACTAGTGGTCGTTATTACACTAATTAACTCGCCAAACAAATTATAAAACCTAAACTAGACTCGACTAGACTCGAAATAAAAGTAGTAAAGTGCAAGTTAAGGGTCGAACCCAAGAGAAAGGAAATAACTAAAGACTTGCTTTAAACAAAACTAAACAAAGATTTAATGAAGACTTGATGATGATTAGAGACTAAAGATAAATGACTTATCAACAAACCATGGATATTGACATAAATGAACAACAAGGGAATAACATAAATGAAGGATTCAATGATTGGAAAAGCATTCACAATGACAATAAAAGAGCAATAAATGAGAATTGATTTGGGCTAGGCAAGACCACAAACAATAAATGTGCACAAATTCAATAGGAGAGAAAATCTTGGTGTAACCTTCTCAAAATACCTCAACAAAGACAAAGTCGACTCTATCACCCCTCCTATTTATCTACCCACTAAGAACATCCTAAGATAGTGAATCCCATGACTAAACCGTACATAGGGTTCCTTCGATTCTAGCCTAAGCCACTAAACCGTAACAAGAGGACTAAAATCAAGCGATTAAAGATAAAACCAAAGGATGAACAAGGAAACTAATCTACACACATTAAACCATGCTAGTAGAATTAGTCATGTAAACTCTACTCAAAAGGTATTTCCTTTAAACCAATTCCACACAATTTGAGCTTGCTACTACAAATCCTAAGTAAAAACTAAGCCATTTCCTTAGAACATGCAAAGATTGAACAACTAGAAGCAAGGATGATCAAACCCAACAACTAATTACTCAAAATAAAACATTAAAACAAAGAGAGTACATTAGATAAACTAGAGGGATGAAAGTGTCTTACAATATCAAAGTTGGATACTTTGGTTAGGATTACACCAAGAATGAGAAGATTAGCTTCTCATTTGCATAATTACAAGCTTGAAAATAGGGAAAGATTACAATTAATTTGAGAGTAAATGTTCTTGTTCTAAAGATAAGATGATGTCTTAAAACATTCTGAAGTTGAGTATTTATACCCCTGCACAAAACCCTAGGATAATTTCATTTTAAAAGCCCAAACACGGATTAGAAAATCCGTGTAAAACAGAGATGCGCAGGGGGCGCAGGCTGCGCAGGACCCCCCTTGCTTGCGCTAGAGGGCGCAGCTGCGCACGACTCTTGCGCAGGCTGCGCAGGAGCTCGCTGCTGCTCTCTTCTTAATTTTTGCTTCTTCTCCTCTTCAATTTATGCCAATAAAACTTCAAGTCTTCCCAAGTTCACCTCACAAGTCACTGCCCAAGCAAGATAGATGGACGATGTTGATACAAGCGCATCATTCTTTGACCGTGGAACGATTTCCCTTGATCCTTGAATTCCGATCATAAGAATTAACATGAAACAAGTGTAAAAATGATACAAAACCACAACATGACCAAATATCAAATACTTGACAAAACGACACTAACGACCCGTAGTAAAAGACTAGATTGTGATAAAATCACAATCTAGGACCGACACAAGTCTCTACTATCAAATACCCCCACACTTAACTTTTGCTAGTCCCGAGCAAAACCCGAGATAAGCTTTTCCGAAAATCAACACGAAAGTGTGGTGCATTGACCTCTCTTCCCTTACTACACCCTTCTTATATCTCCCTCGACATAAAACACCGATTAAAAAGAAAAAGAACAAAAAACTAGACTCAAATGTTTAACAACACTCTTCCCTCACACGCCCTCCTTATACCTCCCTCTACACAAGACTCAAGAAAGACCCCAACTCCGAAATCAAAACTTCCACCCTTTTTATAACTCCCTATCAAAAGATGACCACCCTCACCTCATCCCGAGGTGATAGCGAGGTGGCCTCAACATCCATCAAAATCAACATAATTTCCACTTATAACGCCCCCTTATCGCTCCATAAGATGCAAACCGTGATACTTGGTTGCCCCCAGACACCTAAAAATTGACAAGCCAAGTATCACAAGTGAAAACCACCGATTTAAAACCAAATTTTGTGACACAAAAAGAAATTAAACCTATATCTAACCTCCTTCCAAATCCTCCTTATCGCTCCCTTCTTGTCTCTCCATTTTTTTTTTCTTTTTTTTTTCTTTTTTTTTCTCTCATTTTGCCTAAGGTGCCCTCTCGGGTTTTCACCTTAGCTTTTCCTTTCCTCTCGTGGTGGCTCGCAACTCAATTTTTCTTTTTGCCCGGAACGCCCTTTCGGGTTTTCATTCCGTCCTCGGCCACCTTCCCAATTTTGCCTAGGCGCCCACCCTTGTGGGTTTTCACCTAGCCGGGATTTTTTTATTTTCTTTCTTTCTTTTTCTCTTTTCTTTTCTTTTTTTTTTCATTTTTTTTTTTTTTTTTTTTTTTTTTTTTTATGAAACAAGAATGAAAAATACAAGGAAATTTGCTTTGAAATTACAAAAATACATCAATTTGATAACAACAAGGCTATCTACCTCCCCCACACTTACATTTCACATTGTCCTCAATGTGAAGGAAGTAGTCACTAGCCTTGCTCACTCATGGGAACCCGAGGAACCCCCTTTTTCATAGGTGCCTCGGTTCTTCCTTCTTTCTTCTCTTCTTCTTCTCTCTTGTTGAGCCCGGTTGTAAGTGTCATCAACAAACGTTTGGTCTACAAGAGGAGGGGCACTTGGGTTAAGTTGCATTCCAAAAAGGCCCCGAATAATGCCAAGGGAGTCTTCTTGGAGGCGGGAGTCCTCATAAGAATCATGGAGGTATTCTTGATAGTGGTGGTTTTGCACCTCAAAATGATGGCTCATGGAATTCCTCCAAGCTTCTTGTTCATTCCACCTTTTCAACTCCTCCTCCCGGTATTTATTTTGTTGCTCTCTCCATAACCGGTCCTCCTCTTGGCGCCTTTGCATGTCTTCCATCAACTTTAATTGGGCCCTCTCGGCCTCCTCATGCAACCGGGCTCTCTCATCTACCGTGGACCGCCATGTATTAACCTCCCCTTGCCAATTATGGGCGCTCTCTACCCTCCCACCAATGGACTCCAAAGTACTCTTTGTGGAGTCAAAGTAGGCGAAAAGGCGTTGCTCCCAAGGAGCAAGTGGGTTGTGAGTACTCCCACTAACATCGGGCATAGGAGTATCATGAAAACCTTGCTCAAAAGACTCACGCTCCCTCTCTTCCACAACTTGAGGGTTGGAGCTTGACTCCACGGCTCTTCTCTTCCTAATCCTTTGTTGCGGGGCTCCGATAACATCTCCCTCACCGGGGCAAAAGAAATCCCGCGCCAAAAAGCCACTAGGAAGGGGATCATTACTAGGGAGCCTCATGTAAGAAACACCTCCCTCTCCCAACCACACACAACTCCACGGGACCGTGTCTAATGCTTGGATCATGTGGGTTTCCACAAGACCCGCTTCATTGTAAAGATTTGTCCCAAACAATTGAGGTTGGTCCTCGGGAATTTGGTCCACAAAATGGCGGACGAAAAGGGTGATAAGTCCCCCACAATTGATGCTCCCCTTTTTTCCCTTATGCTTGATCCCATTTTTCACGAACAACCTCGCCCAATCCGGCACTCCTCCTCCCTCGGGAAGCATAGCCCACAAGCACTCTCTCACGCTATCATTGACCTTGGTTGGCTCCCCCATTGAGAAAAAGAATGATGCTATCATCCTAGCAAGAATCCGAAGGGGTGGGTTGGTGATAGCGGAAATTTTATCATTGTTAGTTTGGTGGGTTTTTCCCGTGATCCCACACCACATCTCATTTAGCTTTCCGGGTGGTGGGTTGATGGGGGAAGGAGGTTGGGTGATTCTTAGGATCTCCCCCACCATCTCAAAGGTAATTGAATGCCAAACTTTGTTTAATCTAAAACTCACGGTCTCATTTCCCCTTACTTCCTCGATACTTAGGGTGGCTAGGAACTCCAAGGTGTAAGCGGGGTAGGTGTTACATTGGAGGTTCATGTATCTCTCAAGCCCCACCTTGGTAAGAAATGCCAAGGTTTGATAAAAAATCCCCATATCGGTCAAAGTACTCGGGTGAAGGAATTTTGAGATGTGAAGTGGTTTGTTGTCAAGATTTTTGAAGTGATTTTTGTATGTGGCATTCAATCCCTCATTTCCTTTAAAAGGCTCGGGTGGGGGTGGTGGTGGTGGAGCATTGGATGACTCTCCTTTCTTTCCCTTTCCCTTAGATTTGCCAATACCGAAAACCATCTTGAATATAGTCCTTGTAATACAAATCAACCAACTTGAAACAAACCAAATTTTGAAAGAATTTTTCTAAGGGACAATTCAACAAACACCTTGAAGGCACTAGTGATAAAACAAGTTCTAAGATGGTGTTTGTTAATTTGTTCCTTCCCTAACAGAAATTTTCCACAACAATCCTCAACCACAATCAACAAGAAATAATCTAAATCAACTAACAAAGAGTTCACTAGATTAAATCACAAGAGAAAAGTGAGAAAGTTTATACCGTCCCGAATTCCTCAATGCTTGTTGAAATGGAATGAGAACAAGTGAAACCTCCTATGCACCCTTCAAAACTTTTGCAAATCTTGAAAACAACCCGGAAAAATCTAGGGTTTTTGGTTAAAATAGGGGTTTTGCAGAAATTTGGATGTTATAAAGTGGTTGTTTGATGGTGGGAAAGGGTCTTATGAAGGATTTGAGTGAAATGATTTTGAGTTTGTTGATGGTGGGAAAGATTATTGAAAAGGATGGAGTGTTTGAGAGGGGTTTTTGAGAAGGGGTTTGGGGTTGATGTGTGTCGATGGGAATAAGAATAAGGTATGAGGTTGATAAGAAAGAGGATAAAAAGAAAGATAAGGCGGAAATCTGGGCATGCGCAGGCTGCGCAAATTTTGTGAAGTCCTGCGCTGGAATTGCGCAGCTGCGCTGAAGGGTTGCGCAGGCTGCGCCTCAGCTCGACATCTTCAATCCTTATTTTTTTTCTTTTGAAATTCCTGCGCAAGCTGCGCCGTGACCGCGTAACCTGCGCTTTGCCTCACCATTCTTTCTTCTCAATTCTTTTCACTCTTCTTCTTACTTAGCCAACCTTTCACCTAACTCGTTTCCCTTTTCCGACTCGGCCTACACCTATTCTCGAGCACGCTTCCTCCAAAGTCTTAAACGAATCACTACACCATTCAACAAACCTCAAGAGTACTGGAATTTCAAAGTAAAGAGATTATTGAGACTAAAAAAAAAAAACAAAGAACTAAGACATGAAATTAAAACTAGTCTAAGAAAGCAAGTAAATAAGGATAGAATATTTACAAACTTTTCCGTTATTTAATGTCGATGGCTCGACCGCCTCTTTGCTTTCTCATTCTTGATAAACGGGGTCCGCGAGTTGGATCTCCCCTTCTCCATGCAATTCCATGTTTTGAAGATAATGTTTCAACCTTTGCCCATTCACTTTAATCACTTTCCCGGTCTTTAGGTCTTCCACCTCAATGGCTCCATGAGGTAGTACCTTTCGAATTATGAAAGGCCCAAACCACTTAGACCTTAGCTTTCCGGGGAAATTCTTGAAACGGCTTTGGAAAACTAGCACCTCCTCTCCTTCCTTGAAAACCCGACGAGTGATCATTTGATCATGCAACCTCTTTGTCTTCTCTTTGTAGATTGCGGCATTATCAAAAGCATCACTTCGTAGTTCCTCCAATTCTTGAATTTGAAGTTTCCGGTGGAGCCCTGACTCATCATAACTTTGGTTGAATGCTTTAATTGCCCAATAAGCTTTGTGCTCAATCTCCACCGGGAGATGACAACTTTTTCCATAGATGAGCCTATAGGGGGACATGCCGATGGGAGTCTTGTAAGCCGTTCTATAGGCCCACCAAGCATCATTGAGTCTCTTGCTCCAATCTTTCCTGTCGGGGTTGACCGTCTTCTCCAAAATGCTCTTAATTTCTCGGTTTGACACTTCCGCTTGGCCATTGGTTTGCGGGTGATAGGCCGTGGAAATCTTATGGATCACTCCATACTTCTTCAAGAGGGAGCCCACTAATTTGTTGTAAAAGTGGGTTCCCCTATCACTTATGATGCACCTAGGAAAGCCAAACCGAGAGAAGATATTATTTTGCACGAAGGAACTCACGGTTTTCCCATCATCATTCCGTGTGGGGATTGCCTCAACCCATTTGGAAACATAATCTACGGCAAGTAGAATGTAGAGGTTGCCGCTTGAATTGGTGAACGGCCCCATGAAGTCGATCCCCCATACATCAATTATCTCAAGAAAAAGCATTGGTTGTTGAGGCATTTCTTGCCTTCTTGATATGTTGCCACAACGTTGACAACGATCACAACTTTTCACAAATGCATTAGTGTCCCGGAACAAGCTTGGCCAATAGAATCCGCACTCCAACACCTTCCTAGCGGTTCTCTGAGGCCCAAAATGTCCGCCACACGCATATTCATGGCAATGTTTAAGGATTGACGGTACTTCCACGTCCGGCACACACCTCCTAATCATTTGGTCTTGACAAATTTTCCATAAATACGGGTCATCCCAAATATAGTAACGAGCATTCTTCTTAATCTTGTCCCGTTGACTCGAAGATTGGGTGGTAGGGAACCTCTTGGTCACAATATAATTCACAAGGTTTGCATACCAAGGCTCAATCACTCTCAACCCATAAAGTGACTCGTGTGGAAGACTTCCATCGACCACTCCCATCTTCCTTGCCACATCTTCATTTATGTGGAGCCTACTCAAGTGGTCGGCCACCACATTTGAACTTCCTTCCTTGTCTTTGATCTCGATATCAAACTCACTCAATAAAAGCACCCATCTCATCAACCTCGCCTTGGTGTCCTTCTTGTCAACAAGTTGTCTAATGACCTTATGATCGGTGAAAATGACGACCTTTGCCCCCAAAAGATATGATCGGAATTTTTTGATAGCATACACCACCGCCAGGAACTCCTTCTCCGTGGTGGTGTAGTTCCTTTGAGCATCATTCAAAAGCGATGAGGCATATTGGATCACATGTTCCACCTTTCCGTCTCTTTGGCCTAGAATCGCGCCAAGAGCGTAGTCGCTAGCGTCCGTCATAATCTCAAAGGGAAGGTCCCATCGTGGAGATTGAATAATAGGTGCCGTCACCAACCTCTCCTTCAAGGTGTCAAAGGCCAACCTACAAACATCATTGAACACAAACTCCACATCCTTGTGCAAGAGCTTGCACAAGGGGTAAGCGATTTTTGAAAAATCTTTTATAAACCTCCGGTAAAAGCCCGCATGTCCCAGGAACGACCTCACGTCTCGAGTATTAGTGGGATATGGCAAGGTTTTTATTACTTCCACCTTTGCCACATCCACCTCAATCCCTCTTTTCGACACTATGTGTCCTAACACGATGCCGCTTTTAACCATAAAGTGACATTTTTCGGAGTTCAACACAAGGTGTGACTCCGTGCATCGTGTTAGGACCATAGTTAGGTGGTCCAGACATGCGTCAAAGTTGTCTCCATGGACGGTGAAATCGTCCATGAAGACCTCTAAGACTCTTTCCACAAGGTCCGAGAATAGACTCATCATGCATCGTTGAAAAGTACCCGGAGCATTGCATAGCCCGAAGGGCATCCTCCGGTATGCATATGTTCCGAAAGGGCACGTGAATGTTGTTTTTGATTGGTCCTCCGGCTTAAGTGAGATTTGAAAATATCCGGAGTAACCATCCAAGAAACAATAAAACTCTCTTCCCCCCAACCTTTCTAGCATTTGATCTAGAAAGGGCAAGGGGTAATGATCTTTGAAGGTCACGGCATTGAGGCGGCGATAATCGATGCAAACTCTCCACCCGGTTTGAATCCGGGTGGGGATTAAGGCTCCTTCTTTGCCTTCGATTACCGTCACCCCACCCTTTTTAGGTACACATTGAGTAGGGCTTACCCATTGGGAGTCGCTAATAGGATAGATGATTCCCATTTGGAGTAGTTTGATGATCTCTTCTTTCACAACCTCCATCATTGGAGGATTCAATCTCCTTTGCGGTTGTCGAACCGGCTTTGCATCTCCTTCCAAACGAATCTTGTGCATGCAAATGCTTGGGCTTATCCCTTTAAGATCCGCAATACTCCACCCAAAAGCACCTTTGTACTTTTGCAAAACCTCTACCAATCTCTTCTCTTGGTCTCCCTCAAGGGTGTTTGAAATTATAAGAGGTAGGGTATTTTCTTTACCAAGAAAAACGTACTTCAAATGATCGGGAAGTGGTTTAAGATTTGGGGTGGGTGGTTTTATAGTGGAGGGTAGTGGTCTTTCAAGGGAAGCCTCCAAGGGAAGGAACTTGTTTTGGAATGTGTAAGGAATAGTCGAAAAACAAGGCAAAACAGGGCTGGGAGCTGCGCAGGCTACGCCTGGGGTATGCGCAGGCTGCGCCTGCATTGCGCAGCTGCGCCCGACTTCTGCGCAGGCTGCGCCTCTGGTCGCAGTTTGCTCCTTCTTTTCTTTTAATTTGTATTGCTTCCTTGAAATTCCTGCGCAGCTGCGCACCTCCTGTGCGCAGCCTGCGCCTTGGCTCGCATTCTCACCTCCAATTTCTTTCATTTCCTCTCCTTCTTTGGTTTCTTCCAAGGGTTCCTCCTTCTCCAATGCTTTGATAGTTTCCTGCACATCATTAGACAACAAGAAACGCAACCCTTCCTTCTCCACATCGTTAGTGAGGGCCACTTTAAGAGGGCTTCTATGGCAAAGTTTATAAACTTGATTTGCTAATGGCTCAATGACATCCAAGAAGTAGAAAAAGCTCAAATCATCGGTTCTTTTCATGGACTCATACACATTGTATTTTATGATGTTTCCCTCAAATTCCATTGTTAAGTTGCCATCATACATATCAAGTTTGGTCTTAGAAGTTCTCATGAAAGGTCTTCCTAACAAAAGGGGTGTAGCCTTGGAATCCGGCTCCATGTCTAAAACATAGAAATCGGCCGGGAACATGAATTTGTCAACTTCAACTATGACATCCTCAATAAAACCTTTGGGTTGAATTATTGACCGATCCGCCAATTGAATGACGACATTTGACTTAGACAAAGGGGGTAACTCTAAAGTCTCATACACGGAGTAAGGCATGACATTTATGGAGGACCCTGAGTCTAACATGGCTCTAGCAAAAGATTCACCTTTAATGGAGCACGGTATAGTTAGCATGCCCGAATCATCACATTTTTCGGGAAGGTTTCTTTTAAAAATTGCCGAGACATGCCCACTAACCGTGACTCTCTCAATTCCTTTTCTTGGCTTCCGTTTAGGGGTACAAAGTTCTTTTAGGAACTTTGCATACCTAGGAACATTTCCTAAAAGTCTCATAAAGATCGGAGTCTTTATCAATCCTTTTAGGATTTGTGAGGGCACTTGGGAATGGTACCTCCGGTTCAAGTTCCTTTGAGAGAATCTCCAAAGTGTCATTGGCCTTCTTCCGGGGCTCTTTGCTTACTTCCTTGGTTGGTGGGGTGTTGTTGTCCACCTCCTTCTCTTTTCCTTTTGAGGATGTTTCAACTCTTGGAGTGACCTCTAGTTCCTCCTCCTCCACTTCAATTTCTTCAATTACCCAATCCTTGGACTTAGCTCTTGTCTTCTTGGGAGGGGTGTCTAGAGTTCTTCCCTTCCTCAAGGTCATGGCACTAGCATTTTGCCGAGGAGGAGGGAGAGTGGTGGAAGGAATGGAAGATGAACTCCTTTGTTTGTTCTTTGCCATCTCTTCGGAAATTTGCCCCATTTGGTTCTCAAGGTTTGTATACCTTGCATCATTCATGGTTTTCTCATTTGCCGACCTCTTGTCGGAATCCGCTTGTCCCTTCAAAAGAGCCTTGAGCATCTCTTTCATTGACATGTCTTCTTCATTAGGCTTTTGTGAAGTATTGCCTTGATTTCCACCATTGGGTGGTCTTTGAAAATTTGTGTTTCTTTGAAAGTTTGTTCCTTGTTGATTTTGGCCTTGTTGATTTTGTCCTTGGTCCCTCAAGTGGTTGAATTGTCCATTCACAAAACTCTTTGATTTATCTCCTCCCCAACTAAAGTTTGGATGATCTCGTGAGCCTATGTTGTAAGTGGCTCCACTTGGGTCATATTTGTAGTATCCACCACCGGAAGGATTCCTTGAGTTGTAGTGTCCTTGTCCCATAGCACTAACATTTTCAACCCCAACATCCTCCACTTGCATGATAGGACAAACCTCTACCGGGTGAGGACCTTGGCAAAATGAACATTCAACTTGGCCACCTTGGTTTCCACCATCCCCTTGTGAGCCTACCAACATGTTGGCTACAAGAAGCTTGAGTTCTTCCACACTTTTCTCAAGTTTTAAATTTGATGAAGAAGAGGCTCCCATGGCGGAAGTATTCTTTGTAGCTTGACGGGACCTTCCATGCATTCTTGTACTAGCGGCGAGCCTCTCAATGAGCTCATTAGCCTCCACCACCGAATAATTTTCCAATCCTCCACCGGTGGTGGAATTGACCATCCGTTGGTCTTGCTCGTTTAGACCATCATAAAAATGAACAAGCAAATCATCTCCACTCAAACCATGGTATGGGCATTGAGCTACAAGCTTCTTAAATCTCTCCCGGTTCTCATACATGGTCTCCCCACTCCCTTGCTCAATAGATGTTATCGCCTTCTTGGCATGGTTGTGGCGAGAGTCCGGGTAGTATTTCTCTAAGAAGGCCGCCTTCATATCCGTCCATGTGTTTATGATGCCCGGAGGTAGATAATAAAGCCAATCCTTCTCACCATCGTGAAGAGAAAAAGGAAAAGCCCGCAACTTAAATTGATCCTCGGATACTCCGGTGGGAATGGTGCCTTGGCACATCATGTGAAATTCCGCTAGATGTCGGTTTGGATCATTTCCCGCTAAGCCATAGAACTTAGGAAGGTTGTGGATGAAATAACCCTTCAACTCAAAGTTTTCGTTGGCTCCCATTGGTGGATAGGTGATGCATGAGGGTTGTTCCTCATAATTTCGGGCACGAAGCTCCCGAATAGTTCTAGTGTCATCCGTCATTCTTGGGTATTCAACTTCAATTGGGTCAATCTCTATGGGTGAGGGTGAGTTCTCAATGGATGTGTAGCTACTAGGTGGACTTGCTTCTTCCTCTTGACGGTTACGGTGGTAGAAGGGGTTCGAGAAGAGCCACGAATATGCCGCACTTTCCTCAAGTTCAACGTTGGTATCCCCTTCTTGTGACCTAGGCATAAGCAAAACACTACACACTAAACAAAACTAATTAGAACTACCACTTACTTACAAAGATATACCAAATTGACTAATAATGATTGACAACAAGATAAGGAAAAACACAACTAAGGAAAATAGAAATAAAAACAACACAAAAACAAAACACAAACAAGCTTTAGCTATGTTGCCCTTCCCCGGCAACGGCGCCAAAATTTAATACAGAAAAACTAGTGGTCGTTATTACACTAATTAACTCGCCAAACAAATTATAAAACCTAAACTAGACTCGACTAGACTCGAAATAAAAGTAGTAAAGTGCAAGTTAAGGGTCGAACCCAAGAGAAAGGAAATAACTAAAGACTTGCTTTAAACAAAACTAAACAAAGATTTAATGAAGACTTGATGATGATTAGAGACTAAAGATAAATGACTTATCAACAAACCATGGATATTGACATAAATGAACAACAAGGGAATAACATAAATGAAGGATTCAATGATTGGAAAAGCATTCACAATGACAATAAAAGAGCAATAAATGAGAATTGATTTGGGCTAGGCAAGACCACAAACAATAAATGTGCACAAATTCAATAGGAGAGAAAATCTTGGTGTAACCTTCTCAAAATACCTCAACAAAGACAAAGTCGACTCTATCACCCCTCCTATTTATCTACCCACTAAGAACATCCTAAGATAGTGAATCCCATGACTAAACCGTACATAGGGTTCCTTCGATTCTAGCCTAAGCCACTAAACCGTAACAAGAGGACTAAAATCAAGCGATTAAAGATAAAACCAAAGGATGAACAAGGAAACTAATCTACACACATTAAACCATGCTAGATAGTAGAATTAGTCATGTAAACTCTACTCAAAAGGTATTTCCTTTAAACCAATTCCACACAATTTGAGCTTGCTACTACAATCCTAAGTAAAAACTAAGCCATTTCCTTAGAACATGCAAAATTGAACAACTAGAAGCAAGGATGATCAAACCCAACAACTAATTACTCAAAATAAAACATTAAAACAAAGAGAGAACATTAGATAAACTAGAGGGATGAAAGTGTCTTACAATATCAAAGTTGGATACTTTGATTAGTGTAGCAACTAATTTTGTATCGCAATAAAAATTGTAACACAAAATAGATAGACAAATGAGTTTATATAATATCAGAAAATTATGTGTACAACCTCTATTATTCCACTGATTCTACAACAATATTGAAACTACGAGTCTTCGATCTTCGAGGCTCGCTTGCTTGACTTTAGCTTCTTGAGAGGGTCGCGTTGACTTTAATCTCTCTTCGATGCTTGAATTTGATTTGAGTTTAATTGAGTAGGCGGCACGATTTTGTAGTGCTTGTTGTCTACTTGCAAGTGTGATTTGTAGAGAGAATTTGAGAGCTTTTTGATGTCTCTTTTCTCTTCACTTTGACAAATGATTTTCTTCTCTTGTAAAGTGATTTTTTCTCCCTTTGAAATGGTGGAGAAATGTCTTATTTATAAGAATTTCTCCCTTGGCAAATGAGTTTGGGCCTTGTTTATAGGCTTGACTTCTCTTTTGGGCCCAATTGACCACATTGCTTAGTTTATAGCCCAATTGACCACCTGGTTTGCTTTTGGGCTCAAATAACCCATTTTGTAATATGGGTCGATCCGAACCACATTAAACGGGACAAACATAATTAAATTAAGCTAAAATTTGATATTAACATAAAATAATTTATTTTGCTTTATTCTCGACACTTTAATAAAATTTCCGTGCCTACAAATTGCCCCCTCGGGACCTTGTCACGTACACTGTTTGGGTGTTTAACCGTGGCGAGGTCTCGAATTTTCTGCTTTGGCTTGACTTTGAAATCTACGAGCACTTAACTTATCGTAAGAGTACCCTATGAATTTTTATTTGACTTGGAAGTCTATGGGTACTTAACTTGTCGTGAAAGTACCCATATGAATTTTTGTCTGACTTGGAAGTCCATGAGTACTAAACTTATCGTAATAGTATACATGTAATTTTTGTTTAATTGAAAGTACACGAATACTAAACTTATCGTAATAGTATACATGTAATTTTTGTTTAATTGAAAGTACACGAATACTAAACTTATCGTAATAGTATACATGTAATTTTTTTCTTTGACTTGAAAGTCTTCGGGTACTTAACTCGTCGTACGGGTACCCGTATTTTGGTTCGACTTGGAAGTCTTCGGGCACTTAACTTATCGTAGCAGTACTCATATGATTTTTTGTTTGACTTGGAAGTCTATGAGTACTTAATTTGTCGTCGAAGTACCCCGTGAATTTTTTGTCTTGCCCCGCCGTTCATCTCGACTTAAACGTCCATGAACATTTTTTAAAGAGAGTGACATGTAACATTTGATATTTCTCATGTCGTTTTTTTTTGACATGGTAAACGTTTTTTTTACCTTAGTATTTTTTTTTTTAACCTTGGTAAAATACGCCCACTCAACGATTTTACATTAATCGAGTAACTTCGGGACTTCAAAATATATTATACACCACAAAGTAGCTCGACTTGTTCGAGACGTATAATAGACGAATATTAACGACCCAACAATTATAAGTCCCATAATTTTAGTATTTTGACAATATCAAAACCAAATCAAGTCCATTATCTCCATGCTTTAATGAGCAAGAAAGAAATATGGCCAATAACTTGCGACCAAACCAATTTGCACAAATCTCGTTCGAATCTCGCTCAAAATTGTGCTGCTTGAGGTTTAAACTTTTAGTCAAACCAATATTTTGTGTTTAATGTACCAATCTTCTTGCAGTTTTTACCCGTTGGACAAAACAGAAAGATCATGGCATTAAACTTTGTAACTGCAATCACCCCAAATTTGCTCTCAAGTCTTCACAATTTGAACCAAATACACGTTACAAGCCACTTTTGAATTTATATTGGCTATTGATTCCACCATAATTATGCATAATTACCCAATTAAATTTGCAAAAATCATGGCAATCAATCTCTTCTCAAGGCTATAAATATTGGCTATGAGCAACAATTTTTTTGCATTTCATTCATTACTTTGCACCCACCACACTCAGTATTCAAGAGTAGTACCGATACGTATAATCTCGTGCACGGAAACACGCCCTCATACAAACTCTTAGCCGCTGCACCCAGGTCCGACAGAGGTAAGTTTCAGAAGTAGTGACTAAATAACTCGATTTTTTTAGCAACATTTTGTCACAAAACCCGACTCCAACCCTCCTGCTGAAATGAGACTGTCTCTTTTTTTTGAGATATTGCTGTTGAATAGTTGCTGACCTGACCTGAACAAAGTGGACACCCGCTACATCTTCGACAAATAATAAATCCGCTTCAGCCCAGATTTTGATAAATGTAGGTGTATACGAGCTGATATATCGGACCATTTTTTTCATATTCACCAAAAATTTCCTGCTTCTTTGCCAAGGCCCATTCCTCTTCCCTTTTCTGCTTCTTTACAACAGACTCTGGAACAACAATTGCTTTGGTAGCTTCCTCAACCATTTGAGTATGAGGAGGATTTTGTTGGGTTTGTAGAATAATCGATTTGAATTTAAGCAAGATTTTAGGTTGTAAATTGGGAATTGAGAAATTAACGATAAAGAATTTGTGATCTGAGAATGGTAGGATGCTATTTTCTTTTTGATAATAAGAAAGCTTCGCATCCTCGAAAGTTGATAAAAATTATGAGAGGATAAAGAGCTTCACAAATTAATGATAAAGAAGTTGTTGTTTGGTTCCCTGCCACTTACGTTTTTTTTGCTTTTTTTTTTTTCTTTTTTTTTTGTTTTTGACAAAATTCCTTGTTAAATTTAACACGTTTTTTCCTTTTTTTTTTTTCTGATTTTTGCCCTCTTTTTTTTAGGGTTACCATGGTGCACTTTAAGGAGTTTTGCAACAAAGATCTCACCTACCTTGCCATAGTTGACCATGAAAAAGATGATGCAAGTTCCGGAACCCGTTTCGTTACTCGTCACTCCTTACGCTCTTCCAAAGGTGAAGCAAGTGTTGTGAACAAAAGTTATTTCAATCCTCAGATGTCATCAAAGTTCGATATTACCAAGCCAGATGTGTCAGCCCGTTTTGTTCTCAAGAGCACCTTCAAGTCAAAGCCTGACGAAAGTCTCTCCTTTCCTTTACTTGGGAGGAGAATAATTGCTGGATCGGTGAAGTGGGGCTCTCACAACTTGAAGATATATGGAGAGTCAAAGCATATTCCTGGATATTGGGAGTGGACTGAAGACGTGCTTGCTCGTTTTGGTGATACCCTCGACGTCTCCTGTCTTAGCTCGGCGATCAACGCGTCACTGTACTCTTATGACAAACATGCACCCGTCATGCGCGCTTTCTTTGAAGGTTGGTGCTCCACCACCAACACCCTTCACACAAGAGAAGGAGAGTTGTCCATTTCTTTATGGGATCTGAAGATGCTCGGAGGCCTACCCATAGTTGGTGCAATTTATGACGAGACTGTTCCACATCCTGACATGCTTAAGGAGCGAAATGTTTGAGATAGCCCAAATGTCCCTGCAACATGCAAGTACTTGTTCGCCGCCTATCACCGACTTGTGAGGAGATCTACCACACCTGGTGAAGTTCCTGCAAAACAGTGGATCGAATTCTGGTTCAAGAGAGGGAAGACTTATCAACCGCCTGTGAAGAAGCCGAAAACCAAACTCCGTCCAAGGTCTACACAGAATCCAAGTGGGAAGTTCGATCCGCGCCCGTCTGACGAATGGTCCAAAGAGGAGCAAGATGTATTTGAGAAGGTTGGTCTTACCAACAACACACAGAAAGCGAGGCTCTACTTGGCAGCCTATATATCTTGTTGGTTGTGCTCGTTCGTCCTACCTGAAAATGAAGACAGATGGATCAGAGCTGGCACTTTCGAAACTGCTTGTTTGATGGCAGAAGGTCGACGTTTTTGTTTGGCAGCTCCAGTGTTAGCTAGCATCTACAGGGGGTTGAATGACCTAGTCAAGTCCTCGAATCCCGGATACTCGAAGTCCTTCTTTCCTGCTCATTATCTTTATGGATGCCTCGCACACTACTTCAACACCCACCATGATGTCAAACCCGAGCCTCGAGGTCCCAAAATGGTGAAGTACTCGGGGGCTGTAAGCGCACTTTCGATTTCTGATGATGATGCTCGAGCCCTTATCCATGATGGGAGAAAAGCCAGGGTATCTTGCTTCATACCCCACAAAAACAAAGCTGATATCTTGTTCGATAATGGGGACCTAGATAGCTCGAAGTTTGGTTACCTTGCATCCCTTCGCTCCACCTATTTGTGTCTTCGTATGAACGATTTTTTTCACATCGAGCCATACAACCCTCAGAGATTCGCCCGACAATTTGGTTTTTGCCAAGATATTCCCGAACTACTGAACCGGGGCTCAGATAAGGTAACGGCTACCCGTCATGAGGCATTAAAGTATTGGCAACTTCTATTGTTCTCAGGCAGCATGTCCCGTGTATTCCTTCCTTCTGCTCCAATCTCATGGAATGGCCATGTTACCGTTCCGTTTGACGAATGGTGGAAAGAGAAATGCGTGAGTGATCTAAGGGAGAATGTCAGAATCCTTGTTGATAGCTCTAAGTCGAGGAGAGGCCAAGCACACCAAGATGTAAATGGCTCAGCTCCAACTCGTCTTCCAAAGCCACACCCAGAAGATATCATCCATGAGATAGACAATACAGTGGAGGTACGCCATAATAGTGAAGACAACTCAGAGGTTGATCCCAAGCACGAACGTCGAGCTAAACGAAAAGCGTGCGTCTTGGACACTAATGAAGTCAATCTAGATGACCAGATCTTTGATGGGGTTCCTAGTTCTTCACATATGATTTCTCAAGCCTTGGTAATCAACTTAATTCTCCTTTATTTCCATTTTCCTTGCTTGATTCCTCTTTTCCATATTCTGAATGCTTGATTATCTTATAATAGGAGGGAGATGTAGCTTTGGAAGTGGGTGCATCGATGCCCGCGCAAGGTAATGGGACGCGACCACTAAGGGTGAAGCTCGGAAAAGGAAAGGAACTTGCGATGTTCAACCACATCACTTCCACAAAGAGTACCACAAAATCTGGTTCACTAGATAGCACAACTGGAAGCTCATTCGTGAATGCTAGCCATGGCACAATAGATGGTCCGGAAGCAGTCAAGCTCATTACTCCACGTATCATTGAGAGTAAGAAGACATTTGATGCTGTTGCTAGCGCACAACCTGCCAGTCCCCCAGCTTGTTCTATGGTTTCATTTCGACCACCAGCTTCACATACCGATATTTTCCATCAAGCTCGGCAAAAAATAAGCTCCATGTTCTTAAAGAGGCTACAGAACGCGAGTCACCCTGAAGTTGCTGGAATCGCAGCTACCGCCAATGAAACTTATCGAAGTATTCGACATCTAAAAGGCGATGTAACACCATTACAAGAGAAGGTGGATTCCTACGTGACTGCAGTTAATGCTTACCTAGTGCTTGAAAGACTTGCATCTAAATACCAACGATCCGAGTCTTTAGAGATTGACACAGCCACTTGTCAGAAGGAGGTTGACGATGCTAGAGCGCTTGTGGACACAGCAATAGAAGAATATCAGATTCAGGTTGCAGAACATTCCACCATCCAGAGCCAGATTACTTATCTCGAGACCGAGTTAAACAAAGCACGAGAGTCAGAGAGAGCGCTAAGCAAGGACTTGGAGCAAAGAGGTGAATCATTGATTGTGCTTGAGACACGTTTCGAGAATGCACTCAAGTCCCTAAACGAGCTTGAAAACACCCCTACCATGAGTGCTGAAGAGGAGGCTTCTCTTCAAGAGCAAAGAGCATGTCTAGAAAAGATGCGGGTTTCTCTCATTGCTGACTCATAGATAGATTTTTTTGTCCCTTATGAGTTTTACTGTAAGCCAATAAAATAGTTGAAGCA
Source organism: Silene conica (assembly GCA_029255685.2). Taxonomy (NCBI): domain Eukaryota; kingdom Viridiplantae; phylum Streptophyta; class Magnoliopsida; order Caryophyllales; family Caryophyllaceae; genus Silene; species Silene conica. Next base: position 25,907,922 of record CM055313.2, on the reverse strand, counting down.
TTTTATCATGAATAAAAGTACTTTATTATTTATTGACTTCTCCCTTGCTTTTCTTTGCATGAAGGGTTTATGATTTGGGTTTGTGGTGTGGCCGCACTTGAGTAAATGATTTACCCAAGCTGCCTACGTACTCGCAAAGTGACCATAGTGGACAAAATGCAAGATCAAGCCAACGTAGTTCGTTAAAGGTTTTTTTTTTGTTTGGGGGTGTGGCTGCACTCAAGTAAAAGACTTACTCAAGTTGCCTACGTACTCATAAAGCACCAAGGTAGCACTCTACAAGATCAAGCCGACGTAGTTCATAGAAGGATTTTTTTTTTTTTTTTTGTTTGTGAAGGGTTTTTTTTTTGAAATGATTATTTTTGTGAAGGTATTTTTTTTTGATGTTTTATTTATTTATTAATTTTGGTGTGCAGTTTAGCCTCTTGCTTAGGAGCTTATGCAGTTTAGCCTCTTGCTTAGGAGTAGTAGCGCTTCAAGAATTTTCCATTGATCGGTCCTACACGAACACCGTCTTCATCAACAATCTTATAAGCACCATTGGTGTATACTTCTTGCACGACGTATGGCCCATCCCATTTGGAAGTAAATTTGCCCCCTGGTTTGTGAGAAGTAATGATCGGCCTTCTTACTGCGAGCACCAAGTCTCCTGCCTGAAAAGATCGAGGGCGCACCTTTTTGTTGAATGCACGGGACAAACGTGCTTGATAGCATTGCAGTTTCTGCTGTGCTTGCAATCTCTTCTCATCCAAGGCTTCCAATTCCGCCAAACGCAGCTTATCATTATCATCACTTGTGAGCTCTTCCTGGATGACAACTCTCAAGGACTGAATTTGCAGTTCTAAAGGCAACACAGCTTCAACTCCATACACCAACGCATACGGGGTTGCTTGAGTGGGTGTCTTGTACGTGGTACGATAGGCCCACAATGCCTCACCAATTCTCTCATGCCAGTCACGTTTTGACTTCGCCACCACTTTCCTCAACAAGTTACACAATGTCTTGTTAAAAGCTTCAGCCAAGCCATTCGCAGGCGCATTGTACATGGAAGACTTGTATTGCTTAAATTTGAATTTTTCGCCCAGACTCGTCATCAACTTGTTGAAGAATTGCTTACCATTATCAGTTATGATGCGTTGTGGTACACCATATCGAAAGATGATCTGAGTGCGAATGAAATCAACTACTGTTTCCTTTTTGACCTCGCGCACACTGATGGCTTCTGCCCACTTTGAGAAATAGTCAGTTGCAGCTAGGATGTATTCATGCCCATTTGATGCTTTTGGAGTTATAGGTCCTACTACATCCAGTCCCCACATTTCAAAGGGCCATGATGAAATGGTAGGATGCAAAGGCTCTGGAGGTTGATGTATGAAATTTGCATTGAATTGACGAGCATCACACTTCTTCGCAAAGTCCATGCAATCCTGCACCATGGTTGGCCAATAGTACCCCATTCTTTTCACACGATCATGAAGCTTTGGACCAGATTGATGTGCGCCACAAACACCCGAATGAGCTTCGTACATGGCTTCTGAAGCTTCAGTTTCACCAAGACACCTTAGCCATTGCCCAAGGAAAGATCGTCTGTAAAGCGTTCCCTTATAATATATGAACCTTGGAGCACGACGACGAATCTCCACTTTATGTCTAGGGTCATCAGGAAGCTTTTGATGTTCCAAGAAATCAATGATAGGCTGACGCCAATCATCATTGTCAATTTGGCAAACACTAATCATGTTAGATGACTCTACACGTTCTCCACCCTCTAAAAGTGGTACCACCCAACGGTTGCAAACTGGAATTGTCGTGACTCCCTCTGCCCCCAGTGCCAAAGTGGCTGCAAGATTGGCAAGCGCGTCAGCCGTCTTATTGGCACTCCTTGGCACATGCCCAATATGAGCACTATCCAACTTGTTAAGAAGCTGAATTGCATATTGATGAAATGGAATGAGATCATCCTTCTTTACTTCGAATTCATCAAGGACTTGGTTCACCACCAACAAAGAATCTCCATAGATGTCCAAGTCCTTGATCCCTATTTCGATTGCCATTTGAAGACCTAAGATTAGAGCTTGATATTCGACCACATTGTTCGAGCATAGTTCAACGAGCACGAAGGAGTAAGGCAACACATGACCTTCGGGAGACAAGAATACAACACCAGCTCCGGCTCCATCACGTCTTGATGCACCATCAAAGTACATTTGCCATGGTGGAAGCACATCTACATAGAATATCTCTTCACCAGGAAGATCATCCTGAAGTTCTCCTTTCGCAGGGACTGGATGATCAGCAAGGAAGTCAGCCAAAGCTTGCCCTTTGATTGCCTTTTGAGGTACATGGACCAAGTCATATTGTTTGAGTAAAACTTCCCACTTTGCTAGACGACCAGACAAGACTGGCCTTGAGATTATGTACTTGATAGGATCATCCTTCGAAACTACATGGACAGTGTGTGCCTGCATGTAATGCCTTAGCTTCTGAATCGCGAAGACTAGAGCCAAACAAATTTTCTCAATTGGAGAGTAATTTAACTCAGCACCCACCAAAGTCCGACTTAGATAATAGAGGGCTCTCTCCTTCTTATCTTCATTCTCTTGAGCGCACAATGCCCCCAATGAACGATCTTGTGCAGCAATGTAGAGGATAAGAGGTTTTCCTTGAATTGGTGCCCCCAGCACAGGTGCAGATGACAAGTACTTTTTAATGCTTTCAAAAGCATTGTGACATTTACCATCCCATTGAAATATAGCATCCTTCTTCATAAGATGACTAAATGGCTGACAACGTCCTGCGAGGTTAGAGATGAACCTGCGAATGTAAGCTAAGCGACCCTGTAGACCACGTAGCTCCTTCAAATTTTTAGGTGCTGGCATTTCTTGAATGGCTTTGATCTTTGATTGATCAATCTCAATGCCTCTATGTCGAACCACAAACCCTAAGAATTTACCTGAAGTAACTCCAAAGGCACATTTGAGTGGATTCATCTTGAGTTGGCATTTTCGCAGTCTTTCGAAGACGTTACGAAGGTCATCGAGATGGCTTTCCCTTTTCTTGGACTTAACCACAACATCATCAACATAACACTCAATTGACTTGTGTAGCATGTCATCAAAGATCTTTTGCATAGCGCGTTGGTATGTTGCTCCTGCATTCTTGAGACCAAATGGCATAACTTTGTAACAAAATATCCCCTTTGGAGTACGGAAAGCAGTGGCCTCTTGATCCTCAGGTGCCATGAGAATTTGATTATATCCTGCAGTGCAATCCATGAAGGAAAGAGCTTCATGTCCAGTCGTCGCATCAATCATGAGCTCCGTGACAGGCAATGGAAAGTCATCTTTTGGGCAAGCATTATTGAGATCTCGAAAATCCACACAAACGCGTAATTGGCCATTCTTCTTTCTGACGGGCACAATGTTAGCAATCCATGTTGGGTAGGTTACCTCTCGAATAAAACCAGCTTCAATGAGTTTGTTTACTTCTTTCTCAATTTCAGGAACCAATTCTGACCTGAAACGTCGTTGAGGTTGTTTCTTGGGACTCACACCTTTCCTCACTGCCAAGCGATGTACTGCAATTTTAGGACTTAACCCTGGCATTTCTGTGTAATTCCAAGCAAAAACATCTTTGTACTCGGCTAAAAGCTTGAAGTACTCATGTTCCTCCTTTTCTGTAAGAAGTGCACTAACATATATTGGTCGAGGGTCCTCCGAAGTACCTAAGTTCAGCTCCTTTAGGTCATCGATAGTTGATTGCCCCCCATCTTCTAGCAATTCTGGGGCTTCATCAGCTTCAACTTCTTCATTAGCATCAAGAACTTCCTCTACGGTGATGTGATAAGATGTCATTATTTCATCTTCCAACTCTTTTGTGTTACTCGTATTCGGTATTGTTGAAACTCCACCAAGTCGAGGCTTCCACTTTTCTTGGAAGGATGAGGTCTTCTCTTGATTAGTAAGGACCACAACATGCCTTTTCACCTTCAGTGGTTGTTCTTGCACTATGTTTATCACCTCTATGCGCTTCATTCGAGAAGGGACGACACTTCTGAGATCATCACTGACTTTCACCTCATCTTCGCTTTCACGTCTTGAGGCTTTATGCATTTGCCTATGATCTTTAATCTCATTGGAGTCTTTCAAGCGATCAAACACTGAACGAGATGGAGTGCCCAAACGCTTAAGCACGGATCCTTTCTTCTTCAAATGTGATGAGGTACTTGGCTCGCGAGCACTAGTAGCATTATCCTGAACACCCAATCTTTTGAAGACGGAAAAACGATTCCTTAAGGGAATTTCTCGTTGTGACAAAGTATGCCCCCCTAATCGATCAAACACGGAAGGAATCACTTTTGTTGTAGATGACTGAATCCTATCGAAGACAGAAGATTTCTGTGCTGTCATATCATTTGGATTTTCATCTTCTTCCACTTCCTCAGGCGTTATGCACTGAGAGGATAATGCACGTACTTTTCGTTGAGCACCAATCCTTACAGGCGAAGGAGATTCATAGCCTAGGCCAACCTTAGAAGTACTGAAGCTCCCTTCTTCCTTAAAAAGTTTCTTTTGAGTCTCATTAAGGCCATAAGGTTCAACACTTATAACTTTTCCCAACGGGGTGGGATTTTCAAAGTCATATCCAGCTTTAGCCAACAATTTATATGCATTGGAGTTGAACACGCCGCTTTCTTGCCCTTGAGATACTTTGCTTGATGATGGAACAAACCCTGCAGGAGCATATTTCACCACCTGTTTTCCAGCCGTGCTAGGTAGAGGGGTGACGAGTTTCACCATCCACTCTTGCGTGACTACATGGCTGGACTTAACTTTTTCTTTGGCCACTGTCTTTGAGCTATGGCATTCAGCAAAAGGACTTTCACCTTCCTTACGTCGTGACTTTGGAATATACCGAAGCACTGGAGTTGGACTCTTTTGTGGACCTTTTTCCTTAGTTGGCGCTTCAAGAATAACCTTGCCATTGTTCTGTGATTGGCTACTTTGTCCCACTTCTATCTTTACATCATTGACATGAGTCTCTGGAGAGTTCTCAACCCTTTTTCCTTTGCCTCCTTTCCCAGTTGATGAAATAGTGGATGGTAAAAATTCACTTGAAGTGACATTTTCTTCAAAAAACTTTGCATCCGCGAAGAATGAATCAACCTTATTAAAGGGTTTGACATCACCATTTATTTTTCGCTCACTTCCACGATAATATTTTAGACATTGATGGAGAGTTGAAGCGACCACACCATTCTCATGCTTCCAAGGTCGACCTAACAACAACTTGAACGAGGTCTTTGCATCAATAACATGAAACAAGGTGTCAGAAGATAAATCCTCCATGCTAAGATTTACACGAATTATGCCAACAGCACGCTCGCCATTCAAGTTGAAGCCATGAATTATTGTTCGGCTACTAGACAATTCATCCATTGTAATGCCTAACTCAATCATGGTTGTCTTCGGCATGAGATTCACGCCAGAGCCTCCATCGATCAAGATACGGTTCACCCTCTTGCCTCTTATATAGCCAGATACATACAACGGCCTATTGTGAAGCTTTGATCCAAGCAACAAGTCTTCATCAGAGAAAGATAAAGCGGTGTTGCAAGACACACATTTGTTTTCTCGCTCTGCAGGCTCCCCTGCGTCCTTCAACTTTTCTTCATAAAGTCCTGGGTTTTGAAGAGCATGGACAACTTGATGACGCATCTCCTCGGGAAGGTGAAATATTTGCTTCCATCCCATTCGCTTTGGAAGAGCATCAAGAATGGCTAACACTTTAGTATCTTGGGATTGCCTTGAGTTTTCCAATGACACGGAGTCTGGATTACCATCTTTTTCTTTATCCCTTTCACTTTCATCAGTCACTCCAACAGTATAGACAGAAACTTTGTTGAGATAGTCTTCAGGGAAAAACTCTTCAAGAATGATTGGAGTCAGAGGTTGTTGCTCTAACAAATCAATTGGAAGGACATTTGATTTGATCACCTTCTTCGATTTCTTCTTGCCTTTAGAGCGTCGTGAGCCTCTCCTCTTAGTTTGTTTTCTTTTGCGAGGTGCAGGTTGTTGATTTTGTGGCTTCACTTGCTTCCTTGGCTTCTTTCGTGTCACCAATGTCCAACCTTCATTATCATCATCAATGTTGGCCTCCATGGTTGCAATCGCGCCTTGAGTTTTCTTTTGCGGCGGTGATATCAACCTTTGAACTCGGAACATTGCAGGCTCCAGGCTTCCAAATTGTATCACACATATTTCTTCTTGCTTACGAGGGACCATCACATTCGAGCATTCCATGATTGGCATATCAAATCCTTCAACCGTCACGCTAGTGTGATTTGTTGTCACTGTCTCATCAAGATCCAAGATGATCTTCCCATCCTTTGCTAATTGCATAATCTTTTCTTTGAGGGTTATGCACTTCTCTAGTGGATGACTGACTAAACGATGGTAACGACAGTAGTTGGGATCTGTCGTCCTATTTGCTTGGTCAGGACGCTTTGATTCTGGCAACTGAATGACATTCTTTTCCAACAAGTCATCGAGCATGCCTGAAAGATCTGAATCAGGAAATGGATACTTCTTGTTTTGCAAATCCTTCAATGTTGGTTTATCACGCTTGAAGTCCTTGGCATATGTCTCCTTCTTTTTGTCATACTTTGGTTTTGCAGAGATTTTGACAGGTGCATTACTGGTGGTAACTGTCATAGTTTCCTTGGATGAACCCTTAGAACTCTTGTCGGTTTTCTTGAACTCTTTCTTCTCGCCAGGAGGCTTAGAGGAAGATGATTTTGTCTTGTTCCGAGCATTGATCGTTACCTCCATGTCATGAGCACGAGTCGCCAACTCTTGAAAGCTTTTGGGCTTGATCCCATTCAAGATGTACAAGAGCTCCCACTTCATTCCATTGATGCACATACCGACTGCTGAAGTCTCGCTTAAACGATCCTTGCATTCCAGACTTAATGCACGCCAACGATTGATGTATTCCACCACAGCTTCATCCTCCCATTGAGTTGTGTTGGTTAGTTCACTCATACTGACTATACGCCTTGTACTATAGAACCTGTTCATGAACTCATTCTCCATCTGGTCCCAGCTGTCAATCGACTCAGAACCTAGATCCGTGTACCAATCAAATGCAATGCCTTTGAGAGAACGAACAAATTGCTTCACCAACAAGTCTCCATCTGTCCCGGCGTTATTGCATGTCTCCACAAAGTGAGCAATGTGTTGCTTGGGGTTGCCTTTTCCATCGAATTGTTGGAATTTGGGAGGTTGATATCTGGCAGGCATGCGTAGGACATCGATCCTCTTTGTATATGGCTTCACATATCGAAGACCGTTGAAGGAACTTTCACCTAGCTGGTTCTTGATCGTGTTGGCTATCAAGTCTTGCAGCTTCTTTTCGGTGTAGGCACTTAGATCATTCTTGGGGGGTTTCCCACCGTCTTTCTTGTCATCCTCATATTCTTCATCCTCATCATCATCCTCCTCTTCGGTGTCACGATGACTTGACATGTCCTTGTTACGAAGGTCCTCCATTTCCTTCTGAAGTTCTTCAATCTTCTTATTCTTTTCTTCATTTTCCTGCATCATTCTCTCAAGGAGCTTATTCATATTCTCTATCTGTTCTTCAATGCTAGAGCCACCAACGACCATAACTGATTCGAAAATAGGGGTTGGAACTTCCTCCTTCTTTGGCATTGTCTTCTTCACCTTGCGAGGGGATGAACCACTAGCCTTGGACTTCTTGACCTCCTTTTGTGGAGATGAAGCCTTGTTGATTATTGCAGTAGCAGCAGCAGCAATGGATTCAACTGAGTACTTACGAGGCCTCTTAGGAACATGAGCAGTGCGTAGGCTTTCAGCAGCAGCATTGATAACAGCCTTTTTTGACATTCTTCTCGTGGTAACACCAATTGAGGGAATGCTTGATGAAGGAGCAACACTAGGAGACCCTTTGAGGATTGATGCATAAGTTCTTGAAGGTGTGCTTGATGAGTTTGAAGACATCCTTGCTTCTTGAAGTTGAACTTGTTGTAGAGATGAGAGGTAGAGGTTTTCACGTCGGGTTCACCAAAAATTTGTAGCAACTAATTTTGTATCGCAATAAAAATTGTAACACAAAATAGATAGACAAATGAGTTTATATAATATCAGAAAATTATGTTTACAACCTCTATTATTCCACTGATTCTACAACAATATTGAAACTACGAGTCTTCGATCTTCGAGGCTCGCTTGCTTGACTTTAGCTTCTTGAGAGGGTCGCGTTGACTTAAATCTCTCTTCGATGCTTGAATTTGATTTGAGTTTAATTGAGTAGGCGGCACGATTTTGTAGTGCTTGTTGTCTACTTGCAAGTGTGATTTGTAGAGAGAATTTGAGAGCTTTTTGATGTCTCTTTTCTCTTCACTTTGACAAATGATTTTCTTCTCTTGTAAAGTGATTTTTTCTCCCTTTGAAATGGTGGAGAAATGTCTTATTTATAAGAATTTCTCCCTTGGCAAATGAGTTTGGGCCTTGTTTATAGGCTTGACTTCTCTTTTGGGCCCAATTGACCACATTGCTTAGTTTATAGCCCAATTGACCACCTGGTTTGCTTTTGGGCTCAAATAACCCATTTTGTAATATGGGTCGATCCGAACCACATTAAACGGGACAAACATAATTAAATTAAGCTAAAATTTGATATTAACTTAAAATAATTTATTTTGCTTTATTCTCGACACTTTAATAAAATTTCCGTGCCTACAATTAGGATTACACCAAGAATGAGAAGATTAGCTTCTCATTTGCATAATTACAAGCTTGAAAATAGGGAAAGATTACAATTAATTTGAGAGTAAATGTTCTTGTTCTAAAGATAAGATGATGTCTTAAAACATTCTGAAGTTGAGTATTTATACCCCTGCACAAAACCCTAGGATAATTTCATTTTAAAAGCCCAAACACGGATTAGAAAATCCGTGTAAAACAGAGATGCGCAGGGGGGGCAGGCTGCGCAGGACCCCCCTTGCCTGCGCTAGAGGGCGCAGCTGCGCACGACTCTTGCGCAGGCTGCGCAGGAGCTCGCTGCTGCTCTCTTCTTAATTTTTGCTTCTTCTCCTCTTCAATTTATGCCAATAAAACTTCAAGTCTTCCCAAGTTCACCTCACAAGTCACTGCCCAAGCAAGATAGATGGACGATGTTGATACAAGCGCGTCATTCTTTGACCGTGGAACGATTTCCCTTGATCCTTGAATTCCGATCATAAGAATTAACATGAAACAAGTGTAAAAATGATACAAAACCACAACATGACCAAATATCAAATACTTGACAAAACGACACTAACGACCCGTAGTAAAAGACTAGATTGTGATAAAATCACAATCTAGGACCGACACAAGTCTCTACTATCAGGTACCGCCGCATTTTGAAGGCCTGTATAGTGCCTTATGTAAATAGTCCTTCTGCTTATTGCTACTGATTGTTGCTTGTGTGATTAGTATAGTTTTCGAACAATGTTATGCATGCTACAAAGAAACAAAATGCAAGGACATATATTCATCACTAAGTATAAAAATAGAACACAAAGGTTACATATACACAGACATGTCAACACACTTGAATAAAAAATGTATCCGCCTGCGTTTTGGGACAAATACAAACAGAAAATCATAAACAGAACACTATGTCAAATGTAAGTGTTTCTTATGTTTTCCGTTTTATATGTCAAATGTCAAATGTCAAATGTGAATGTAACACAATGCATAGGGATTGTGGTTTGAGGTTTGTGTGAACCCCCTGTGCAAGGACCTTGGACCTTGGACCTTGGACCTTGGACCTTGGATACAAATGTAGACACCTGTGCATGGGGACATAATATGTGACAGAATATGTACCCATAAAGTAAAATAATGAGGTACTTGGTACATAATACAAATGCATGGACACATATTCATCAATCCATAAGGTTACATTGTTGAACAAGTGAATCATAACCTTAGATTCAGCCATACATGTATATACAATCTGCAAAAGACAACGACCGAAAATATGTTCATATTTTCGGGTAATATGTGTCCCTGTAAGGGCTCTAACATATTACATCGTATGGCACAGTTAACTAAACTAATTAAAAAGGCGTACATATTCGCCACAAAAAACAGATTGCCTACTAATTGTTCATTTGCGTAATATGTCATCACCTTGTACGTTTGCATTGGGGGTTCGGAATGGCGACATTACTTGCGAAAACCCACCCCCACACAAAATGAAGATTGTAGAATTAGTAGCCGAAAAAGGTACCACTACTCCCTGACAATGTGACCACTCCACTCCACCAGTCACAACAAACGCGGGATGGGGGTGTATGCGTCCTGATTAGCTTGAACGCTTCCGCTAGGGGTTCTCGCTGCCTTCCTCTTCCCGACCTTCCTCTTCTTCCTTTGGCTCCTCCCCTTTGCAGTGCAGCGGATTGGGTCAAGAATCGCAGGGACGTCATCCCCTTCCTGAATTGCCGCATCCTGCACCGCCAATTTCTGCAAAAGCTTACCAATTTCATCCGCAGCGGCATCCGTATACTTCTCCAACACTTCCCTTGCCTCGCCAACCAACTGGGCCTTCGCTATCAGATTGCACATCTTTGTGAGCATTGAACGGCGCCAGTTAATAGCCTCATTAGCCGCTGATCGGCGCAAGTCTGAGGGCAATAGACGCTCCCAGACCTCTTTCTTGGCAAACTTAGTTCACCGGCGCAGAATGTACCTCTCGGGAATCTCCGGCACCGAGTGCATGTGGAGCACCCGTATTATGTGGGAACATATGACCCCCACGGTTTGGTACCTCTTACACGTGCAGTCCGCCAACATGTCTCGGCAATCGTACGTAACATGGTGCCCCCTGCTCTCAATCACCCTAGTGACGACTTTGTACAACAACGTGGAATCCTCCGAATGAATAATTGTCGCCCTTGTTTCCATTGCTAAGCCAAACTCTTTCTCAAACACGCGAAACAATTGGAGGGTGTAAATCTGGGATGCATGTAGCAAGAGGTCAACTAGCGGGAAGACGGAAGTCGGGGTTGACCTAATACAATTAAATTCCTTCCGCTCCTCCTCCCCCGTCCATCTACAGACCGTCGTCTAAAATATACCGAAGAACTCCGTCACGGACGTTGTCTTAGAGGCCTGGAACCCCATCGCATGGTTCTGCTCTCACTCCTCCGAGAAGACAGAATTCCAGCGGAAAAGTACGTATTGTTCAGCGCAGTACATCATTACGCAGGCCATACAATCTCTTAAACTACGGGTTGTCAACGATATCGTACTTCACCATCATTCCCCCCAACATTCTTCAAACTCGTCCTCATTGTAGCACCCATTAAGGCATTTGTTGAACAAATCCTGGAAAACCATGTCATGTTTCAGGGACCCGAAGTGAGAGATGGCGTTTTGTTGAATGTGCCATTGGCATAGCCGATGCCTACTTTGTGGATAGACCTGCATTAAGCAGAAGATAATGTCACCACATTAGGCAAGTATGTTCATACCGAAGTGGACAACGACATCTGGACGTTTTGTGGTACCAAATTAATGATGTCAACAATGTGTATATATCAGACAATTATAAACCATACATGCCCACTGATTGGCTAGCTAGAGTTTGACATTACTGTCGTATGACGGTGGTGGTCAGTTGATCCCTTTAGGTCACACCTATAGGACAATTCCCTTAATTGATAAGATGATCAAATGTATATTGATACGAGTTGATCATATTCCTTAAACTCGTATACCGAGAAATCAGAGGTTAAATCTTATTGTAAGATTTATGTTTATAATTAAAACGTGTCAATTGTTAAACAATGAACGATATTTTATAATATCGTAATTAGAATGAATCGGGTTATAATTATTACAAAAGTTGTAGATCGTATTGACGATTATTGTAAATGACCATTTTGTATTACTAATTACGAATTACTTGTCAACTTGATAAATGTGATTTATTTAATTTATAAATAATATTTATTTGATAAATATGTATGTTTTAAATTAAAACAATTGTATTTTATAACATTGTGACATATTGTATGTCACATGACATACAATTGTAAAATTGACAAAATTATAAAATGAAGTCCATTTGCTAATAAGGGTGTCGGTTTTCATGTGGATGATTTAAGGGTGTTTAATTGTGTTTTAAATGGTTAAGACACAATGATAACCTAGCATTAACACCTAATGCTTAGGGTTGCATGCCTAGGTTATTGATAAACCAAAAGAGCTTTCTCTTTTATCCTTCCCCATGCCATAGCCGGCTACCCTTTCCCCATGTCCCTTAAGTTAATTTGTTTTCTTAAGTTAAACATATGTGCAATATATAAATGCACAATACACCCTCATTCTATTCTTCTTAGCCGAAATTTTCTAAGAAAGAAAATCCAAAACCTCTCATATATTATAAGATAATATTTTCTAAAATAATAATATTAGTATTATTAGTTTTATAGTTCTAATTAGTGATTAGAACATAATTTAAGGAAACCGATTCTTGTACTAGCATACATCAAAGTTTCGGTTATTTTAAGGGTGTCTTGGGTGCATCATAGAGGAGGTGTTCTTGTTGAATACTAAGGAGGATCATCCTTCTGTTGATTTCGTCGGATTGTAAGTAATTCGAATCCCATTCATGCATTTTTTATAAGCATGCATAAGATACAAAAGCAATAATTAAAATGTTAATTATATTATTTATTTAGTATGACTAATATATTAGGGTTATGAGATATATAAACCTAACAATTGGTATCAGACCAACAAGGTTGTTTGCATGCTTTTTGTTTAATTTTTACGAAGTTATTAGGATAACAAAAAAATAAAATTGATATTTCATTTCGTATATGATATGGCCGAAATAATTTATGCATGAATACCTACTGATTCTAAATGTATTTTAGGATATTTGGAATATATTTTGCATATATATTGTTCATTGATATTTTATTTTCGGTTTTATTAATTTTAATGGTTAAAAATGTTCATTTTTTTGGGAAAAATAGTTAAAATAAGATTCTGGCCGAGATTTTTCAGTATGTTTTCACATGTACTTCCTATGATATGAATATGAATTTTCGTAAATTATGGAGTTAAAATACATGGTTTATGAATTTTAAATGTTACAATGCCATAAAATGAATAAATATGGGTTTGTATAGTTATATTTCGAATTTGACTATAAAAACTTATGAGTATGTCACATGCAATATTTAAAATGTATGCTAAATTTTCCAGAAATTTATCTCATATATTGCATTATTATTGATTTTTAATGTAAAAATCGGGTAATTAGTGACATTATTTCGATTTTAATAGTTTAAGTTGGAATTTGACCATAAAAATTTCACACGATGTCATATATAATATTTCCAGCATGTATACAAATTTCGAGATTTTTATTGAATTATATGCTTGAGAAATAATTTTAATGGTTAAAATTGTGCGATATGTGACGTAAATCGTTTAAAATAGCAATAGTTGTTAAAATGGCCGGAAAATTTAACCCATAAGGGTCATATTTGATATGTTCATCACCATATTTTTCTTGGGAGCCAAAAGTTTCTGTTTTATTTAATTTTTATTTGTTAAAAAGTTACATTTAAAATTGAATAATAAGAGTCATTTTAATTAAATTTCGGCTATTGGGCAGTGTGCTATTTATTTTTCTGTCCATTTCAGGTTCTTAAAGTATTTTGGAAAGTGTAAAAATTATTAATATTTTATTTGCATTTATGGAGCTAATTATTTAATTTTCCGACTTAAAAATGCTCGTTTTACGTATTATTTTCGAAATAAATATTAAAACCGTATAAATACTAATATTTTAAAGTTCTGAAATTTTAAGACCATTCTAGAATCTTCAAAATTTGAATTTTGAATTTTTCCGAAATTTTATGACTCTTTTTGAATTTTAGATTATTTTTCCCGCAAAACCGAGTAATACCGAACAATATTATAATATTAAGTTAAGTCATGTTCAAAGTTTGAGTAAGACTAAATTTTGAAACCTAAAAGAGTTGGGATGATTAACTTAAGAGTGAATTTCGATTCACATAATGCTAAGTGTTTTTAATCGTTAAAGCACGCAATTCCATAAAAACCGAGGTATACGATAACTATTCATATAAATGATATTTAATAGGACGATTTGGCATAGGTTTGCATGTTAGTTCATATTCATAAGCATTGCATATTTTAATTATGATTGTCATGATTTTATTTACGTAATTTTGGATTATGTAATTTACTTAGTATGGCCTTAGTTTTTAAATCGGTATTTCCCGTAATGTAAGGGGTTATCGATTCGGATGTAATTAATCTGATCTCGTATCACTTTATTTATTATTTTATATTTTATATTGTATAAAGTAGACTAGAAAAGTTGTAATTTTTGTAAATTCCGGTGAGCCTTGAAAACGATGCCATTCGGAAAGGAGTTCCGACCAAGACGGTGTTTACCTTGGGAAGCGTGCCTCGTGAAGTTCAAGGGACCAAAGGAGTTGGTTTCCGAATTTGTACTTTTATTATTTCTTTTCTAGGAAATGCCATACTAGGGTTTATTATTTTATGCTTTTATTTTGCTTTATATGTTTGCATGCATAGCCAAATCATCATATCACGTCATGCATCTTATTCCATTTAATCGACCTAGTCAATAATTTATCGATTATTCACCGACTTAGTTCACTTAAACGGAGATAGATAATAATTTTGACTAGATCTCTTACAAATGAATTTTGATACTTAGCACTTACCAAAAATATAGACCCATGAATCCCTTCTTCACAAGAATGTAGGCTCGGCTACACCGGGGTGCTAAAATTGTTACGTTGGGTAACTAGGGTAATTTAATAAGATTACACCTTGAAATTTTGTCAATCTCAACGAAAGTATTCGTAACCGTAGTTGCAATAAGTTCGGGCTAAAGACATTTTTTAGAAAATCGTCGACCGAGAGTTCTAAGGTAGAACCGATTAAAGAGTTAATCCACCAAATTATACCAATAAGGGTTGAATCGGCTATACCCTGCCCGGATTAGTATGGGTTTGGGTCTCGGAATTATTTACTTAATTGGGTAAGAGATCATTAAGTAAATAACTAAACTTGTTTATATTTATATTTAAATTTACGAGTCTTAAAAATGATGTTGTTTTAATACCTTCTTTTATTGTAGTGTGATTTTTCAACATCGTAAATGGCAACCAACGCTCCACCTCTCACTAATGTATCATGGCTTCGATCCTTTATGGATCGTTGCAAACTCGATAAGCATGGTTCCAATTTTAAGGATTGGGATGCACAATTATTTTTGGCCGCTCAAGGTGACGATAAGACTCGTTACCTATCCGAAGCCGCTCCGACCGCTCGTTCCGCGGTTTAAACTCGTGAGGCCTATGAAGCCTACATGAAAGAGTCCTCCGCTCTTAAAAATGTGCTTATCTTCTCCATGGAGCCGGATCTCCAAAGGAGTATGATCAAGTTGAGCATATCATATGAGATATACACCAAACTTGCGACAATGTTTTCACAAACTCCAAGGGTGATCCAATATGAGGCGGCTTCCGCCTTCTTCGACATTTGCTTGAATGAAGGGCAAAAGATAAGCCCTCATTTACTCAAATTACTTGAGTTCGCGGAGACTCTAAAGTTGCACGGAGTTGATGTTCCCGACTCTCTCATCATTGACCGAGTCCTTCACTCTCTCAATAAGGTGAAATCGTATGCTCAATTCTGGGTGAATTTTAATATGCGAAATCAAGAGACCACATTGGATGAATTGCATAAGATGCTTGTCCAAGCCGAGAGGGACATGGGACTTCATGAAAGTTCCACTAAAGATGTTTTGAACATAGAGAAGAAAGGGAAGACTAACTTCAAGAGGAATGCCTTCAAAGGCAAGGGCAAGAAAACGTTCAAGCCCAAACCGGCCAAAGAAAAGACCTTTTCGAAAGGCGCTTCCACCTCATCTTCTAAATATGAAGACAAGTGACATTATTGCACGAGGTTAGGACATTGGAAGCGTAATTGTCCCAAATACTTGAGCGACCTCAAAAATGGAAAGGCAACCGTCGTAGGTAATAATTCTCGAATAAATTCATGTTATTTTATCAACTTATGTATAGTGATACAAATTGTTGATCTTTACCCTTTTTAATTGTTTCAAAGGGCCACCTCCTAATGACAAGGCAAGGAGAAGGAAGCATGAACTTCCTTACTTGGATGACTATGGTAGCATCCAATTGATTCAAGACTTAAGAGCTAGACTCTAATTTTCATTATTGTCTTCTTTCATATTTTGCATTTTATTTCATAGAACAATTTACTTTCTTGTAAGACAAGGATTTCAAAGCCAAACAATGATTGTATTTTGGATATTAGTGACTTGGTTTTCAACCTGAGTCACTACTTTTGTTCTTAATCAATTCCTTGATTCCTAAAATGAATTGCATGCCTTGTTAAACATGAATAATAGTGATTTTTATCACAAAATAAGAAACATTGATACGATCAATATAATATAATCAAAGTGTTGATTAAAACGGAGAACTACACCACATGAGATACTTTCAATCAAATGCATTGGTTAAAATCGAAAATTACTATCCTTATACAAATAAAGGTTATTGTTAAAAGGATAGAGTGGGAGAAAATATTTCGCCCGCAAACTAACCAATGATATAAATACAGGATCTTAGAAGAATCCTTCATCGGAGTCTTAAGAAGAACCCTAAATGAATAAATTAAAGAAACTACGAGAGGACACTGAAGAAACTACGGGAGGACACAAAAGGAAATGTTCCTTATGTTCATTGTTTGAAAGAGAGGATAAAGGAAACCCCGTAAGAAATCGGAAGGAAAACGGTTCCTTAACAAATGATTTTTCTAAAATTATAAGATAAAAGAGAAGAAATCATCTCAATTCTCTCAATGTAGTTATAAGGGAATATCATGTCATATTCGTCTCGAGGAAACGAAGACATGAAAGAAGTGATGTTGATTGAATGGAGGTAGATCACTATAGGGATAAGTGATACTTGTTCAAGTAAAAGCAAATGAATAACATGGCGTGAAGTGAAAGGTTCATTTAAGTAATATCAATCGCTATAAAAGGAGTAATGTTGATTTTAGTGGGAGCAATATTCATTAGAAAATTGAACATACCATTTAGAGAGGATGGGTGATTCTTTAAAATGTAAAGAATAAGAGGTTCTCAATTCTAGATGAACAAAATACCTTATATCATACGATGATGGAGCTTCACGGGAAGGTTTATTATATTGATAATAAAAGGTCGCCCATTAGAAATCAAAATGGTTAGATATGAATAACCTTGATCAAATTGCCAAGATGATTGAAAATAATTGGAGTGCTGAAATCATAAATAACTACAATATAGATTTCAGTACACGAGTGACTAGGTAATTTCGAGTGATTCTTTAATCCCTCTAATATATCAATACGTCACGAGTTATAAGATAACAGTGGGAGCTTCCCTCAGGAAAGGAAACTCAAGATCTAGAATGAGTACTAGATATGTGCTCAAATAAGATCATATTATGTGAGATAATATGAGATGGAAGGAGACCAAAATTTGTAAGTTTTAGAATCATGAATAAATGGTTTATTCGTAAAACACTAATACAAATTGATGATCGTGCATCAAATGCAATGAAATAGTATTGACTGTTTTTGCATGACAATGTCATTTGAGTTATAATTAACTCAAAATAAAAGATACTTTGTCAAAATCCAAATGGGTTGTAAGAGACAATTTTGAACCCCATAAAGTGAACTGGATTGACTTAGTATAGCCCCTAGCCGCTTATATGAGGTAAAGTCTCAAAGCGACTAGAATGTGAGGCGACTGATGGCAAGTTCAAATGCCATAGAGTCATATGTGATGACTAGTCGATCACATAGGCAGACTGCAAGAGACACTCTGTCGGACAAAGTGACCGCTTATAGAGTTCTGGAAATTTTATGATAGCTGGGTCGTGGCAAGAGCTGCTATAGTATTCTTATGAGTCAATTCTTAGACTAAAGAATACTCTCCCAAGAGGGTGCAGTTTTGGCATAACCTTGATCCATTCTCTACGACTTTTCGTAACTGGAGTCAAATGGGATTGCTTTGGGTTGTGACTGACTGTGACTAGTTGAAGGAAGTAGTACGATAGAAATTGTCCACCCCTTGTCAGGGTTGTTCAAATCTCAAGGCCACTCGAGGAGAAGTTAACTGAAAATGCGTGGCCACTCTCGGAAGGTATCTATGGTAGATAATTCCGGTCAAACAGTTATTCTCCAGATCGAGAAAACCACTCATGATGTGATCGAATGCAAGTACGACCTCAGAGAGATGCCTTGCATTGAGTGAGAGATTGTAATAGGACGAGAGAATTGGTGACGCACACTTGTCGAGGACAAGTGGGAGATTGTTGGGAAATGTGTCCTCAACAATAGTGCGATCACGTAATTAAATCTCATGACAAGAATGCGCAAGGGATGATACGAAATTATATTAGTCAACTGACCAACATTAATCGGTAATGATTGGCTAGCTAGAGTTTGACATTACTGTCGTATGACGGTGGTGGTCAGTTGATCCCTTTAGGTAATAAATCAGGTGTGACCTAAAGTGATCAACTGACCACCACGTCATACGACAGTAATGTCAAACTCTAGTCAGCCAATCATTACCGATTAATGTTGGTCAGTTGACTATATCAAATATCGGATCGTCCCTTGCATATTCTTTTCATAAGATTTATGACAATGACTTTTATCACTGTCGTGATCGCACTATTGTTGAGGACACATTTCCCAAAAATCACCCACTTGTCCTCGACAAGTGTGCGTCACCAATTCTCTTGTCCTATTACGTCATCTCCCACTCAATGCAAGGCGTCTTCCAGGTCGTACTTGCATTTGATCATATCTTGAGTGGTTTTCTCGATCTGGAGATTTAACTGCTTTGACCGGAATTATCTACCATAGATACCTTCCGAGCGTGGCCATGCATTTTCAGTTAAACTTCTCCTCGAGTGGCCCTGAGATTTAAGACAACCCCGACGAGGGACTGGACAATTCGTATCCTACTGTTCCCTTCGACTAACACAGTTCATCATGACCCAGAAGAAGCCCATTTGACCCCCTTTAACGGTTGATCGTAGAGCAAAAATCAAAGTCAATATGAGGCTGTGTTACCTTGGGCAAACAGTCTCAAGTCTAAGAATCGACTCATGTGAATAATATAGTAGCTCTCGCCACGACCAGGCTAATTATAAAATTTCCAGAACTCTATAAGCGGTCACTTAATTGAAAGGTTTTAGTTACTCATAAACTTAATATTTAGTCATACTAACATAATCCTTTAATTAACATTTTAATTAACATATTATTATGATCTTATGCATGCTTAACATATGCGGAAATGGGAGAGATTTCGAGTCTCAAGAGGAAGAACAAGCTTCCTTACATTGCAAGTCTCGGCTAAAATAGGGCACAAGTGAAGTCACCTTCTTCACTTGTTCTTGAGCTTATCACACGGATGATCCTCCTTGAACCTTCAAAGAGATGGCCTCCAAAATATGAACACCAAGACACACTACACTCAATGTTTTGTATGTTATTTTGCTAGAATAATATGCAAAAATCTCTAGTTCACTAAGGAGGCTACACGGTTTTGTGTTTGAATTAGGGAGAGTTTTCTCTCTTTCTCTCACTAACACTAAACCCTAGCAATGTCATGAATGAATGAATGAGGGAACAAAATTCTCTTTTGTTCTCCTCAAGGGTGTGGCCGGGTGGTGGGTTAAGAGTGCCCAATGGATGGCACCTTAATCTTCTACAATGTTTCCCACTCAAGCCATAGGTATTAAATAGATGTCCTTCACATGTTCCTCACATTAGAAATATGTAATGTTGTATGTGTGTTTGAGAACACACGGTCCATGTCACAAAAACGGACCCATACGAACATTAGTAAGGATTATTTAGTTTACGTAATTTGTAGTTTAACTTTTAAACTCTTTATCGTAAATCTAAAAGTAATTCAAATAATTACTTATATCTATTTAATCGTATTTTATTACTTACAACAATTGTAGTTAAAATAATTCATTCAAGTGATTCCATGTTTCGTAAACATATAAATAATAGTGATGACATTTCGATCACTAAAACAATTTATAATCCCATTATAAATTTTCTCCTTATATTAAATAAACTAGAAATGAAGTAACTCGTATCAATATACAGTTATCTCATTTATCATGAGAGTTGTCCTATAGGTGTGACCTAAAGGGATCAACTGGTCACCACCGTCATTACGACAGTAATGTCAAACTCTAGCAAGCCAATCATTACCGATTAATGTTGACCAGTTGACTTATGATAAAGAATCATCCCATGAATATTCTTTTATAGAGATTTGATTACGTGATCGCACTATTGTTGAGGACACATTTCCCAACAATCTCCCACTTGTCCTCGACAAGTGTGCGTCACCAATTCTCTTGTCCTATTACAATCTCCCACTCAATGCAAGGTGTCTCTCTGAGGTCGTACTTGCATTTGATCATATCATGAGTGGTTTCCTCGATCTGGAGAATAACTGTTTGACCGGAATTATCTACCATAGATACCTTCCGAGCGTGGCCACGCATTTCCAGTTATCTTCTCCTCGAGTGGCCTTGAGATTTGAACAACCCTGACAAGGGGTGGACAATTTCTATCGCACTACTTCCTTCAACTAGTCACAGTCAGTCACAGCCTGAAGCAATCCCATTTGACTCCAGTTACGAAAAGTCGTAGAGAATGGATCAAAGCTATGCCTAAACTGTACCATCTAGGGAGAGTAGTCTTTAGTCTAAGAATTGACTCACAAGAATACTATAGCAGCTCATGCCACGACCCGGCTATTATAAAATTTCCAGAACTCTATAAGCGGTCACTTTGCCCGACAGAGTGTCTCTTGCAGTCTGCCTATGTGATCGACTAGTCATCACATATGACTCTATGGCACTTGAACTTCCATCAATCGCCTCACATTCTAGTCGCTTTGAGATGTCACCTCATGTAAGCGTCTAGGGGCTATACTAAGTCAATCCAGTTCACTTATGGGGTTCAATATTGTCTCATACAACCCATTTGGATTTTGACAAAGTATCTTTCATCTTGAGTTAATTATAACTCAAATGACATTGTCATGCAAAAACAGTCAATACTATTTCATTGCATTTGATGCACAATCATCTATTTGTATTAAAGTTTTGCGAATAAACCTTTTATTCATTATGGCAAAACTTACAAATTTTGGTCTCCTTCTAACTCATATTATCTCACATAATATGATCTTATTTGAGCACATATCTAGAACCCATTCTAGATCTTGAGGTTCCTTTCCTGAGGGAAGCTCCCTCTGTTATCCTATAACTCGTGACGTATCGATATACTAGAGAGATTAAAGAATCACTCGGAATTATCTAGTTACTTATGTGCTGAAATCTATATTGTAGTTATTAATGATTTCATCACTCTTACTGTTTTCAAACATCTTGGCTATTTGATAACGATTTTATCAATATGAATCATATCTAACCATTTTAATTTCTAATGGGCGACCTTTTACTATTAACATAGTAAACTTTCCCGTAAAGCTCCATCATCTTATGATATAAGGTATTTGTTCATTTAGAATTGAAAACCTCTTATTCTTTACACCTTAAAGAATCACCCATTCTCTCTAAATGGTAGGCTTAATTCTTTCGATGAATATCGCTCCCACTAAAATCAATATTACTCGATCTCTTAAATGAACTTTTCATTTCTCGCATGTAAATCTTTTATTTATATCTTGAATCATTATCACCATCACTATCCCTATAGTGATCTATTTTCCATTCAATCAATCATCGCCCTCTTATCATGTCTTCGTTTCCTCGAGACGAATATGACATGATAATTTCCTTATAACTACATCGAGAGAATTGAGATGATTTCTTCTCTTTTATCTTATAAACTTAGAAAAATCATTTATTAAGGCACCGGTCTGTCCTCCGGTATAGATAGATGATTTTTCCTCTATTATCTTATAATCTTTAAAAAATCATTATCTCAAGGAGCCGATATTCCTTCCGAATTTATACGGGGTTTCATGTCTCCTCTCTATGAAACAATGAACATAAAGAACCTTTCTTCGAGTGTCCTCCCGTAGTTTCTTCAGTGTCCTCTCGTAGTTTCTTCAATTAATTTAGGGCTCTTCTTAAGACTCCCAAGTAGGAATCTTCTCTAAGATCCTTTATTTTATCATTGGTTTGCGATCGAAATATTTTCTCCCACTCTATCCTTCTACCAATAACCTTTATTTTTTTAAGGATAGCTATTTCGATTAACCAATGCATATGAATGTTTGAAGTTTTATAGGTGTGATGAATACATTCTCATTTTCACGTAAAATGAAAATCTTATAATGAACTAATATTGTCTCATTTTGATTGAAAGTATCTCATGGGGTGTAGTTCTCCGTTTTAATCAACACTTTGATTGTATTATATTGATCGTATCAATTGTTTATTGCGTGATAAAATCACCATTATTCATGTTTAAACAAGGTATGCAATTTATTTGAGAAATCAAGACATTTGATTAAGAACAAAAGTAGTGACTCGGGTTGAAAACCAAGTCACCAATATCCAAAATTACAACCATTATTTTGGGATTTTAATCATTGTCTTACAAGAAAGTAAATTGTTCCATAAATAAAATGCAAAATATGAAAGAAGACGATATGAAAATTAAAGCCTAGCTCTTCAAGTCTTCGATCAATTGGATGCTACCATAGCCATCCAAGTAAGGAACTTCATGTTTCCTTCTCCTTGTCCTTATCTTTATAAGATGCCCCTTAAAACTATTTAAAAGGGGTGATAGTCAACAACTTGTATCGCCATACAAAAGTTAACAAAAGAACATGAAAGTAAACGAGAATTATAAACTACGGTGGTTGCCTTTCCATTTTTGAGATCGCTTAAGTATTTGGGGCAATTTCTCTTCCAATGACCGATCCTCGTGCAATAATGGCACTTGTCTTCGGATTTTGAAGACGAGGTGGAAGCGCCTTTCGAAAAGGTCTTTTCTTTGGTCGCCTTGGGCTTGAACGTTTTCTTGCCCTTGCCTTTAGAGGCATTCCTTTTGAAGCTCGTTTTCCCTTTCTTATCGATGTTCAAAACATCCTTCGTGGAACTTTCATGAAGTCCCATGTCCCTCTCGGCTTGGACGAGCATCTTATGCAACTCATCCAACGTGGTCTCTTGGTTTCGTATATTAAAATTCACCCGGAATTGAGCATACGATTTGGCCTTATTGAGCGAGTGAAGAACTCGGTCAATGATTAGAGGGCCGGGAACATCAACGTCTTGCGTTTTTAGAGTCTCCGCGAGCTCAACGAGTTTGAGCACATGAGGGCTTATCTTTTGCCCTTCCTTCAACGTAATGTCAAAGAAGGCGGAAGCCGCCTCATATTGAATCACCCTTGGAGTTTGCGAAAACATGGTCGCAAGCTTGGTGTATATCTCATAAGATGTGATCAACTTAATCATACTCCTTTGGAGATCCGGATCCATGGAGAAGATGAGCACATTCTTAAGAGCGGAGGACTCTTTCATGTAGGCTTCATAGGCCTCACGATTTTGGACCGATGAACGAGCGGTCGGAGCGGTCGGAGCGGCTTCGGATAGGTAACGACTCTTATCGTCACCTTGAGCGGCCAAAAGTAATTGCGCATCCCAATCCTTAAAATTGGAACCATGCTTATCGAGTTTGCAACGGTCCATAAAAGACCGAAGCCATGAAACGTTAGTGAGAGGTGGAGCGTTGGTTGCCATTGACGATGTTGAAAATTAAACTACAATGAAATGAAGGAAATAAACAACATCATTTTTAAATTCGTAATTTAAATTTTAAAAACCTTAAACATGTTAAGTATATTTACTTAATGATCTCTTACCCAATTAAGTAAACAATCCCGAGACCCAAACCCATACTAATCCGGGCACGGTGTAGCCGATTCAACCCGTATCGGTATAATTTGGTGGATTAACCCTTTAATCGGTTCTACTCTTAGAACTCTCGGTCGACAATTTTCTTAAAATTATCTTTAGCCCGAACTTATTGCAACTACGGTTACGAATACTTTCGTTGAGATCAACCAAATTTCAAGGTGTAATCTTATTACCCCACTTACCCAACGTGACAATTTTAGTACCCCGGTGTAGCCGAGCCTACGTTCTTGTGAAGAAGGGATTCATGGGTCCGTACTTTTTGGTAAGGCTAAGTCTCAATATTTATATGTAAGAGATCTAGTCAAATTATTATCTATCTCCATTTAAGTGAACTAAGTC
The DNA here is from genome assembly GCA_029255685.2 of Silene conica. Taxonomy (NCBI): domain Eukaryota; kingdom Viridiplantae; phylum Streptophyta; class Magnoliopsida; order Caryophyllales; family Caryophyllaceae; genus Silene; species Silene conica. The sequence goes on along the minus strand of CM055313.2, from coordinate 25,883,474 downwards.
GGTGAATTATCGATAAAATGAATGACTAGGTCGACTAAATCGAAAAATGCATGAGACGATATATGACGATTTGGCTATGCATGCAAACATATAAAAGCAAAATAAAAGCATAAAATAAACCCTAGTATGGCCTTTCCTAGAAAAGAAATAATAAAAGTACAAATTCGGAAACCAACTCCTTTGGTCCCTTGAACTTCACGAGGCACGCACTACGAGGCAAACACCTTCTTGTCGGAACTCCTTTCCGAATGGCACCGTCTTCAAGGAACTCCGGATTTTACAAAAATTACAACTTTTCTAGTCTACTTTATACATTATAAAATAGAAATAAATTACAATTGGGTGTTACGAGATCACAAAAGTACAACCGAATCGGTAACCCCTTACATTACGGGAAATACCGATTAAAAACTAAGGCCATACTAAGTAAATTACATAATTCCCAAAATTACGTAAATAAAATCATGACATTCATAATTAAAATATGCAATGCTTATGAATATATGAACTATCATGCAAATCCTAAGCCAAATCGTCCTATTTAAATAAATAGTTATCGTATACCTTGGTTTATGGAATCGCGTGTTTTAACGTTTAACAACACTATGCATTATATGAATCGGTATTCATCCTTAAGTTAATCATCCTAACTCATATAGGTTTCAAAATTTAGTCTTACTCAAACTTTGAACATGACTTAACTTAATATATTTCAATATTGATCGGTATTACTCGGTTTTACGGGAAAAATAATATAAAAATCCAAAAGAGTCATTCAAATTTCGAAAAATTCAAAATTCAAATTTTGAAAATTCCAGAATGTTCTTAAAATTTCAGAACTTTAAAAATATTAGTATTTATATGGTTTTAACATTATTTCGAAAATAATACGTAAAACGAGCATTTTTAAGTCGGAAAATCCAATAATTAACTTCATAAATGCAAACAAAATACTAATAAAATTTTTACACTTTCCAAAACACTTTAAGAACACAAAATGGACAGAAAAATAAATTACACACTGCCCAAGAGCCGAAACTTTAATTTAAAGACTCTTATTATTTTAATTTTAAATGCAACATTTTAACAAATTAAAATTAAATCAAATCTGAAACTTTTGACTCCCAAGATTATTTTCATGATGAACATATCATATATGACTAATATGGGTTAAATGTTTCGGCCATTTTAACAACTATTGCAAATTTTAACGATTTTCGTCATATATCGTACGATTTTAACCTTTAAAATTATTTCTCAAGCATAAAATAAGATAAAATTCTCGAAAATTTTATACATTCTGGAAATAATATATATGACATCGTGTTAAATTTTTATGGCCAAATTCCAACTTAAACTATTAAAGTCGAAATTATGTCACTAATTACCCGATTTTTACATTAAAAATCTATAATATTGCAATATTTGAGATAAATTTATGGAAAATTCAACATATATTTTAAATATTTCATGTGACATACTCATAAATTTTTATAGTCAAATTCATAAAATAACTATTTTAACCCATTTTTATTCATCTTATTGCATTTTAACCCTTAAAATTCATATCACACGTTTTATAAGTCCATAATTTATGAAAATTCATATTCATATTATAGAAAATACATGTGATAACATACTGAAAACTCTCGGCCAAAAGATGATTTTAGCTATTTTTCCCAAAATAAACGACTTTAACCATTAAAACTTTATAAAATCCAAGATTTAATATACCATTAATCTATATTCATGCAAAATATATTCCAAATATTCTAAAACGTTTTAGAAAACAGTAGGTATTCATGCTAAAATTATTTCGTGCATATCTTATATCAAACGAAAATTTCAATATTATTTTGTTATCTCTATAACTCCGTAAAAACGTAAATGGAAAGCATGCAAACAACCTATTGCTCTGATACCAATTGAAAGGTTTTAGTTACTCATAAACTTAATATTTAGTCATACTAACATAATCCTTTAATTAAAATTTTAATTAACATATTATTATGATCTTATGCATGCTTAACATATGCGGAAATGGGAGAGATTTCGAGTCTCAAGAGGAAGAACAAGCTTCCTTACATTGCTAGTCTCGGCTAAAATAGGGCACAAGTGAAGTCACCTTCTTCACTTGTTCTTGAGCTTATCACACGGATGATCCTCCTTGAACCTTCAAAGAGATGGCCTCCAAAAGATGAACACCAAGACACACTACACTCAATGTTTTGTATGTTATTTTGCTAGAATAATATGCAAAAATCTCTAGTTCACTAAGGAGGCTACACGGTTTTGTGTTTGAATTAGGGAGAGTTTTCTCTCTTTCTCTCACTAACACTAAACCCTAGCAATGTCATGAATGAATGAATGAGGGAACAAAATTCTCTTTTGTTCTCCTCAAGGGTGTGGCCGGGTGGTGCGTTAAGAGTGCCCAATGGATGGCACCTTAATCTTCTACAATGTTTCCCACTCAAGCCATAGGTATTAAATAGATGTCCTTCACATGTTCCTCACATTAGAAATATGTAATGTTGTATGTGTGTTTGAGAACACACGGTCCATGTCACAAAAACGGACCCATACGAACATTAGTAAGGATTATTTAGTTTACGTAATTTGTAGTTTAACTTTTAAACTCTTTATCGTAAATCTAAAAGTAATTCAAATAATTACTTATATCTATTTAATCGTATTTTATTACTTACAACAATTGTAGTTAAAATAATTCATTCAAGTGATTCCATGTTTCGAAAACATATAAATAATAGTGATGACATTTCGATCACTAAAACAATTTATAATCCCATTATAAATTTTCTCCTTATATTAAATAAACTAGAAATGAAGTAACTCGTATCAATATACAGTTATCTCATTTATCATTGAGAGAGTTGTCCTATAGGTGTGACCTAAAGGTATCAACTGGTCACCACCGTCATTACGACAGTAATGTCAAACTCTAGCAAGTCAATCATTACCGATTAATGTTGACCAGTTGACTTATGATAAAGAATCATCCCATGAATATTCTTTTATAGAGATTTGATTACGTGATCGCACTATTGTTGAGGACACATTTTCCAACAGGACTAACATCTTATGTAACTCGTCCAAGGAGGTTTCTTGATTACGCATGTTATAGTTTACTGATAGTAGGTATTTATGTCGGTCTTAGATTGTGATTTTATCACAATCTAGTCTTTTACTTCGGGTCGTTAGTATCGTGTTGTCAAGTATTTGATTTTTGGTCATATTGTGGTTTTGTAGCATTTTTACCCTACTTTCTTGTAAATCTTTATGTTCGAGATCAAGGGATTTCACTCATCGGTCCAAGGGTAGCACACGAACCTCATCATCATCCGATTCTTGCTTGGGAAGTGACTTGTGAGGTGAACCTTTGAAGATTTGAAGTATTGATGCCAATTGAAGTGAAGAAGCAAAGGAAAGAAATGGAGGCAAGACTGCGAGCCACTGCGCAGCCTGCGCAAATGGCGTGCGCAGCTGCGCCCTCCAGCGCAGGCAAGGGGGGGGTCCTGCGCAGCCTGCGCCCCCTGCGCATCTCTGTTTTACACGGATTTTCTAATCCGTGTTTGGGCTTTTAAAATGAGTTTATCCTAGGGTTTTGTGCAGGGGTATAAATACTAAACTTCAGAAGGTTTTAAGACATCCTCTTATCTCTAGAACAAGAAGAATTACTCTCAAATTAAGTTGTAATCTTTCCATATTTTAAGCTTGTAATTATGCTAATGAGGAGCTAATCTCCTTCACTCTTGGTGTGATTCCGATCAAAGTCTCCGACTTTGACTTTGTAAGACTCAAATAACCCTTTCTTTTTATCTAATGTTATTTCCTTAGTTTATCTTTTACATTCTAAGTAATTAATTGTGTGGATTGATCACCCTTGCATTTTAGTTGCTTAGTTTTCGCATATGTTAAGTAATCGGCTTAGTTACTTGATGTTAATTGAAGCAAATTTGTATGTATGTTGAGTTGGCTTAGATGAGACATATGTATGAGTAGGAAATTACATAACTTTCCTTGCTTTCATGGTTTAATGATTAGTGAGTTTAGTTTCTACATCACATCTTTTGGAATTAACGGAATTACATACACGGTTTAGTTGTGTGGTTCGCTTTCATTAGATGTTGGTTAGGGTAAGATAGTTTAAGGGGTTGTTAGAGTCGAGCAAGTCTTTGTCGGGTGACTTTGTGACGGTTACACCAAGTTTTTCTCTCATATTGTTTATCGCGCACTACGTGTTTGTGTTATTGCCAAGCCCAAATCATTTCTCATTTATTGCTCTTTTATTGTCATTGTGAATGCTCTCCCAATCATTGAATCTTTGCATTTATGTTATCTCCTTGTTGTTCATTTATGTCAATATCCATAGTTTGTGAATAAGTCATTTATCTTTAGTCCTTAAGCATCATTAAGTTGTCTTTAAATCTTTGTTTAGTTTTGTTTAAAGCAAGTCTTTAGTTATTTCCTTTCTCTTGGGTTCGACCCTTACTTGCACTTTACTACTTTTATTTCGAGTATAGTCGAGTCTAGTTTAGGATTTATAATTTGTTTGGCGAGTTAATTAGTGTAATAACGACAACTAGTTTTCCCGTGTCAAATTTTGGCGCCGTTGCCGGGGAAGGGCAACATAGCTAAAGCTTGTTTGTGTTTTGTTTTTGTGTTGTTTTTATTTCTATTTTTCTTAGTTGTGTTTTTCCTTATCTTGTTGTCAATCATTATTAGTCAATGTGGTTTATCTTTGTAAGTAAGTGGTAGTTCTAATTAGTTTTGTTTAGTGTGTAGTGTTTTGCTTATGCCTAGGTCACAAGAAGGGGATACCAACATTGAATCGGAGGAAAGTGCGGCATATTCGTGGCTCTTCTCGAACCCCTTTTACCACCGTAACCGTCAAGAGGAAGAAGCAAGTCCACCTAGTAGCTACACATCCATTGAGAACTCACCCTCAACCATAGAGATTGACCCAATTGAAGTTGAATACCCAAGAATGGCGGATGACACTAGAACTATTCGGGAGCTTCGTGCCCGGAATTATGAGGAACAACCCTCATGCATTACCTATCCACCAATGGGGGCCAATGGAAACTTTGAGTTGAAGGGTTATTTCATCCACAACCTTCCTAAGTTCTATGGCTTAGCGGGAAATGATCCAAACCGACATCTAGCGGAATTTCACATGATGTGCCAAGGCACCATTCCCACCGGAGTATCCGAGGATCAATTTAAGTTGCGGGCTTTTCCTTTTTCTCTTCACGATGGTGCGAAAGATTGGCTTTATTATCTACCTCCGGGCATCATAAACACATGGACGGACATGAAGGCGGCCTTCTTAGAGAAATACTATCCGGACTCTCGCCACAATCATGCCAAGAAGGCGATAACATCTATTGAGCAAGGGAGTGGAGAGACCATGTATGAGTACCGGGAGAGATTTAAGAAGCTTGTAGCTCAATGCCCATACCATGGTTTGAGTGGAGATGATTTGCTTGTTCATTTTTATGATGGTCTAAATGAGCAAGACCAACGGATGGTCAATTCCACCACCGGTGGAGGATTGGAAAATTATTCGGTGGTGGAGGCTAATGAGCTCATTGAGAGGCTCGCCGCTAGCACAAGAATGCATGGGAGGTCCCGTCAAGCTACAAAGAATACTTCCGCCATGGGAGCCTCTTCTTCATCGAATTCAAAACTTGAGAAAAGTGTGGAAGAACTCAAGCTTCTTGTATCCAACATGTTGGTAGGCTCACAAGGGGATGGTGGAAACCAAGGTGGCCAAGTTGAATGTTCTTTTTGCCAAGGTCCTCACCCGGTAGAGGTTTGTCCTATCATGCAAGTGGAGGATGTTGGGGTTGAAAATGTAAGTGCAATGGGGCAAGGACACTACAACTCAAGGAACCCTTCCGGTGGTGGGTACTACAAGTATGACCCAAGTGGAGCCACTTACAACATAGGCTCACGAGATCACCCAAACTTTAGTTGGGGAGGAGATAAATCAAAGAGTTTTGTGAATGGACAATTCAACCACTTGAGGGATCAAGGACAAAATCAACAAGGCCAAAATCAACAAGGAACAAACTTTCAAAGAAACACAAATTTTCAAAGACCACCCAATGGTGGAAATCAAGGCAATACATCACAAAAGCCTAATGAAGAAGACATGTCAATGAAAGAGATGCTCAAGGCTCTTTTGAAAGGACAAGCGGATTCCGACAAGAGGTCGGCAAATGAGAAAACCATGAATGATGCAAGGTTTAGAAATCTTGAGAATCAAATGGGGCAAATTTCCGAAGAGATGGCAAAGAACAAACAAAGGAGTTCAACTTCCATTCCTTCCACCACTCTCCCTCCTCCTCGGCAAAATGCTAGTGCCATGACCTTGAGAAAGGGAAGAACTCTAGACACCCCTCCCAAAAAGACAAGAGCTAAGTCCAAGGATTGGGTGATTGAAGAGATTGAAGTGGAGGAGGAGGAACTAGAGGTCACTCCAAGAGTTGAAGCATCCTCAAAAGGAAAAGAGAAGGAGGTGGACAACAACACCCCACCAACCAAGGAAGTAAGCAAAGAGCCCCGGAAGAAGGCCAATGACACTTTGGAGATTCTCTCAAAGGAACTTGAACCGGAGGTACCATTCCCAAGTGCCCTCACAAATCCTAAAAGGATTGATAAAGACTCCGATCTTTATGAGACTTTTAGGAAATGTGAGGTCAACATCCCTCTCTTTACTATTATCAAATCCGTTCCTAGGTATGCAAAGTTCCTAAAAGAACTTTGTACCCCTAAGCGGAAGCCAAGAAAAGGAATTGAGAGAGTCACGGTTAGTGGGCATGTCTCGGCAATTTTTAAAAGAAACCTTCCCGAAAAATGTGATGATTCGGGCATGCTAACTATACCGTGCTCCATTAAGGGTGAATCTTTTGCTAGAGCCATGTTAGACTCGGGGTCCTCCATAAATGTCATGCCTTACTCCCTGTATGAGACCTTAGAGTTACCCCCTTTGTCTAAGTCCAATGTCGCCATTCAATTGGCGGACCGATCCATAATTCACCCCAAAGGTTTTATTGAGGATGTCATAGTTGAAGTTGACAAATTCATGTTCCCTGCTGATTTCTATGTTTTAGACATGGAGCCGGATTCCAAGGCTACACCCCTTTTGTTAGGAAGACCTTTCATGAGAACTTCTAAGACCAAACTTGATATGTATGATGGCAACTTAACCATGGAATTTGAGGGAAACATCATGAAATACAATGTATATGAGTCCATGAAAAGAGCCGATGAGTTGAGCTTTTGTTATTTTTTGGATGTCATTGAGCCATTAGCAAATCAAGTTTATAAACTTTGTCATAGGAGCCCTCTTGAAGTGGCTCTCACTAACGATGTGGAGAAGGAAGGGTTGCGTTTCTTGTTGTCTAATGATGTGCAGGAAACTATCAAAGCATTGGAGAAGGAAGAACCTTTGGAAGAAATCAAAGAAGGAGAGGAAATGAAAGAAATTGGAAGTGAGAATGCGAGCCAGGGCGCAGGCTGCGCACAGGAGGTGCGCAGCTGCGCAGGAATTTCAAGGGCGAAATACAAATTAAAAGAAAAGAAGGAGCAAACTGCGACCATAGGCGCAGCCTGCGAAGATATCGGGCGCAGCTGCGCAAGCCAGGCGCAGCCTGCGCATACCCCAAGCGCAGCCTGCGCAGTTCCCAGCCCTGTTTTGCCTTGTTTTTCGACTATTCCTTGCACATTCCAAAACAAATTTCTTCCCTTGGAGGCTTCCCTTGAAAGACCATTACCCTCTACTATAAAACCACCCACCCCCAATCTCAAACAACTTCCCGATCACTTGAAATACGTTTTTCTTGGTGAAAAAAATACCCTACCCCTTATAACTTCAAACACACTTGAGGGTGACCAAGAGAAAAGATTGGTGGAGGTTTTGCAAAAGTACAAAGGTGCTTTTGGGTGGAGTATTGCGGATCTTAAAGGGATAAGCCCAAGCATTTGCATGCACAAAATTCGTTTGGAAGGAGAAGCAAAGCCGGTTCGACAACCGCAAAGGAGATTGAATCCTCCAATGATGGAAGTTGTGAAAGAAGAGATCATCAAACTACTCCAAATGGGAATCATCTATCCGATTAGCGACTCCCAATGGGTAAGCCCTACTCAATGTGTACCTAAAAAGGGTGGGGTGACGGTAATCGAAGGCAAAGAAGGAGCCTTAATCCCCACTCGGATTCAAACCGGGTGGAGAGTTTGCATCGATTATCGCCGCCTCAATGCCGTGACCTTCAAGGACCACTACCCCTTGCCCTTTCTAGATCAAATGCTAGAAAGGTTGGGGGGGAGAGAGTTCTATTGCTTTTTGGATGGGTACTCCGGATATTTTCAAATCCCAATTAAGCCGGAGGACCAATCCAAAACAACGTTCACATGCCCTTTTGGAACATATGCATACCGAAGGATGCCCTTCGGATTATGCAATGCTCCGGGTACTTTCCAACGTTGCATGATGAGTCTATTCTCAGACCTTGTGGAGAGAGTCTTAGAGGTCTTCATGGACGATTTCACCGTCCATGGAGACCACTTCGACGCATGTTTGGACCACCTCGCTATGGTCCTAACACGATGCACGGAGTCACACTTAGTGTTGAACTCCGAGAAATGTCACTTTATGGTAAAAAGCGGCATCGTGTTAGGACACATAGTGTCTAAAAGAGGGATTGAGGTGGATGTGGCAAAGGTTGAAGTAATAAAAACCTTGCCATATCCATCTAATACTCGAGACGTGAGGTCGTTTTTGGGACATGCGGGTTTTTATCGGAGGTTTATAAAAGATTTTTCGAAAATCGCTTACCCCTTGTGCAAGCTCTTGCACAAGGATGTGGAGTTTGTGTTTAATGATGTTTGTAGGTCGGCCTTTGACACCTTGAAGGAGAGGTTGGTGACGGCACCTATCATTCAATCTCCACGGTGGGACCTTCCCTTTGAGATTATGACGGACGCTAGTGATTACGCTCTTGGCGCGATCCTAGGCCAACGAGACGGAAAGGTGGCACATGTGATCCAATATGCCTCGTCACTTTTGAATGATGCTCAAAAGAACTACACCACCACGGAGAAGGAGTTCTTGGCGGTGGTGTATGCGATAGAGAAATTCCGATCATATCTTTTGGGGGCAAAGGTAGTCGTTTTCACCGATCATAAGGCCATTAGACAACTCGTTGATAAGAAGGATACCAAGGCGAGGTTGATGAGATGGGTTCTTTTATTGAGTGAATTTGATATCGAGATCAAAGACAAGGAGGGAAGTGCAAATGTGGTGGCCGACCACTTGAGTCGGCTCCACATAAATGAAGATGTGGCAAGAAAGATGGGAGTAGTCGATGGGAGTTTACCGCACGAATCGCTCTATGGGTTGCGAGTGATTGAGCCTTGGTATGCAAACCTTGTGAATTACATTGCGACCAAGAGGTTCCCTACCACCCTATCTTCGAGTCAACGGGACAAGATCAAGAAGAATGCTCGTTACTATATTTGGGATGACCCGTATCTATGGAAAATTTGTCAAGACCAAATGATTAGGAGGTGTGTGCCGGATGTTGAAGTACCTTCAATACTTAAGCATTGCCACGAATATGCGTGTGGCGGACATTTTGGGCCTCAGAGAACCGCTAGGAAGGTGTTGGAGTGCGGATTCTATTGGCCAAGCTTATTCCGGGACACTAATGCATTTGTGAAGAGCTGTGATCGTTGTCAACGTTGTGGCAACATATCAAGAAGACAAGAGATGCCTCAACAACCCATGCTTTTTCTTGAGATATTTGATGTATGGGGAATCGACTTCATGGGGCCGTTCACCAATTCAAGCGGCAACCTCTACATTCTACTTGCCGTAGATTATGTTTCCAAATGGGTTGAGGCAATCCCCACACGGAATGATGATGGAAAAACCGTGAGTTCCTTCGTGCAAGACAATATCTTCTCTCGGTTTGGCTTTCCTAGGTGCATCATAAGTGATAGGGGAACCCACTTTTGCAACAAATTAGTGGGCTCCCTCTTGAAGAAGTATGGAGTGATCCATAAGATTTCCACGGCCTATCACCCGCAAACCAATGGCCAAGCGGAAGTGTCAAACCGAGAAATTAAGAGCATTTTGGAGAAGACGGTCAACCCCGACCGGAAAGATTGGAGCAAGAGACTCAATGATGCTTTGTGGGCCTATAGGACGGCTTACAAGACTCCCATCGGCATGTCCCCCTATAGGCTCATCTATGGAAAAAGTTGTCATCTCCCGGTGGAGATTGAGCACAAAGCTTATTGGGCAATTAAAGCATTCAACCAAAGTTATGATGAGTCGGGGCTCCACCGAAAGCTTCAAATTCAAGAATTGGAGGAACTACGAAGTGATGCTTTTGATAATGCCGCAATCTACAAAGAGAAGACAAAGAGGTTGCATGATCAAATGATCACTCGTCGGGTTTTCAAGGAAGGAGAGGAGGTGCTAGTTTTCCAAAGCCGTTTCAAGAATTTTCCCGGAAAGCTAAGGTCTAGGTGGTTTGGGCCTTTCATAATTCGAAAGGTACTACATCATGGAGCCATTGAGGTGGAAGACCTAAAAACCGGGAAAGTGATTAAGGTGAATGGGCAAAGGTTGAAACATTACCTTAAGAACATGGAATTGCATGGAGAAGGGGAGATCCAACTCGAGGACCCCGTTTATCAAGAATGAGGAAGCAAAGAGGTGGTCGAGCCATCGACATTAAATAACGGCAAAGTTTGTAAATATTCTATCCTTATTTACTTGCTTTCTTAGACTAGTTTTAATTTCATGACTTAGTTCTTTGTTTGTTTCTTTTAGTCTCAATAATCTATTTGCTTTGAAATCCAAGTACTCTTGAGGTTTGTTGAATGGTGTAGTGATTTGCATAAGACTTTGGAGAAAGCGTGCTCGAGAGGAGGTGAAGGCCGAGTCGGAAATGGGAAAACAAGTTCGGTGAAGGTTGGCTAAGAAGAGGAGTGAAAAGAATTGGGAAGAGAAGATTTGCGAGGCAAGGCGCAGCCTGCGCAGACCTTCAGCGCAGCTGCGCAGGAATTTCAAAAGAAAAAAAAAGCGTAGGAATGTCGAGCTGAGGCGCAGCCTGCGCACCTCAAAGCGCAGCCTGCGCAATCCCAGCGCAGGTCTTCACAAAAATTGCGCAGCCTGCGCAGCCTGCGCAATCCAAGAAATCCCGGTTTTTCTTTCTTTTTATCCTTATTCTTATCCAACACAACCCCTTGTTCTTATTTCCATCGACACACTTCAACCCCAAAACCCTTCTCAAAAACCCCTCTCAAACACTCCATCCTCTTCAATAATCCTCCCCACCATCAACAAACTCAAAATCTTTTCACTCTAAACCTTCATAAGACCCTTTCCCACCATCAAACAACCACTTTTTAACATCCAAATTTCTGCAAAATCCCTTTCTTAGCCAAAAACCCTAGACCTTTCCGGGTTGTTTTCAAGATTTGCAAAAGTTTTGAAGGGTGCATAGGAGTTTTCACTTGCTCTCATTCCATTTCAACAAGCATTGAGGAATTCGGGACGGTATAAACTTTCTCACTTTTCTCTTGTGATTTAATCTAGTGAACTCTTTTGTTAGTTGATTTAGATTATTCCTTGTTGATTGTGGTTGAGGATTGTTGTGGAAAATTTCTGTTAGGAAAGGAACAAATTGACAAACACCATCCTAGAACTTGTTTTATCACTAGTGCCTTCAAGGTGTTTGTTGATTTGCCCCTTAGAAAATTCTTTCAAAATTTGTGTTGTTTCAAGTTGGTTGATTTGTCTTACAAGGACTACTTTCAAGATGGTTTTCGGTATTGGGAAATCTAAGGGAAAGGGTAAGCAAGGAGAGTCATCAAATGCTCCACCACCACCCCCACCCGAGCCTTTTAAGGGAAATGAGGGAATGAATGCCACTTACAAAAAGCACTTCAAAAATCTAGACGACAAACCACTTCACATCTCAAAATTCCTTCACCCAAGTACTTTGAACGATATGGGGATTTTTGATCAAACCTTGGCATTTCTTACCAAGGTGGGGCTTGAGAGATACATGAACCTCCAATGTAACACCTACCCCGCTTACACCTTGGAGTTCTTAGCCACCCTAAGTATCGAGGAAGTAAGGGGAAATGAGATGGTGAGTTTTCGTTTAAACACCGTATGGCATTCAATTACCTTTGAGACGGTGAGGGAGATCCTTAGAATTACCAAACCTCCTTCCCCCATCAACCCACCCGCCGGAAAGCTCAATGAGATGTGGTGTGGGATCACGGGCAAACCCCGCCAAACTAACAATGATAAAATCTCCGCTATCACCAACCCACCCCTACGGATTCTTGCTAGGATGATAGCATCATTCTTTTTCTCAATGGGGGAACCAACCAAGGTCAATGATAGCGTGAGAGAGTGCTTGTGGGCTATGCTACCCGAGGGAGAAGGAGTGCCGGATTGGGCGAAATTGTTCGTGAAAAATGGGATCAAGCACAAGGGAAAGAAGGGGAGCATCAATTGTGGGGGACTTATCACCCTTTTTGTCCGCCATTTTGTGGACATAATTCCCGAGGACCAACCTCAATTGTTCGGGACAAATCTTTACAATGAAGCGGGTCTTGTGGAAACCCACATGATCCAAGCCTTAGACACGGTCCCGTGGAGTTGTGTGTGGTTGGGAGAGGGAGGTGTTTCTTACATGAGGCTCCCTAGTAATGATCCCCTTCCTAGTGGCTTTTTGGCGCGGGAGTTCTTTTGCCCCGGTGAGGGGGATGTTATCGAAGCCCCGCACCAAAGGATAAGGAAGAGAAGAGCCGTGGAGTCAAGCTCCAACCCTCAAGTTGTGGAAGAGAGGGAGCGTGAGTCTTTTGAGCAAGGTTTTCATGATACTCCTATGCCCGATGTTGGTGGGAGTGCTCACAACCCGCTTGCTCCTTGGGAGCAACGCCTTTTCGACTACTTTGACTCCACCAAGAGTACTTTGGAGTCCATTGGTGGGCGGGTAGAGAGCGCCCATAATTGGCAAGGGGAGGTTAATACATGGCGCTCCACGGTAGATGAGAGAGTCCTGTTGCATGAGGAGGCCGAGAGGGCCCAACTAAAATTGATGGAAGATATGCAAAGGCGCCAAGAGGAAGACCGTCTTTGGAGAGAGCAACAAAGCAAATACCGGGAGGAGGAGTTAAAGAGATGGCATGACCAAGAAACTTGGAGGAACTCTATGAGCCATCACTTTGAGGAGCAAAACCAATGGCATCAAGAGTATCTCCATGACTCTTATGAAGACTCCCGGCTCCAAGAGGACTCCCTTGGCATCATTCGGGGCCTCTTTGGGATGCAACTTAACCCAAGTGCCCCTCCTCTTGTGGATCAAATGTTTGTTGATGAAACTTACAACCGGGCTCAACAAGAAAGAAGAAGAAGAGAAGAAAGAAGGAAGAACCGAGGCACCTATGAAAAAGGAGGCTCCTCGGGTTCTCATGAGTGAGCAAGGCTAGTGACTACTTCCTTCACATTGAGGACAATGTGAAATGTAAGTATGGGGGAGGTAGATAGCCTTGTTGTTTCAAATTGATGTATTTTTGTAATTTCAAGCCCAATTTCCTTGTAATTTTCATTCTTGTTTCAAAAAAAAAAAAAAAAAAAAAAAAAAAGAAAAGAAAAAAAAAAAAAAAAAAAAACTAAAAAAGAAAAAAAAAAAAAAAAAAAAAAATAAGAAAAAGAAAAAGAAAAAGGAAGAAAAGAAAAAAATCCCGGCTAGGTGAAAACCCACAAGGGTGGGCGCCTAGGCAAAATTGGGAGGGTGGCCGAGGACGGAATGAAAACCCGAAAGGGCGTTCCGGGCAAAAAGAAAAATCGAGTTGCGAGCCACCATGAGAGGAAAGGAAAAGCTAAGGTGAAAACCCGAAAGGGCACCTTAGGCAAAATGAGAGAAGAAAGAAAAAAAAAAAAAAAAAAAAAAAAAGAAAAAAAAAAATGGAAAAGGTCAAAACAAAAATGGAGGGATAAGAAGGGAGCGATAAGGAGGGTTTTGGAAGGAGGTTAGAAATAGGTTTAATTTCTTTTTGTGTCACAAATTTTGTTTTTAAATCGGTGGTTTTCACTTGTGATACTTGGCTTGTCAATGTTTAGGTGTTTGGGGGGGGCAACCAAGTATCATGGTTTACATCTAGTGGAGTGATAAGGGGGTGTTATAAGTGGGAATTTTGTTGATCTTGATGGATGTTGAGGCCACCTCACTATCACCTCGGGATGAGGTGAAGGTGGTCATTTCTTGATAGGGAGTTATAAGAAGGGTGGAAGTGTCGGTTTCGGAGTTGGAGTCTTGTTGAGTCTTGTTTAGAGGGAGGTATAAGGAGGGCGTGCGAGGGAAGAGTGTTTGTTATACCATTTGAGTCTAGTTCTTTTTGTTCCTTTCCTTTTTAATAGGTGTTTTATGTCGAGGGAGATATAAGAAGGGTGTAGTAAGGGAAGAGAGGTCAATGCACCACACTCTCTCTTTGATTTTCGGAAAAGCTTGTCTCGGGTTTTGCTCGGGACTAGCAAAAGTTAAGTGTGGGGGTATTTGATAGTAGGTATTTATGTCGGTCTTAGATTGTGATTTTATCACAATCTAGTCTTTTACTTCGGGTCGTTAGTATCGTGTTGTCAAGTATTTGATTTTTGGTCATATTGTGGTTTTGTAGCATTTTTACCCTACTTTCTTGTAAATCTTTATGTTCAAGATCAAGGGATTTCACTCATCGGTCCAAGGGTAGCACACGAACCTCATCATCATCCGATTCTTGCTTGGGAAGTGACTTGTGAGGTGAACCTTTGAAGATTTGAAGTATTGATGCCAATTGAAGTGAAGAAGCAAAGGAAAGAAATGGAGGCAAGACTGCGAGCCACTGCGCAGCCTGCGCAAATGGCGTGCGCAGCTGCGCCCTCCAGCGCAGGCAAGGGGGGGTCCTGCGCAGCCTGCGCCCCCTGCGCATCTCTGTTTTACACGGATTTTCTAATCCGTGTTTGGGCTTTTAAAATGAGTTTATCCTAGGGTTTTGTGCAGGGGTATAAATACTAAACTTCAGAAGGTTTTAAGACATCCTCTTATCTCTAGAACAAGAAGAATTACTCTCAAATTAAGTTGTAATCTTTCCATATTTATTTTAAGCTTGTAATTATGCTAATGAGGAGCTAATCTCCTTCACTCTTGGTGTGATTCCGATCAAAGTCTCCGACTTTGACTTTGTAAGACTCAAATAACCCTTTCTTTTTATCTAATGTTATTTCCTTAGTTTATCTTTTACATTCTAAGTAATTAATTGTGTGGATTGATCACCCTTGCATTTTAGTTGCTTAGTTTTCGCATATGTTAAGTAATCGGCTTAGTTACTTGATGTTAATTGAAGCAAATTTGTATGTATGTTGAGTTGGCTTAGATGAGACATATGTATGAGTAGGAAATTACATAACTTTCCTTGCTTTCATGGTTTAATGATTAGTGAGTTTAGTTTCTACATCACATCTTTTGGAATTAACGGAATTACATACACGGTTTAGTTGTGTGGTTCGCTTTCATTAGATGTTGGTTAGGGTTAGATAGTTTAAGGGGTTGTTAGAGTCGAGCAAGTCTTTGTCGGGTGACTTTGTGACGGTTACACCAAGTTTTTCTCTCATATTGTTTATCGCGCACTACGTGTTTGTGTTATTGCCAAGCCCAAATCATTTCTCATTTATTGCTCTTTTATTGTCATTGTGAATGCTCTCCCAATCATTGAATCTTTGCATTTATGTTATCTCCTTGTTGTTCATTTATGTCAATATCCATAGTTTGTGAATAAGTCATTTATCTTTAGTCCTTAAGCATCATTAAGTTGTCTTTAAATCTTTGTTTAGTTTTGTTTAAAGCAAGTCTTTAGTTATTTCCTTTCTCTTGGGTTCGACCCTTTACTTGCACTTTACTACTTTTATTTCGAGTATAGTCGAGTCTAGTTTAGGATTTATAATTTGTTTGGCGAGTTAATTAGTGTAATAACGACAACTAGTTTTCCCGTGTCATTTACCCGAAACTGAACATACGATTTCACTTTGTTGAGGGAGTGAAGAATTTTGTCAATAATAAGGAGTCGGGAACATTCACCCCTTGCAACTTCAAGGTTTCGGCTAGCTCAACCATTTTGAGCACATGAGGACTAACCCTTTGACCTTCCTTTAAGGTCAAATCAAAGAATGCGGAGGCCGCCTCATATTGGATTACCCTAGGAGCTTGCGAAAACATGGTCGCAATTCTAGTATAAATCTCATTAGCCGTAGCTAGCTTAATCATTCTTCTTTGGAGATCCGGCTCCATCGAAAATATAAGCACGTTCTTTAAAGCATGTGACTCCTTCATGTAGGTCTCATAGGCCTCACGAGTCGCTTCCGATGAACGAGCACCGGGAGTGAGAGGAGCGGCAATGGTAAGATAACGAGTCTTATCGTCGGCTTCCGCGGCCAATACCAATTGGGCGTCCCAATCCTTAAAATTGGCGCCATGCTTTTCAAGCTTGCAACGATCCCTAAAGGACCGAATCCATGAAACGTGTGGGAGTGGTGGAGCGTTATTTGCCATTGATGATTGAAAGTCGAAATGAACTACAAATGAAAATAAAGGAATTAAAACACAATTATCGTTTTTAATAATTTAAACTTGTAAAATTTTAAACAAGTTAAACATCTACTTAATGATCTCTTACCCAATTAAGTAAATGATCCCGAGACCCAAATACACACTAACTCGGGCACGGTTTAGCCGATACATCCCTCATTAATATGACTCGGTAAATTAACCCCTTAATCGATTCTACTTTTAGAACTCTCGGTCGATAAAAATACTTTAATTCTTATCTTAGCCCGAACTTATTACCACTACGGTGGCTCGAATACCTTCGTCAAGATTAACCAAATTTCGAGAACGTAATCATATTACCCCACTTCACCAACGTAATAAGGTTTGCACCCCGGTTTAGCCGAGCCTACTCCCTTATGAAGAAGATCCTTCGCGGGTTCTTTACTATTTGGTAAGGCTATGTCTCGATTTTTAACTAACGTAAGAGATCTTGTCAATTTATTATCTATCTCCTTTAAGTGAACTAAGTCGGTGAATTATCGATAAATTGATTGACACGGTCGATAAAATCGATGAAATGCATGAGTTTGAATGACGATTTGGCTATGCATGCAAACATGATAAGCATAAATAAAAAACATAAAAACTTAAAAGCATAAATAAAACCCTAGTATGGCCTTTCCTAAAATAGAAAATAAAGTAAATTACAAATTCGGAAACCAACTCCTTTGGTCCCTTGAACTTCACACGCGGCACTCATCCCATGGCAAACTCCGTCTTAGTCGGGACTCCTTCCCGAAATGGCACCGTCTTCAAGGATCTCCGGAATTACAAATTTTCTATCTATTTTATACATTATAAAATAAAATAAAAAAATAAAGTGATACGAGATCACATTAAATTACAACCGAATCGATAAACCCTTACATTACGGGAAATACCGATTAAAATCTAAGGCCATACTAAGTAAATTACATAATTCAAAATTACGTAAATTAATTATGACATTCATAAACAATAATTAAATATACAATGCTTATGTAAAATGCAAAACCTAAGCCAAATCGTCCTATTTAACCACGTTTTAAATATCGTTATTCGTAATAACACGGTTTTATGGAATATCGCGATTTAAACAATTTTAAAATCACTAATCGCTCTATGAATCACTATTCACGATTTAGTTAAGTTTCCTAACACATTTTAGGATTCAAAATTTAGTCTTACTCAAATTTTGATATAACTTAACCTTTTAATTTAATATTGTTCGGTTTTAATCGGTTTTACGGGAAATAGCATTAAAATAATCCAACGAGTCATAAAAATTTCGAAAATTCAAAATTAAAAATTTTGAACATACTGAAAATTTTCTAAAATTTCAGATCCTTAAAATTTAAATATTTTCGAAATATACTATTTATTTCGTAAAATAGCCGTGTAATGTGCACAATAAATCGAAAAATTCAAAACTACTTCAAAAATCATGCAATAAAATATCAATATAAATTTTACATCTTCCTAGACACTCAAAGTATCTGAAAATGCAGAAAAATCAGGCTGAAAAACACTATTTAAGGTCTGAAAATTAATGATTATGACTCTTACAATACTCAATCTCCAATTTTAACTTTTAAAATTAAAAATTAAAAAATCAGAAACTTTTGGCACTTAACAAAAATATGTTGATGATCATATCTAATATGACTAATATGGGTGAATTTTTCGGACCATTTAAGTAACTTTTACCATTTTTAATAATTCGTGTCATATATTACTCGATTTTACCGATTAAAATCATTTCTCATGCAAAATTCGAAATAATTAGCTCAACATGCATGCTAGAAATAATATATATGACACTATATAAAAATTTTATGGTCAAAATCGAACTTAAACTATTTAAGCTAAAATATGTCACTAATAGTACGATTTTTACACTAAAAATCAATATTCATGCAATATTAAAGAAACATTTCTGGAAAATTCATCATATATTTTATATATTGCATGTGACATCTACAAAAAAAAATTTATAGTTAAATTCATAATATTACTGTTTAACCCATATTTATCTCATTTTATGACTATTTAACCCTTAAAAATCATAAACCATGCATAAAACTTCAATAATTTCGAAAATTATATATTCATAATATGGTAAATGCATGTGAAAACATATTTAAAATTCTCGGCCAGAAACATTATTTTGCTTTTTTTCTCATATTAAAACAATTTTAACCGATTTTAAGCATAAATTAAACAATTTAATTACAATATTGAACAATATTATTCCATAAATCATCAAAATGACTTAAAACTATTTTAAGACCAGAAAGTATACATGCATTAGGATTTTCGTGCATATCCTATATGTACTAATCATATTCGTTTTTAATTAAAATCGTATTTTCTCGCAAAAACGTAAAAAAAAAATCGAAAAAATCGAGTTGCAGGCAAGCAACCTAATGCTCTGATACCACTTGAAGGAAAAGATAGTCATACTAGTTATCCTAATAATATAGTCTTACTAATTATTTAGTTGTAATTAGTCTCATATTAATATATATATTCAAGATCTTGCTTATGCATGCAAAACTAAAGCGGAAATATAGAGAATCATATTCTTATACACGGTCCGAATGTATGCTAGGACGATCCTCCAAAAGAAACCAAGTAAGCTTGCCTCCAATACGAAAACACCAAGACCTACCCTTAAATCGGACCAAAAACCGAACCCGAATCTAGAGGACGGAATTAGGTTTTAAAACCGTGTACTAATACCAATATTAGTATACTACAAATATTATCTATGTAATATTTTAGAGGTTGTTTTATTTTCTTACTCTAGAAAAGGCATTAGGATTAGATTTAATATGTGAATGAACACACATATATATAGAGAATGACTTTGGTTGGGGTGGGCATGTGAGCCGTGTAAGAGGGGCATGGGGAAGGGTTTAATACCTTTTGTCAAACCCACATGCAAGATGTTAAGTCACATCATAAAATATTAAAACAATTATAAGATAAAAATATCATATATAATTTCATCATATAATGTCAACTTACACGGCATACTAAAACGTAAAATGGACCTTCATTTTACGATTTATAATTCGTACAATTTAACTAATTACGTAACATCTTATATGACATAATAATTGTATTAATTTAAAATATATATTTATCATATAAATAATACTTCTAAATTAATTAAATCATATTTAACAAATTATTTAGTAATTCGAAATTACTGTCCCAACATATGGTTATCGTAATAATCGTCGATACGATATATTAACAACGTTTGTTATAACCATGAAGCATTCATAATACTAATTTCGATATTTCTAAAATATCGATTAATATTTGACAATCGACACATTTCAATTTCAAATATATAAATCTTACTTTAAGATTCAACCTCTGATTTCTCGATATACGGTTTTAAGAATATCGATCAATTCGTATCATATACAATTAATCAATATTTGTTTAAGGGGTTAGTCCTAAAGGTGTGACCTAAAGGGATCAACTGACCACCACCGTCATACGACAGTAATGTCAAACTCTAGTCAGTCAATCATTACCGATTAATGTTGGTCAGTTGACTATATCAAATATCGGATCGTCCCTTGCATAATCTTTTCATAAAATTTATGACAATGACTTTTATCACTTTCGTGATCGCATTATGGTTGAGGACACATTTCCCAACAATTTTAAAACCTGAAAATGAGCAAATTCAATTAAAAATGAGGAAATAATATCTTTTGAAGTATTATTTTTAGCCATTCACGTAAAAAATGAGATTTTTTGGTTGTTTATGGAGTAATTTTGGTAGTATCTTTGGAAGTGTTGTTATTTTCTTAAATTTGGGATGTCTCTTAATTGTTTATGTCGATCAAAATAGTTTTAAATGTGCATTAAAATATTGCAATAATAACCTTATTTTCATATTAATTTTAAAATTTTAAATATGAATACAGTGTTAAATTTAGGCAAGATAAGTTAATTAGGTAGGGTGATACTTGGATAACTTTACATATTTTTAAAAATCACACCATTGATTTTGATTTACTTGCTTTTTATAGGTCAATCAATTACAACATTTATAATACTGTAATTAATTAAAATGATTTTCTTTTTAAAATTACGATTTACAATTATAGCAGCTAACACGTGACATATGATTAGGCTACGTCAAGTTTTTTATTTAAGTTGAATATTATAAACGGAATATTACAAAACTGAATATTATAAACGGAATTACTCCTTTAAGTCGAAAATTAAGGTTAATATTGTTATTGGAATTAACATGTTTCTGATTTCACCAAATTTGGTCGAAAATTAAGGAGAAAATTAAGGTTAATATTGTAAATGAACGAAATAATATTTTCTGATTTTAGGGATATTTTTTTAAAAATATATATATCTATTTTTTTAAAACAGTATACCATATTTGTTGTCAATTAAATATGGCAATCATTTAAATATGACAATCAGATATATATTTTTGATTTGCAAATCATGCGTACACAATCATGATGCACATATCCGTCAGAAAACTCCACATGCCTGACAGATTTTATTTTTTAGGACTTGACATGTGGCGTATTAATAGTTATTGACATGTGGCGCATGAATATGTGTTGACATGTGGCGATCAAATATGCTTTTGGTATTTGCTTTAATATAATATATGATATATGATATGATATGATATGATATAAGATGAGAATAAAAACAAATAAATGGAGCAAGTAACAAAGACCAATCATATATTATATTAAAACAAATACTAAAAGCATATTTGATTGCCACGTGTCAGTTCCTATTCATGCGCCACGTGTCAATAGTTATTAATACGCCATGTGTCAAGTCCTAAAAAAAAATCTACCGGTCATGTGGAGATTTCTGTCGGATCTGTGCATCATGATTGTATACGCATGATTTGCAAATCAAAATTATATATGATTGTCATATTTAATTGACGACAAATATGGTATACTGTTTTAGAAAAGTAGATATATATTTTTAACAAAATATCCCTAAAATCAGAAAATATTATTCCGTTTATTAACAATATTAACCTTAATTTTCGACCAAATTTGGTGAAATCAGAAACATGTTAATTCCAATAGCAATATTAACCTAAATTTTCGACTTAAAGGAGTAATTCCGCTTATAATATTCTGTTTATAATATTTATAACATTCCGTTTATAATATTCAACTTAAATCAAAAACTTGACGTAGCCTAATCATATGTCACGTGTTAGCTGCTGTAATTGTAAATTGTAATTTTAAAAGAAAATAATTTTAACTATAATTATAGTATTACAAATGTTGTAATTGATTGACCTATAAAAAGCAAGTAAATCAAAATCAATGGTGTGATTTTCAAAAATATGTAAAGTTATCCAAGTATCACCTTACCTAATTAACTTATCTTGCCTAAATTTAACACCATATGTCACGTGTTATGTCCAGGTTAATCTGTCACATGTCAATTTCGCAATTAAAAAAAAGATTGCATCCCCTATAAGATTATGAGCAACATAAATAAGGAAATTCAATTGCATTTATTAATTGTCATTCAAAATTTGACTAGAAGATTCATTACAAATTTATGTTAATATATGCATCCGTTTATATATTATAACATTTATAAGATAAATTGATGATTGATTGACTACTATAAAAACTCCGCAATATATTCCATATATAGTCCATAAAGATGTCAAATTTTTAAACTTGCTTTAAAAAAAATTGGATATGATAGCAGGAAAAAAGAAAAAATTGTCATATATCAAATGAAATTTTTGGATATAATTATGGTCAATTAGTAATTTGAATCTCCTATAAGAAATATGGAAACATTTTCTCTAACCCGTAGCTATAGTAAAATATACTCCGTGCATTAAAGTTTACATTTTAAATTATGCGATAAATTTTGAAATATACAATGAATTGGGTAAGTTTCTAAAATTATAATATAATGAGCTTCGTAATAATCTAAATTACCATTAGTCAGTTCACAGTATTTAGGTAAGGCATAAAAATTATATCATTGTTGAACCATGTATTCAAATATATATATAGTATATATGTTTATGTTTTGATAATGACAAGTCTAGCTATTTATATATTATATACTCGTATGTATAATCGTGTGCTAAGTGTACAGATTATTAGTAACAAGATCTAATCTATCAAGTATAAAAGATTCAAGCATATTAGTCAATGAATTGACTAAGTCGAAGATTGATAGAAGATCACAAGCGCGCATAATGAACTAAAGTTATATTTATCAACTATAGCTTTAGTACAAGATTGATTCAAGTTATAGCTCGTAGCTATAACTCTATATTATGAAGAAATGATCGGAATATATGTGTTTGGTTGAAACGTTTGTTTCCAAATTTATGTCGTGTAGAATTAATGTCTAATTGGTATTCTATTTTAATAAATAGAATTGTTAATCTTAATAGGATTATATAAAATATCTTTAAGTTAAATAAGGAATAAATAATTGTCTTATGAGATAATTATTTATTACTAAAATAAACTAAGGATTTTTATATGATCTTTATTGTCAAATATATATAATCTAGATAAAGTTTGTTTCGATTTTTGGAAACGTGTGATATGCCACATTACCATAAATCGTATAGGGTTTATTTAAATAAATATTATGTATTTATTTAATGTCCTAAACAAACTAAGATTATATTATGGTAATATATTTTATTATCTTTGACATGGTTTAGGAAGTTGATTTAATAAGGATACTAATTGTTTATTATATAAAGCTCTTTCCTAAATATGAATTAGGAAATTGATTCCTTATATAATACATAAAGTATATTATTAAATCTTTCCTAAATATATTAAGATTAGATTTAAGGTAGTATTATTAAAAGACTAGTATTCTAGTTTTAGTAATATTCCTAAATCTTCTAGGGTTTGAATTACCTAGATACATATTCTATATAAATAGACTACCATGATACATTAAACCACACGAAACACACACACATATACACGCATATCGAGAGAGAAAAACCGCCGTTCATATTCTTCAAGATTGAGCTTATCATTGTCATATCCGATTCAAGATTCAAGTGCTCAAGCATTGATCTTATTCATTCAAGATTGTGACACCAAGAAAACATTGAAGACTTTATCTTATTAACGTAAGATAGAACGAGTATTTAGCGGTACTCATTGTAAGACAAATATTTAACGGTATTTGTCGTAGCTAGATATTTAACGGTATCTAGGTTGAGTTGTGACTAACATCAAAGTCGCACGAGTAGGGTTGATAAAATTGTAATCCAGAGTTGGTACTAATTTTATTAATCGAGAATAGTGGACGTAGGTCTCAAAGTGTGAGACTGAACCACTTCAAAAATATTGTGTCTCTCTTTATTACTTGCTCTACTCATCCATCGTCATACAAACTTACACACATCGAAGAAGATTCAAAAAGAAGGCATACTCAATTCAACCCCCCATTCTTGAGTATATCATATCAATAGACTCTTCAATTGGTATCAGAGCCTCGTGCTCTTGATCGCCTAGCCGCGTGAGTTTTGATCCTTCTATTGATTCTATATTATATACTCTTTCATCAATGGATTCCAAGCATCTCAAGTGCCCTATCTTCGATGGCAAAAACTATAGTTTATGGAAAAATATGATGACTCATTACATCAAGGGTTGTGATTGGGAATGTTGGAAGATCATCCAAACTGGACCAAAGAAGATCTTGGTCGCCGCCGCCAATGGAACAACCTATGAAAAGATGGAAAGCGATTATGTGGAAAGTGACTACAAAATTGCAGAGAAAAACTCTAAGGCCATGAGCCTCCTACAGAACGGTATGATAACCTCAGAATTCGATAGATTCTCATCCTGTAGTTCCGCTAAGGAAATATGGGATAGTCTCGAACTTGCTTATGAAGGAACATCCGCAGTCAGGAAACATCGTATAGACTTGCTCGTTCAAAGATATGAACTTTTCAATATGGAAAAGAATGAATCTATTGATAGCATGTCTGCACGATTTTCTTGTATTATTAATGAACTGCGGAACCTTGGCAAAAAGATCGATTCTGAGGATATCATTCGTAAGATTCTTAGGAGTCTCACCAAAAAGTGGCAACCTAAGGTCACGGCCATAGAGGAAGCACGTGATTTATCTAAAATCACTTACCAAGAATTGATTGGATCCTTAATGGCACACGAGATCATACTAAATAAAAACGATGATGATCCCCAAGGAAAGGGCGTCGCTCTACAAGCCTCCACAAGCGAAGTAAGCGAAGAAGAACTTGAGGATGAAACAGTTCTATTCGCTAGACGATTTAAGAAAGCAATTTTCAAAGGTAGATACAAAAACCCTAACAACAAAACGTTCGACAAAAAGAAAACTGACTCCAAACAAACATTCTTCAAAAGAGGATGTTTCAAGTGTGGACAACAAGACCACATGATCAAAGATTGTCCAAGTTGGGACAAAATCAAAGACAAGTCAAAAAGAGAAAAGACCAAAACAGAGTTTAAGAAAGTAATGCTTGCGTTATGCTGGGGAGAATTAGAATCTGAAGATGACGAGGACTCTGAAGAAGAAGAGGTAGCAAACCTATGCCTAAGCAACGTCAGCCTAGATCTAATCTCAAACGACAATGATGAAGATGACGCATCTAATATGTGTCTCCTTGGAGAATCAGACTCAGACTACGACGACGAAGAGGTAAATTTTCTTCAACTCAAAAGTCAAGTTAAAAACTTATCTAAGGCTATGCTAATTAAATATTTTGAGAAAACCCTAGACCAATGTCATGAACAAAGTCTTGAGATAGATGACTTGAAAGAGCAGATCCTCGATATTGCTGAGGAAAATCAACTTCTGAAAGCCAAAGCTAAGAAACTGAAATCCAAAATAAGCATTGAAGCAAATGCTAAGTTGGAAACAATTATGTCTGAGAAAAAGGTTCTTGAGTCTAAAGTTATAGCTAATGAAGCTATAACCTCAAAACTAAAACTCAACATTAAAGAGCTTCAATCTAAAGTTATAGCTAATGAAGCTATAACTTCAGAATTAAGAAAGGTTAATGAACGGCTTAAGTCAGAATCTTCGACTATGGTCGAAGATGAGACTCATCAGGAAGAAGTTGAGATTCTCGAAAGCAAAATCATGGATCTAGAATTCAGTATATCTAAAATCAAGAAAGAACATGCCAAAATTGTGTCTGACTTCCATAAAGACATTCAAAACCTAAAAGCGTCTAGCAACACTGACCATAGTGAATGTAAGAAAGAAATAGACTCCTTGAAAGACCTCCTTCTTCATGCTCGGAAAGTTCACGATAAGTGGGAAGGAAGCACTAACATTCTAAACTTCCTAACTGAACAATCCGACAACAACATGAAGATGGGTTTAGGTCACGAATGTTATGGAAGAAGGGATCACTCAAAATGTAAACAAAGCCCAACAGACAGAGACTTTAGAAGAAGGAAATATGCCGACCTTCCTGAGTATTTAATATGCACTTATTGTGGTCATAC
The DNA here is from genome assembly GCA_029255685.2 of Silene conica. Classification (NCBI taxonomy): domain Eukaryota; kingdom Viridiplantae; phylum Streptophyta; class Magnoliopsida; order Caryophyllales; family Caryophyllaceae; genus Silene; species Silene conica. The sequence continues at coordinate 25,857,265 of CM055313.2, read as the reverse complement.
TGGACACCTCCGAGAAAACTGTGTAAAACACGCACAAGATTTTAAAACCGGAGTTAAGTTTGTTAAATCCTTAGGAACTCCAAGCGACACTATTTCTATTTCTGATAGTGATAATAATAAAACTGAGGAAAGAAATATTGACCACAGATGGTTCTATGACATGACATTTGATTACGAAGAAAAGAGAAATAGAACCAAACAAACTCCTCAAACTACACACAAAAATTGGTCACCAAGAGTCCAAACTAAGACCTACACAAAAACATCAAAACCCAACTACTACCAATATAGAAAGACCTATGTAAGACAAGTCTGGGTTAAAAAGGAAGATGTATTTGTGATTACTAACAACAAAGGACCCAAGTATGCTTGGGTACCTAAATCCTGTCTTTAAAATTATTTGTGCAGTTTGTCCCCAAGGAAAATAATTTATGGTATCTCGACAGTGGATGCTCAAGACATATGACAGGCGACGTAAACCTATTCCAAACCATAAAACCTTTTGACGGAGGTAAAGTCACATTCGGTGATAACAAAAAGGGAAAGATCATCGGAATTGGTAAGATAGGTATTTCATCCTCCCATGCTATAAATGATGTATACCTTGTAAGTGGTCTCAAACATAATCTTATCAGTATATCTCAACTATGTGATAAAGGAAATAAAGTGGTCTTTCATTCAGATATATGTCGTATAATCTTAGAAGGCACAAGTAAAGTAATACTTGAAGGTCACAGAATGAAAAATGTTTATATGATTGATTTAAATGCTGTACCTACTGATGCTCTATCATGCATGAAAGTAACATTAGATGATCCATGTCTATGGCACAAGAGATTTGGTCATATTAGCTCACCTATTCTAAGTAAGCTGAAAAGATGGGACTTGGTCGAAGGTCTTCCAAAGATCAAATTTGATCAAGAAAAGATGTGTGACACATGTGCACGATGTAAACACGTCAGATCATCTTTTAAGCCAAAAAGAGTGGTAAGCACAGAACAAGCTCTTGAACTAGTACACATGGATCTATGTGGCCCTATGAAGGTAAGAAGCAGAGGTGGTTCCAGGTACATTTTCGTTCTAGTTGATGATTACTCTAGATTTGTTTGGCCAATCTTTCTTCACTCTAAAGACGAAACATTCGATGAATTTGTTAGTCTCATGAAACTTGTCCAAAACAAATATAAATCAAACCTAGTAACAATCCGTACTGATCATGGAACTGAGTTCGACAATCATGCTTTTATTGAGTTCTGTAAAACCAATGGTGTTGGTCATAACTTCTCGGCCCCTAGAACCCCACAACAAAATGGAGTCGTAGAACGAATGAACAGAACCCTAGAAGATATGGCTAGAACAATGCTTCTTTGTAGTGGCCTACCTAGAAACTTTTGGGCTGAGGCTATTAGTACAGCTTGCTATATTCATAACCGTGCTATGATTAGACCTATCCTTAAAAAGACTCCTTATGAACTTCTTCGTGGTCGCAAACCAAACATATCTCATTTAAGATGCTTTGGTAGTAAATGCTTTGTTCACAACAATGGTAAAAACAGATTAAGCAAATTCGACCCTAGAAGTGATGAAGCAATCTTTATAGGATATTCAGATCATAGTAAAGCCTACAAAGTTTTTAACAAACGTACTTTATGCATAGAGGAAAGTATTCATGTTATCTTTGATGAGAATAATATCTTCGATAAGCCATTACAGGATATAGAGGAAAACCTAGACGAACCTGATTTCAGGTTATCAAGGGAAGATCCCCCTGAAATGGAAATTGAAGAAGGAGAACCTCAAGGAACTCATGATGAACTTAACTTGGGAGAAAATGGTGCGAGAGATGAAACTACAGTTGATGATACTGTAGATAACTCTCAAACCAATGACTTGGAACCCAGAGTTACAGCTAATGAAACTGTAACTTTGAATCAAAACCAAAGGGAAGAGGCCAGAGTTATACCTGACCCTACTATAAACCCAGGTTTGGATTCAGGGGGAACAAGTCAAGATCCCGAGTCAAGTTCAGGGAATGCAAATGATCAAACAAGAAACTGGAGATACAAAGGCTCTCATCCTTTGGACAATGTTATAGGCAGCCTGACAGATGGAGTTCAAACTCGAAGGAGCTTAAATAACTTTTGCTCATTCTACTCCTTTCTCTCCACCATTCAACCTTCAAATATCAAGGAAGCTCTCGCAGAACCAGACTGGATAGTTGCCATGCAAGAAGAACTCCAGCAATTTGAAAGAAACAAAGTTTGGCATCTTGTTCCTCGACCTAAGGACAGAACTGTCATTGGAACGAGATGGGTATTCAGAAACAAATTGGATGACACTGGAGTCATTGTGCGAAACAAGGCCAGATTAGTGGTTCAAGGATACAACCAACAGGAAGGGATCGATTATGACGAAACCTTTGCTCCTGTTGCTCGTCTTGAGGCAATAAGACTACTTATTGCATTTGCAGCTCATAAGGGAATGAAGCTTTTTCAGATGGACGTTAAGACTGCATTTCTTAATGGCTATCTTCAAGAGGAAGTATTTGTTGAACAACCTCCTGGATTTCCTGACAGCAAACTCAAAGATCATGTATTCAAATTGGACAAAGCTCTCTATGGCCTGAAACAAGCACCTAGGGCATGGTACGACAGATTATCAAAGTTCCTATTGGAGAGTGGATTCAAGAGAGGGTCTGTGGATAAAACCCTATTTCTTAAAAGTGAAAACTCAGATCTACTAGTCGTTCAGATCTATGTTGACGATATTATTTTTGGCTCAACTAATAAAAAGTTGTGCAAGTACTTCTCTGAGTTGATGATTTCTGAGTTCGAGATGAGTATGATGTGAGAACTAAAGTTCTTCCTTGGACTTCAAATACAACAAACTGAAGAAGGAATCAAAGTTCATCAACAAAAATACGTCAAGGAGTTGTTAAAGAAATTTGGAATGGAAACCTCTCATGCAATGCCTACTCCAATGGTCACAGATAAGAAGTTAACCAAAGACGAAGATGGTAAGCCTGTAGATGAAACAACTTACCGAGGTATGATTGGCTCACTTTTTTATCTTACAGCAAGTCGTCCAGATATAATGTTTATTGTCTGTGTTTGTGCGAGATTCCAATCTGCACCAAAAGAATCACATATGATTGCAGTTAAGAGAATTCTAAGATACCTAATCGGAACCTCAAAATTGTATCGATGGTATCCTATGGACTGTAACTTTAACCTAGTAGGATATTCAGATGCGGATTATACAGGATGTTCTTTAGACAGAAAAAGTACCTCCGGACTTGCTACCTTTGTAGGTCCTTGTATTATATCTTGGGGATCCAAGAAACAAAATTCTGTCGCTCTCTCAACTGTCGAAGCAGAATATATTGCAGCCGCACTGGTATGTTCTCAACTTTTATGGTTAAAACTGTTGGAGATTGTGTCCTCCACATGTAGTGTGATAACGTCATTGAACATACCCTTGTACGGACAAGTGGGAGATTGTTGGGGCTGGTGTCCTTGACAATTAAGTACAATGACTTATTAAATCTCTTTAAGGATCACAAGGGCATACTTCTGTATTATTACCAGTTGATCCACGTTTATCAATAACGGTTGGCTTGCTAGATAAGTTTGACGTTATTGTCATACGGATGGCGGTGGTCAACTAGTCCCTATACGTCACACCTATAGGACACGTTTGAGAGATGTGAAGGTATGAAAATACAGTCACATTTTGCCGGATATGACTAAACGGTTAGTCAGAGGTATTGACTATTAAATTAGTCAATAAGATGTTGAGAATTATTATTTAATACGGATTAAATAATTTTAGCTAATACGGATTACAAGATTAATTCGTAAATTAAATATAAACGGTTATATTTAATTAAATATTGTATTCGCGAATTAATATAAACAGGTATATTAATTTAGGTAATTATACAATATCGTATTTTATCAGACCGTTATTAATATATCGACTGTATTAATATCTGATAACATGTTACGATTTATAAATAAAACCCGCGAACAACTTAAAGCTAAATGGGTCGAATCACGCATTAGAATAAGGTAAGAGTGGAAAGCCCACTCCTACCCGACATCTATTTCGGCCGGCCTCATGTAGTATATAAGGAGAGTCCTTCTCCTTATATCAACTACTCTGGTTGCACTGTAACATAATTCTCAAGTAAAATTAGGGTTTGAGAGCATTCTTCTCCCAAAACCTCAGATCTCACATCTAAAACCTCAAGGGCTCTCCCTATATTGCAAGGCAATTGGAGAGGATTTCTAGCACACGTGGCCTCGTCTCAAACTAAGTCTTGGGTGCAAGTTATAGGAGGGAATTTGCATTAATTCCTGTTCTTAGGCCTTTTGCGCGAGGACTAAAGGTTGTACTTCTTTTCTCCTGTTTTTAATCTTATGACGATATTCACAATTGCATATTTCATTATAATCCTGCAAATTTAGGGTGAATACGCGTTTTATTCCTCACAAGTGGTATCAGAGCCTTAGGCCATGAAAATTTTACAATTGTGTCTTTCATAAGTTTTAAAATTTTGAAAACCGTACCTTCAGTCGAAGGCACTCGATCGAGTCCTTGTGACACTCGATCGAGTGCCATCGTACCAGGCTGCCGTGCGTGAGTTTTTAGTGTGAAATCGATCTTGTTTTCGATTATAATTTGCATATTGTTAATTAATCGATATTTTTAGCAATATGTGAATCTTTTGTTGTTGTTTATATATGATTTACAAGTTTTAAATCCATGTTATAAACCCGTTTTGATTTAAAAGTACAGCGATTGCGTTTTAAAGAGTCACTCGATCGAGCCCCTGTTGCACTCGATCGAGTGACACTGGCACTCGATCGAGTGCCTCTGCTGCTCGGTCGAGTGCTCATGTTTCGGGCTCTCTTTTCGAAAATAACTTGTTTTCTTATTTTCACATGGCTTAAAATAATATACTGTATACGGAAATAGTATATTATTTAGTGAAACGGTTCACCCTCGTTTGATACATATTGTTTTTAAAACAGTTTAAAACAATGGATTATATGTTCATTAAAATTGGTGATTAAAACGGTATAGTCACTTAATTTTAATCTTAAAAGGTGGTTTGGTATAAATTTATTAATCATAATAACAGTATTATGTCATGTATAAATTTTATTTAGTTGATGCATTTTATTTATCGTCTTGTGAATGCCTTGAATGCTTTCAATAACGTATTTAATTTTTGCAAACGGTTGTAACTTAGTGTGGCCTTAGAAGATTGTGTTACCGTAATGATGGGACACGATCTTGCTTGTAATTTTGAGATCTTGAATCTCCGTTTTGGGTTTTTGCCATGTAATTACTTTTGTATTTAAATTAGAATGTATCTAGGATTACTTTTGTAATTTAAATTAGTAATTTTGTGAAGACCAAAGACAAGACGGAGACCGGATGCTCACTCCCGCTGCAAGGACCAAGATAGAACATCAAGACAAGCTTCTAGGGTCCAACAGTGGATTCCAAGTTGTTTTATGTTTATTTTGGTAGGATAGGCCACACTAGGACTTTTATTTACGTTTATCGCATTTATCTTTACGCTTTCATCGATAATAGCTTGCATCATATTCCGCCTAAAAACCAAACCACCTATATCTTGCCTGAAAACTGACTCATGTAGAGGTCACGCGTTAGTTTTCTGTGACAATACAGATGTCACATGTCAATTTAAAAGCCATCACTTTATTTAATTCATTCACGCAAATGCTAGTTTTTAGTTCACTTAAATATGGATAAATAAGAGTTTATGGGGTCTTCCTCGTATAACCGAAAATTGAGATTAGTCTTTATAAATCAGCCTCCCATGAATCCCTTCTTCGTCGGTAGGCATAATATGACCCCTTCTACGTCGGGTAAGTGGGAACAGATGATTTATTTTATCTCAACATCATGGTCACTCGATAATATTCCAGTGACTGAGATGGACTAATAGATAGGATTTACGGAAATCTATCGACCAAGAGTTCCAACGATTGGAATTAGCCAAACTGTGGGCTTATCAATATACGGAAATTGAGTCTTGGGATCGTTTATATAATTCTTGAGGGAGATCAATTATATAAATGCATGAGTCTACGAGTTTAAATTCAATTTAATATAGACTTAAATCACAACAATAAGTTGCTTATATGGTTTTGTTTTATCTTCTTTTCAGTGTAGAACACGTTCATTAAAACTGCTGTAAAACTAAAATGGCTGGTGAAGACCCAATGCCAAGTGCCAAGCTAGCACGTGAATCCTGGCTAAAAGCCTTCATGGACTCCATGAATCAGTCAACTAGACTGAGGAATGATGGGTCAAACTTCTCTGACTGGGAGGCAGCACTACGGAATGCTGCCATTGCTGACGGAAAGCTTAAGTTCTTAACTGAGCCCATTCCGCCACACCCAGGAACTGGAGCTAGAGCCAACGAAATTCGCGCTCATAGCGATTTCGTTATGGAAGCGGGTGCGATAAAGAACGTACTCATCTATGCAATGGAATCCAATTTGCAAAGAGGCTTCATAACCCATGGTGCAAACAAGATTTTCACCACGCTCACCAACGAATTCTCCAAGGCTCCGAGAATCGTTTCTTATGAGCATACCTGTCGCTTCTTTGAGGCGAAACTCCAGAAGGGCCAAGCTGTTAGCCCACATATTCTCAACATGATTGAGAATATCGAGAAACTGGAGTCCCTAAACTGCAAGATCAGTGAGAACATCATCGTTAATCGCATGCTTCATTCGCTTCATGATGGGTTCACCCTCTTTAGGGCCAACTACTACATGAACGACATGAAGAAGACTCCCCATGAGCTCCACTCCCTTCTCGTACAGACTGAGAAGGATCTTAAGTTGAGTGGGAGTCTTAAGCAGGATGTTCTCATGATCTCCAGTAAGGGGAAAGGTAAAGGGAAGGCTAAAGCTCAGGGCGACCTAGCAGTAGGTAAGCCCAGGTTCAAGAAACCAGGATTTACAAAGAGTGGGCCTGGTGAGTCGAGTAACTCACAAGGCAAGACAAAGAGCAAGGATACAAGCATGGAATGTCACCATTGCCACAAGACTGGGCATTGGAGGCGCTCATGCCCCGTGTATCGTGAGGACATTAAGGCAGGCCGTGTTACTCCTGTTGGTATGTCTTCTTCTTCTTTTATTCACATGATTGAGATTAACCACGCAAGTTGCGGAACTTGGGTACTTGATACTGGTTGTGGTTCTCATCTATGTAATCATGTGCAGGGCCTCCGAAACCAAGAACCCCTAATCAAGGGTGAGGTGGACCTGCGTGTCGGGAATGGAGCACGTGTGGCTGCAGTCTCGAAGGGAACATACGTAATCCAGCTTCCAAGTGGATTCGAGTTATTTTTATATAACTGTTATTATGTTCCTAGTTTGTCCAAAAACATTATTTCAGTTTCTGCACTTGACAAACTCGGCTTTTCATTTGTAATAGAGAATAATAGCTGTATTTTCTCCTTACACAATATGATTTATGGCAAGGCAGTTTCCATGAATGGAATTTATGTTTTAGATCAAACCACCGAGATATTACATGTGAATAATAAAAGAATAAAGGTAGGTGACAAAGATCAAACTTACCTATGGCATTGTCGTATGGGACACATAAATGAGAAACGCGTAAAACAGCTTATACAGAATGGAGCTATTTCGCCCTTTGATTTCGAATCATATGGCACGTGTGAATCATGTCTCATCGGCAAAATGACTCGTATTTCCTTCAAAGGTGTTGGAATGCGCGCTGCCGACCTATTAGGACTCATACATACGGACGTATGTGGCCCTATGTCGATCAACGCACGAGAAGGCTATAGGTATTTCATCACTTTCACGGATGATTTGAGTAGATATGGCTATGTCTACTTGATGAAACATAAAAGTGAATCCTTTGACAAGTTCAAAGAATACCAGAATCGGGTACAGAACCAGCTGGGTAGAAAGATTAAAGCACTACGTTCGGATCGTGGTGGTGAGTATCTTTCACACGAGTTTGATCAACACCTAAAAGACTGTGGGATCGTACTACAGTTGACTCCACCTGGAACACCACAATTAAATGGTGTGTCCGAACGGAGAAATCGAACTTTGCTTGATATGGTTCGATCCATGATGAGTCACACCGTTGTGCCTGATTCATTGTGGGGCTATGCTCTTTTGTCGGCCGCTCTAATACTTAACCGAAGTCCGTCTAAAGCTGTTGACAAGACTCCATTCGAGTTATGGAAGGGAACGGTCCCTAACTTGTCCTTTATTCGGGTTTGGGGCTGCGAGGCTTACGTCAAGTGGAGACACGAGGATAAGCTCGGCCCGCGATCGGTCAAGACATACTTTATAGGCTACCCAAAGGGAACGTTTGGTCATTACTTCTACTCGCCTACCGAACAACGTGTTTTTGTTGCGGCTAGTGCGACGTTCTTAGAGAAAGAATTTCTCGAGAACAAGTCGAGTAATAGAACCTTCGAGTTATCGGAGGTTCAAGAACCAACTACCGAGCAACCATTGGAGGAAACAGTTCCTTCAACCGAGGCTGCGGTAGATATCCCTGAAGAACCTAGGAGGTCAGGAAGAGTCTCTATTCCACCGGACAGATACATTGGTAAGGTCGAGGAACACGATACAGATGACGTCTTACTCCTAGAGGGTAATGAACCCACAACCTATAAAGGTGCCATGACCAGTTCTGACTCAAAGCTATGGCTAGAAGCCATGCAATCCGAAATGGACTCCATGTATGAGAACAACGTGTGGGATCTTGTGGACCTACCTGCAAAGGTACGTCCCCTTCAATGCAAATGGCTTTACAAGATAAAGCATGCCGTGGAAGGACAACAAGATATCCATAAGGCTAGACTAGTTGCTAAAGGTTTCACCCAAGTGCCAGGCTTGCACTACGATGAGATCTTTGCACCCGTAGTCATGCTACGTTCCATTCGGATTATCTTAGCGATCGCCGCATTTCATGACTATGAAATATGGCAAATGGACGTTAAAACCGCCTTCTTAAACGGTTATTTGGAGGAAGAGTTGTACATGGTACAACCCGAGCGTTTTATCGATCCAGCACATCCTAAGAAAGTTTGCAAGCTTAAGCGTTCCATCTATGGACTTAAGCAAGCATCGCGGAGTTGGAATCATCGCTTCGACCAAGTGATAAAAGAGAATGGGTTCATTCGATCAGTCGAGGAACCATGTCTCTATATCAAGTCGAGTGGGAGTAAGATTGTATTCCTAGTACTGTATGTCGATGACATACTCTTGATTGGGAATGACATACCTCTCTTATCTTCGGTTAAAGCATGGTTGAAAAACCATTTCCAGATGAAAGATCTGGGAGAGGCACAAAGAATTTTGGGCATCCGTATCTACAGGGATAGATCACGACGGATGTTGTCTCTCAGTCAGGAGTCTTATATAGAGAAGATTCTGGAGAGATTCAGTATGACGAACTCCAAGAAGGGGTTCCTTCCCATGACTCCTGGGCTTCACTTGAGCAAGTCTCAAGAAGCTAAGTCAGTGGAAGAGAAAGAGCGCATGAGTCGGATTCCTTATGCTTCGGCAATAGGATCGATCATGTATGCCATGATATGCACACGTCCAGACGTTGCATATGCATTGAGTATGACCAGTCGATTCCAAGCTCATCCAGGTGAACCACACTGGATGGCCGTGAAAAACATTCTTAAGTACCTACGGAGGACTAAAGATTGGGGATTGACTTATGGAGGCGACTCAACGCTCTGCGCCACGGGTTACGCAGATGCTAGCTTCCAAACAGATCGAGATGACTCGAAATCTCAGTCTGGATTTGTCTTTACTCTTAATGGCGCTGCTGTCAGCTGGAAAAGTTCTAAACAGAGTGTTACAGCAGATTCTACGACTGAGTCCGAGTACTATGCCGCCTCAGAAGCAGCTAAGGAAGCAATATGGATGCGTCAATTCTTACAAGGACTATCAGTAGTGCCTAGTTCGAATGACCCAATCACCGTCTATTGTGACAATAGCGGTGCCATCTTCCAAGCTAAGGAGCATAAGTCTAGCAGCAAGGCTAGGCATGTACAACGGAAAGCTCATCTAATCAGAGATTACGTGGAGCAAAAGGAGATTCTTATTGAAAAGATCGCTACGGATGACAACATAGCTGATCCTCTCACAAAAGCATTACCACGTGATAAGCATGAAGGGCACATTCATTCCATGGGAATTGGATGTGTTCCTAAGTTGTAGTACTCTTTTATGAATTCATGTAATAATTCATTTTCTCGTGTACTCTATTCAACCTTATTGTTATGATATAAAATGTTTTGTTTCTCATGTGGAATTGTACGCCAATTTTGAACACCACAAAGTGAACTGATTAACATTACATCATTTTGGTCCTTGATTACCCACTTGAGCTGATAACTCAGGTAATCATTTTGTGACGTTGGTTATGGTGGGTTCAACGAGCCATAAGTCACGTGGATGACTGACCAATCACAAAGGCGAGTTATACGGATATCTCGTAGGACACCCCGTGACATCGTTATGGAGTCCTAAATGTTTTATAACATTGGGTGCCAGGTCGTGGATAGGACCTCCATAGTGTTCCTTAGAGTCGAGTCTTTTGACTTTCAACTGTTTCTTGAGATTAAGACAGATTTTGGGTAACTTTGGTTTCTTTCCCACGGTCACCGTAACAGGGGCCAAGAGGATTTTTTCTGGGTTATTTCATGCTGGGCGATATCGGCAGGATTCGAGTTGAGGGAAATATCCAAACCCTTATCAGGATTTTATCATTTCTCAGGGCCACTCAAGGAGTAGTAACTGAAATGCATGGCCATGCTCGAATACAGATTCGTTTTATCAGTTAAGTTACTCTCTAGTCGGGGAAACCACTCTTGATACAGATCGCTTGTGAGATACGACCTTTGCGAATGCGGATTTGCAAATTGTCTTACACTGAGTGGGAGAAATTTTAAAAGGATATGAGATTCGGTTATCGCACCTACACTTGTACGGACAAGTGGGAGTTTGTTGGAGATTGTGTCCTCCACATGTAGTGTGATAACGTCATTGAACATACCCTTGTACGGACAAGTGGGAGATTGTTGGGGCTGGTGTCCTTGACAATTAAGTACAATGACTTATTAAATCTCTTTAAGGATCACAAGGGCATACTTCTGTATTATTACCAGTTGATCCACGTTTATCAATAACGGTTGGCTTGCTAGATAAGTTTGACGTTATTGTCATACGGATGACGGTGGTCAACTGGTCCCTATACGTCACACCTATAGGACACGTTTGAGAGATGTGAAGGTATGAAAATACAGTCACATTTTGCCGGATATGACTAAACGGTTAGTCAGAGGTATTGATTATTAAATTAGTCAATAAGATGTTGAGAATTATTATTTAATACGGATTAAATAATTTTAGCTAATACGGATTACAAGATTAATTCGTAAATTAAATATAAACGGTTATATTTAATTAAATATTGTATTCGCGAATTAATATAAACAGTTATATTAATTTAGGTAATTATACAATATCGTATTTTATCAGACCGTTATTAATATATCGACTGTATTAATATCTGATAACATGTTACGATTTATAAATAAAACCCGCGAACAACTTAAAGCTAAATGGGTCGAATCACGCATTAGAATAAGGTAAGAGTGGAAAGCCCACTCCTACCCGACATCTATTTCGGCCGGCCTCATGTAGTATATAAGGAGAGTCCTTCTCCTTATATCAACTACTCTGGTTGCACTGTAACATAATTCTCAAGTAAAATTAGGGTTTGAGAGCATTCTTCTCCCAAAACCTCAGATCTCACATCTAAAACCTCAAGGGCTCTCCCTATATTGCAAGGCAATTGGAGAGGATTTCTAGCACACGTGGCCTCGTCTCAAACTAAGTCTTGGGTGCAAGTTATAGGAGGGAATTTGCATTAATTCCTGTTCTTAGGCCTTTTGCGCGAGGACTAAAGGTTGTACTTCTTTTCTCCTGTTTTTAATCTTATGACGATATTCACAATTGCATATTTCATTATAATCCTGCAAATTTAGGGTGAATACGCGTTTTATTCCTCACAAAAACAACAGTTACATGATTACGGTGTTAATGTTGGATGTGTGCCTATCTTATGTGATAATACGAGTGCTATAATTATATCTAAAAACCCAGCCCAGCAGTCGAGGACCAAACATATTGAAATTAGACACCACTTTCTAAGAGACCATGTTGAAAAGAAAAATATAAAATTGGAATTTTGTAGTACGGAAAAACAGTGGGCAGATATCTTCACTAAACCATTGGCTAGAGAACGCTTTGAGACTTTGCGATTGGAAATTGGTTTAATCGGTGGCACCTAATAAAATCTTAAAAGCAAAAATAACCCAATGATTGACTACGGTTTAGATGAGATTATATGACTGTGTCCGTATACTCCGCTGCATGTGTATGTATATATTCGATGATGAATTTTGTGATTATAGTTATATTATACGATTTACATATGAATGTGTGCACAAATCAATCTCACAATAATATTACGTCACATATTATAATTGTCCCACAACATACATATTACAATATATACAAAATAATAATATTCAAATATTATAAAAACAAAAATACTTACCTCAAATTAAACACACAAAGTGTGTGTAATGGTCCCCCCTGTGCCACGTCTCCACCCAAACCAAGCCCCACACACGACTACCACGTGCCCCCTAATAAATCTAGCCTTTGACTTTCCACCCTAACCCAATTATTACCCCAACTCCCTCAAAACTTACCTCACTCACCAACCATTATTACCGTCCCCAAACCCAACTCCCTAAAATTACTTCTCACTTCCTCCATTATTAACCTTAAAACCTCCATAACTACAACCTCCATTAAATCCGCCCAAAAACTCACCAGACCTCCATTAAACCACTGCACTTCATCGTAACCACCATGCCTCCTTCCCGAACCACTCGTTCCCAACAAAAGAAATCGACTCCACCTTCACCCACTCCGTCACCCCCACCGTCTCCAACACCCATAACCGCCTCAGCACCACCATCCGACAAAGGCAAACGACGAAAACTCAACCGCTCATCCCCTTCCATCTCCGATGACATGCATGAAATGGGTTCTAAATCTCGAAATCCGCGTCCTCTGTTTTCCGAGTATTCGATTGAAGCTACTAGGGAGGGTCTTGAAAGAGTTCGAATGACCAAAAACGAAGGTATGTTAATCGAACGTGTTCTACCTTCTGCTATACATGCGGGTCGTTATTATCCGAGGTCATGGGTCGAAAATTCGAAGTCTTTAGGATTCTTTAAGGATTTCTTAAAATTTCAGGGATGGGAGTACATTAGTAGTTTTTCTGGGTTGATTTTTCCTATTGAGATGGTTCAATTTCTTGCTTCGGTTAAAAGGTGTGATAATGGTATTATGGGTGTCGTAAATGGACAAGATGTTGTCGTGACTAAGTCGGATATTTGCGAAATTTTCAAACTTGATCAAGAAGGGTTAAATCTTGACCCGAAAATGGAGTGGAGTGTTGTTTCTAAAGATCAGAAACTAAAAATCAAGAAGTATTTTGATGACGATGCCACTGAGGTTTCACCTCTGCTTACCGTATCCTTTAATCCCAAGTTAAAGTTTTTCTTGAATTTTTTGTGGAATACCGTGCTCCCTCGGAGAGGTGGTAGGGACAAGCTCGCTAGTGTTGAAGCAGTCGTGTTGTACAGTTGGTTGGAAGGTCAGAAAGTTGATTTAGCATCCCTAATTTGTCACAAAATATGTCAAGTTTCTAGTGTGGTTGTCAAGGAGAAATTTTGCTCGACAATCGACATTCCATACGGAATGTGGGTGTCCGAGCTCTTGCTAAAGAAAGGAGTTGTTGATGATGCTAGTTTTGGAATTAGGCCAAAAGATTGTATGTGTGATCGTTTGTTGAAATTGATGGGCATTTGCTTTGATGGAGTTGATCTCTCGTTTGGTAAGAATGTTGGTCAGGAACCCGTCTCGACTTCATCTCCATTCTTTACAAATCTTGAGGCAAAAATGGATAAACTCATTGGTCTGTATGAAGGGCAGAAGTGCACTGATGAGGCAGGGGGTAGTCGTAAGAAGATAGGTCGTACTTTTGAAATTGATGTGCAAGAATGGATGGAAAAGGTTGATAAGCAATTGTTTAAAATTGCTCGGAAGTGTCAGTTGTGTGCTCGGAGTTGCTAAGCATTAGTGATCGTCTTTCTTTCATTACGACTCAGGGAGGAGCCATGGTAAGGGATCACGGGTTATTACGGGAAGATGCATCTCAAGCACTCGAGGCCGTCAAGGCACTATCTCTCAAAGTGCTCAACTTCGAAATTGCGCTCAATGCTCAAGGGAGAAGCGTGTCGAGTTGCTTGGATAGGCTGGAGTCGCTTGAATATCGTACCCGACCCGACTACGTGAACCCTTATGCAAAGAATCCGGGTTCAAGCTCTCGCTCTTGATGATTCGAATCCGTCTCTGTTTCGGTGTTGGATTGAAGTTGGTTTGTTGTTGTTCAAAGTCTGGGGTGGACTTCTAAACTCTTTTGTATTGTGGCCCAATTCCCTTCCCTGGCCCATTAGAAATCCGAAGCTAACTCTTACTCTGCTTCTTCGGATTTCCTAATCCCAACCAGGCCCAAACTTAGTTCCTGTTCTGATGCGGCCCAACCTTCTATTTCCTTTTGACTTGGCCCATCGTATTTGTTACCTTTTTACAGGCCCATATTATCCTATCCTCGCCAGGCCCAATTTCTTTTTCATACTCTATTATTTCCTAATTCGGCCCATTGGCTTAGTATTTTCGGATTGTTGTGTATATTTTTAATGTTCCGTATGTGGTTATGTGATATTCTCTATGTTCATATTATTTCGACTCGTTTATGTGCTTGCTTATGCTTCGTACGTATATTATTCTAGTCGTTTCATGTCTTTGTTCTCATCTTTTCGATGATGTCAAGAGGGGGAAATATGCGACTTAGATTAGAATTTGCCTAAGCTTGCTCCTTGTCGTAATCCATTGTCTCTTAGGGTCCTTAAAGGATATGGGATAGATAGAAGCTAAAAACCCTAAGTGACTCTTTACTATGAATGACCATTATTATATTGAGGGGGAACATACACTTAGACACAAAATCTAAGAAAGACTTGCCATCATCAAAAAGGGGGAATTTGTTGAACCATGTATTCAAATATATATATATAGTATATATGTTTATGTTTTGATAATGACAAGTCTAGCTATTTATATATTATATACTCGTATGTATAATCGTGTGCTAAGTGTACAAATTATTAGTAACAAGATCTAATCTATCAAGTATAAAAGATTCAAGCATATTAGTCAATGAATTGACTAAGTCGAAGATTGATAGAAGATCACAAGCGCGCATAATGAACTAAAGTTATATTTATCAACTATAGCTTTAGTACAAGATTGATTCAAGTTATAGCTCGTAGCTATAACTCTATATTATGAAGAAATGATAGGAATATATGTGTTTGGTTGAAACGTTTGTTTCCAAATTTATGTCGTGTAGAATTAATGTCTAATTGGTATTCTATTTTAATAAATAGAATTGTTAATCTTAATAGAATTATATAAAATATCTTTAAGTTAAATAAGGAATAAATAATTGTCTTATGAGATAATTATTTATTACTAAAATAAACTAAGGATTTTTATATGATCTTTATTGTCAAATATATATAATCTAGATAAAGTTTGTTTCGATTTTTGGAAACGTGTGATATGCCACATTACCATAAATCGTATAGGGTTTATTTAAATAAATATTATGTATTTATTTAATGTCCTAAACAAACTAAGATTATATTATGGTAATATATTTTATTATCTTTGACATGGTTTAGGAAGTTGATTTAATAAGGATACTAATTGTTTATTATATAAAGATCTTTCCTAAATATGAATTAGGAAATTGATTCCTTATATAATACATAAAGTATATTATTAAATCTTTCCTAAATATATTAAGATTAGATTTAAGGTAGTATTACTAAAAGACTAGTATTCTAGTTTTAGTAATATTCCTAAATCTTCTAGGGTTTGAATTACCTAGATACATATTCTATATAAATAGACTACCATGATACATTAAACCACACGAAACACACACACATATACACGCATATCGAGAGAGAAAAACCGTCGTTCATATTCTTCAAGATTGAGCTTATCATTGTCATATCCGATTCAAGATTCAAGTGCTCAAGCATTGATCTTATTCATTCAAGATTGTGACACCAAGAAAACATTGAAGACTTTATCTTATTAACGTAAGATAGAACGAGTATTTAGCGGTACTCATTGTAAGACAAATATTTAACGGTATTTGTCGTAGCTAGATATTTAACGGTATCTAGGTTGAGTTGTGACTAACATCAAAGTCGCACGAGTAGGGTTAATAAAATTGTAATCCAGAGTTGGTACTAATTTTATTAATCGAGAATAGTGGACGTAGGTCTCAAAGTGTGAGACTGAACCACTTCAAAAATATTGTGTCTCTCTTTATTACTTGCTCTACTCATCCATCGTCATACAAACTTACACACATCGAAGAAGATTCAAAAAGAAGGCATACTCAATTCAACCCCCCCTTCTTGAGTATATCATATCAATAGACTCTTCAATCATAATCTTAACAATCTTAACAAATAAATATATTGTAATTTTAACAATTTTATCAAAAAATTATATTGTGCATTCCACGGACTTAGTTATCACCAAAATCTTTTGGATTAATTGATAAGAATACTCTGAACTGTGGGTGTTCAGCTCAAAATACTTCAAACTCTATTTTAATTATCAATATAACCAACTAATGGTAGGTCTTAAAATATTAAAATTAAATTGATAGCTACGAGATTGTGATTTGTAAAATAAATCACGCAAAACAATACCCTTAAAATAATCAACTAGCATAGATTGATTAAAGGGGATAAAGTCTATAAGAGATGATACTGGAAACTAAGAGTGAGATGGTTGACAACTTTAGACAATTGGTAACATTTGATCATATTTATTTACTTTTATGTACCACAAAAATTGTTTACCTTTGATTTTAATAATACTTCTCACAAAATAATAAAAATGTAAATATTTTCTGAAGTCAGTTGAAATAATACATATCATTCATATATACTATATTGATCAAGGGTTTAGAATATGGATTACAAGTAGGGGTAATATGATTTTTAGAAAATGGTCTCAAAGAAATCATTCATTGATAGTCAAGATTTCTCCAATAGTTCGGGTGTGGTGACTGGGAAAGGAAATGAGAGATATAGTAGAACATCGAGAGGAGAACATAAAAGAGGAGTAATATGATTTTTAAAAAATGTAAAATAATTAGTAAAACTAAATGTATAGTGCAATTCCTACATAAGCAGGTTATGAAAATTGAAATCTAAAATAATTTTGTATCAGTTTTTCAAATTTCACCTTTCATAAGTTAGAAAGTTGAGATAAAAAGTATAGTATTTCGAATAATATTACGCAACAAAGTAAACTTTTCAAATAATTAATTATTTACTAAATCCTAAAAAATATATATTAATTATTATTTTTTAATAATATTTTCCGTTACTACCCGTGTAGTGCACGGGTTTAAAAACTAGTTTAAATGATACAGAGTACACAAAAAGATTAACTTCATTAAATAGAATGTAGTAATGTACAAACCCGTCTTAAATCCGACTCGATTCCGATTTAAACACATAATCCAGCATACATGTCAACCAAGTGTCAACTACACCGCCCGTTCTTTCAAGTATTCCATACCCACTCTCTCAATTCATCCAAACAAGACAACAAAATTTGCAAAAATTAAATTAAAATGACAGATCGTTACTTCACAAATAACATGCCACAATACGTACCGGAGACATCGTCAACGGTCACGTCTACTGAAACCGAAACTAAGGCCAACTCGCTTCTTAACCTTCTTTCTACTGACTACAAATCATTTGCTTCCTTACTTGAACGACTTGCTTTGGACATCAAAGAGACTGTACGTGCTTCCTTTAATTCGGGTTATTTTCGTTATTTGTATTGGTTTAGTATTGTGAACACTTTGGTAATGCACACCAACTGTTTGTGTGAATGTTTGAACCAAATACAATGTTTCATGTATGTAGTAGTGTTTCCGTCTCGATTATTTGTTTGCTTTGATTAAAATACTTTCAATAGAGAAAAGGATAAAATGGTAGATGAATGCTTGATCACCACCACAAAATTTCATTGAAGAGGGACTATCTGTCACAAGCTTGACAGTATACGAATGAGAATTGAACTTGGGTCGACAAACTATTTTGGGCCGCGTGATTGCAGTTGTCCAGTCTTTTTCTCCCTCGAATCTGCAACAGCTTGCCGTCGTACTATCCGTTTTCAATTTGTGAGTTGTGACGACGAACAACGGACGGATATTTAAGACGCTTTGAAATCATCCATCCAAGATGGACCGAGTGTTCATTTATTCATACAATATATAGACATTAAATGGTCAATATGGCTTGGCCTTTTCCGAGTTAACAAACATCCTTCACCGACGTAGATGCACGAAACGAGAGCAAGTTGTCCCTAGTGATAGAACTGAATTTTTTAGCTAAAATTTTCAAATAACTCTACCTTGTTGCCTATTTGGTTGTACTAACCTACCAACGTCACCTAGTTTCTTGATGACTCCCGCAAATTACGAGATAAGGGTTAGGATATATGTAGTGTTATCTCTCGTGTTAGTAACCCGGAGAATTTGTTTCCGAAAGACCCAAAATGGAAATGCTTGAAAACTGCGAGTGTCTTTTACCTGACTGTAAGAAAATGGTCAACCAGTCATTTTTCTTTATACCATCGTAATCCAGAATCTAAGAATAACGAGTATTTGAATCCATTTGCGTTAAATAAATTGTATTCGATTATTTGTTTGATCACTGAAAATTTTCGGCTTTAACTTCAGATACTGATTTCGCTACTGAGTACAGGTGGTGATAGAGACATGGGGAAGAACTGGGCAGAAAGTGGCGGACTGTAGTCTTTATGCAGGAACTCTTGGAACTGCTTTCTTGTTATTTAAGGCATACCAAGTTACTAAGAATGTTAATGACCTTAATCTTTGTTTGGAGATTGTCAAAGCTTGTGATCTTGCTTCCTCAGGCTCAAGGTATCACGTAACTTTGTCTCGTAACTTTGTTAGAACCATGGACAACTGTATCTTAAGTTGTGGCGGAAGTAGGATTTGTAATTCGGGGTGAGCTTGCAGTTTAGTAGGAAGAAACTAAAAAAAGTTGAAAACTTTGGCTTAAAAATTCAAAATTTTGATCGCTGGGCGACCACCCTTGCCAGCCTACCTTGGTTTGGTCACTGATCTTATGTGAGATTTGTCATTTACGTGCACCACGAGTTATGATAGTCGGGAGGAGAATTCTCTTTGTTGCGCATTGTGTGTTGGAAAGATTGATATTCTAATCGGTGACAATAATGTGTGCTTAATAGGGATGTGACGTTTGTTTGTGGACGGGCTGGAGTTTATGCTCTTGGAGCAGTTGTTGCTAAACATATGGGCGATAAGCCATTGATGAATTACTATTTGACACAGTTTAAACAGGTAAGACTGATTTGATCATGGATATTTGAACATAGGTGATTCATTTTTTATTGGTCTGGACTTACTGATACTTTCAATGTTGGCCAATGAGGACAGATTAATCTTCCCAGGGATGTTTCAAATGAGTTATTGTATGGCAGAGCCGGGTTTCTCTGGTCTTGCCTGTTCCTCAAAAAACATGTTGGTGACGGGACGATCCCTCCTACATTGATGGTAAATTCTAATTAATGATCGATTGGTACCAGTTTTGATTTACATCGAATTTATATTGTTTGAACTCTAGTTTGATTTACCATTAAGTAGATAGACCTACAGGGTTAATCATTTGATATGTCGAAACTTCTATTTCAAATTAACATTTCTGAATAATATTGTATTTTAATTTTCAAGAGTCCGAGATGCACATTCATGACTGTGTGAGCTGCTTCATGTTTGTAATTTCAACTGTATGCATAGAGATCAATTGCCAGTGACATTATAGAGGAAGGACGAAGAATGCCCAACAAGGGAAGTTGGCCACTCATGTTTGAATGGTATGGAGAGCGGTACTGGGGTGCAGCTCATGGGTTTGCTGGTATTTTACATGTATTGATGGATACAGATTTGAAGCCGAATGAGTGCGAGGATGTGAAGAATGAACTTCTATGTATGATTAAGGACCGGTTCCCGAGTGGTAATTTTCCTGCCAGTGAGGAAGATAAAGGGCGAGATGTTCTTGTGCATTGGTGTCATGGGGCTCCCGGTGTTGCCCTAACACTTGTTAAAGCATATGAGGTAATTTATTTCCTACTCTGCAGTTACTTTATTGAGTAAATTGTTTATATATAGCTGTCTGTTTCGTTCTTCTATTTCGCTATTAAAATTTCCTTTTAGTTCCCTGAGAGCGCATATATCACTCTTGTGTGAGTGTGTGACATAAGATTAAAAATTTCTCGCTTTGGTAGTTCAAGGTATAACATATCGAGTCATGTCTGATTTAATGATGTTTTTCTACATCATGAACTGTGACTTACCGAAAAGAGATTGTTCTGTACTATATCTGTTTGTACCATTTCCTCTGATTAACTGTGACTTACCGAAAAGAAATGATCAATACCAGTTATTTAAGGATAGCGTGTTTCTGGATGCTGCTATAGAAGCAGCTGAAGTGGTGTGGGATCGTGGACTGTTGAAACGGGTTGGGATTTGCCATGGAATCAGCGGGAATGCATATGTTTTCCTTTCTCTTTATCGAGCCACTGGAAACATGTGCTACTTATACAAAGCCAAAGCTTTTGCAGCTTTCCTTATCGACAATGCTACTAAACTTATTGCTACGGGAGAAATGCATGGTGGCGATAATCCTTACTCTATGTTTGAAGGGATCGGAGGTATGGCGTACCTTTTCCTTGACATGATAGAACCAATGTCCTCTAGATTTCCAGCTTATGAACTCTGAACTTCTGAATGCAAGAACTCGAGTCTGGTACTTGTTGTAGTTAATGTTAAATGTAAAATTCTCTCTTTTTATTTTCGTCTTAAGGTGTATAAGATGTTAATCTGCTTCGCTACTAGGGAAAAACAATTTGTCATCTATGTTCCGTTGGTCTTTTAATGAATGCAAGAGAAGTTCTGGTATATTACCTTTTTATTTTCCTCGTGAAAGTTTTGTCGACCGGCCTCAAATTACTTTGGATAAATCCGGATTTCCGGTGTATTTTTGTATGCTGGATTAGCATTCGAGGATTATGGAATCTGGACCCTGGTTGGTTGCAATGGTAAAGAGAGCTAACTTAGACGTATATTTGAGGTTTTAGCGGCCTTTTCAGGTGACCAGATTATAGGCAGACTTGTACAGGTTTGCAGAGAGTCGGAGACCACAATAATTTAGGCAACATTTAGTCTCGGTTTCAGACTTGTAAATTGTAAATGTGAGGGATATAAATGGTAATACTACACGTGATATTCCGATTCTGATTTTGTAATGCGAAAGTACTTCCCAACAAGTTCGGTTGTACATCACTGCAAGCAAAGAAAATATTGGCGGAAGGAACATGGTTTATAGAATCACTTCGGAGAAAAACCAGATCCGGTCTACGGGATAGTATGCTTGTTGAGGAAGGAAACAATGAGGCGATTAACCTCCTCAGGCAACTGTTCTTGAACAAAGTGATTTCCTTCAGGTATGTTTACAATCTCTAGATCAGGCACAATTTGTTTAACTATTCCACCCCGAATGTATTCTTCCATGCCTGGAAACTTAAAGAAATAATCCTTTTCACCCATTATAAGCAATGCTGGAGCTGTAACCGTTGGATCTTTGATGTCGACACTAATGCCAGTGATCCTACAATCAAGCATTAGCTATACGATTAGACTTCCGTAATAACATTAACATGAGATTGTCTCATAGGAGATCAAGTGGACTGGTTATTCTTTGACTTACTGGGGTATATGGGTAGACGGTCTTACATAATACTAACACGAAACTGACTGTTAAGTCTGTGCTGTGATATTGTGTTGTAAACTTGGTTACGTGGAACAATGAATGGGATTTTAGGGCGTGATAATACATTCAGAAGAATGGGTACTGAAACCGAGATTTAATACTATGATTGTGACTGATTTGGGCTTTTACGCTTTACCTGTATGGAACTTGCAAGGCAGTACGAAATCCCGAAGTTTCATATAGATCTGCGTAAACTGAGAGGTCATCCTCTGAGAACCAAGGTGGTAGAGGAGTATTGGGAGAAACTAAGTCCATTATTTCTTGATCATCACTTGCTACCTGAAGCTCACTCCACGAAAACAGGATATATATGTTTCGTATCACAGTCTTAACGTCAAATCGACCAAAATCCGCCTCTGCCCTTCCTGGCTCCTGTTATAAAACATCATCATAGAAGTGCAAAAGTAAAATTCTGCAGAAGTGATAGCTAAGCTACCCATATGCTTTGTGAAGTGAATTTACTTTGCTACCTTCCATCGCAAAACGTAGAAGCCTTTCGGAAGTTGATCTTGCTGGAAGTTACCAAATCCAGGTGGCGTGAACGGGATGCCTAGGGTTATGAAACCAGCCACTCTTTCCTTATGGAGTAATGCTATGATGCTCACTATGAAAGCCCCAAAATCCTTCCCGACCAGGAAAATCTGCTATCAACAGAAGACATCATGAAACTTCAAATTTCAAAGGTGCGTTTTTCTCCCTTAAATTTATCTTTTATACTGCTAAATTATTTTTCGGGAATTTTTCTATTTTATTGGAGGCCCCCGCCCTGCTATAGTCCTTTGATTTGATAGTCAACTAGTAATTGTATAACTTGACTGAACAAAGAGAAGTTAATCAGTGATGTTATGGAAGGGATGCCTGTCAGGATACCTGATATTTTATGGTCATCAAATAGATGATGTTAATTTGTTCGTGTGTCGATCTAATGATCTAATTTTATTGTGTTTTCACCTGTTGGGTACGGTACGCCTCTGAAATTCTTTCTGACAGTGAAATTAGATCTTTTAGTTCTGAAAATGCCACAAAACATCCCAACTTTCACTCCTAGAATACACACCCGTATTTATGTAAAAAACTGTCCATACAAAACAGTTCTGATAAAAAGGCTTTCACCGAAGTTTGGTTCGAAAAGGACTTTTCATTACCTTGTCGATACCCAAGGAGTCCAGTAAACCTATGACATCCTCAGCAAAGTCGGTCATGGTCGCCTTCTCAGGCTCAGTTGGCTGTTCAGAGAGACCGTAACCCCTGAAATCCATAGCGATTGCGCGACATCCAGCCTTAGCTACCGCCACCATTTGGTGCCTCCATGAGTACCATATCTCTGGGAAACCATGCAGGAAAACCACTACTTTGGAGCCTTCAGAGTTCAGATTACATGAACAAAATTTGATCAGAAAACCAGATATACTACCTTTATCTTAACTTTATTGTCTCCATTTAGTTATTGCTCAACTGATGTCAACTTTCGCTGTTAATCTCTCCAAATATATGAGCAGAAAAATTTCCAAACTCGATGTTTATTGTTTGACAATGAAAGTGAAACGAGGACAATGTATATAATTTAAATGCGAGTACTAAACTAGAAGCATCTAATGATGATATATTGGTAGTGGTTAACCTGTTCCAACCTCAGCGACATGGAGCTTGAGGCCTCTAACTTGTACATGCTTGTGTTGTATCTGCTCCATTGACAGCAGAACGAATGGTTGAATAGCAGGAGTTTAGCTGCTGTTTTCCTTTGCCCTAGATGTAGTGCTGTATAATGGATTAGCTTTACCAACTCTACTTCCTGATTTTTCTTTTCAATGCATGATTAAGTGCTTTGCATATAATATTGGTAGTGCATTTTAAGTAGTGGAATGATTCGTCAACCCATTCCACCAATTATATATTTTACTGTGAAAATAAGTACGTTGCATAGGAGCATGGTTCAAAATCTCGGGATGGGTCGTAGTCGTGGAAGCGATATAATCGGTCGTACTGTAGAGTGAAAATCCAACACGACTCGGCCGGGATTTTGAACCATGCATAGGAGTATGTCATAATATTTATACTGTATACATGTATTTGAGGTTCCAGTGGCCTTTTCAGATGACCAGATCTTAGGCAGACTTCATCTGGGTTTGCAGATGGAGTCTGAGACCACCATAGTGGAGTAAACATTGAGACTCGGTTTCATATTTTGTATATTATATTAGATATGAGGGAAAAAACGGATCCAACATACGGTTGTAAAGCGTTTTGGCTTGTTTGAGCGATGGCCTGAAAAATGTACACTCTTGGCAGAGTTTTTAAAATAAAAATATATTACGCAGGATTTTTGTTGACGAAGTACTTCCAAATAAGTTTTCTTGTACAACATTGCTAAATAAAGAAAATATTGGGCAGAGCGACCATGGTTTACAGCATTACTTCAGAAAAAAATCAGCTATTGTCTATTAGATAGTATGTTTGTTGAGGAAGGAAATAATGACCCGGTTAACCTCCTCGGGAAACTGTTCTTGAACAAAGTGATTTCCTTCAGGCATGTATATGATCTCTAGATCAGGCACAATTGTTTTGACAATTCCATCCCTAATGTATTCTTCCATGCCTGGAAATTTGAAGACGTAATCCTTTTCACCCATAATGAGCAATGCCGGAGCTGTGACCTTTGGATCTTCAATGTCGATACTAATGCCCATGCTCCTGCAATCAAGCGTTAGCTGTAGATTACACTTCCGTAAAGGCTCTAGACATGTGATTGTCTCATATCATATCAAATGCAGTGGTTAGTCTTTAAATTACTGGGTAGTCTGGACTCTGGGTGTATGAGTAGACGGTTTTGCATTATACTAACATGAACTTGACTGATTGTTGAATCTGTGCTGTGATATTGTGTTGTAAACCAGGTTACATGGTACAGTCAATTCTTCTGAATGTATACTGAAACCGATAATTAATACCATTTTTAACTTGTGATCGATTGGTGCTGCTACGACTTACCTGTACGGAACTTGCAAGGCCGTACGAAACCCTGAGGTTTCATATAGATTTGCGTAAACTGAGAGGTCGTCCTCTGAGAACCAAGGTGGTAGAGGAGTATTGGGAGAAACTAAGTCCATTATTTCTTGATCATCACTTGCTACCTGAAGCTCACTCCCCGAAAACAGGATATATATGTTTCGTATCACAGTCTTGACATCAAATCGACCAAAATCCGCCTCTGCCCTTCCTGGCTCCTGTTATAAAACATCACCAGAGAAGTGCAGAAGTAAAATTCTGCAGAAATGATAGCTAAGCTACTATAATGCTTTGTGAAGTGAAGTAATTTCGTTACCTTCCATCGCAAAATGTAGAAGCCTTTCGGAAGTTGATCTGGCTTGAGGTTACTGAATCCAGGTAGCATGAATGGGATGCCTAGGGTTAAGATACCAGCAACTCTTTCCTTATGGAGTACTGCTATCATGCTCACGATGAAAACCCCAAAATCTTTCCCGACCAGGAAAACCTGCATTCACAGACAGTCGGAAAGCCTTAAGGTGCGTTTTCAATTTCTTCCCTTTGGTTTTTCTTTCATACTGCTATTTTTAAGCTTATTCCTAAATAATAGGAGACCCTGTGTATAGTTCTTTTATGTGCCGATCAGATAGGGATGGCTATCACGACACCTGATACTAAATGGGCATCATGCAAGACTCGAATAAATGACCGTTATGGTATACTGTTATGGTATTTCCAGCTGTTGGGTATGGTACACCTCTGAAATTCTTTGTTGAGTCACCTTTCTAACATGGTGAAACTAGATCTTTCAGTAATAACAAAGCCACAACATCCCTACTTTAACTCCCAGACTCGAATAAACAACCGTTTGATGTTCCTATGGAAAAGGCAACCCACACAGTACAATGTTCTGATAAGAAGGCTTTAACCCGAAGTTCGCTTCAAAACAGACTTTGCAAGTTTGCATTACCTTGTCGATACCCAAGGAGTCCAGTAAACCTATGACATCCTCAGCAAAATCGGTCATGGTTGCCTTCTCAGGCTCAGCTGGCTGTTCAGAGAGACCATAACCCCTGAAATCAATAGCAATTGCTCGATATCCAGCCTCGGCTACTGCCACCATTTGATGCCTCCATGAGTACCATATCTCTGGGAAACCATGCAGGAAAACCACTACTTTGGAACCTTCAGTTACATGAACAAAACTCGATCAGAAAACCAGGTATTACCTTTCTCTTAAGTTTATATCAATACAAGTATATGTTAAAGTCGATATTGTTTGATCACCAAAATGAAACAAGGACAATATAAGTTATAAAGTTACAAAACTGTGAGTACTAAAGTAGAAGCATCTAATGATCATATTGGCAGTGGCTAACCTGTTCCGGCCTCGGCGACGTGGAGGTTGAGCCCTCTAACTGCTACATGCTTATGCTGTATCTGCTCCATTGACAGCAGTAGAATGGTTGTATAGGCAGGAGTTTGACTGATGTTTTCTTTTGTTCAAGATTTAGTACTAGACAATAGATTAGGCTTCTCACCAACTGCTCTTGCCTTTGTCTGATTTTTTTTTTTTTGCCTGTTTTTTCCTTTTAATGCATGAAAAGTGGTAGGTGAGGATACCATGAAATAATGTGCTCCCTCCCTTCCATAATATAAGTCATTTTCGGATGTATAATCCACTTACCGTATCATTTTTCCCAAAGCACTAAGAACAAGGAAAAAGAGGTAATTTAAACCATGTTATTGGTGGAATTATTTTTTATTACTTTCAAAGAGCATTTATAACATTTTAGTAATACAATATTTTCCAATATTTTCTTAGTTATCGTGAAATAATCTAAAACGACTTATATCTTTTTCCGTACCAGACCAAAGGTAACGTGAGGAAAAATGGAGTATTTAAGACAAGGTGGAAAAAATTATCAAATGGTGAAAAAAATTGGTGGGATATGTAATTGTGGGTTTAATTGTGAATTGGTAGGTGAGGTATGTAATGACATTTTGTGTAAATATCAAATGGGTATAAGGATAACTTGATAATGTTACGGGTCAAATAAGAAATGTTACCTTTGTTGTGGTATGTCCGTTTGTAGAGGAAGTGTTACATTTGGTGTGGTACGAAGGGAGTCAGTGGCGTATCTAGGACTAGAGCACAGGGGGTGCAAAAATTTAACAATTATTTTGGCGATGTGAGCTAAAATTTAAACACAAAAATCGTGCGGCTAAAGTAAAACACAAAATTAGAAAATTTGGTTCTAAATAATTCAAGAAGGTATAAATAAAATACTTTGTATTTCATTTCACTTTATGGACACTATTTATAAGTCGAGTGAATATTCGACACAATTTCTAATATATAACATAAAAGTTAGTCATGTGAGATCTTGTTTAAATTGTCTTACCGAGTACATTATGAATATCAAATTTTTATATTTTTTATCGATATGTAACTAAAGATATTAACAAAAGAATACGAGTATTGACAAACGTGAATAAAACAAATGTATAGAATTGATTGGAATGGAAGAAATATAAATTTGTAAGTATATATAAAACTTTAATGTGAAAAAATTACGTTTTATAATATAATCGAAATAGTTGTAGTCGGATAATATGATATTAGAACATTAAATAAGCATTAAAGTCAAAATTTATTACTAAATGAAATAAAAGTGCAAAAATGTTAGTTATGGGGGTCGAACTCATAACCAAACTAATAAAACTTCAGCATCTAACCAATACACCACCAAATATTTGATAAATTTATTGAAACTAAATTTTAAATATTTCGGAACAAAAGGGGTGCGGATGAACCCCCTGCACCCCCCTAAATACGCCCCTGAAGGGAGTAAAATGTAATTATGTAAGGAGTATTTTGTTTTATTTTTTTTGGGAACTACTCCATATATATATTTTTCTGTTTTCGTGAGATCCTTGATATGTTTTTACAAATGTGGTTTTAACAAGTGTGTCGGAGATAGATTTCCAAACAAGTTTTGTTGTTTGGTTGTAAAAAAAATGAAAATGGGTAAATTTGCATTTTATGTTTTCTAAGAGTAAATTTTTTCTATCTGTCCATGTTCACGAGATCTATTTAAATTCATGAAATTAATTACGTGGCATAAGAATTGAAATTATCATATGTAGTTTAGTTTTGTAGATAATGTAAAACATTGTTTTTGTAGCCTTGGAATATATATATATATATATATATATATATATATATATATATATATATATATATATATATATATATATATATATATATATATATATATATATATATATATGTTTTTAGTTTCTCTGACCTTACCACCCTTTATATTCGGTTCTTTCCTTCTCTTCGAACCACCATCACCACCAACGCCTCTCCACAACCCTATTAGTCGCCCTTTGATTCGTTTGAAATAATAAAAAAGACAGGCCGGTCGAGGTGTTTGACGATAGAAGAATTATTGATGAATGTATGTTTTTGTTGCTAGACGATGATTAGGGAGAGAGAACTGAAGACCGCGGAGGCCGTAAAAGGATGGTGCTGAGGTTGTTTGAAGTGTTTTTGACGGGGATATCTCAAAGTGGCGCGACTTGTGATTTTTAGAATGACGTTTAATAGTTGTGGGTGTCGGTCCATGAATGAAGGAGCCAGGATAGCCACTAATAGTGGTGCGGATGGCGGAAAACGAGCCGGCTATTGGTGGCTGGATTGGGCTAGCAGTTAAGATGGCAATGGGTTGAAGTATTACACTTTCCAGTAAGGAAATGCATGGGCTAGCAATTGAGTGGATTGGGCTACCAACTAACAAAAGTAAGCTTGGACGATCCGTTTCTTGGACACCCAATTAAGTTTTAATGTTTTATACACTTCGCTTCATTCATTTGTTTACGTTTTAAATCATAGGTAAGTAAAAATTGCAACAGCTGGAATAATATCCGAGTGGCTTAGTGAGAAACTTGCGGAACCTAAGCTGACTCTTGGTAAATGGACTTACGGTCTACGTCTTGTGAATTGTGACCGAATACCCACACGTTCATATCAAGAGTCAAGCTCCGGCCTTTTATGTGTCTCCAGTGACGAATCTAGAAGTTAATATTTGCTATTTTTACGCGATCTCTTTTGTATCGAATCAAATTATGTAGTTATCATATCGTGTTGTCATTTTTGCTACTTTACGGGTCCTCTCTTCTTTTATTAATAAGACACTTCAAATTTTCCTTTTCCATTGTCTTAGGACCACTCTCCCTTCAACAGAAATTTGCCACTTTGTGTATCAGTTCTTGTCCGGATTCTTGTTCCTTGTTAGCCCATCTTTGCTTATTGAGCCCGTATCTCGAACGTAAAAATTGCACCATCAATTGTATTCGGTAGGCTCCGGCTGGTTGAGGCGACGGTAAGAGACAATTAATAAGTCGCCGTTGATGATAGTTTGATCGGGAGTATTAGATCAAAACTCTAGAGCATAGTTCTCATAATAGTATCGTTTTGTTATTTTTATGTGTAAAGGGAGCAATAAAGACGAATATGCTTGATGATGTTGTGGTTTGACCCAGGTCATGATAAATACGGCCAAGGGAATATAGGTCTCGTTTCGATTGATAATGGAATAAATCAAACTGGTTTATTAAAGTGGTTACGTTTCTTTTTTGTGAAGTATCGGTCGTTTAATGCAGTTTTTGAAGCAATTTTCATCTTTGGTCATTCGGAAACCTCTTTGTGTTGTTAACATAAGGGTAAGACTGTATACATCCGCTCCTCCTTATCTCGTTATTTGCGAGAACCATTTAGGCATTGGGATACTGTTGATATAATGTTGTTGTGTGTGTAAATACTGATGAGACTCGGGTCATGATAGATACCATAACTTGTGACTTAATCATCTAACGTTCTAAGCTATCTGATCTCCGCAATTTTGTTTTTTATGAGCATCGCAAAATTATTTTTTTTTTTTATATTTGGGTCTTAGTTAAAAATAAATTATTTTCTAGAAAAGTTGATAATTACAAATTGATACATAATATGACAAAGACCTTAAAGCGTTTGAATTGAATAAAAGAAAATTACAAATGCAAAAATCTTCAAAACTCTTGATTACATCTCATTGCCAAATTGCCACCCCCTACTCTCTACAACTTTTATATGCTCTTGTTTTCTCGTGTTTCATGTGACCTCCACTAGCCGCAAAAATTAAGTCATTTTCTTAAGACTTTTATTTGTGTATATATGGACTTTAACAAATTTATCATCAATTGTAAATAATAATAATAATAATAATAATAATAATAATAATAATAATAAAGGCTAACAATTTATTGGTTTATGTAACTACCCTTGTAAAAGTAGTTATTTAGTTATTCCGTGTATTTGTTTGGTAAATAACAACGTGATTTTACATCTATAGTTACTGTAAAATATGAGATGATATGATGTATCGTGTATGATATCATATAACTAAAACTAGAGAAATTATACGAAATAAAATGGAGATTAGAAAAGTAATGTTACAAGTCGGGCGAGGTAGAGCATTTATTTAGTCTCTGGCTTCTTCCATTCACATAAAATTGAATGAAATTGGACAGAACTGAATTGAATCATGTTGAGAGGAAGTAAAACTTAATTTGTGTTCAATTGAGCTGGACAAAACTGACTAAAGCTAGAGTTAAGCTGAGCTAAATCGACTTGAATAAAGTTAAACTGGATTGCAATAACTTAAGCTCGCAAGATCGCCATACTATAACAACACATGAATTCAATCACCTTACAAGAATTATCTTTTATCGTAAAACGGTATTACATGAGATGTATTGTACGTAAATCTCTATGGTGAAACCGTGTTCTTTATGAGTTTTAACTTTTTTACACAATTTATAGGATTTTAATTTTTAAAACTAACTTTTTAATTAGGATCTGAATTGAATTGAATTTTAGCCGATTATTCTGCAAGACAATCAGAATTTATCCATCTACTATTTTAATCTTCCTATTTGACTGCGTAATAATTAATCAATACCAATATTTCAACACTCAATTAATTTATCTTGACGTTGCAAGTAAGAAATGTGATAATGATCTCATGGGCCGGTGACTGGACCCATAAAATGGGTCCCTCATGGCTAACCCAACTTAAAAATCCACCAATTTTAACAATTAATTAACGACTAATCACTATAATTTGACTAATTTAATTTTATAATCATCTCTTAATAATGCGTACGGACTCGCCTTTAACCATAAACCCGATAACGATTCGAGATAATAAAAATATTATCTTACTTAATTAAATAATGGGCTTGTATGAAATATTCCAAGGACAAGATTCCATAAAGATAAATTTAAGTAATTAATAGTTTGGCAATTTTCATGGTGAAATTGGAATACAACGTAGCAAAGTGTGTTATATTAAATTGTTATGAAAATTAGGACATATTAGGTTTGTATGCTTTGCTTTTTAGTAGTTATGGCGTGAGACCGTTGTATGTTACAATGATATAAAATGTCCAGTTTATGATAAAAAGAGATTATTTTACTATGATAATAAAAATTGGCTATGTTTTAGTATAAAAATGTCGCTCTTTGTCATAAACTGATCACTTTTTAATTGCTCGGGTGATAGCAAATAACCTATCTTGTTATATTATTAAGTGTTAGCCCTGTTCTTTTCGGTTGAAACGAGTTGAATTGAATTAATTTGGGTAAAACTTAATTGAACTTAATTGAGTGGAACTAAGGTGGAGTGAATTCTGTCGTTGAATTAAAAGTTAATTTTGTGAAGAGATTAACTGAATATAATTGATTTAACGTAAAAAAAACTTAACGAAATACAACCAAATAAAATTGAAAGGAACTGAAATTAAGTCAGCTCTAATACAGCCCAAGTATCTGAATTGTCCGGTTTTATAAAATAGGTATTACTGTCTTAAGCAAAAACTAACGAAATATAATAATAATAATACTTTGGACATATTAGGTTTGTATGCTTTGCTTTTGGTAGTTAAGGCGTGGATCGTCCTATATTACAACAAATATAAAATGACTAATTTATGTAATAAACAGTGAACATTTTATATAAATCGTCAATCATTTTATATTAATAAACCCTCGGGTGGTTTACCTGGTGTATGTGGTTTGCAGACTATCACATATACCCGCGGGTTTACCCAGTGCGCGCCAAAGGTAGCGGCTGCGGGTTCCCTCGTCACAAAAAAAAAAAAAAAAAAAAAAAAAAAAAAAATTGGTAATTATATTTTAATTATCATTCTTTGTCATAAAATGATTACTTTATAATTATTCGAGAGATAACAAACAATTTATCTTGTTATCATCAAATATTAGTATTGAATGGCCGGGTTTTAGAAAAACAGATATTACTATCTTAAGCAAGACTAACAGAATAAAATAATACTAATACTTTGGACATATTAGGTTTGCAATTTGCATGCTTTAGATTAGTGTGTTAATAACAGTTGATAATTGATGTACTTAGCAAGACGTGCGCCGTTGTGTAACTAACTTTGTTTAAACAGGCCAATCCCATTGTATTTTATAAATTTATATATTAGTTTGTGTAGAAAATAAAAAAGTTGGTCTGAATTTAGGACATACCAAAAAGTTTGGAAAAGAAAAAAAAATTAATTTGACTTCTAGTTAGTTAGCTTTTAGGCTGTATTAGTTTTTAACTCCGATACTTCTAAAACCGTTTGTTTATAAAGATATCCCGAGATAAAGCAAGCAAAAACACCGATAAAAAATGATAGAAAAATAAATTTATTGTGGGAGAGATTTCTCCCTATGCTCGATGTTTTAGGGGTTTCCCTCCTCGTGTTGTTGCTACCTAGTTCATAGGTATTAAATAAAAGACCAAAATAAAGAGTTTGGATCATAAATCATAACATCGACAAACAAGACAGGCTTATACAAGACTTATTAAACTCGGAAACTAAATAACAATGTGTATATATATATGAGACATAAAATTACAATGATATATTTATATGTATCCATCTAAAGCCACTTAAAAATGCGTAGCTTAAAATGTATTTGTAGGGAAAGACTGATAAAAATTACATAAGTAAACAAATAACTGAGATGTAAAAAAGAACGATAACCGCAAGGCTTATAATAAGCAGCCTGTGTGCAGTACATGAAGATGTTCTGTAATCTGAATTACTGGTTTTTTGAAAAACATTAAACCAGTAAAAAATGAAGGGTAAATGACTAAATGCATGAAGGTAAAAAGATAGGAGTATCAAGTATGCAGTAATAATTAAAAGGTAAATTAATTTTGATCCTTAGAGAAAAAAGGCCTCATAGGACAAGAAGTAGAAGAAGGTGAAAAAGATGAAGCAGAAGAATCAAAACTCTCTTGTTGCTTCTGATTTTCTTGATTTTGATAATTAAAATTCGACGAAAACTCCAGATTTTGCTGAAAGAATAGATAGTTAGAACTGTCTAAGTCATCCCAAACCGCGCTTCCAGGACCCCATCCAGCCGGAATCGCGTTAAACCACGCGTCCGACATCTCTTTCCAAGCCAATTCCGAACTTTCTGATCCACCACCGTCGCCTACCCTGTCTCCAACCACGAGTTCATGACTCGTGGTTAGGCCACTGGAGGCATTTCCTGAGGATTCCTCAGGCTCTGCCTCCAGCAGTACTGGTTGAGACGCAGGCTCAGCAATCTCACTCTCCTCCTCCTCCTCTGGCTGAGCCCGCGTCCCAACCAGTAAGGATGGGGCCGCCTCATCCCCAGCGCCGGCCCCATCCTTATTGAGAAACAACTCAGGAAAATTAAGCCTTGCATTTTCCCCACGTAATTTAAACGCCTCCCGATCATACGCCATGGCAGCTGCCTCGGCCGTGTCAAACGTGCCGAGCCAGAGCCGTGTTCTGTTCTTGGGGAGGCGAATTTCGGCCACCCATTTCCCCCAATGCCTCTGCCTTACACCCCTATATAACTTAGTACTTGAAATATGCTGCACTAATCCACCACCACCCCCTTGAACCGGCATTACTCGGTTTCCTCCTTGTGTGGCGGCCGCTAACCGGTTCATCATCATCATCCTCCCTCTAGGGCTTAAGTTCAATGCATCACTCCAATACTGAAGCTGCTGATATTGTTGGTTCACCGCGGTCGGTTTATAAGTAGTATTATACCCCTGACCTTGGTTGAATGAGATCATTTGTTGTTGATCAGGTAATAATAATTGTTGCGAAAAAACCGCTGGAAATTGAGGTAAATTATTGTTGTTTTGATATTGATTAGGGTTATTTTCATATGCAAATGGAAATGAAAATGTTGGATGCTGAGAAGAAGAATTAGTATTTGATGGTTGCTGTTGAAATGGGGGAAATGAAGAAGACGACCCGTTGTTATCGTCGTTGAAATGATGTCGTTCCGGGCTTTTAACCTTCTTAAATGGACGTCCTCCATCAATGGTGGAAGCTTCATCAAAAACTTGTTGCCATTGATGTTCTTTGTCTCTATCATATTTCATATTTAACATATTGTCTACTTCATTATGATGTTCAACCATTTGCTTTGCTTTTCCGCTTAAGTTTCTCGCCATGGTAAAGTTCTGAGTGGTGATACTTACTACCTGACGGGTTTGAGGTCGGGTTTGAGGCCGAGTTGGGTATATATATATAAGAGGGGGCCAGGGGAGGAGGATTTGAACCTGATGGTCAAAAGAAAAAAGGAAATATACTCGAGTGAGTTCGAGATTGAGATTCGATTAAGATCAATTAATTCCTAGTTGAAATTCAACTAGAATCACAAATTTATAAAGCTAAGAATATCTATTTGTAATCCCAAATCTCCTTTTGAAAAAAAAAGATTGAATTTAAGTGCACTAAAATTTTTATTTTTTAAAATTTTTTTTGAGAAGTTTGACTTCGGTTTTTAAGGAAATTTAGGGGTGGGGGAATTATGGCAAAAAAAAAAATGGGAAAAAGTGTGTGTGGGTTTGAGTGTTGTGTTTTGAGAAAATGAGAAATTACTTTGAGAAATTTGGTTTGAATGGTTTTATAGGACAAAAAAAATTAGATATTTTGAAGTTGGACCCACACGGTTTTGTCAAATCTTATTTCTTTGCTTACAATTTAATGGAGGTTGCAACACTTTGGCCCTTTACACTTTGACACCCAAAGAAAGGGTAAATGAGATGTAGGGTCAATTATAAGGCCAAACGTATTGTTTGAGACAGATAATTTCCCTTATAAAGTTGAAAAAGGATAGATTCTTCTTATAACAAAGGTAGTAGAGGAAATGGAACACTATATCAATAGTGTCACTAATTTATTGTGAGAGGAATATTATCGTTTTCGATCTTTGATGGATAGTGTCTGTCTTCAGTAAGAATTTGTGATTATAAGGAGGGATCATTTGTTTTATTTTATTTATGTTTACAACAATAAATAATTCTCTTGTTACATATGCTCTTATGAAAAAAAATGACTGGCTAAGAAATTTGCTTAATTCTTTCTGCGCGGCATGGATCGAATTTTTGACCTCATAAATAAGGTATGAATCCAGAAAGAAAAACGAGTTTAGCAGTTTGCACTTGAGAATCGTAAAACGAGTTTAGCACTTTCCACTCGAGGGTCGTTCTTATTAGATGAAACAATCTTATTCAACAAAGTAAGATGTCTTAAAAGAAGATAGTTTATAAACAAGAACTAAATGTCTTGATATTTAGTTTTATTTTAAGAGCCTAATTTTGGGTTTGTGTTAACATCACTTATAAATGTTATTATAATATCTCAAATTTAGGAGTATACAATAATGTTATTATAATATGAAATTTAGGAGTATACAATAGATAATTAACTTGTAAAATTGAAACGGCTTAAGTTATCGAATAAATTAATTAACAATCAGGTTAATCCCTTTATAAAAAAGGTTGAGTTCGGTCATATAAGTGCATAATCCAATATTCAATATATTAAACCGAGCATAAACAAGTAAATAGTCGAATTACCAAATAAATCCCTCCCCTTTACTAAACTAAATACTCAATATTTTAATTACTTTAAAACTTTTAAAAACAAAAATAATTGACAATAACATACTCCGTACATCATTAAACAAGACAATTTTACAAATAAAATAATTTGTTGCTGGAAAACTTCTTCTTCAAACCAGTTCCAATTACGATATCGATCATTCACCCCAATAAACTCATTAAGGCAATAACTAAGGTGGTGTAGTTACTAGTCATTGTAATGGCTAGCAAACCCTAGTGTTCTACTTTACCGTTAGCAAGTTTCCGTTCTAACAAGCATATCCGTCATAAATTTTCAATGAGTGAAATATTATCTATATAAGTCAATAAGATAAAATAGATTATTACTCTCTAGACAATTTATGTTTATCTTATCTACCCACACACCTACGACTTCACTCGTCGCAAACTTGCAACGAATATTTCGGACACAAATCAGAATTTGGGTTTTAAAATAAGAAATAGTCTCAAGTTTGAATAGGTCACACAATTTACAAGTGTGGGATAATGGAGTTGAATTCTGAAATGTCAAACAGTCCATGACACTGACGAGAGTCGGTGGAAGTGCCACGTGTCCTTGGCCAACTCCTTTTACTTTACCGAACATTTGTTGCATATATATTGCTAGCTTCCTATTGGTCAATTGCTTAAATTTAGTTATTAATCATAAACAAGCTTTTACTTTAAGATTAAGCAATAGACTTGTTATAGTTATAGAGATTAAAAAAACAAATGTTGTCCATTGATTATATAAAATAATATATACTAAATTTCATGTACTATGTTTACCAAAATTATTAGTAATTAGTAATTACTTCGGATATTATAAAATAAGGGTGGTTATAACGCCACACTAGAATGTATTGTATCATTTGCTATCAGAATTCCGACTCGATCTTACGATTATTCTATGAATTTTGCATTTCAAAAATGTTTGACCGGCCCTCGATTATGCGATTCTATCATGTTTGTAGAATCTTATGATCCTATTTATTTGAAATTTTATAGAAGTAAGATCATAATAAAATACTACGATCCGATTCTATAATAAACATAATAAAATATATTTTTATATAATGACGACGTAAAACCATTTCGTGTAGAAAGGTCATGAAATAATACTAAAATCGTGAATTATCAATATTTTGTGTATAAATAAGCATTTTTATCTTTAATTATATAATACTTAATAACATAATGAGTGATCTTATACATTTTTTATTTAATATTATCATTCCTCTTAAACATGGAGATAAAACACACACACAAAGCAATCTGAGTGGTTTAAACTCGGAATACATGTTAAAATTCCATAAACTTTTACATAAACGATTTTTTTGTTAATTAAATACACTAGCATGCATAACACGAATATATAACTTGTTGGACCCTACTCGCGTTGGAAAGAATAAAATGTTTGTTTTTTTCTATTCGTTTTGTGGTATTTCTCTTTCACGTAAACTTTCTAACACCCTATTCACGATAGGTCTCTGAGATTTATCCATTTCTATTAATAAAAAAACGATTATATGACATGTAATCAAATTAAAAACAGCCTTACAACTTACCGAGAAATAGTTTTTCTGTCCCTATTAGACCTAATATAGTAGCAACAACATTAATTTTTCTCTTGCTAGAAGTAAAATTTCAAGAATAATTTTGATTAATTTTTTTCAATTTCTAAAAAACGGTTTTCTTAACGCGTGTCTTTGGGGACAAGTCAATAAGTTAAGTAATTAGATAAAGATTGTTTAGAATATATCGATATATTATTCAACAATCTTTCTCTAATAAACTTATTAACATGTGATTTTAGGGCACTACGTATCAGAAAACCGTCTATTGAAGGAAAATTTGTAAGATCGACACATGGCACATGTCAACACATACAAATGTTAAACAAAATTGTAGAAACACCACATGCATGAAGATTGAAGAATGAAGCAGACTTTGCAGAAGATAAAACACAACTTTCGGTCTTTATTGGCACACAACAATGGGTTCCACCACTTTGCATCATCGATCAACTATAATAATACTTCCTTCTCTGACCAATCAATTCAAGAACATTGAAGAATGCCTTCTTTAATTTGTTCTTCTATTCCTAATTTCCAAGTTCTTGTTTAAGACAGATTTATCTTCTTACGTTAAAAATTAGGTATATAATATGAGTAAAATAAAAACGAAATGTATAGGAAAAACCCGAAAGATTTCTTTAGTATATTCAAGTAGAATGATATATTATCTGATCAGTTTTAGGGTTAAGACGTATATATCGGTTTTATAGGTTATCTTTTTGGTTGGCGAGATTATATTTGTTCTTTTATTCCTTACTTCCGGATTCTTGTTAAAGACGGGTTTATCTTCTTACGTTAAAGACCATGTATATAACACAAATAAAACAAACACGAAATGTATAGTAAACACAAAAGTCTCTTT
The DNA here is from genome assembly GCA_029255685.2 of Silene conica. Taxonomy (NCBI): domain Eukaryota; kingdom Viridiplantae; phylum Streptophyta; class Magnoliopsida; order Caryophyllales; family Caryophyllaceae; genus Silene; species Silene conica. Next base: position 25,818,658 of record CM055313.2, on the reverse strand, counting down.
AGTAAATTAAAGTAGAATGACATATTATTTGATCTATTTTAGGGTTAAAACGGATATAATTTCGTAGGTTAGTTTTTTGGTTGGTGAGATTAATTTGGAGGAGTTCATGCATTTGTCAACATCTTTTGTTGGATTCTTAAGACATTTGTAACGATTTGGCATAGGCCACGGAGTTTAAGTGATCATTATTACCAATGTTTTAGATATTTGTTGATGATATATAATTTGTGTGGACAGTCCTACATATATAGTTCTTCACACTCGATTTTAATCAACTTTTTAAGCCTACACTCTCGGCTCTCTTTGTTGCAGCGATATGATTACAATTACTCTATTTTTGGTTTACAAAATAAAATAAGTGTACATATATTACTAGGACAGAGGGAGATATGTGTAGATCAAATGGAGAAGTGCATATTTTTTTCTTATTCCTTGTTTTATCTTGTGTTCCATCATTTTTCCTATTGAGTATTGACAGATGATCACATTGATTTATAGTAACACTAGTTTTAATCTAGGACAAAAAATGCATGGATTAATTTTTAGATTAGAACATACGAAAGTTAGACGCATTTAAAACTTCAGTTATTATTATAGGGTAAATTGACAATCATTACCAACATAACTACTCATTTCCACAATCACTGCCTACATAATAAACTTTCATAATCAATACCCTAAAACTAACTTCGTCAACAAAAACAATACTATTTGACCGGTCTCTTGAATTAAGAAATATATTGACCAATTTAACCTTCTTTTCACTTAACCCCTCAAAATCTTAATCAATTCAAAAAATCGACAAAAAATCATCAAACCCAATTAATCAAAACCCAGTTGAAAATTTCTCCAATTTCTTTCGAATAATCGTTCCTTTTTCTTCGTTTTGATTGATTTTTTCATCAAACTCAGGTAATTGATTTCTTCATCTTCTTTAATTACGGTTTTTAGCAGTTTTTTATTCCTTGCTTGTTTTAATTTTCATCTTCTTCCTTTTATTGTTTCATTGCTTGTTTTAATTTCGTACCCAAGTAACTTCAATCTTGTTCATTGATTCTATTTTTAATTGTTGATCTTCCTTTTATTGTTTCATTGCTTGTTTTAATTTCGTACCCAAGTAACTAATTTTTGCTCTTTCAAGTACTTACATTGGATGTTGATTTTTTATTAGGCTGCTTTGTTGTTATTTTAATGGTGTGAAGTAGTTAACAATTTCCTTCTGAATTTCTAGAATGACGGATTTGGCACCTATTACCGTGGACTTTAGAATACACATTGGAGGTGATTTTAAATATGTCAAACACAAAACTGAGTATGTTAATGGCTCAACAAAATTGATATTTGAGGTTTTTTCAGATCAGTTAAGTTATAGATTTGTATACGACATGGCTAGACAATTTATCAACAAAGATACGATGCCTATACTATATTATAGACAATTTAGGAAGAGTCTCACAACTGGAAGGGCAGTAGTTTGTAAAGATGAGGATATGATTGAGAAATGAAGTCGGGGGATAAATTTAATAAGATAGATTTGTATCTCACCACATTTGTGGTCCCAAAAAATATTACTTTAAGGACAGAAAATGTCTCCACTTTACATAGTTCTCCTCTAACCAAAAAATAGAAAAAACCTTCACTCCTCCAAGTAGAAGGAGTATCAGGGGCATCAATACCATAACCATTCACACACCTCCTGAATCACATGTTGGTTCTCCTCTAACCAAAAATAGAAAATACCTTCACTCCTCCAAGAAGAAGAAGTACTAGGGGTATCAATTGCATTACCATTCACACACCTCCTGAATCACCTATTCCTAATCTCAACTCCAATCTTAACCCTTCTACACGAAAAAGTCCCAGAAATCAACCCATACCCGTTGAGAACTTAGGAAAGGGTAAAGGAAAACTTATACCAAGAAGAAGGGAAAATAGTAAAGAGGTGAAGCAGGAAGTGATTAAGGAAATAGTTGCTAACAGTGATGAGAACTTAGAAAAGGTTAGGGGAAACTTATACCAAGAAGAAGGGAGAATAGTAAAAAGGTGAAGCAGGAAGTTGTTAAGGAAATAGTTGGTGACATTGATGAGAACTTAGGAAAGGGTAAGGGGAAGATTATATCAATAACAAGGGCATAAAGTAAGGAGGTAGTTAATAGTCAGGGATCTGGGAAATATAAGAAAAATGGAAAGCATGTGGACAATGTTAAAGGAAAAAAACAAGTTGAAGTAGCTGACAAAACCGAGGGAAAGGGGAATCAAGTGGACAAAGTTAAAGGAAAAAAAAACAAGGTCAAGTTGTTGAGAAAGTTGGGGGAAAGGGGAAGCAAGTTGACAAATGTAAAGGAAATAAGCATGGATTGAAGAAAGACAAAACAAAACAAGTAGATCTGGTAGATTGGGAGCATGAATTTGAAGTGCGTGACGTGGATTCAGTAGATGATGAATTTGATATAAATTTCAACTTGGGGGAAGAAGATTTGAGGACAGAAGATATCTTCTTGGCTATTGAAGAGGGGGCTCTAATTAATAAGGTTGACCAATCATTGTCAAATGAGAGGATGATTAAGGGTTTTCAGGGTATGGATCCAATTGTTGAAGAAGAAGACTTTCTTGATGATGATGATGAACTAAGGAGTTTAGATGGATCTGAGGACGAGGATAAGCAGCAGTGGCCAATGTTTAACCCTGAGGTTGATTTCAAAAAACAAGTCTCTTTGGTTGAGGGTTTGAGGTTCCCTAACAAGTTCTCTTTGAAAAAAGCTCTTATTTACCATGTCATTGAAAACAGATATGACTTTTATTATGAACATAATGGTAACGAAAAGAATAACAACACATTGCAGATATAAATGTTTGTGTGAGTGGAACACAAAGAGGTCAAACTTTGGTAAGTGCTCTTGTAACTCAACTAGAAAGTGTACATACACTGTGTATGCAATTGCAATGGGCAACACTGGTATTTAGTAGATTAGGACAATAAATTTAAACCATAAGTGTGTTTAAGGGGTTCAATAAGAAGGTTAGTGCAGAATACTTGGCTGATTGGTATCTAGAGGATTAGAGGTTGGATCCTAATCTCAAGATTTCTTTGTGGAGAAAACTACAGAGAAAACTGATAAAGAGAGATTTAGGTGTTGATGTAAAGTATGGGCTATGTTGTTTAGCAAGAGCAATTGCTAAAATAATTATTTATGGTGACTGTTCAGATCAATATAAGAGGGTTTGAGATTATGTTTCAGTAATAAACAAATTCATAAGAGGTTCAACTACTATTGTTGTTGACAACATTGAAAGATCACCTCCATTTTTCCAAAGGATGTACATTTGCTTGAAACCAATTAAAGAAGGATACTTATATGGATGTAGATCAATCATTGGTGTGGATGGCTGGCATTTGAAAGGGGCATATCCTGCTTTATGCTTAGTTGTTGTAGGTATGGATGGTAACAACAACATTTACCCAGTTGCATGGGCTGTTGTTGAAATTGAGAATGGGCAGACCTGGTCATGGTTTTTGAGGTTGCTCATGGAAGATCTTAGCATGGAAGAAGGGTTGGGCATCACAATCATGTCTGATAGACAATAGGTAAAACTTTATTGTTGATATAGTCAATATATGTCTGTGTAAGTATATTGTTCAGGGCTTCACAATCATATCTGTTTATGCATACTGTGCAGGGAATAAGAGAAGCATTCAAGGTTATTACTCCTAAAGCTCACATCAGATTTTGTGTGAGACATATATGGGTCAACTTCAAAGTCCAATTCCCATGCATACTATTCAAAGAAGCCTTCTGGAAAGTAGCTAGGGCATCAACAAAGGTATGCATTCAAACTAGCTAATAGCATTCCTCTCTTATCTATTAGGCACCTTTAATTGACATCTTTTATTATTTCCACAGGCTGAATTTAAGGCTGAAATGAATGGCATCAAATATTTAAATTCAAGTGACTACACCTACTTGGATGAAATAGGAGTTTGTCACTAGAGTAGGCATGTATTCAACATTAGCTGTAAATCAAACATGTTAACAAACAACATGTGTAAAAGTTTCACCTATGTCTTGAAAGAGGTTAGGGATAAACCTATATTAACAATGATGGAGTGGATGAGGAGATATGTCATGAAAAGACATTATGAGAAAAGACCAGGTGTAAAAGGCTATAATAGTAATAAGTTGATGCCTTATGTTGAAAAGTTTCTGAAGTGGGCTGTGGAAGAGGCAAACTGTCGTGATGTGTATGCATATTCTGAGGAGTCTTTTGAGGTTGAGTACATGAGCAAACAGTTTGTAGTGGAATTGCCATTACATACATGTACTTGTGGTCATTGCCAGTTGTGTGGACTTTCATGTTAACATGCAATTGCTATCATCCACCATCAAAGAGCCATATATGAAGACTATGTTCATGAGGCATACACAAAAGACAAGTACCTATATGCATATGGATCCCATGTACCTCCAATACCTGGAATATGTTAGTGGAAAAGGGTGGATCAGGCAGAACCATTGCCTCCTCCATTCAGAAAGTTGCCAGGAAGACCTAGTCTCAAAAATAGAAGGAAAAACGCGGGTGAGGGGACTAGTTCAGAGCAAGCTAAAAGACCAAGACTACAAAGGAGTTGTAGGAAATGTAGAGAAGTAGGCCATAATAAGAAAAGCTGCAAAAACCCACCAAACGTTCCACTGAACCAACCAAGACCCACCTCTGAGTGGACTAATAAAATGAGGGCTTCAATTGACAAGAGTAAGGCAAAAAGCAACATGATGCTGAGGTGCTTCAGTTTATAGAATCTGGCAGCCAACCAATTCCACATCAACCAAGCCAAACATCAAGTCATGGAGGCAGTTAACCAGAAAATGTAGGGAACAACAATTCTTCAATTAATCGTTTAGGAATAAGAAGGGTAGGAGATAGTATTTTTATGATTTAGTTTTCTTGTTGATGTATGTAGTATGAATGATGCTTCTTAAGAACATGCTTGCTTCCCTTTGTCTAATGTATGAAACACTTTCGTATTATGAATGAAACTTCGTGTTCAAGAACATTGTGTTCCATTACTTCCAATAACATTCGAGTCCCACAAATACTTAATGGCAGAATATGCCTACATTTGAAAATGGCATGCTCTGCCTACACTTGACTATGGAAAATGCTTACACTTGAAAATGACATAATTCACACTAATAAGATACTAATTAACAAATGGAACTTACATACATACTAGATACTTAAATTAATCAACAACAACATAACAATGGCTAAACAAAGAACATAAATTGCCTTAGTCTTCATGCCATGGACCATCACTTCTTGAACTGGGATATCCGTTTCTCTTTCAAGATCGATGGTTTTTTTTCTTGAGCAAAGCATTCTCAGCTTTTCATTTTTCTCCGCCAAATGGGAATTTTCAATCTTCAACAAATTTGCCTCGTTAATCAAAAATTTCCTTATCCAACATAACTTCATTGATTATATTTTTCTGCCACTCAAGTTTTTCACCATCTAGCCATCTCCAGAAATTACAATGGCGGAATTTGCAGGTCATGAAGCGTCTTCCTAGGCTCTCCCGAGTCCATGACTTGTTAATTGCAGGTGCCATACTACAATGAAACTTTAAGTTAGTTTGTCTATTACCTTCCATTTCCCGATTTACAAAAAATTAGCAATGTTGATATCATTATCAATGTTAAAATCAAACACTACTAAATACCCAGATTTAGAAACAAATACAAGAGGATACAAAATATTGAAGATAAGAAGAAATTAAAAAATAAAGGGAGATGACCACATATCTTAGGGGAAATTAAAATTACAGAGGAAAAGGAAGAAGAGAACTAAAGAAGATGAAGAAAGGAAGCAGATATGGGAGGAGAAAGAAGGAAATGATGAGTATTAAATAACAGGGGAGGGGGTAGTTTAGGGATAATAAATATGATTTTAAGAGAGAAATTTGAATTTCTCGTCTTTAATGAGGTTTTCCGGCCAAATAGTATTGTTTTTGTTGACGGAGTTAGTTTTAGGGTAGTGATTATGAAAGTTTTATTATGTAGGTAGTGATTGTGGAAATGAGTAGTTATGTTGGTAGTGATTATCAATATACCCTTAATTATATTAATTTTAAGCAAAGTTATATTATATACTAATTTTTAATCAACGAAGATCTACATATACACCTATTAACTGAAGCGGGTATTGTGTGATGACAAAAATGAAATAGATAACAATTGACCAATACGATGTGAGTATGTTTTGACTAGTGAAACTTCGGGTCATTTCAAATCTTTTTAGTTACATGAAAGTTGGTTTACGCGAGGTCAATTCTGGGTCATTAAGATGTAAGAAATAGTCTGGGTTTAGTCAAGTTAATTAAGATTTTGGGTGATGTTTGGTTATGCAATTCCGCGCTCACGATAGCCTTATTAAGTCGGGCTATTTTTAGTTTTGTCACGTCTAGGTATACAAATAGTTTGGAGCAAGTGATGTGGTATGACATGAAGTTTATTTTTTTTGGAACTCGCAAGGAAAGTGCCTACGTTCGCATAACCAGACATGTCTGATTATGCGCTATCCTATTAAGCGCTCTTGGAATGAAGCTAATACTAACACAATGAAAGCAGTCTAGATATTTTTTAACTTCTTCAATTAAGATCTCCACTTGAATGTGCCTCATCTCAATTCCCGCAATTTGAAGAATTGCACTTAGGCAGTCAAACAGAATCTCCACATGCCGCAGCTGCTTCATTCTTGCCCATTGAAAACATTTTTAATAGCAAGAACCTCCGCCAGAAGCGCCGAAACTGCAAAACATTTCTTTCCGCCTTTAAAAGCAATATTCCCTGTTCCATCAAAAACCACCCACCCCAAGCCTGTATCCAACGATTTTACCCAACTCGCATCCACCTTTATCCTATAACATAAACACGAGCCATCTTGAACAATCAAACGCCATGGGTTTGAATCCCGGAAAAAACATCTTTCCCCTCCTTCTTCATCCTGATTTCCCCTTCCCCTAGTCTCCTCATTCCGCTCCTCTCTTTTCCCCAAATCATTATGATTTGCACGTAAAACCACCGCAACCATCGCCTCATACCCCTTAAAAAACATATCCGGCACTAAAGATTCCCCATTAAACAGAATATTATTTCGTGGTAACCAAATACTCCTAAGCATAGCGATAAAACGGATAATAGGAACATAGCAACTAGGCAAAGTCCCCATATATTGAATCCACTTAATCAACTAGTCCCCCATATTGATACTCATCAATTGTCCCGACCTTATGCCTAACATTGACGCACCCCACAGAGGTCTCACCGTCAGCAATCTCTCAAAATATGTTCAATTGTCTCAATTTCCTTTTCCCCTCTTTCCTTACACAAACCACATAGATAGTCCTCCTCCATCAAAATACCCATTTTCTTAAATTTGTGACCTATAGGCAAAGTATTGGCAATAATTTTCAATAAGAAAACCTTCCATGACTGTGGTATCGATAAACTCCTGAGTTTCGTCCTGCAAAACAACAGCCCATTCCCAGAGATACGATCTGTGTCCATTCTAGATATATGTTTTTCCATAAAGTCCTCAAAAAGCAGGCCATGGCTACTTTTAACCGTAAACTTTACATTAGATGTGAATGGCCACACAACTTTATCCCCCCTCTCAGCACCTCCCAGTGTAATGGTCAAGATCTTGTTCACTGTCTCCATGTCAAATAAAGACTCCAACTTAGTTTCATCCCATTCCCCATCCTCCTTAACCAAATCTCTAATTTTAATGTCTTTTAATAAATCATATTCTCTGCCTAAAATACTGGGTTTCGGGTCCGGATTCTCCCCATGAACCCATTTAGCAGACCAGATATTTAACCTTGACCTTGGCCCTGGGATCCAAGCAAACTTATCCTTAATAGCCCTAAAACCATGAATTATACTTCTTTTACCCCATGACATCCCACCATTTTGCCTCACCTGAAACCCAATAGAATCATTCCATTCCAACCTTAGCAAATTTCTAAAGACTCTGCAGAAGTATGAATTTTCACCCGACAGAATTCTCCAAGCCTGCTTGGCTAACAACGCTTTATTAAGGCACTCTATGTTTCTGATTCTAACCCCTCCCCTAGATTTAGGTAACCCTAGAAAGTTCTTACTACACCAGTGTATCGATCTTCCTGATTTACCGTAATACTCCGTATTTTTATTTCGTTTTATTTACTTATCTTGATTTTATTGGATGTCGATGTCGATGGGTTATAATAAAAGCGATATAATATTGGTGGACAAGGTGTTAATTTACGTGTTGTATTTAAAGTCATGTGGGCGAGTACTTAACAAAACCATATTTGAATTATGATTATTTAAGTGTTAGGATGCGTGAGGGCCGGCCCATACACGAAGAATACCCATCTATGGGCCTAAGGTTGCGTGCTAAGGATGACCCATCACACGGTTTTACACTTCTGAAAACAGAATTTCAGAACACCCCCTCCCTGCCGCCTTATATATACTAAGACCTAGACCTACTTTTACCCTAAACGACACACAACACACACACCAATACGACAGCCGACACATCAGAGAGTAGTAAGGAGTGTTTCTCACAGGGGTTCTAGGGTTTATTGGGTGGTCGTTGGTTAGGGCAAGGAGGTATGACCAACACACTTATCTCGTTTTTACTGTTTTCGTATTTTCTGTTGAGATTTAAGATTAAATTGTGATTACACCATATGCTAATAATCATGCTTTCTTGTTAATTCTTAATCTGTGGTATGTAATTGTTATGTTTCGTTCATCATTACGTCGTCTTTTATCAGTAGATTCATCGTTTAGGATATTTCGTTTTAACTGCTAAGAGTTGTGTCTGGGTTTCGTTTATTTTTCTGTTTTATCAGAAACAGAGGCCGCGAATGGTGTTTTTGTATGAGGGTGTCGATGTCTTTTCTGTGGTTATGTACTCTGTGTTTTGGTGTTTATGGAATAAACATAGTCAGGGGAGTCGGTGGGTGGTCGTGTCTGTTGGTCGTGGTGTCTCACGGTGGGGTATGGTGGCTGTCAAGACCCATAGTGTAAACATTGTTGTTGTCGGATTTGGGTTTTTGCAGAGGCTTTGGGGTTGACTGTCACGGTGGTTGTGACTGCTACCTTCGCCATTGGAACCACCACGACTCAGTGGCGAGTCTGGTGGTGCCAGGGGTGAAGGTGGTGGCCGTGGGTGGTGTCAGAGGCTAGTTTTGTCACGGTGGTCCATGGTCAGTCTGGTTGTGGGTTTCTTGTTAGTACGCGGTCAGAGTTCTGGTGGTGTTTATGGCAGATGTGGTCGTGGCAGGTAGCCACTGACCTCCTCCCTGGAACCACCGTGGCTCAGTGGCGAGCCTGGTGGTGTCAGTGGGGAGGCCAGCGGTGGCAGCAGGTGTTGGGAAGGGTGTTTGACAGGGCTGCCGGTAGTGGGTTCGCGGTTTTGGGCTGTTTACGTATGTAAGTTGTGAATGTGTGTTAAACGTGGAATAAGTTTTGGGTGTTGGCCTGATTTGGTAATAGTAATAATTCCTTAATTTATAATGTATTTAACTTTTATGGGAAGTATTATTATTATTATTATTATTATTATTATTAAGACTTGGTAGTTTTATGCTAATAGTGTTATATGTAGTCTTAATCATGTGTTAATATTTATCGGGATGGTTACTAACGATAAGTTATATTGTGATTTATAATAATTATCTGTGTTGGGACATAATAATAATTGTTGGTTGAGTTTATGCTAGTTATAGTAAGCCTAAAATAGTAAGTTATAATTAGTATGTAATAATTGTATTTTATGGGCATGCTTATATGTGGATATTTTCACCATGTGTTATAAATAAATCAATTAGGAACGTGATCACGTATATAGTAGTGGTGACTGTTTGAATGAATAGAATTTAATATTAAGTAATGTTTTTAGGAACTGAATTTGAAGTGGAATATTTCTAGACGGTGACTTCTATTCGCAGACTTGCTATTCCAGGTAGGTTACACTGGTACTATATATGTGTTGAGTTATAAATGTATGTGATATCGTATGTATGGATGCAAGCATTATTATATGAGCATGATAGCTTTGGTTGACTATTTAATATTGCATTCACGAGCATGCATATGCATTGGTTACTGAGAAAGATGTGTTTAGATATTGTTCTGATGTAAAGCCCAGGGTGGTTCTGCAGACCAGGCCTGGTGTCTTATCAGCTTTTGAGCTGGTGTTCGGCGACGGCCGATTATAGTCTGCCGGGAGGTTCGGTATGGCTGGGTGTTACGGGTTTGAGAATGAGATTAAGATTGAGCTCGAGCATGACATAAGCATTTGCATATTACTGTTTTGTTGCATTATTTATTATTGTATTATCCTACTCAACCGCGAGGTTGACAGTGTATTCGTGTTCACCTACAATGATCCGGTATGGGGAGTAGATCTTTCAGGTCATAGACAGGTGGACTATGACGGGGCATTGAAGAGAGACATGGACTAAACCTACCTAGCTACTAGACCAGTTAGTTTTTCATAGTTGAACACTTATTTTATTTCAGTTGTTTTGGAAGTCCTTGGACTATGTCTTGTAATAGTTATGAGTTTAATCAATTATATTTAAAGTACTATGTTTCTTTCACTGTGAATATCTACTACCCTGGTTTATCCAGGATGGTAACGGTCCTATTTACTCTGGAGGTCCTAGTTCAGGCTCCTAGGTAAATGGGGGTGTTACAAAGTGGTATTAGAGCCAGGTTCCTCAGGCCTAAACCAAAATCAAAATAAGGAACATAGGAGTGTCTGAATAAAATGAACCCCAAGCTAGTAATTGTTAGGAGCCCTAGGAGTTGGGATGAGTTAGGGGCCCCCTCAAACCAAGTCACTGGCCCTTTCAGTCTAACCTGGTTACCTTGAGAGTTGCAGAGCGTGGGTAGTTTGGAAAGGCTCAAGACATATATATATATATATATATATATATATATATATATATATATATATATATATGTATGTTGTACTAACATTTCAGCGTTAAAGGAATGAGGTAAGTTATGATGTGAAAGATGGATGAGTAATATGTACACTGTGAAGCATGAAAGTGATGTTACATGATGAGTGACATTTATATGTTGTTATTTCCAAGCATTGAGAACATGAGTTTATATCTTAGTTTTGAATATGAGTGTGATTTGTATGAATATATGCATGCGGTTGTATGATCCCTAAGCCTATAGGTAGAATTATATGTGGTAGCAAGTACCAATCAAACGCACGATAAGAAGTTGCACGATAACTACGTATAGGACCTGGGATGGAATGGTATATGACCTAGGATACTCATGTATTTGTTAAACTTGTGTAGCAAAATGCCTCCCAGGAGAGAACCCAACACTGCTAATGTATCACAAGAGGAATTCGATCGCCTACTAGCTATGAACGCTGCTCGCCTAGCTAGGATTGGGGCAAACACTCAATCGGATGCAATCAAAATGAGCAATAATATCTCTAGGCATATCCCCACTAAGTACGATGGGGAAGGAGCACCAAGTTTACTTGCGGAATGGTGCCGAGAGTTCGAGAGTATCTTCGAACTACTGTCTGTACCATAATCGATGAAGGTGGACCAAGCTGTATTCTATCTGAAGGGTACAACTAGGCTATGGTGGAATAACAATAAAGAAGAGATCAGGGCAGCTGCAGAAGAGATTGGGTCGGAATATGTACGCTGGGAAGGGTTCAAGGGGATTTTATCCTCTAAGTTCGTGCCAGAGCATGTGAAATGGAAGCTGAGAGCTGAGTTCGATTCTTTCCAGATGACCGAAGGGATGACTGTGGAAGCATATCACAGTAAGTTTATGCAGCTGGCAGAGAATGTAGCTGACCTGGGCTACACATCGGAGATGTTAGCTGCTAGGTTTGAGAAAGGGCTAACCATTGAAATCAAGAGAAGTTTACTGGCAACTAAGCCCACGACTGTGGAAGACATATACGAGAGGGCTGGCCAGGCAGAAAGAATCGCTATCATGATTAAAGAGGAAGAGAAAGCCAAGGGTGACAAGAGGAAAGCAGAATCTGGGGCCGAAACCTCAGGGAGTAAGAAGCCAAATATCCAGTATTGGTCGTTTTTCTCCAACAGTGCACCTGGAGGAAATGGCAATCGAGGAGGGAACCGATCTACATCTGGGGAAAGTAGTGCGGCCCCTACATGCTTCAAGTGTGGAAAGGCTGGGCATAAACAAATTAATTGCTGGTCGGGTACTCAGAGTGCTGGAAACAACTATAATAAGGGCAACCAGAGTGGAGGCTTTAGGACTCCGAATGCCAACTACTCGAACAACAACAGATCCGGAGGTAACAGCTATCAGCGGAATTTCAGCAACTACAATAATCAGAACCGCTACCACGGGAATCAGAGTAGTGGTAATTGTAATTTCCAAAAGACCCTGGCAGAGGCTAGCACTCAGAGTGGAGCAGGATCTGTGAACCAGAGTGGGGCTAAGAAAAGTGGAGCTTTGTTCATGATGGGCAAGGAGGCTGCAGATGAGGATGCACATGTTGTTACTGGTACATTCCTAGTACATTCTTTTCCTACTTTCGTTTTATTTGATTCTGGTGCATCGCATTCTTTCATATCTGCGGAGCATGCTAGGGCGGTAGGACTCTATGTATATAATAGTATAGCTGATTCTGTAACAATACCATCTGGAGAGTCCATAGCTTGTACTAGAGTTTACACTAATGTAATGATCCAAGTAGGAGAAGTGAGTTTTGAGTCGAATTTGATAGAGTTTCCGTTGGGTGGCTTTGAGGTGATACTGGGAATGGATTGGTTGAAAAAGTATAAAGCCTACATTGATTGTTACCAAGGGAAGATAACCTTGAGGGGACCGAAGGGAGTGAGAGTATCTTACAAGGGATATTCTGTGAAGCCTAAGCTGAAGCTGATATCTATCAATGCGCTGAAGACTTGCCTAAAAAGGGGTGACGAGATGTTGCTGTGTCATGTGAGGGATTTGACTGCAGAGAAACCCTAAGCGAGTGAGATCGATGTTGTAAGAGATTTTGAAGACGTGTTTCCAAAAGAAATTCCTGGGTTACCGCCAAAGAGGGATTTAGATTTTGGCATTGATCTGAAACCTGGGGCTGAGCCAATTTCTAAAGCACCTTATCGCATGGGACCTAAGGAATTGGAGGAATTGAGGAAGCAGCTGGACGAGCTAGCAAGCAAGCAAGCAAGGGATACGTAAGACCAAGTGTGTCACCATGGGGAGCGCCAGTATTGTTTGTAAAGAAGAAGGATGGAACCATGAGGCTGTGTGTGGACTATAGGGAGCTGAATAATGTGACGATAAAGAATAGGTATCCTCTACCTCGCATTGACGATCTTTTTGATCAGTTGAGTGGGGCTGGTGTGTTTTCCAAGATCGATTTGAGGTCAGGGTATCATCAGCTGAGAATCAAAGATGCAGATATACACAAGACTGCGTTCAGATCAAGGTATGGGCATTATGAATTCGTGGTGATGCCATTTGGTTTGACTAATGCACCTGCTGTTTTCATGGATTTGATGAACATAGTGTTTAGTTCTTATCTGGACCAGTTTGTGGTGGTGTTTATCGATGAGATCTTGGTATATTCGAAGAATAGAGAGGAGCATGCTAAACATTTGAGCTTGGTGTTACAAACTTTGAGGGATCATCAATTATATGCCAAGCTGAGTAAGTGCGAATTTTGGCTCGAGAAGGTTGCCTTTCTGGCTCATGTGGTGTCTAAGGAGGGTGTGTCTGTTGACCCTAGCAAGATTGAGGCCGTTTCGAAATGGGAGCGACCAAGGAATGTGGCTGACATTCGTAGTTTCTTGGGTTTGGCTGGTTATTACAGGGGATTCGTGAAAGACTTTTCAAAGATAGCCAAACCGATGACTTCGTTGATGCGGAAAGAGAACAGATTCGTCTGGGATGTGAAGGAGCGTCTCACCACAGCTCCTATCCTTGCGTTGCTAGAGGGAAGTGAGAATTTTGAAGTGTATACTGATGCTTCTAAGAAGGGACTGGGATGTGTGCTGATGCAGAACGGGAGAGTAATCGCTTATGCTTCTAGGCAGCTGAAGCCTTATGAGGAGAATTATCCGACGCATGACCTGGAGCTGGGAGCAGTAGTTTTTGCACTTAAGCTGTTGATGCGTGTCTATTTTATGATGTTTTACATCGATTTTTACACGCATTTGGTCGCTCATTTACTATGTTTTAGCCTTTATTTCCCAACAATTGTCTACTTTCGTATTTTTATGCTCTTTTGCAGAATTATGCGGAAAAGAGACGGTTTTATACCAAATTTATGCCCTCAGGATTTTTTTTAGCCAAGGAACGATGGAAAGTCAACTCGAAACATTGACCAAGTACTAAGAAGTCAAACTGAAGACAAAACCAAGCAATCCTACAGGAAAATGGGTCGACCGACCTACTATTTGGGTCGGCCGACCAGGCCCCTGTTATGGAATGTCCGAAAAAACACAGAAGCCCGTAAACAAGTCGACCGACCAAATATGTGGGTCGGCCGACCTCTGCGCAGACCCTGAAGCTTTCCGAAGCCCATTAACGTGTTAGAATCTTTAGGAAACTCTTAATTTTCTGCCTATATAAACTAATCTTCTGTTTAGGGTTAATCATTCAGAGATTCATCTATCATTCAGTCCCTAATAGAATTTTGCTCAGTCTTTAATTTAGTTTTATCCTTAGTTGTAATCTTTCAATAATTCTCAAATACTTTTAGTTTTGTCTTCAACCTTTCAAGCATTCATCAATATAATAAAGTTTGTTCCGTTTCTGCCTCAATCATATTTCCGCTAATTCTTCTTTTAAATTATGCCTCATTGTTATTAGTTTAGAATTATTGCATACGGTTTAAGGTAGAATCCCAAGCTTTATTCTTCATTGCATGTTTAGATTGATATCCATTATAATTTCCATGTTTATCCTTATTTCCATTGTTATTTTAGTAATCATGAGTAGCTAAATTTCACATGTTAGGATGTAGGGGATGAATATGCGTAGGTAGTATAGGTTCCGATGACCGACTGTAGCAGGGCCGTGGTCGATCGACCTACTTAATGGGTCGGTCGACCGAGGCTGTGGTCGGCCGACTGGGCTAGCTGGTCGGTCGACCCACTCGCGTTTGTATTCTGTTCGTTTACTTCGTCGACTATAGTATCCTGCAATGAGACCCAAGGGAGATTTGTAGGATGTTAGTAATGACCTACCCAAGATTGAAAGATACGGGGAGGGCATTGGTTTGCGCCTTAAGACGGCTAGGTTACTAAAGACTGAAAGGTATGTGACCTAGGATTTAGGAATCACCCTTATTGTTGACACCCAATAATTATGAGACCTAGAAACTAATAGCATAGGCCGAAATGAGCTATTAGGTACCATAGACCGAAAGGATATGTTACACCCTTTGCGCGACTGCATTACATGTTGACCTTAGGATTTATTGAGGCCTTGATGGCCAAGTTAGATAAGCTGGAGAATGGTGGGAAGTTCGATATAGGGAGTGAAAGCAAAGGAGGTATGTACCAGGTGAATGCCGTTCAAGATGGACCTTTTGTTTGTGAGAGATGTGGTGGAGAGGGACACGTGTCAAAATTTTGCACTTCATCTAATGAGACATGTACCGCTTTCCAGCATTATCGTGGGAACAATTTTTATGACCCAAATAACAATAATGTCCATCCCAACATGAGGTGGACAAGCCAAAATGTTCTCAACCCACAACACCTACAACCTCAACAAAATTCCACATACATCCCTCCACATAAGCAAGGTTTCCAAAAACAACCTTTCAACCCTCAAGCACCTTCAAACCCACCACCCAATACGGATGCTCTCATCCAAAACCTCATTGGGTTGGTTCAGAAGGAATCTCAGGCTAGGAAAGCAGGGATGAAGATGTTAGAGTCTCAGATTGCTCAAATCGCGAGCAAGAATGATACTAGGGCTCCGGGTCAACTTCCGACCAAAACGGACCAGAAGAAAGAGACTCTAAACATCATATCTTTAAGAAGCAGAGCTAAGGTGGGAAGCGAGAAAGAAAAAGCGAAACAGCCGAAGCCAAACAGTAGCGAGGGAGGTCGACCGACCCAGGAGCCAGGTCGACCGACCTCTGAGCAGATTCCAGAAATTCCCGCGGTACAGGAAGAAGGTTGACCGACCGAGAATATGGGTCGACCGACTACCGATGCTGAACAGGGGGATGCTTTCAGACCCGAATTACCGGACAACTTGAGGGATTTCCTTTTCCGGGGTGATAAGACCCCTAGGTTTCTGAGAAGGGCTGAAAATACTGAATCTTCAGCCCCTCCTTTTCCAGAAAGACTCATACCGACCAAGGAACAGGTATCATTTGACAAATTTAAAGACGTAATTCGATCATTAAATGTTCAAGTTCCGTTTCTAGAATTAGTTCAACAAGTTCCTTCGTATCTTAAATTTATGAGACAACTTTTGTCAAGAAAGAGGTCTTTAGATAAGGTTGAGTCAGTTGCCCTCACTGAAGAGTCCTCCAGCTTCCTCTCACATGTCATTGCCCCTCATAAGCTGGAGGATCCTGTAGAAAAGGCCCTATGCGACCTAGGAGCTAGTATCAGTGTCATGCCCCTTAGCGTAGCCTTAAAACTCGGAATGACCAATTTTGCAGTAACAAGCATGACTGTCCAGATGGCAGACCGTACATCTATGGAACCCATAGGGGTGTTGGAAAACATCCTTGTGTGCATTGATAGGTTCTTCTTCCCAGTCGATTTTGTAGTTTTGGATATCCCTGAGGATGCCCATATACCTATAATTCTAGGAAGACCTTTCCTCCACACTGCGGGAGCCATCATAGATGTAGGTACTGGGACCTTGACCTTCAAAGTAGGGAAGCATTCTATTATTTATGGTCTATCCTATAGGAAAAAGGACGCCATGACCCCTATTACTTGTAATGCTATTGCTGCTGAAAAGAAGTATAAGGTCATCATTACTTCTCCTACTTTATTACTTACTCCTATACCTGTTTTACACCTCCGCCCCAAATTGGGAGAAAAATGGAGGATATTTCTATTATGACTAATGCAGGTGCTGGTTTGGGGAAACCCACAATAGAGGAAGTCACGGTGCAAAAAAGAAGGACTGGGATTCCTGAGCTACAAGGAGGACGAGGACCCGGATTTTGTGGATGAGGAGGATAAGAAAAAGAGAACAAAAGCTCAAGAGAAGAGTCCGTCGCATATGCTTTGCGACGGAGAGGAGACGTGTTTCGCCATTCGAGCAAACACCGTGGAGACTACGGCATATCGCCAAAAGCCGTGGTCTGAGATATTCCGCATCTTTAGCGGATAGTTGTTTAAATTTTCAGCTTTTAAAGACAATTTATTTTTTGTTTGTTTAGACTTTTTAATTTTGTTTGCTTTCAGTTTTTTCGAACTTTTTCGTTTTGTTAGCATAGTTAAGACTTTTGGACTTGGTTCTGGGATCTCGCGCACTTGTTGGGCGCATATTTGATGATTTTTCAGGTTCAAAGAAGAACGACTTGGTTGACACAAGTGATTCCGAAGAAAAGAAGACCGCGGTGCAGCAGAGGGGTCGACCGACAAGAAATACGGGTCGGCCGACCTAGTCCCTGCATTCCTAGAATTCCTACAGTCCGCAGGAAGGTCGGTCGACCCAACACATAGGTCGGTCGACCTACCCGTCCGTCACAGCCTGTTCGTTTCTTCCTCGGGAATCGTGCAACCATCTTGGGTACTTGAGTGGCACTGCTGGCCGCCAAAACCCCCCAGCTTACGCTGGTTTGGGGAGGTTTTTCTCATGCGCTTAACAATCCAGTGAGTTCTTTTCAATTTTCCTTGGTTTTATTTTCCTTGCATCTCTCCTTTAATTTTATGAAACCATTGCTTAGGCTAATGCACAATGGGGACATTGTGCGGGTTGGTTTGGGGAATGGTTTCGTGTCACATGCATTGCATTTTGTCACACGTTTATTGCATTTCCGTATTGCACTGTTCTTTTCTTTATTTTCCTTGCATATACAAAAATAAAAAAAAAAATTGAAAAATTTCAAAAAATTCCAAAAAATGCACGTTTATTTTAGCATATAGGTCGAGTCAAAACGAGAGTATTTCAAGGATGATTTTTGCTATCTTACAAGTTTATGCCTTTACCTTGCCTTGTCAACCTGTTTTAGTATGAGAGTCTTTTGCATATCTACGAGTTTTTGTCAATTTGTATATCTTGAGACTTGACTTATACCTTGGCAACCTACTATACATTCTGAGTTTTTAGAGCTTATTTCCTGGTTTCATTCTTAAACCAGTTATCTAGGATGTGAGTAGTACTCCCCTTGGAACATGTTACATCAATATGCATAAACATGAACTTGAATTGCTATATACTTGTTTTACTATCTCGTTTTGTGAGTCTTGGTACGTGCATTTGGGATCCCTTTTCTCGTATTTACCCATAAGCTTCACATAGCCAAAATTGCCTTTTTATCCCCCAAAACTACATCCTATACTTAGCCTACCCTTCCAAGCTAGTATCTGTGGTCTTTGGTTTATTTTGAGGCATCTTGGTTTGTATGCTATCTTGAGCAAAAAGAGAAAAGAAAGAAAGAAAGCAAGAAAAGAGAAAAAGAACAGAAAATTCAGAAAAAGAAAGAAAGAAAAGAAAAAAAACGAAAAAAAGAAAGTCAAAGCGTACAGGAAAGAGGTCGACCGACCACCTTCATAGGTCGACCGACCACCTGACAGCATCAGAGTTTCAAAAAAATATATACGTTCTGAAATCCCTTTCTTTTATTTGTTATCACTCCCGTACTTCATTCAAAATATTTGGGAGTCCTTTCTTATATATAATGTGAGAGTTGTGCCACAAAAGAGCACCTTCTTAATATCAAAAAGTTGTGAAATATGTTATTGGGAACCGGTTTTACTAGCTTGGCTACTAACCCCACAAATCCAAAAACACCTTAACCACTTTTTACCTTTCACCTCACATTTCCTTCATTGCCTCAATTGCATGTATCCGAGTCACTTGATGAGTGTGTTTATACATAGTTGTGGAATTCTTGTTCATATTAGATTGCAGGCATGTTTTCATGGGTCGCTGTTAGGTGAGTGTCATTACAATATACTTCTTTCTATCTTCTACATATACTCACCCTTTGCTTCATGAGTGTCTCGAGCGTATCGCGAGAGTCCATGGTATAAAGTCTCTATAGTCTCTAGTTTTGCAAAGTTTGACGACACCATAACTCGTTTGCATGATTTAAATACCTTCTCATCTTGTACTTGGCATTGGTTTAGGTTTACATGTAAATTTCTCTCTGAGATTGAAATCGTTCCATTAGTTAAGATCGAGTCAAATTCTTGCTTGAGGGCAAGCAAGGTTTGGTTTGGGGAATTTGATGCGTGACTATTTTATGATGTTTTACATCGATTTTTACACGCATTTGGTCGTTCATTTACTATGTTATAGCCTTTATTTCCCAACAATTGTCTACTTTCGTATTTTTATGCTCTTTTGCAGATTTATGCGGAAAAGAGACGGTTTTTATACCAAATTTATGCCCTCAGGATTTTTTTTAGCCAAGGAACGATGAAAAGTCAACTCGAAACATTGACCTAGTACTAAGAAGTCAAACTGAAGACAAAACCAAGCAATCCTACAGGAAAATGGGTCGACCGACCTACTATTTGGGTCGGCCGACCAGGCCCCTGTTATGGAATGTCCGAAAAAACATAGAAGCCCGTAAACAAGTCGACCGACCTACTATGTGGGTCGGCCGACCTCTGCGCAGACCCTGAAGCTTTCCGAAGCCCATTAACGTGTTAGAATCTTTAGGAAACTCTTAATTTTCCGCCTATATAAACTAATCTCCTGTTTAGGGTTAATCATTCAGAGATTCATCTATAATTCAGTCCCTAATAGAGTTTTGCTCAGTCTTTAATTTAGTTTTATCCTTAGTTGTAATCTTTCAATAATTCTCAAATACTTTTAGTTTTGTCTTCAACCTTTCAAGCATTCATCAATAAAGTTTGTTCCTTTTCTGCCTCAATCATATTTCCGGTAATTCTTCTTTTAAATTATGCCTCATTGTTATTAGTTTAGAATTATTGCATACGGTTTAAGGTAGAATCCCAAGCTTTATTCTCGATTGCATGTTTAGATTGATATCCATTATAATTTCCATGTTTATCCTTATTTCCATTGTTATTTTAGTAATCATGAGTAGCTAAATTTCACATGTTAGGATGTAGGGGATGAATATGCGTAGGTAGTATAGGTTCCGATGACCGACTGTAGCAGGGCCGTGGTCGATCGACCTACTTAATGGGTCGGTCGACCGAGGCTGTGGTCGGCCGACTGGGATAGCTGGTCGGTCGACCCACTCGCGTTTGTATTCTGTTCGTTTTACTTCGTCGACTATAGTATCCTGCAATGAGACCCAAAGGAGACTTGTAGGATGTTAGTAATGACCTATCCAAGATTGAAAGATAGGGGGAGGGCATTGGTTTGCGCCTTAAGACGGCTAGGTTACTCAAGACTGAAAGGTATGTGACCTAGGATTTAGGAATCACCCTTATTGTTGACACCCAATAATTGTGAGACCTAGGAACTAATAGCATAGGCCGAAAGGAGCTATTAGGTACCATAGACCGAAAGGATATGTTACTCCCCTTGCGCGACTGCATTACATGTTGACCTTAGGATTTATATTACCTTAGCTATTTATTACCCAATCATCCTAGCATCTCTATTATTATAAGTTTTATTGTCATCTTTTTATTCTTGTTTTATTTTTATCTCTGTTTCTAGACTTAGTAACAACCAATCAAAACCCCCAAAACTGTTACCCTAAAACATCAACATCAAACAATAAACATTCACCACCTCTCTGTGGTTCGACCCTGACTTTCGCTATCTATTGTTAAAGTTAGGAATTATAAATTTTATCTTTGGTACCCTCAACGACGGGCATCAAATTTTGGCGCCGTTGCCGGGGAGGTGACGCCAGTGTTTATTGTTTTTTTGTTTTTGTTTCCTTTGTTTAAGGAACTTTTGTTCCTTAAACCTTCTCACTTTTTTCTTGTAGTTTCCATCTTATGCGCAGGTCAGTTCAAGGAGAACTCCTACCACTTGACCACGAGCTTGAGAGGACTTTAAGAGAAAAGAGGAAGCAACTTTTAGAGAGTAGGGAAGGAGGATCTCCATCTTCCCTATTCCAAGAAGATATCTTTGAAAAACCACCTTCACCAAAAACACCGACTTCACAACCAAAATCACCTCAAAATCCATCCACACCAACAACACCATCTTATACCTACTTCCAAGTTTTTCGAAAAGAAGAAGAGATCATGGCCGAGGAAGCTACTATCGCCAGTCACTCCATGCCTCAAGTGAAGGACCTATACAAAGGGTTCACTTTGCCTGCAGGTACTGGGAAGCCATTCGAGGCCAAGCCTGCCTATATCACTATGGTTGAGAAAAACCAATTTGGAGGCTCGGCCAATGAGGATGATGCAAAGCATATCGAAATCTTCACAGATTACATATGCTCTATTGCACCCCCAGAAGGAGTGACACAGGACCAGATTAAACAAACCATGTTCATCTTCTCTCTCAGGGATTCTGAAAGGGAATGGTACAGAGATCTTGACCGCACTGCTGCGGGAGTCACAGATTGGAACACCTTGGCCTTGGCATTCTACAGGAAATACTACTTTGTAGCCAAGACCAATGCTCTAAGGGCGCAGATAACAAGCTTCAAGCAAGGGCCTAATGAAGATTTTAGTGAGGCTTGGGACAGGTTCAAGAGACTTGTTCGATCCATACCACACCATGGATTTGAACAATGGTTTCTTTGTAACCAGTTCTACAATGGCCTCTATGATGACAACATGGCCTACCTAGATGCTGCAGCCAACGGAAGATTCCAAGAGAATTCTGGAGAGACTAAGGGTCTCAAGATAATAGAAGATGTTGCTATCCACCGTGCTGAACATGGGACTTCCCGTGGTAACCAAACAAAAGCTGAGTCTAACATAGCCGCTATTGAGGCCTTGATGGCCAAGTTAGATAATCTGGAGAATGGTGGGAAGTTCGATATAGGGAGTGGAAGCAAATGAGGTATGTACCAGGTGAATGCCGTTCAAGACGGACCTTTTGTTTGTGAGAGATGAGGTGGAGAGGAACACGTGTCAAAATTTTGCACTTCATCTAATGAGACATGTGCCGCTTTCCAACATTATCGTGGGAACAATTTTTATGACCCAAATAACAATAATATCCATCCCAACATGAGGTGGACAAGCCAGAATGTTCTCAACCCACAACACCTACAACCTCAACAAAATTCCACATACATCCCTCCACATAAGCAAGGTTTCCAAAAACCACCCTTCAACCCTCAACCACCTTCAAACCCACCACCCAATACAAATGCTCTCATCCAAAACCTCATTGGGTTGGTTCAGAAGGAATCTCAGGCTACGGAAGCAGGGATGGAGATGTTAGAGTCTCAGATTGCTCAAATCGCGAGCAAGAATGATACTAGGGCTCCGGGTCAACTTCCGACCAAAACGGACCAGAAGAAAGAGACTCTAAACATCATATCTTTAAGAAGCGGAGCTAAGGTGGGAAGCGAGAAAGAAAAAGCGAAACAACCGAAGCCAAACAGCAGCGAGGGAGGTCGACCGACCCAGGAGCCAGGTCGACCGACCTCTGAGCAGATTCCAGAAATTCCCGCGGTACAGGAAGAAGGTCGACCGACCGACAATATGGGTCGACCGACTACCGATGCTGAACAGGGGGATGCTTTCAGACCCGAATTACCGGACAACTTGAGGGATTTCCTTTTCCGGGGTGATAAGACCCCTAGGTTTCTGAGAAGGGCTGAAAATACTGAATCTTCAGCCCCTCCTTTTCCAGAAAGACTCATACCGACCAAGGAACAGGTATCATTTGACAAATTTAATGACGTAATTCGATCATTAAATGTTCAAGTTCCGTTTCTAGAATTAGTTCAACAAGTTCCTTCGTATCTTAAATTTATGAGACAACTTTTGTCAAGAAAGAGGTCTTTAGATAAGGTTGAGTCAGTTGCCCTCACTGAAGAGTCCTCCAGCTTCCTCTCACATGTCATTGCCCCTCATAAGCTGGAGGATCCTAGAAGTTTTTCTGTACCTTGCAATATAGGAACTTTCCCTGTAGAAAAGGCCCTATGCGACCTAGGAGCTAGTATCAGTGTCATGCCCCTTAGCGTAGCCTTAAAACTCGGAATGACCAATTTTGCAGTAACAAGCATGACTGTCCAGATGGCAGACCGTACATCTATGGAACCCATAGGGGTGTTGGAAAACATCCTTGTGTGCATTGATAGGTTCTTCTTCCCAGTCGATTTTGTAGTTTTGGATATCCCTGAGGATGCCCATATACCTATAATTCTAGGAAGACCTTTCATCCACACTGCGGGAGCCATCATAGATGTAGGTACTGGGACCTTGACCTTCAAAGTAGGGAAGCATTCTATTATTTATGGTCTATCCTATAGGAAAAAGGACGCCATGACCCCTATTACTTGTAATGCTATTGCTTCTGAAAAGAAGTATAAGGTCATCACTACTTCTCCTACTTTATTACCTACTCCTATACCTGTTTTTACACCTCCGCCCCAGATTGGGAGCAAAATGGAGGATATTTCTATTATGACTAATGCAGGAGCTGGTTTGGGGAAACCCACAATAAAGGAAGTCACGGTGCAAAAAGGAGGACTGGGATTCCTGAGCTACAAGGAGGACAAGGACCCGGATTTTGTGGATGAGGAGGATAAGAAAAAGAGAACAAAAGCTCAAGAGAAGAGTCCGTCGCATATGCTTCGCGACGGAGAGGAGACGTGTTTCGCGATTCGAGCAAACACCGTGGAGACTACGACATATCACCAAAAGCCGTGGTCTGAGATATTCCGCATCTTAGCGGATAGTTGTTTAAATTTTCAGCTTTTAAAGACAATTTACTTTTTTTTTGTTTAGACTTTTTAATTTTGTTTGCTTTCAGTTGTTTCGAACTTTTTCGTTTTGTTAGCATAGTTAAGACTTTTGGACTTGGTTCTGGGATCTCGCGCACTTGTTGGGCGCATATTTGATGATTTTTCAGGTTCAAAGAAGAGCGACTTGGTTGACACAAGTGATTCCGAAGAAAAGAAGACCGCGGTGCAGCAGAGGGGTCGACCGACAAGAAATACGGGTCGGCCGACCTAGTCCCTGCATTCCTAGAATTCATGCCGTCCGCAGGAAGGTCGGTCGACCCAACACATAGGTCGGTCGACCTACCCGTGCGTCACAGCCTGTTCGTTTCTTCCTCGGGAATCGTGCAACCATCTTGGGTACTTGAGTGGCACTGCTGGCCGCCAAAACCCCCCAGCTTACGCTGGTTTGGGGAGGTTTTTCTCATGCGCTTAACAATCCAGTGAGTTCTTTTCAATTTTCCTTGGTTTTATTTTCCTTGCATCTCTCCTTTAATTTTATGAAACCATTGCTTAGGCTAATGCACAATGGGGACATTGTGCGGGTTGGTTTGGGGAATGGTTTCGTGTCACATGCATTGCATTTTGTCAGACGTTTATTGCATTTCCGTATTTTACTGTTCTTTTCTTTATTTTCCTTGCATATACAAAAATAAAAAAAAAAAATTGAAAAATTTCAAAAAATTCCAAAAAATGCACGTTTATTTTAGCATATAGGTCGAGTCAAAACGAGAGTATTTCAAGGATGATTTTTGCTATCTTACAAGTTTATGCCTTTACCTTGCCTTGTCAACCTGTTTTAGTATGAGAGTCTTTTGCATATCTACGAGTTTTTGTCAATTTGTATATCTTGAGACTTGACTTATACCTTGACAACCTACTATACATTCTGAGTTTTTAGAGCTTATTTCCTGGTTTCATTCTTAAACCAGTTATCTAGGATGTGAGTAGTACTCCCCTTGGAACATGTTACATCAATATGCATAAACATGAACTTGAATTGCTATATACTTGTTTTACTATCTCGTTTTGTGAGTCTTGGTACGTGCATTTGGGATCCCTTTTCTCGTATTTACCCATAAGCTTCACATAGCCAAAATTGCCTTTTTATCCCCCAAAACTACATCCTATACTTAGCCTACCCTTCCAAGCTAGTATCTGTGGTCTTTGGTTTATTTTGAGGCATCTTGGTTTGTATGCTATCTTGAGCAAAAAGAGAAAAGAAAGAAAGAAAGCAAGAAAAGAGAAAAAACAGAAAATTCGAAAAAAGAAAGAAAGAAAAGAAAAAAAACAAAAAAAGGAAAGTCAAAGCGTACAGGAAAGAGGTCGACCGACCACCTTCATAGGTCGACCGACCACCTGACAGCATCAGAGTTTCAAAAAAATATATACGTTCTGAAATCCCTTTCTTTTATTTGTTATCACTCCCGTACTTCATTCAAAATATTTGGGAGTCCTTTCTTATATATAATGTGAGAGTTGTGCCACAAAAAGAGCACCTTCTTAATATCAAAAAGTTGTGAAATATGTTATTGGGAACTGGTTTTACTAGCTTGGCTACTAACCCCACAAATCCAAAAACACCTTAACCACTTTTTACCTTTCACCTCACATATCCTTCATTGCCTCAATTGCATGTATCCGAGTCACTTGATGAGTGTGTTTATACATAGTTGTGGAATTCTTGTTCATATTAGATTGCAGGCAGGTTTTCATGGGTCGCAGTTAGGTGAGTGTCATTACAATATACTTCTTTCTATCTTCTACATATACTCACCCTTTGCTTCATGAGTGTCTCGAGCGTATCGCGAGAGTCCATGGTATAAAGTCTCTATAGTCTCTAGTTTTGCAAAGTTTGACAACACCATAACTCGTTTGCATGATTTAAATACCTTCTCATCTTGTACTTGGCATTGGTTTAGGTTTACATGTAAATTTCTCTCTGAGATTGAAATCGTTCCATTAGTTAAGATCGAGTCTAATTCTTGCTTGAGGGCAAGCAATGTTTGGTTTGGGGAATTTGATGCGTGTCTATTTTATGATGTTTTACATCGATTTTTACACGCATTTGGTCGCTCATTTACTATGTTATAGCCTTTATTTCCCAACAATTGTCTACTTTCGTATTTTTATGCTCTTTTGCAGATTTATGCGGAAAAGAGACGGTTTTATACCAAATTTATGCCCTCAGGATTTTTTTTAGCCAAGGAACGATGAAAAGTCAACTCGAAACATTGACCTAGTACTAAGAAGTCAAACTGAAGACAAAACCAAGCAATCCTACAGGAAAATGGGTCGACCGACCTACTATTTGGGTCGGCCGACCAGGCCCCTGTTATGGAATGTCCGAAAAAACACAGAAGCCCGTAAACAAGTCGACCGACCTACTATGTGGGTCGGCCGACCTCTGCGCAGACCCTGAAGCTTTCCGAAGCCCATTAACGTGTTAGAATCTTTAGGAAACTCTTAATTTTCCGCCTATATAAACTAATCTCCTGTTTAGGGTTAATCGTTCAGAGATTCATCTATCATTCAGTCCCTAATAGAGTTTTGCTCAGTCTTTAATTTAGTTTTATCCTTAGTTGTAATCTTTCAATAATTCTCAAATACTTTTAGTTTTGTCTTCAACCTTTCAAGCATTCATCAATAAAGTTTGTTCCTTTTCTGCCTCAATCATATTTCCGGTAATTCTTCTTTTAAATTATGCCTCATTGTTATTAGTTTAGAATTATTGCATACGGTTTAAGGTAGAATCCCAAGCTTTATTCTCGATTGCATGTTTAGATTGATATCCATTATAATTTCCATGTTTATCCTTATTTCCATTGTTATTTTAGTAATCATGAGTAGCTAAATTTCACATGTTAGGATGTAGGGGATGAATATGCGTAGGTAGTATAGATTCCGATGACCGACTGTAGCAGGGCCGTGGTCGATCGACCTACTTAATGGGTCGGTCGACCGAGGCTGAGGCCAAAATGGCCTTTTTGTCCCCCAAAACTACATCCTATACTTAGCCTACCCTTCCAAGCTAGTATCTGTGGTCTTTGGTTTATTTTGAGGCATCTTGGTTTGTATGCTATCTTGAGCAAAAAGAGAAAAGAAAGAAAGAAAGCAAGAAAAGAGAAAAAGAACAGAAAATTCAGAAAAAGAAAGAAAGAAAAGAAAAAAAACGAAAAAAAGAAAGTCAAAGCGTACAGGAAAGAGGTCGACCGACCACTTGACAGCATCAGAGTTTCAAAAAAATATATACGTTCTGAAATCCCTTTCTTTTATTTGTTATCACTCCCGTACTTCATTCAAAATATTTGGGAGTCCTTTCTTATATATAATGTGAGAGTTGTGCCACAAAAAGAGCACCTTCTTAATATCAAAAAGTTGTGAAATATGTTATTGGGAACCGGTTTTACTAGCTTGGCTACTAACCCCAAAAATCCAAAAACATCTTAACCACTTTTTACCTTTCACCTCACATATCCTTCATTGCCTCAATTGCATGTATCCGAGTCACTTGATGAGTGTGTTTATACATAGTTGTGGAATTCTTGTTCATATTAGATTGCAGGCATGTTTTCATGGGTCGCAGTTAGGTGAGTGTCATTACAATATACTTCTTTCTATCTTCTACATATACTCACCCTTTGCTTCATGAGTGTCTCGAGCGTATCGCGAGAGTCCATGGTATAAAGTCTCTATAGTCTCTAGTTTTGCAAAGTTTGACGACACCATAACTCGTTTGCATGATTTAAATACCTTCTCATCTTGTACTTGGCATTGGTTTAGGTTTACATGTAAATTTCTCTCTGAGATTGAAATCGTTCCATTAGTTAAGATCGAGTCTAATTCTTGCTTGAGGGCAAGCAAGGTTTGGTTTGGGGAATTTGATGCGTGTCTATTTTATGATGTTTTACATCGATTTTTACACGCATTTGGTCGCTCATTTACTATGTTATAGCCTTTATTTCCCAACAATTGTCTACTTTCGTATTTTTATGCTCTTTTGCAGATTTATGCGGAAAAGAGACGGTTTTATACCAAATTTATGCCCTCAGGATTTTTTTTAGCCAAGGAACGATGAAAAGTCAACTCGAAACATTGACCTAGTACTAAGAAGTCAAACTGAAGACAAAACCAAGCAATCCTACAGGAAAATGGGTCGACCGACCTACTATTTGGGTCGGCCGACCAGGCCCCTGTTATGGAATGTCCGAAAAAACACAGAAGCCCGTAAACAAGTCGACCGACCTACTATGTGGGTCGGCCGACCTCTGCGCAGACCCTGAAGCTTTCCGAAGCCCATTAACGTGTTAGAATCTTTAGGAAACTCTTAATTTTCCGCCTATATAAACTAATCTCCTGTTTAGGGTTAATCATTCAGAGATTCATCTATCATTCAGTCCCTAATAGAGTTTTGCTCAGTCTTTAATTTAGTTTTATCCTTAGTTGTAATCTTTCAATAATTCTCAAATACTTTTAGTTTTGTCTTCAACCTTTCAAGCATTCATCAATAAAGTTTGTTCCTTTTCTGCCTCAATCATATTTCCGGTAATTCTTCTTTTAAATTATGCCTCATTGTTATTAGTTTAGAATTATTGCATACGGTTTAAGGTAGAATCCCAAGCTTTATTCTCGATTGCATGTTTAGATTGATATCCATTATAATTTCCATGTTTATCCTTATTTCCATTGTTATTTTAGTAATCATGAGTAGCTAAATTTCACATGTTAGGATGTAGGGGATGAATATGCGTAGGTAGTATAGATTCCGATGACCGACTGTAGCAGGGCCGTGGTCGATCGACCTACTTAATGGGTCGGTCGACCGAGGCTGAGGCCAAAATGGCCTTTTTATCCCCCAAAACTACATCCTATACTTAGCCTACCCTTCCAAGCTAGTATCTGTGGTCTTTGGTTTATTTTGAGGCATCTTGGTTTGTATGCTATCTTGAGCAAAAAGAGAAAAGAAAGAAAGAAAGCAAGAAAAGAGAAAAAGAACAGAAAATTCAGAAAAAGAAAGAAAGAAAAGAAAAAAAACGAAAAAAAGAAAGTCAAAGCGTACAGGAAAGAGGTCGACCGACCACCTTCATAGGTCGACCGACCACTTGACAGCATCAGAGTTTCAAAAAAATATATACGTTCTGAAATCCCTTTCTTTTATTTGTTATCACTCCCGTACTTCATTCAAAATATTTGGGAGTCCTTTCTTAAATATAATGTGAGAGTTGTGCCACAAAAAGAGCACCTTCTTAATATCAAAAAGTTGTGAAATATGTTATTGGGAACCGGTTTTACTAGCTTGGCTACTAACCCCAAAAATCCAAAAACATCTTAACCACTTTTTACCTTTCACCTCACATATCCTTCATTGCCTCAATTGCATGTATCCGAGTCACTTGATGAGTGTGTTTATACATAGTTGTGGAATTCTTGTTCATATTAGATTGCAGGCATGTTTTCATGGGTCGCAGTTAGGTGAGTGTCATTACAATATACTTCTTTCTATCTTCTACATATACTCACCCTTTGCTTCATGAGTGTCTCGAGCGTATCGCGAGAGTCCATGGTATAAAGTCTCTATAGTCTCTAGTTTTGCAAAGTTTGACGACACCATAACTCGTTTGCATGATTTAAATACCTTCTCATCTTGTACTTGGCATTGGTTTAGGTTTACATGTAAATTTCTCTCTGTGATTGAAATCGTTCCATTAGTTAAGATCGAGTCTAATTCTTGCTTGAGGGCAAGCAAGGTTTGGTTTGGGGAATTTGATGCGTGTCTATTTTATGATGTTTTACATCGATTTTTACACGCATTTGGTCGCTCATTTACTATGTTATAGCCTTTATTTCCCAACAATTGTCTACTTTCGTATTTTTATGCTCTTTTGCAGATTTATGCGGAAAAGAGACGGTTTTATACCAAATTTATGCCCTCAGGATTTTTTTTAGCCAAGGAACGATGAAAAGTCAACTCGAAACATTGACCTAGTACTAAGAAGTCAAACTGAAGACAAAACCAAGCAATCCTACAGGAAAATGGGTCGACCGACCTACTATTTGGGTCGGCCGACCAGGCCCCTGTTATGGAATGTCCGAAAAAACACAGAAGCCCGTAAACAAGTCGACCGACCTACTACGTGGGTCGGCCGACCTCTGCGCAGACCCTGAAGCTTTCCGAAGCCCATTAACGTGTTAGAATCTTTAGGAAACTCTTAATTTTCCGCCTATATAAACTAATCTCCTGTTTAGGGTTAATCATTCAGAGATTCATCTATCATTCAGTCCCTAATAGAGTTTTGCTCAGTCTTTAATTTAGTTTTATCCTTAGTTGTAATCTTTCAATAATTCTCAAATACTTTTAGTTTTGTCTTCAACCTTTCAAGCATTCATCAATAAAGTTTGTTCCTTTTCTGCCTCAATCATATTTCCGGTAATTCTTCTTTTAAATTATGCCTCATTGTTATTAGTTTAGAATTATTGCATACGGTTTAAGGTAGAATCCCAAGCTTTATTCTCGATTGCATGTTTAGATTGATATCCATTATAATTTCCATGTTTATCCTTATTTCCATTGTTATTTTAGTAATCATGAGTAGCTAAATTTCACATGTTAGGATGTAGGGGATGAATATGCGTAGGTAGTATAGATTCCGATGACCGACTGTAGCAGGGCCGTGGTCGATCGACCTACTTAATGGGTCGGTCGACCGAGGCTGAGGCCAAAATGGCCTTTTTATCCCCCAAAACTACATCCTATACTTAGCCTACCCTTCCAAGCTAGTATCTGTGGTCTTTGGTTTATTTTGAGGCATCTTGGTTTGTATGCTATCTTGAGCAAAAAGAGAAAAGAAAGAAAGAAAGCAAGAAAAGAGAAAAAGAACAGAAAATTCAGAAAAAGAAAGAAAGAAAAGAAAAAAAACGAAAAAAAGAAAGTCAAAGCGTACAGGAAAGAGGTCGACCGACCACCTTCATAGGTCGACCGACCACTTGACAGCATCAGAGTTTCAAAAAAATATATACGTTCTGAAATCCCTTTCTTTTATTTGTTATCACTCCCGTACTTCATTCAAAATATTTGGGAGTCCTTTCTTATATATAATGTGAGAGTTGTGCCACAAAAAGAGCACCTTCTTAATATCAAAAAGTTGTGAAATATGTTATTGGGAACCGGTTTTACTAGCTTGGCTACTAACCCCAAAAATCCAAAAACATCTTAACCACTTTTTACCTTTCACCTCACATATCCTTCATTGCCTCAATTGCATGTATCCGAGTCACTTGATGAGTGTGTTTATACATAGTTGTGGAATTCTTGTTCATATTAGATTGCAGGCATGTTTTCATGGGTCGCAGTTAGGTGAGTGTCATTACAATATACTTCTTTCTATCTTCTACATATACTCACCCTTTGCTTCATGAGTGTCTCGAGCGTATCGCGAGAGTCCATGGTATAAAGTCTCTATAGTCTCTAGTTTTGCAAAGTTTGACGACACCATAACTCGTTTGCATGATTTAAATACCTTCTCATCTTGTACTTGGCATTGGTTTAGGTTTACATGTAAATTTCTCTCTGAGATTGAAATCGTTCCATTAGTTAAGATCGAGTCTAATTCTTGCTTGAGGGCAAGCAAGGTTTGGTTTGGGGAATTTGATGCGTGTCTATTTTATGATGTTTTACATCGATTTTTACACGCATTTGGTCGCTCATTTACTATGTTATAGCCTTTATTTCCCAACAATTGTCTACTTTCGTATTTTTATGCTCTTTTGCAGATTTATGCGGAAAAGAGACGGTTTTATACCAAATTTATGCCCTCAGGATTTTTTTTAGCCAAGGAACGATGAAAAGTCAACTCGAAACATTGACCTAGTACTAAGAAGTCAAACTGAAGACAAAACCAAGCAATCCTACAGGAAAATGGGTCGACCGACCTACTATTTGGGTCGGCCGACCAGGCCCCTGTTATGGAATGTCCGAAAAAACACAGAAGCCCGTAAACAAGTCGACCGACCTACTATGTGGGTCGGCCGACCTCTGCGCAGACCCTGAAGCTTTCCGAAGCCCATTAACGTGTTAGAATCTTTAGGAAACTCTTAATTTTCCGCCTATATAAACTAATCTCCTGTTTAGGGTTAATCATTCAGAGATTCATCTATCATTCAGTCCCTAATAGAGTTTTGCTCAGTCTTTAATTTAGTTTTATCCTTAGTTGTAATCTTTCAATAATTCTCAAATACTTTTAGTTTTGTCTTCAACCTTTCAAGCATTCATCAATAAAGTTTGTTCCTTTTCTGCCTCAATCATATTTCCGGTAATTCTTCTTTTAAATTATGCCTCATTGTTATTAGTTTAGAATTATTGCATACGGTTTAAGGTAGAATCCCAAGCTTTATTCTCGATTGCATGTTTAGATTGATATCCATTATAATTTCCATGTTTATCCTTATTTCCATTGTTATTTTAGTAATCATGAGTAGCTAAATTTCACATGTTAGGATGTAGGGGATGAATATGCGTAGGTAGTATAGATTCCGATGACCGACTGTAGCAGGGCCGTGGTCGATCGACCTACTTAATGGGTCGGTCGACCGAGGCTGAGGCCAAAATGGCCTTTTTATCCCCCAAAACTACATCCTATACTTAGCCTACCCTTCCAAGCTAGTATCTGTGGTCTTTGGTTTATTTTGAGGCATCTTGGTTTGTATGCTATCTTGAGCAAAAAGAGAAAAGAAAGAAAGAAAGCAAGAAAAGAGAAAAAGAACAGAAAATTCAGAAAAAGAAAGAAAGAAAAGAAAAAAAACGAAAAAAAGAAAGTCAAAGCGTACAGGAAAGAGGTCGACCGACCACCTTCATAGGTCGACCGACCACCTGACAGCATCAGAGTTTCAAAAAAATATATACGTTCTGAAATCCCTTTCTTTTATTTGTTATCACTCCCGTACTTCATTCAAAATATTTGGGAGTCCTTTCTTATATATAATGTGAGAGTTGTGCCACAAAAAGAGCACCTTCTTAATATCAAAAAGTTGTGAAATATGTTATTGGGAACCGGTTTTACTAGCTTGGCTACTAACCCCACAAATCGAAAAACACCTTAACCACTTTTTACCTTTCACCTCACATTTCCTTCATTGCCTCAATTGCATGTATCCGAGTCACTTGATGAGTGTGTTTATACATAGTTGTGGAATTCTTGTTCATATTAGATTGCAGGCATGTTTTCATGGGTCGCAGTTAGGTGAGTGTCATTACAATATACTTCTTTCTATCTTCTACATATACTCACCCTTTGCTTCATGAGTGTCTTGAGCGTATCGCGAGAGTCCATGGTATAAAGTCTCTATAGTCTCTAGTTTTGCAAAGTTTGACGACACCATAACTCGTTTGCATGATTTAAATACCTTCTCATCTTGTACTTGGCATTGGTTTAGGTTTACATGTAAATTTCTCTTTGAGATTGAAATCGTTCCATTAGTTAAGATCGAGTCAAATTCTTGCTTGAGGGCAAGCAAGGTTTGGTTTGGGGAATTTGATGCGTGTCTATTTTATGATGTTTTACATCGATTTTTACACGCATTTGGTCGCTCATCTACTATGTTATAGCCTTTATTTCCCAACAATTGTCTACTTTCGTATTTTTATGCTCTTTCGTATTTTTATGCTCTTTTGCAGATTTATGCGGAAAAGGTAGAATCCCAAGCTTTATTCTTGATTGCATGTTTAGATTGATATCCATTATAATTTCCATGTTTATCCTTATTTCCATTGTTATTTTAGTAATCATGAGTAGCTAAATTTCACATGTTAGGATGTCGGGGATGAATATGCGTAGGTAGTATAGGTTCCGATGATCGACTGTAGCAGGGCCGTGGTCGATCGACCTACTTAATGGGTCGGGCGATCGAGGCTGTGGTCGGCCGATTGGGATAGCTGGTCGGTCGACCCACTCGCGTTTGTATTCTGTTTGTTTTACTTCGTCGACTATAGTATCCTGCAATGAGACCCAAGGGAGACTTATAGGATGTTAGTAATGACCTACCCAAGATTGAAAGATACGGGGAGGGCATTGGTTTGCGCCTTAAGACGGCTAGGTTACTCAAGACTGAAAGGTATGTGACCTAGGATTTAGGAATCACCCTTATTGTTGACACCCAATAATTGTGAGACCTAGGGACTAATAGCATAGGCTGAAAGGAGCTATTAGGTACCATAGACCGAAAGGATATGTTACACCCCTTGCGCGACTGCATTACATGTTGACCTTAGGATTTATATTACCTTAGCTATTTATTACCCAATCATCCTAGCATCTCTTTTATTATAAGTTTTATTGTCATCTTTTTATTCTTGTTTTATTTTTATCTCTGTTTCTAGACTTAGTAACAACCAATCAAAACCCCCAAAACTGTTACCCTAAAACATTAACATCAAACAATAAACATTCCCCACCTCTCTATGGTTCGACCCTGACTTTCGCTATCTATTGTTAAAGTTAGGAATTATAATTTTTATCTTTGGTACTCTCAACGACGGGCATCAACTGTGGCGACATTATCTTTATGGAGCTACATTCAAAGTGTATTCTGATCATAAGAGCCTGAAGTACATCTATACTCAGAGGGAACTAAACATGCGCCAGAGGAGATGGATCGAGCTTATTGTAGATTACGATATGGAGATTCCGTACAAGGAAGGAAAGGCTAATGTTGTGGCTGATGCATTGAGCAGGAAGTCTGTTCACGCTCTATGCACAACTATGTCCAGGCTGAGTATGTATCGTGAGTTGGGACAGATGGGAATCACGGTGATAAGGAAGGGTGAGGCTATGGGGGATTTGACGATCGAGCCTGAGTTATATTCCGAGATCCGAGAGCGTCAGAAGGGTGACCCAAGAATTCAGAAGTGGCGTGAGGCAGTGAACAAAGCTAGTGATAATTCAGATGTGTAAATCTATCCACCCTATCCCCCATATGAATCCATTTAAATTCATCCCTCTCTTGAGCTCTACATAAATTCCTTAACAAAGTCTCCATACATAGCACAAAAAGATACGGGGATAAGGGATAACTTTGCCTGAGCCCACATTTTGGCCGAAACTGTGGAAGCGGCATTCCACTCAACATAACCTCATAGGAGACAGAGTTAACGCAATTCATGATCAAATTGACCATATTATCCGGGAAGCACATCCTTTTTAAAACTGCTTCTACAAAACCCCATCTCATTCGATCGTAGGCTTTACTAATATCTATCTTAAAAGCCAATCTTCCTCGCCTTCCTTTCTTATTTGTATTTACCCGATATATAGCTTCATTAGCTAGCAAAATATTATCGCTAATGTTCCTTCCTGGGATAAAGGCATTCTGAAAATTTCCCACTAAATATCCCATAATCCTAGCCAACCTATTAGTAATTAACACATTTGGAAATGATCCTCATGAACACGATACAAAGACCAATGGGTCTGTAATCTTTCACCTCCCCAAGATTATCTCTCTTTGGGATCATGGCAATAAAAGTTCTATTACACTCCCTTAGCACTCTTCCCGAATTTAGAATAGCTAGTGCCGCCTTCGTGAAATCCTTCTTTATGAAATACCAACACTTCTGAAAAAACACCGTAGGTATTCCATCCGGTCCCGGAGATTTCATCACTCCCATTTAAAAAATAGCTTTCTGAACCTCCTTAGCTGTGAAAGGCTTTTTTAAAAAATCCCTATCGTCCTCCTTGATACCTCCTTCCACAACAGATAGAAAAGTTTCTGAGTTAGGACCCTCCTTTCATTATGCTCAGTTTCGCTAGTACCGAAAATCTCTTTAGAATAATTCTGAAATTCCTCCCCAATATCTTGATTTTCATAAATCCATTCACCATTTCCTTTCCTTATTCCAATAACAAAATTACGCCCTGCTCTCCCTTTAGCTGAAGAGTCTATTTATCTAGATATACTCAAGAAGGGGGGGGGGGGGGTGAATTGAGTATGTCAACTTTTTCGATTCTTCTTCGACGTATGTTGATAGAGCGTGATAGTAGCAAGTAACGAGTAAGAACGACAAAATAAAAGGAGACACGATCTTTTGAAGTGGTTCAGTTTCACAAATCGAAACCTACGTCCACTATTCTCGATTAATAAAATTAGTACCTTCTCCGGATTACAATTTTATCAACCCTACTCGTACAACTTTGATATTAGTTGTAACTCAAACTAGATACCGTTAAATACCTAGCTATGTCAAGTACCGTTAAATACTTGACTACAAAGAGTACCGCTAAATACTCACACTATCTTAAGTAAATAAGATAAATCTTCAATAAACTCTTGTGTTCAAAGATCTTGAACGAATGAGAGTAATCTTCAAAGCTTGTAGTCTTCAATACGAGATCTGACAATAATTGGCACGGAAAACGAGATGCACGAAAGATAATGTTCGGTTCTTTCTTTTAAGCGTGAGGCGTGTATGTTGTTATTTTTCAACGTATGATATAATATCCCTTATAAGTAATTTAGATCTTGGTTGAATCCTAGATTGTCTAGGAATATTACTTTATCTAGAATTCTTATTCTAGGTAATATTCTAAAACTAATCTTATTTGAATTAGGAAAGACTTTATAAGATATTAATAAATTAAGACATAAGGTTGTATTACCAAAACCTATTTGATTTAGGAAACAGCTTATACCATAAATTATAATATCCTACTTTAAATCGATTTCTAATTCTTGTTAAGATATAATAAATTATATCTTTAACCAAATCCTAGATTTACTTTCAGTAAATTAAATAAACACATATTATTTATTTAATTAAACCTCAAAGACAATATAAAACGTATTACTTCAACCGCACGCAAAACGATGTACACGTTTCCCGAGGTGCACGGTTTCCGAGGTGCACGTTTCATAGGACACGTTTTTCGAGACATATTTCTCGAAGTACGTTTCCCTAGGAGTTTAGATTTTGACAATAACGGTTAGAATAAAATTCTTTATATATTAGAATAAATAATTATCTCATAGGATAATTATTTTAATCCTTGTTAACCAAAGAATATTTTTATTCTAAAAACCGTTTTAAGATTACTAAATTAATAGATGACAATATAACTAAATTACGCATATATTTTCACGCTTTTACTTTACTTCACGCATTTCTCATTTTCTCAATAGTTATAGATACGACTTATAACTTAGGAGCTCTTTGATTCCGCAATAAGACTTTTAATCTTGTAAGTCTTCAAAAAGACTTTATACGAGCTTGATCTTTTCTTCAATCTACTATTGAATCTATACTTTGTTAAACTATGATCTTCGCTCTATAATTAACTGTAACTTAAACGCACGATTACACGCATATGTATATAAAACATAATTATCTAGACTTGTCATTATTAAAACATAAAACAATATATTAAATATATAAAATATATTACTCAACAAATTCCCCCTTTTTAATGATGGCAAGTCTTATCTAGAATCGTGTCTAAGTGTAATGTTGTAACGTTCCCCCTCAACATAAGATTGGTCATTCATAATATAGATCAACTAGGGTTTCTATTTTTAGATTAACCAGTTACTTAAAGAACTATGAGAGACAATACGTTACGACAAGGAGCAATCTTAGGCAAATTCGTAATCTAGGTCGGATTCTTTTCCCCCTCTTGACATCATTGAAAAGACGGAAACAAAGACATAAAACGACTAGAATGATATAATACGAAACAAACCTAAGCATGCGATTCTAAATCAAACACACAAACATGATTAAAATCAAGAAAATACGAGATACGAACGGGAAATCGACATACAACCAAGTACTAGAAAGCCTACGGGCCGAATATACAAAAGAAAGCCACATAGGCCTATTGTTTCGAATCATGGCCTAAATGGGTCGAATAGTTTGTAGGTAGCATAGCCAAAGGGCCGAAAGAGTTAAGGCAATCCAAATAGAATAACTACATGCCAATTGGGCCGAATAAGGGATAGGGAAAATTGGGCCACAAAGTTTTAAAAGGGTAAGCAAAAAGAAGATTAAAAGATAAGGGTAAGGAAGGCTTGTGGAAACCGGATCCCCCACAACAGCCCAAACCAATCGTGTTCCTGTTCCAAGCCCAATCTGCAAAACAATTTGTTAACAACACAAAAACACGAACTGAGCTCATTCTGGGTGTCGGATTATGTGGGGATTCACGAACTCGGGGCGGGTATGATACTCTAAAGTATCCAAACGATCAAGACAACTCGCAACATGACGCCCTTGAGCATCGATCGCACGCTCAAAGTTAAGGACCTTGAGAGAGAGTGCCTTCACCGCGGCCAAACATTGAGCCCCGTCCTCACGTAATCCACGGCTATCACAAACCAAGGCTCCACCTTGAGTGGTCAAGAACTGATGACGATCACTGACACCAATAATCTCCTCCTCACGTCCTTCAATTCACGAGTAATGTGTGCGAGACTCACATCAACCTTTTTCATCCACCCTCGCAGCTCATCATTCACGCTTGACCCGTTTCCACTCTCGGTTTTCGCGCCCTTCAACCTAGAAATAAAAGAAACCAACTGATCCACCTTCCCTTCGAGAACACCTAAAATCCCGTTCACCTTTGTTTCTTCTCCATTCTCACACCGAAACAATAACTCACCATCCTTCCAAAGTATACCCATTAGTTTCATCAATTTATCATTCATTCTATCTCGAGGAACAACTCCATAACTACTCATGTCTACTACCCCTGCATCAAACAACAAATCCGAAATCCACATCCCATACGTGATATCATGAGTAGTGCTAAACCGTTCTTTGACCAAGATTTTCGAAATTTGAACATTTTTTTGCGAAAAACAAGGGTGCTAAGTTCACTTTTACGCCGGTCATCCAATTATAGAGGACGATAGCCTCACAACAGCTTAATTTGTCACGACCACCTCGTCGCGACAAGACCGGGTTCCACAAGAAATTAACGAAAAACTTCAACTTAGGATTAAACGAACTAGTTAACAGTGGACTCACCTCCGTCGCATCATTATCGAAATATTTTTTAAAGTCCAACTTTTCGATTTTAGACACATTTTCCCACTCCTTACTTGGGTCAAGAACGAGTCCTTCATTCTTCAACCTAAAGACCCGACACATATCCTCAAACGTGATACCAACATCTTTGCCATTGACAACCGCTTTTACCCCATTCTTAACCATTTTCACCGAAGCAAAAAACTGAACAATTTCAATCGGAAAAACAAACCCGGAAAAATTACTAATATAAATCTAATCTTGAAAAAGCAAGAAGTCTTTGAAAAAACTCAAAGAACGAGACCCATTGTTTTGGTAAAATTTCTACCGGGTCAAGTTACTGTGATATGGGTCAAAGTACCAACCAATAAATGAATATGCGTAAAGAACGAATGTAAAGAACGAAAGAACTAAAAGAATGACACGTGAGGTTTTGGTGACGTGGAAAAACACAATGAGGGAAACAACCGCGGGGGGAACGGAATCCCACCAAGTTTTCACTATTTTGAGGATGATCGTTGTTTTGAGCTAAGTACAAGTATGGGCGTGCGTAAGCAAAATTACAACGTATGAACTGAATGAATAACAAATGCCCTAATTCTCCTTTTTATAAGCTTTGGACTCCTGGTCAGCTGGTCCTGGTCCTGGTCCGGGTCAGCTCCTGGAATATAGGAGGGAGTCTAGGGGAATATCCTCTTAGGATTTTGACCATTTCCCACTCTTCAACGTCTCTTTTCTTATGCGTAATCTGCTCCGTAAATGGGCTGCTTGCTTCTTAGCTCGTCTTTGGGCCCAATAGCATAATGATGGATTTTTGGGCTAAACAATTTCCCCCAAATTTCAGCCTGTATTGGCTTTCAATTGGGCTGGAATTTCTTCTGCCTCTGGAAATTCTGGTGCTGGCTTGGGGATCTTGATGCTTCACACGTGGATGACCCACTATGCCACCTTCTCAACTACCCATTAATGACATGTCCCCTCCATCATTTCAACTTCCCACTAGCATTTACTTTTGACTTTCAAATTCAAAATTCACCGTTCACTTTTAACCGCCTATTTTTCCTATAAATACTCTTTAACCGTTCCTCTTTTCACTTTTACTCCTCTTTCTCACGAATTTTCTTTCTTACCTCCATTGCTTTCTTGCTTTCTTTACCTTCTTTACTGCTTAAAATTTTTCACTACTTTCGAAATTTACGATGTCTGCTCCTGGCTCTTCTTCCGCTACTCCCTCTGCTGCTCCTGCGACTGCAGGTTCTTCTGGGTCTTCCCCTGCATCGGGGGTCTACTCTGGTCTTTTTCCTTCTCAGGGGTTGCTTTCAGCCAAGCACCTATGTGACTCTGCTTTCAACGAGTTTCATGCTTCTCTCATCAAGATGAGGTTCGGCTTTCCGGATGGGGTCGTCTATCACTTCCCCCTCTCTGGCGAGAAGACCGATTTTGAGAGGGAAGGCTGGACTTGCTTCTATGAGTACCCCTTTCGCATGGGCTTGAGGTTTCCTTTTCCTGATTTGATCGTCGACTTTTTGAAGTTAATCAAGTTGGCTATGTGCCAGATCGCTCCACATGCATGGAGGATTTTACTCAGTATCTGTGCTCTGAACCGTGAGCGAGGGCTGGACATTGGTTTGGCAGATTTGGGGCAGTGGTTCACCCCTCGTTCTCTGGGCCATTTTCAGTGTACCATTCGTGGTCATGACTGCATGCCTTCCGCTATCGTCTTTTCCACCACGCCGGACGATAGCAAGTGGTTCACGCGCTTCATCTTTGTCAAGATTGACACCTTGCCCTGCTCACCTGACTATATTTTTTCTAAGTGGCAGTCTGTGGAGGGTATGCATTCTGTTT
This sequence comes from Silene conica, assembly GCA_029255685.2. Taxonomy (NCBI): domain Eukaryota; kingdom Viridiplantae; phylum Streptophyta; class Magnoliopsida; order Caryophyllales; family Caryophyllaceae; genus Silene; species Silene conica. The sequence continues at coordinate 25,777,725 of CM055313.2, read as the reverse complement.
TGGTTTTACTTTCCTGGTCTGGATTTCTTCTGTTGTTTGTCTTTTTATTAACGTTTGGTTTATCTTTTCAGGGAATAGTCTGGCTAAGCTTCCTGAGTCTGAGGATCCTCCTGATTCAAAGGCCAAGCTCCTGGACCTTCCTGCGAAGGAGAGGACATTCTCCAAGCTGGTCCGGGATTCTGCTATTCTGGCGGTGAAGAAGGAGGGTACGGTGCTTATTGTCTGGTTGTTTTCTGGGTGGGTTTATGTTTGGTCTGTTTGTTCTGACTTTTGGTGCTATTTTCAGGCAAGCCCAGGGTGAATGTGGACAAGGTCATGAGGGGAGTCCTGCTAGAGCTGTTGAGGGGAGTCCCAGGGACGCGGGGTCCTCGAAAAAGAAGAAAGTGGAAGTTGTTGAGAGGAGTCCTGCTGGAGCTTGGTCCAAGGCTGCCCCTATCGAAGTTGATGCTGCTGATTCAGTCCAGGAATCTGTTCCTGCGACTTCTTTTGTTGATCCTTCTCCTTTAACAATCCCTGTTGAGATCCCTACCCCTGGTTTCAAAGTTATACCCGAGCATTGATACGTGCCTATTTTATGCATTTTATTTATTCTTTTGGCACGTATTTTCTTATATTTTCGTGACTTTTAGTTGCTTTTTCTCCTGAAACGGTTTACTTTGGCATTTCTATGTTTTATATGTAGGAATACGCGGAAGTGAGCAAAACTGAACTTTATTTGCCGTTCGGAAGCTGTTTTGAGTGATAACGCGGAGCAAGAATCCGGATTACACACCCGAGTGTTGTTATTGGGCCAGATTCAAGCTGATACGAACAAGAAGTGGTCGACCGACCCATCAGAGAGGTCGACCGACCTAAGCCCAATTCGCGGAAACACCCAGCATCGACAGAAGCGGTCGACCGACCCGAAAAAGAGGTCGACCGACCGGGAGCTGTACCCGGGACTTTTGTTTCGTGTTTTTACTTACCTAATCTTGTAATTATAACTTATTTAAGAAGACCTAAACTCTAAAAATTAGGTCAAGGAATTTTATTAGAGAAGCAATTATTAGCAAGCAATTTTATTAGCAATTTATGTGAGAAATCATTCCATGTTATTCAAGAACTCCATAGTTAGAAAGAGATTTTATTCCAAGTTTTCACCTTTTGTTCTTAATTCCAACTAAGTTGTAAGTTTGCTACAATCAATCTTTCCTTTTAATTTAATCTTATTGTTCATCTTGATGTTGTCTTTAAATTCATGTTTTCCCTTTTATTGTCATCTTTAATTATGTTAATTCCTTTGATGTTCTTAGTTATTGTTAGTTTCATAACTTAAAGTATGCATAGCTAATTCTTGTGATTAGGAATTAGGGGAACCATGGTAAAGACTTGATTTTGATAAGTTTAATGATTGAATTACCAATCCCCCATTGTTGTTGGTAAATTGATCCTTAGGATTGAAAGATTATTAGGATTAGTTTAACAACAACTTTGGGATTGCCATATGAACGAAAGTTTAGTGCTTTTCTAGGAACCCTAAGACCGTAAGGATTGGGTAGAATATTGACCTAAAGGTTTGTTCTTTGTTTCTTGGGATTGTGTTATTTGGTTATTTTACCTTTCATTGACTTGTTTTAACCATGGGGAACCAAAGTTCCTAATCTCCTTTTACTTTGTTTTATTTCTCTTGTTTATTTTGCCCTTTTTGTTATTAGTTTAAATCTCAAATCAACCCCCCCCCCTTTTTGGTTACTTGTAATAGACTTTAAATTCACAAACATAATTAACCTTGTCTCCTTGTGGTTCGACCCTTGACTTATCCTATCTAAGTTTAAGCTGAGGTTTTATAAATCTTATCTTTGGCACCCCTCAACGACGGGTGTCAAATTTTGGCGCCGTTGCCGGGGAGGCGGTATAATTTTGTTTGTTAATTTTTAGTTTATTTTTCTTGTCTTAAGGAACTTAGGTTCCTTAAGACCGTTGCTTACCTTTTCTTCTAGTATTGCTTTAGAAGACATGTTTTTGAGAGGAAGGCTTGAGTACTCTCTTGTTTAGACATGGATTCTATTTATGACCACCTACAGCCAAAGGCTCAAGATTTAGCAAAAGGATTCGCCTTGCCTACTCCCACCATTGGCTCCTTTGTACTCCACCCAAATAACATCTTTATGGTGGAACGGAGTCAGTTTTCTGGTCTACCCAACGAGGATCCGTTGAAGCATGTTACGACCTTCACGGATTATTGCTGTTCCATACCCATACCTGACGGGGTGACTCGAGATGAGGTGCTGGCAATGATGTTCCTGTTCTCATTAAAAGATGCCGCGCGAGATTGGTACCGCTACCTTGATAGGGCAGCTGAGAAAGTTACGGATTGGACTTCCTTGGCATTGGCTTTTTATAAGAAATACTTTCCCTTTGCAAAAGCCGAGGACTTGAGAAGCCAAATCACTAACTTTCAACAAGGGCCTGATGAAGGATTTTGTGAAGCATGGGATCGGTTCAAGAAATTGGTCCGTTCTATCCCTCACCATAACTTTCAACAATGGTACTTATGTAACCAATTTTACAACGCCCTTTACGATGACTATAAGATGATTCTTGATGCGGCCGCCAATGGGAGATTCCAGAATAACACCGACCATATGAAGGGTTGGGAAACCATTGAAGACATGGCGGTGCATAGGGCCGCCTTTAAGAGTTCACGTGGAAATTCGCGAAGGCTGAATGTGGAAATGAATAGAGTGATGGCTCTTGAGACAACAGTTGAAGCCCGTTTTGAAAAGCTTGAGGCAACCCAGCTGAAGCTTGAAAGTGCGAACCTAGTTACTACGGTTGACAGCACGGGTGAGATCGAGAAATTGAGAGCTCTTGTTAATGTTCTAACAAAACAGGTTATAGAGATGGGAAATGCTCAAATTGCCTCCACAAGGGCTTTTGAAGAACACTTGATAAACATAGCCAACCGAATAACTAGCTCTCCAGCTAGTTGTGACGGACCCATGGAGACGTTGAACGCCATAAATCTTAGGAGTGGCCGTGTTTGTGAAGAATCAGCCCAAAAAGATAATTCTGCCGAAGTTCAAAACAAAGAAACTGATCCCGTCAACAGGTCAGGAGGTCGACCGACCCCTACTGTAGGTCGACCGACCTCGATTCCTGACGTGAGATCAATTTCTGGAGAACAGAAAATTTCAGATGTTGCAGAATCTGGTCGGCCGACCCCTGCTGTAGGTCGACCGACCGACGTTCCTGAGTAGAATGCTGTTTTAACTCCAGAATCGCTGGATTCCTCCTTCATTCAAGGCCTCACCGAGATATTACAACTAAAAAAGCCAAAGGTTGCTGATCCTATGGCTAATGTCACCGTTCCTTATCCCGAAAGACTGAAAAATTCAAAAGAGGATCGGAAATTCGGTAAGTTTTTGGAGATGGTGAAGAATCTTGAGGTAACCATCCCTTTTACTGATTTAATCACCCAGGTACCTTCTTATGCTAAATTCATGAAAGATATTTTGAGTCGTAAGAGGAATTTTCAGGACGACGGTGTTGTTGCTTTTGTGGAAGAATGTTATGTTCTTTCACAAAATAATATAGCACCCAAGTTAAAAGACCCAAGTAGTTTTTCCATCCCTTGTACCATAGGTAATCATGTTATAGGGAAAGTCCTTTGTGATCTAGGGGCTAGCGTCAGTGTTATACCTTATTCTGTATGTGAAAGACTTGGTTTAGGTAGACTTAAAGTCACCAATATTACCCTACAGATGGCTGATAGATCAACCCAAAGACCACTAGGGGTCTTGGAGGATGTCCCAGTAAGAGTGGGAAAGTTCTTCATTCCTATTGATTTTGTTGTTTTAGACATTGCTGAGGATAGTCAAATACCTATTATTTTAGGTAGACCATTTTTACACACAGCTGGGGCTGTAATAGATGTCAAACGCGGGATCATTACTCTAGAGATTGGAGATGACACTATCGAGTTTAGTCTTGCCCATAAGGCAACTATTCCTACTGATGATACTTGTTGCTCCATTGATATTATAGACAGGAATGTTATCCTTAATTGGAGGGAATCCTTGACCAAGGATCCCTTAGATGATCTGACAGTTTTGGATAAGTATGCAGGTAATCCAGCTGAAGATGCTGAAGAGCTGGATGAGATAGAAGAAGAGGAAAAGGAGTATGAGTTCACTGAAGAAGAGAATGAGAAGCTCATAAGCCTAGCTAATGCGAATCTGGTAAACATGTACTACTCTATTAGTACTGATTCTGTTCAGGCCGTTGAGGTAAAGATACCAGAGCGTAAGCCACTTCCTCCTAATCTTAGACGATACTGAACAGTACCCTGCAATTGTTAGTTCTAAACGTAATTCTGACCAACTTTCTGCCTTAATGACTGTTCTAAAAAAGAATAGGAAAGCTTTAGGTTATTCTTTGGATGATATTAAGGGCATAAGCCCTGATGTTTGCATGCATAGAATAGAGTTAGAAGAAGGACATAAGCCTTATAGACAGGGACAGCGTAAGTTGAATCCTAAGATGCAGGATGTGGTTATGGCTGAGGTAATGAAACTTCTTGATGCAGGTATTATCTATTCTGTTGGAGGAAGTGTCCTCGACAATAGTGTGTTGACGTAATTAAAACTCATTTAAATGAAACACAACTGGGAGTGTTACTCTTTTAAAGTCGACTGATCAACATTTATCGATAATGATTGGCTGTCTAGAGTTTGACATTATCGTCATATGATGGTGGTGATCAGTTGATCCCTTAAGGTCATATCTTTAGGGAATTCCGTCTCAATGGAATAATTAATTAATATTGTATTGGATACAAATTAATTAATAACTAGAAATTTTGGAAATAATTTTATATGACGAATATTTTTATAATGGAATTATAATAATAATAGTCAAAGTAATAAAATAGTTTTATTACTCGGTTTTTATTTATTCGTTTGGGAAACGATTAAATTGAGAATGAACACGGTTGATCATAAAATTACAAAGAGTTGTAATTAAATTATGACATTACATTTTTATACAATAATAATTTCGAGATTATTAGTGAAATTATTTAAATGTAATAAAATTGTGAATTATGAATTTTAATAGTTAAAATTGCACAATTAACAAATTGGGTCATGTGTTATGAGACATGTGTGACATGTTACAAATTAACACAATTGACAAAGATAAAATGGGTCCATTTTAGAACCATTTCAGCCGTATAGTATTAAGGTGGTATTGAGGTTGTGTGTGCATTATGATTGAGTGTGTAAGTGATCAAAGGTGTGTAAGACATGTAAGGAATCTTTGTTCCTTTTGGCATTGTGTAAGAGACCATGCACTGGCTTCTCTTGCTCACTTAGGCCGGCCATGATGCTTGCACAAGCAAGCTCATGTGCTTATATTAACACACTCACTTCACACTCACTCACACTAGTTTTTGCTAAGTAATTGTTGATGCTTGCACTAACATATTATACTACAACCTCCTCCATACTAGTAATAGTACTTAGAAATAGTTTTTCTAAGTAAGAAATTATTTCCTATATTAATAATATTAAGAGTAATATTATTAATATTTCTAGTATACTAATACTAATTTTCTAGTAACAAAATTAGTAATAGTTTGAGATCGGGTCCTTGATACGCACCTTTAGGAGACGATTTTTGTTAGATCGTTACAAGAGGATTTCGGTATTGAAGACTCAAGTAATAGGTGATTATTGAGTATAAACCTTCTAAAACCAATGTAAGGACAATCTCATCTTATGATATCATCTTGCATGCATAAGATCCATTTAAGTTTTTATGACTAAACTTAAAGAAACAAAACTCATATTAGATTTGAGTATAAAATAAGGAACCTAGTTTCCAACAATTGGTATCAGAGCATTACGGTTGTTGCATGCATGATCGGATTCATGTTTTATGTTAAAATCGGTTTAACATACATTTCGAAAAATTTCGAAATTATTGTGTTTATTATGATAAATCACAAAATAATTTTGCATGTTAAAGTTTCTGTTTCTAAAATGGTTTTAGGACATAAAAATAATTTTATGGATTTTTATTGTTCATTTTTATATTTATTTGTATATTTTGTAGTTTAAATCGGTTTTAAACAACAATTAATGGGAAAAATAGCTAAAAATAGTTTCTGGCCGAGATTTTTTGATATGTTCTCACATGAATATTTAATATATTGTCTATGATTTTTCGTAAGAAATGGAGTTAATATGCATGGATTATGAATTTTATGAGATAAATAGTCATAATATGAGTTAAAATGGGTAAATATGGTTATATTTCGAATTTAACCTTAAAAATTTTATGAGAAGTCACATGCAATATATAAAGTTCCTGTATGAATTTTCGAAATTATTGGAATTATTTTGCATGATTAATGATTTTTATAGTAAAAATCGGATTAATAGTGACTTAAATTCGACTTTAATAGTTATAGTTGGAATTTTGCCATAAAAACTTTACACAATGTCACATGCAATATTTACAGTATGTATGTAAGTTTTGGGAATTTATTCTCAAGTGATGCATGATTTATGATTTTAATGGTTAAAATCGGATAAATAGTGACTTATTGTGTTAAAAATAGTTAATCTTAATATTATGGCATGAAATTTTACCCATAGATGTCTTATATGATAGGAACATCAGATATAAAAGTTAGATATCGAAAAGTTTCTGTTTTTATGATTATTAATTTTAATGAGTTAATTGGTTAATAATCGTAATTTATGAGTCGTAAAAATAAAATTTCGAGCATGGTCTGAAATTTTTGGTCATTTTCAGATTCTAATATGTATTTTAGGATGACTAAAAATTTATGGCAATTTATTTCAAGTTTTTATGATTTAAATCGGATTTTTAACCATAAAAACGGCTTTTATACGATTTATTTAAGAAATAAACCATAAACATTTGCAAAAGACCATTTTATTAATTTCTGAATTTTTAGAAAATTTCCAGAAAGTTTAAAATTGTTGAATTTTAAATTTCGAATTTTATTGACTCATTTGGCCATATTTTGTTTATTTTTCCCGAAAACACAAGTAATTTATGAACAATAATGCAAAATCAAGTTAGATCATGATCAAATATTAGTAGAGACTAAACATTGATTCCTAAAGTGAGTTAGGATGATTAACTTGGACATAAATGAGATTTATGTAATTTTTGATGATTTTAATGGTTAAAATCGCACATATCCGTAAAAACCGTAAACAAATATGAGATATTTGCTCCCATAAGGCGATTTGGCAATAAAAATTGAGCATGTGCATACATATTTTATTTAATGCAATTTATTTAATATGAATGTCATATTTTAAATGTTATTTATATAATTTGGAATTATGTAATTTTCTTAGTATGGCCTTAGTTTTAATCAATATTACCCGTAATGAAAGGGAATATTGATTCGGTTGTAATTTATGTGATCTCGTATCACGGGTTTGTAATTTAATTTAATTTTCAGTTTTACAATAGAATAGTTGTATTATTTTATTGTAATTCCGGAGATCCAAAAGACGGTGCCATACGGAAAGGAGTTCCGACAAGACGGTGTTTTCTTGGATGGCGTGGCAATGAAGTTCAAGGGACCAAGGAGTTGGTTTCCGAATTTGTAATAGTTAATTAGTTTTACTATTACTAGGAAGGCCATACTAGGATTTTATTGCTTTATTGCTTTTATTTTTGCATTTTAATATGTTTGCATTCATAGCCAAATCGCCATAAACATGCATACTAGTTTAGATCGTTAAAAACGACCGTGTCAATTATAATTATCGAGTTCACCAATTTAATTCGCTTAAAGGAGATAGATAATAAATTGACAAGACCTCTATATTAAACAAAAACAATTGAGAATTAGCCTTACCAAATAGTAGAACCCATGAGCTTCTATTTCGTGGGGTGGTGCTAGTCCAGTGGGCAGTACGAACCTCATTACGTAGGATAAGTGGGGCGATGGGGTGGATTCAGTCCAGTGGGCGGATCGCATCCCGATGCATTTGAAATTTGGTTTGTACTCAACGGAAGTGTAGAGGACCAGTGGTCAATGTGTTCCGGGCTAAGATGTATAAATTATGATTTGTCATCAACCAAGAGTTCTAAGGTAGAACCGGTTTATTTTAACCCACCAAACCATATCATTGGGTCGGAGTTCCAGTGGTTCACGATTTCGATAGTATGGGTTTGGGTCTTGGAATCATTTATAAAATTGGATAGAGGTCATTTTATAGATGCATCAACTTAGTAAATATGTTTACAAGTTAAAATGAAAATTAAAACGATTAGCATTTAATTTCTTCATATGTTTAAAATTTTGTAGTCCTCGTATCAATATCAATCATGACTACTTCCACTACTACAAACACTTCATGGTTACAATCCTTCACGGATCGTTGTAAGCTAAAAGAGAATGGGGCAAACTTTGCCGATTGGGATGCCCAACTGTTGTTGGCGGCACAAGGTGACGGTAAGACCGAATTCCTTATTAAAGCATCACCTCCCGAACCTGCTGAAAATGCCACCGCCGCGGCAAGACGACCTTATGATTCTTATCACAAGGAGTCTTGGGAATTGAAAAATGTTTTGATCCTCTCGATGGAGCCGGAACTCCAAAAGATTGCCCTAAAGATTGGCACAGCTTATGAGATCTATTGCAGGCTTCTGACAATGTTCTCAAAGGCTTCGAGAATTGTCCAATATGGGACAGTATCGGCTTTCTTTGATCTCAACCTTAAGGAGGGGCAAAAGGTTAGCCCACATGTACTCAAGATGATTGAGCATGTAGAAACCCTAAGGATGAATCAAGTGGACATTCCTAAGGAACTTGTGATTGACAGAATCCTCCACTCCTTGTCTAAGGTGAAGACTTATGTACAATTCCGGATGAATTTCAACATAAGGAACCAAGACATCTCTCTCGATGAACTGCACAATATGATCGTGCAAGTAGAAAGGGATATGGACCTAAATGTTAGTTCCCCTAAGGATGAGCTCTATATAAATGTTAAGGGCAAAGGAAAGTTCAATAGGAAGGGTAGGGCTAAGGGGAGGCAACCTTCCAAAGGTTTAAAGAAAGTGTCTTCGGAGGCAAGTACATCAGATCCCAACATGAGCGCTCCTCAAGGAGCCAGGTGCTTTTATTGTAATAATAAAGGACATAAGAAGAGGAATTGTTCCAGATATCTCAGCGATCTCAAAGCTGGGAAGATTCTTCCAAGTTGGTACGATAACTATCCCGATTTTATGTTAATCTCAACTAATGTATCATGATACAAGTTGTGATGTGAATGCTCTTCTTACTTGAATTAGGGCATGGAAACAAAAATAAGGGAAAGAAAAATCAAGCATAATGGATCAATGGAACTAAGAGTAGCTCCACTAAGGATGATCAAGGAGCTTTGTTTTTCCTGCTTATTTTATTTCAAGTGTTGAAAGAACAATTTAAAATCCGTATTTTATTTCCTTGTTGGACGAGGAAATGTTAATCCTTTAAACAATTGGTTGTATTTTGGATAATGAGGTGACTTGGTTTTCAACCCAAGTCACTATTGGTTTTATATTTATGTTCTTAATTAGTTTTAACACTTGCAAATCTTAAACATAGAATAGAATTGATTGTCACATTTCAATGTATGACCATTGAAACCGAATAGGTATAGGATACCCAATTCAAATCAAATCAAAATCAAATTAAGTTAAGAACTTAATTAAAGAGGAAAAGTTGTCATAAGGGTACACAAACCAACTTCAAAATTATCAACCATTCTAAAGTATCTAAAGCTTTAAATTGAATATTTTCTGTAATAAACCATAAGGATACACAAACCAACATCAAAGTCATTGCTTGTGGCCTTAATAGCTATCTTTGGTGATAAAATGGGATTATTATTACAAAGATAGAGTGGGAGAAATTTGAAAAGCCACAAATAGCATATGATTTTGACAAGCACAATGGATATGAATAGTAGGATTTATTGTGTTTTGGTTATGTGAAAGATAAGAAGGAAGATTAAGTTGTGGATGGGATATACGATTTAAGAAAATCTACACCTTATGGTTGTAAAAGGTAGATTAGGCTGTAGATAAGATTCTACGCCTTATCATCCCAAAAGTTGTGGATAAGCCCAAAGGTTGTAGATAAGATCTACGGTTTGGTAAAAATCTACACCTTATATCCCAAGAGCAATCTACACCTTATGGTTGTAAAAGGTAGATTAGGCTGTGGATAAGATTCTAAGCCTTATCATCCCAAAAGTTGTGGATAAACCCAAAGGTTGTGGATAAGATCTACGGTTTGGTAAAAATCTACGCCTTATATACCAACGGCCCCGGCCCTCGAGGATACTTCAAGGATAAATTCTTGAAGTTTGTAAGGAAAAATTCTATACATGGATAAGATCCATGATATAGTCCTCGTACAGTACAAGATAAGATAAATGTGGGGAACTGAAAGTTCCTACACACAGAAATTGTATACCATAAGAAAAGACTCTTATAGAAACTACGGGAGGACACTCGAAGAAAATTATTCAAAAGACTTTGTAAAGGCTCAAGAAAGGGTTCTTGGATTTAGATGGTGATCTGAATGTGCCAATGCAAAGAACCATGAAATTTATAAAATATACATGCTGATAAATGATATTTGTTGAGAGAAGCATAAGCAGACATGTGGATGTCTGCAGTCTGCAAAGTTAAGGGTAACTTTGTTGAAAGTAGTAAGGTAATTCATTGAGAATGAATTCAGTAAACTCAATAACCGCTTTTCAAAAGGGTATTTGAAAAGGATGTGACTATTAGCACATATGGTTAAGTCCCAACCATTTCAATTCATTAAATGTTAAGGAACATTGAATTGAGTGGGAGCTTTATGATTTACGATTAAATGTAAAGTTCAGTGGGAGTTCTCGCTCCAGGATTTGAAGCTATTGAGTCATAGGTATGACTTCGGGATCTTCAGAATCAGGCAAGAACAAGAGTTTAGTGGGAGTGAACGGTATCTAAAACAACTCATTGCTCGTTTGGAATGAAGCATTGATACGCATGAGAGGTACACGAGTTTTTGGTTCTAGATAACATATTGATATGAATTAAATCTAATTAAACATGGGATGTTTGGTTAAGATTATAAAAGACGTCTTGTTTATAAAGTATTAAGGTTGTTCATAGAGATGAAGATAGTATAACCATGATGGGATCATGGAAATTTATCGAACCTTAAGTACTATTGTTTGCACGTTTAAATCACTAATGTTTCCGCCATTAGTTTGATTGTGTAATGTGGATGCGCACCGCTTACAGGACAACCCGTAGAGCAGGTTATAAATCAATGATTAAACCTTGATCAATTGTCAAAGTATTCTCCAATGAAGATGAAAGACAAATTCAAGATCTTGGAAGATAACTTAGTCGTATGGTAAAAGGTTTGCAACGACTCAAGTTCCAAGAAACCAAGCAAAGATTTGTGATAATCCTTGGCTTACATTCATTGACTATTCATCTCAATGACTTGTATTTCAACTACATGGTCATCACAAGATTCTACAAAATGTGTACGTTCACAAATTATGTAAAGGCATTGCTGTGGCTGGGAGTTATACAATGCACATAATCTTATTCGCTAGTCATAAAGAATGACTTGTCTCTTTCAGAGGAAAGATCAATGTATGGATATGATCCGCAAAGTGAACGATCGCACGAGCCGTGGTAAACCTGGTTAACTCAAAATGAAGATAATTACAATTTTAAGGGATGTAAACGAGAGACCCTAAAGCTGATTGTAAATTAAATGGTGTTCAAAGGTTGACCACTTGGATGGTGTAATCCACTAATTGTTTGAGTTATTTATAACTCACAAAAGGTCAAGTAAAATTCAAATGGGATGGTAAGACCATATTGAACCCCATTAAAGTGAATTGAATTATCATGACCACGCCCCTAGTTGCTTAAGTGAGGTGACATCTCAATGCAACCGGATGTGTGATGCGATTGATGGCGAGTTCAATTGCCATAGAGTCATACGGGATGACTAATCGATCACCTAGGCATAGACATGTTAAGATACATTTGCCGGGCTAATGACCGCTGATAGAGCTCTGGCGTACTCTTATTGAAAGACTGCCTGGTCGTGGCGGGAGCATCTATCGTGTTTCACATGAGTCAGTTCTTGGACTAATGACTGTTCTCTGAGGTGGCATAGTTTTCAGATTAACTTTGATTTATGTCCTAACACCTTCGTAACTGGGGTTTATAAGGACATATTTTGGGTTATGATGGACTATGGCCAGCCGGAAGGAATAAGTCGATTAGGAATTGTCCACCCCTTGTCAGGGTTGAGAAATATCTCTAGGCCACTCGAGGAGAATAATAACTAGAAATGCGTGGCCACGCTCGGAAGGTATCTATGGTAGATAATTCCGGTCAGTAGTTATGACTCCAGATCGAGATAAACCACTCTAGATTTTAATCAATTGCCGGCACGACCTGAGAGGACGCCATGCATTGAGTGGGAGATAGTAATAGGGCAAGAGAATTGGTAACACACACTTGTCTCGGACAAGTGGGAGATTGTTGGAGGAAGTGTCCTCGACAATAGTGTGTTGACGTAATTAAAACTCATTTGAATGAAACACAACTGGGAGTGTTACTCTTTTAAAGTCGACTGATCAACATTTATCGATAATGATTGGCTGTCTAGAGTTTGACATTATCGTCATATGATGGTGGTGATCAGTTGATCCCTTAAGGTCATATCTTTAGGGAATTCCGTCTCAATGGAATAATTAATTAATATTGTATTGGATACAAATTAATTAATAACTAGAAATTTTGGAAATAATTTTATATGACGAATATTTTTATAATGGAATTATAATAATAATAGTCAAAGTAATAAAATAGTTTTATTACTCGGTTTTTATTTATTCGTTTGGGAAACGATTAAATTGAGAATGAACACGGTTGATCATAAAATTACAAAGAGTTGTAATTAAATTATGACATTACATTTTTATACAATAATAATTTCGAGATTATTAGTGAAATTATTTAAATGTAATAAAATTGTGAATTATGAATTTTAATAGTTAAAATTGCACAATTAACAAATTGGGTCATGTGTTATGAGACATGTGTGACATGTTACAAATTAACACAATTGACAAAGATAAAATGGGTCCATTTTAGAACCATTTCAGCCGTGTAGTATTAAGGTGGTATTGAGGTTGTGTGTGCATTATGATTGAGTGTGTAAGTGATCAAAGGTGTGTAAGACATGTAAGGAATCTTTGTTCCTTTTGGCATTGTGTAAGAGACCATGCATTGGCTTCTCTTGCTCACTTAGGCCGGCCATGATGCTTGCACAAGCAAGCTCATGTGCTTATATTAACACACTCACTTCACACTCACTCACACTCGTTTTTGCTAAGTAATTGTTGATGCTTGCACTAACATATTATACTACAACCTCCTCCATACTAGTAATAGTACTTAGAAATAGTTTTTCTAAGTAAGAAATTATTTCCTATATTAATAATATTAAGAGTAATATTATTAATATTTCTAGTATACTAATACTAATTTTCTAGTAACAAAATTAGTAATAGTTTGAGATCGGGTCCTTGATACGCACCTTTAGGAGACGATTTTTGTTAGATCGTTACAAGAGGATTTCGGTATTGAAGACTCAAGTAATAGGTGATTATTGAGTATAAACCTTCTAAAACCAATGTAAGGACAATCTCATCTTATGATATCATCTTGCATGCATAAGATCCATTTAAGTTTTTATGACTAAACTTAAAGAAACAAAACTCATATTAGATTTGAGTATAAAATAAGGAACCTAGTTTCCAACCAGTGGTCAATGTGTTCCGGGCTAAGATGAATAAATAATGATTTATCATCAACCAAGAGTTCTATGGTAGAACCGGTTTGTTTTAACCCACCAAACCATATTGTCGGGTCGGAGTTCCAGTGGTTCACGATTTCGGTGGTATGGGTTTGGGTCTTGGAATCATTTATAAAATTGGATAGAGGTCATTTTATAGATGCTTTAACTTGTTAAAATATTTACAAGTTGAATCAAAATGATGAATGTTTGTTTTTCCTTAATTTGTTGTTTTATAATTGTTCATTTTTACTCCTATATAATATCGTTCGATTGTAACCAATATCTCCGCTAAACATCTTATGCTATATCGACAAATAGAATCTCTTTCTCCTCACTTAAAACTGTGTCTTTGGTTATGGACAAGGTCCGTAGGAATTATTCTATTCCATAGAATTTGATAGGAAGGTCCTATGCAAACATAAGATTAACATCTTAAAAATTTCTATTAAACCATTACGATTTCTTATAAAGAAACTTAAATAGAAGTGATTTTAGTCAAAAAGTGTTGATTAAATCTTCTATTCATACATGGTTCTAAAGTCTTGTTGCTCAATTTAATAACTTATCGTCTAAAACTTAAGGGTTAAGAACATGACGGAGTTGATATAAGTTGGTAAATTGATTTAAGAAAATCATTGTAACCAATACCACCTCACTTCATAGACATTAACTCCTATGAGGAATTAATTTGGAATTAATTGAAGAAAAGGTCTTCTTCAAGTAATAATTCTTGAAGTAAGTGGGAGCTATGAGAAGACCAAATCTTTCTTAAGTAGTTAAGAAGAGAACGAGGTTGAGAGAAAATCGTGTAAGACACGAAGTTAGAAACTACTCCAAATTGTAAAGTCTAAGGATGTTGGAAGTAATATGACTCCAACATATTTCTTAGGTAATACTTATGACATTAAGTTTTCATTCTACATTGTTTGCATTTGAGTGCAAATTGATGATTCACGTTAGAAATTCCATTTTCATATGATTGAACTATGGTAAAAGAATGACAAGACCTACTATTCTAAATGGGTATTTAGAGGAGGATGTGTTAATAACACGATCCGAGGGTTCTTGTAAATCCTATCGTCCTAACGTGAAGAAAATCGTATAACGATTTAGATGATAAACATAAATGGAACTAAGGTAGTTGCCACTTCATCTGTATGACATTTACATGTCATATTATGCCAAGTTTTGGATTTAGAGTAATACATTAATAATAGTTATTATGTACATCAACTCTAAATATAATTTGAGTTTTGCATAAAAGGTAAAAGGTTTTACGATTTGAAACAAATGTTGTACTCAATGTTACCACAAATTGATTCATGGTTAGGCCATATGATCAAGGTCATTATATTCCAAAACTAAGGTGGAAATGCCATATGTACCCTAAAACTCGAGTTGGTGCCCCAAATTTTTCCTCATTTCTCGATTAAAAGTCGCATTTGAGATTAGGAATCTCATGGGTTATGCGAATCTTGCATTCAAGGCAAGTCATTCACCCTATAAACACTTTAAAGTGTGTAGGTGAGTGAAATTTTAAATCAAGAAAGACATTTTAATTCATCTTTCTACCGAAGTAGAAATACTTTATCTAGAGGATCTATCCTCAAGTAGATGAGGTTCATCTTCGATTGAGGAAATCAACGCATAAGAAATTCTCGTTGAGAATACAAGTGCAATGGCTCAAGAAAATGTTCTTGGAATTAGATAGTGATCTAATTGAGCCTAGTAATTTACACCAAATAGAGTGTGATAATATATCACAAGTTTACTTTCATAAGCACATAATGGGCGAGAAAGTAGTATTGAATCATATGAGATATGATTAAATCTTTACAATTGAGTGGGAGTTACTTTCTATTCCGATTTTGTCGAGCATTTATTTTTCCGCTATGTTATAAAGCATGGGCATACAAGTCATATGAGATATGAATAGGCAAGGTGCCTAAGTTGTAGCCTATTTCGAATGACAATTTTTCCTATATGATCATGAGAACAAAAGGTTTGTGGCTCATGATGCTGTCTATAAAGAAAGGAGGATTATTTCTTTTAGACAGAGTGGGAGATATTATTATAGAGCCACAATTTCAGTATGATGCAATAGGAAAATGTTCTTCCTAGTTGAGATAAGTGGAAATTTCATTCGAAAATTAAGTTGACGAGTGTAATGTTGTCTTCTTAGTGCAACAAACTTGTAACTTGTATAAATGCTTTATTCAGTTTCGACTCTACCTGAATCCGAAATAGCTCAGTTGATTGGTGGAAAGGGTTTCGCACGCAACAACGGATCTATATTAAAATCGGATCAAATAATGTTGTTGGATTTTAAAATCATCTACGATGAGCTTTTGAAAATCACAACTATCCTAAGAAAGGATGACAAGAGTTAAATTAGATAAATTGGTGGCAAAGAGTTTTCCACGCAATAACATGGCTTCGAGTTCAAATATTTGGACATGTTGGATTTTAAAAGTCATCGTGTATGAGCTTGGTAAAATCGCAACTATCCTAAAAGGGAAATGTCAAAAGGTTGAATTCTTTATTTTAATCATGTGATAAGCATTTTCTTGAAAGTCAAGAAGTTATGTTTATACATGAAGTTTAGTGGGAGTAAAGTTATGTCTCTAGTCTTACATGAATGTGACATTTATCATTATAAATGATAAAGATCATTATGAATGATAAAGATCATTATGAATGATAAAGACTTGTAAAAGGAATAAATACATCACTAGAATATCCTATTAATGGATATTAGCGTATAAGTACATATTCTTATGTCGATAAGAATAAGGGTAAGTTCAAATGTTTTGAACTATAGAAATTGAATCCACATGCTTCCATTGCAGGATCAATTCTTTACGCTAAGATGTATTACCATTATCAAACTTCGTATACTTGGAGTATGACGAAATGTTACAAATCGAATTTGGAGAGAAATCTCTATGTGTAGCCATATAGTTCATCAAACACTACTGAATAAGTACTAAAAGGATGAAGCTAAATGTTTGGATATTTCATTGGTTTAATGTGCAAAGAGTTGCACAATACCATGTTCAGAACACATATGGATGGTTAGAGAACCATTTTGACTACAATCATAAAGGAAGAAATCTGTTAGAATTATTCTAGGCAGTAGAACAATGAAGGTATTCAACAAATATGAGTACACTTATATCTGTGAGATATAATAGAGGGAAGAGTCTCTCAGATGAATTATTCTAGACAGTAGAACAATGAAAGTATTCAACAAATATGAGTACACTTATATCTATGAGATATAATAAAGGGAAGAGTCTCTCAGATACTGTGAAAACAGTGGGAGCTATTCTATTGTAAGAAAGCTTATGTCTAGATACGGATCAAGACATGTACTCGTAAGGTTAGCATAATGAGATTATGCATAACCAAGGGAAATTATAGTAAGGTTATGTGAAGCACAAAAGTTGTTAAGGCTTACTAACCAAAGGCCCTCTTATAGGCTTAACATGATAAATCATGTCATTTCAATTGAGTTGAGATGTAATACTATACAAGTATGAATTATAGATTATGTAGTAATTGATATGGCATCAATTTTACATATGTGATAATTCATTCATCATTTGAGTTATTTATAACTCACGAAAGGTCAAGTAAAATTCAAATGGAATGGTAAGACCATATTGAACCCCATTAAAGTGAATTGAATTATCATGACCTCGCCCCTAGTTGCTTAAGTGAGGTGACATCTCAATGCAACCGGATGTGTGATGCGATTGATGGCGAGTTCAATTGCCATAGAGTCATACAGGATGACTAATCAATCACCTAGGCATAGACATGTTAAGATACATTTGCCGGGCTAATGACCGCTGATAGAGCTCTGGCGTACTCTTATTAAAAGACTGCCTGGTCGTGGCGGGAGCATCTATCGTGTTTCACATGAGTCAGTTCTTGGACTGATGACTGTTCTCTGAGGTGGCATAGTTTTCAGATTAACTTTGATTTATGTCCTAACACCTTCGTAACTGGGGTTTATAAGGACATATTTTGGGTTATGATGGGCTGTGGCCAGCCGGAAGGAATAAGTCGATTAGGAATTGTCCACCCCTTGTCAGGGTTGAGAAATATCTCTAGGCCACTCGAGGAGAATAATAACTAGAAATGCGTGGCCACGCTCGGAAGGTATCTATGGTAGATAATTCCGGTCAGTAGTTATAACTCCAGATCGAGATAAACCACTCTAGATTTTAATCAATTGCCGGCACGACCTGAGAGGACGCCATGCATTGAGTGGGAGATAGTACTAGGGCAAGAGAATTGGTGACACACACTTGTCTCGGACAAGTGGGAGATTGTTGAAGGAAGTGTCCTCGACAATAGTGTGTTGACGTAAATAAAACACATTTGAATGAAACACAACTGGGAGTGTTACTCTTTTAAAGTCGACTGATCAACATTTACCGATAATGATTGGCTGTCTAGAGTTTGACATTATCGTCATATGATGGTGGTGATCAGTTGATCCCTTAAGGTCATATCTTTAGGGAATTCCGTCTCAATGGAATAATTAATTAATATTGTATTGGATACAAATTAATTAATAACTAGGAATTTTGGAAATAATTTTATATGACGAATATTTTATAATGAGATTATAATAATAATAGTCAAAGTAATAAAATCGTTTTATTACTCGGTTTTTATTTATTCGTTTAAGAAACGATTAAATTGAGAATGAACACGGTTGATCATAAAATTACAAAGAGTTGTAATTAAATTATGACATTACATTTTTATACAATAATAATTTCGAAATTATTAGTGTAATTATTTAAATGTAATAAATTTGTAAATTATGAATTTTAAAGAGTTAAAATTGCATAATTAACAAATTGGGTCATGTGTTATGCAACATGTGTGACATGTTACAAATTAACACAATTGACAAAAATAAAATGGAGTCCATTTTATGTCAATATGAACCGTGTAAATAGTAGTGTATGTGGTGATTGTGTGCAAGAGTGTACATGGTGATTGTGTGTGTCATACACAAAAGAAGGTGTAAGGAATCTTACTTGCTTTTGTGTAAGAAGTAAGAAGCCATGCATTGGCCTTGTGTGGGCATGTAGGCCGGCCAAGCATGTGCACAAGTGCTCATTTTTGCTCTTAAATAGACACACTACATACTACATAAAATGCTAGTCTTGAAGAGTTGTTGGTTAATGCACACACCCATATCATACTACAACCTCCATCATACTAGCCATAATACTTAGAAATAGTTTTTCTAAGTAAGAAATTATTTCCATTACTAATAATATTAAGGGTAATATTATTAATATTTCTAGTATACTAATACTAATTTTCTAGTAACAAAATTAGTAATAGTTTGAGATCGGGTCCTTGATACGCACCTTTAGGAGACGATTTTTGTTAGATCGTTTAAGGGTAATTTCGGTGGCTTGAAGACTCAAATAATAGGTGATTATTGAGTATAAACCTTCTAAAACCAATGTAAGGACTATCTCATCTTATGATATCATCTTGCATGCATAAGATCCATTTAAGTTTTATGACCTAAACTTAAAGAAACAAAACTCATATTAGATTTGAGTATAAAATCAGGAACTTAGTTTCCATCAATGAAGCATATGATTTTGTCAAGCACAATGGATGTGATCTATTAGTGAATAGTAGGATTTATTGTGTTTTGGTTATGTGAAAGATAAGAAGTAAGATTAAGTTGTGGATGGGATATACGATTTAAGAAAATCTACACCTTTTGGTTGTAAAAGGTAGATTAGGCTGTAAATAAGATTCTACGCCTTATCATCCCAAAAGTTGTGGATAAGCCCAAAGGTTGTAGATAAGATCTACGCCTTATATCCCAAGAGCAATCTACACCTTATGGTTGTAAAAGGTAGATTAGGCTGTGGATAAGATTCTAAGCCTTATCATCCCAAAAGTTGTGGATAAACCCAAAGGTTGTGGATAAGATCTACGGTTTGGTAAAAATCTACGCCTTATATACCAACGGCCCCGGCCCTGGAGGATACTTCAAGGATAAATTCTTGAAGTTTGTAAGGAAAAATTCTATACATGGATAAGATCCATGATATAGTCCTCGTACAGTACAAGATAAGATAAATATGGGGAACTGAAAGTTCCTACACACAGAAATTGTATACCATAAGAAAAGACTCTTATAGAAACTACGGGAGGACACTCGAAGAAAATTATTCAAAAGATTTTGCAAAGGCTCAAGAAAGGGTTCTTGGATTTAGATGGTGATCTAAATGTGTCAATGCAAATTCTAAAGACCATGAAATTTATAAGACATACATGCTAATAAATGAGATTTATTGGGAGAAGCATACGTTGACATGTAGATGCCCGCAGTCTGCAAAGTTAAGGGTAACTTTGTTGAAAGTAGTAAGGTAATTCATTGAGAATGAATTCAGTAAACTCAATAACCACTTTTCAAAAGGGTATTTGAAAAGGATGTGACTATTAGCACATATGGTTGAAGTCCCAACCATTTCAATTCATTAAATGTTAAGGAACATTGAATTGAGTGGGAGCTTTATGATTTACGGTTAAATGTAAAGATCAGTGGGAGTTCTCTCTCCAGGATTTGAAGCTATTGAGTCATGGGTATGACTTCGGGATCTTCAGAATCAGGCATGAACAAGAGTTTAGTGGGAGTAAACGTTATCTAAAACAACTCATTGCTCGTTTGGAATGAAGCATTGATACTCATGAAAGGTACACGAGTTTTTGGTTCTAGATGACATATTGATATGAATTAAATCTAATTGAACATGGGATGTTTAGTTGAGATTATAAAAGACATCTTGTTAGTGTTAAGGTTGTTCATGGAGATGAAGATAGTATAACCATGATGGGATCATGAAAATATATCGAACCTTAAGAACTATTGTTTGCACGCTTAAATCACTAATGATTCCGCTATTAGTATGATCGTGTAAAGTGGATGCGCGCCGCTTACAGGACAACCTGTTGAGCAAGTGTTAAACCAACGATTAAACCTTGATCAATTGTGAAAGTATTCTCCAATGAAGATGAAAGACAAATTCAAGATTTTGGAAGATAACTTAGTCGTATGGTAAAAGGTTTGCAACGACTCAAGTTCCATGAAACCAAGCAAAGATTTGTGATAATCTTTGGCTTACATTCATTGACTATGCATCTCAATGACTTGTATTTTAACTACATGGTCATCACAAGATTCTACAAAATGTATAAGTTCACAAATTATGTAAAGGCATTGCTATGGCTGGGAGTTACACAATGCACATAATCTTATTCGCTAGTCATAAGAATGACTTGTCTCTTTCAGAGGAAAGATCAATGTATGGATATGATACGCAAAGTGAACGATCGCACGAACCGTGGTAAACCTGGTTTACTCAAAATGGAGATAATTACAATTTTAAGGGATGTGAACGAGAGACCCTAAAGCTGATTGTAAATTAAATGGTGTTCAAAGGTTGACCACTTGGATGGTGTAATCCATTAATTGTTTGAGTTATTTATAACTCACGAAAGGTCAAGTAAAATTCAAATGGGTTGGTAAGACCATATTGAACCCCATTAAAGTGAATTGAATTATCATGACCTCGCCCCTAGTTGATTAAGTGAGGTGACATCTCAATGCAACCGGATGTGTGATGCGATTGATGGCGAGTTCAATTGCCATAGAGTCATACAGGATGACTAATCGATCACCTAGGCATAGACATGTTAAGACACATTTGCCGGGCTAATGACCGCTGATAGAGCTCTGGCGTACTCTTATTAAGAGACTGCCTGGTCGTGGCGGGAGCATCTATCGTGTTTCACATGAGTCAGTTCTTGGACTGATGACTGTTCTCTGAGGTGGCATAGTTTTCAGATTAACTTTGATTTATGTCCTAACACCTTCGTAACTGGGGTTTATAAGGACATATTTTGGGTTATGATGGGCTGTGGCCAGTCGGAAGGAATGAGTCGATTGGGAATTGTCCATCCCTTGTCAGGGTTGAGAAATATCTCTAGGCCACTCGAGGAGAATAATAACTAGAAATGCGTGGCCACGCTCGGAAGGTATCTATGGTAGATAATTCCGGTCAGTAGTTATAAACTCCAGATCGAGATAAACCACTCTAGATTTTAATCAATTGCCGGCACGACCTGAGAGGACGCCATGCATTGAGTGGGAGATAGTAATAGGGCAAGAGAATTGGTGACACACACTTGTCTCGGACAAGTGGGAGATTGTTGGAGGAAGTGTCCTCGACAATAGTGTGTTGACATAATTAAAACTCATTTGAATGAAACACAACTGGGAGTGTTACTCTTTTAAAGTCGATTGATCAACATTTACCGATAATGATTGGCTGTCTAGAGTTTGACATTATCGTCATATGATGGTGGTGATCAGTTGATCCCTTAAGGTCATATCTTTAGGGAATTCCGTCTCAATGGAATAATTAATTAATATTGTATTGGATACAAATTAATTAATAACTAGAAATTTGGAAATGATTTTACGTGACGAATATTATTATAATGGGATTATAATAATAAAGGTCAAAGTAATAAAATAGTTTTATTACACGGTTTTATTTATTCGTTCAGGAAACGATTAAATTGAGAATGAACACGGTTGATCATAAAATTACAAAGAGTTGTAATCAAAATTATGACATTACATTTTTATAAGATAATAATTTCGAATTATTAGAGGAATTATTTAAATGTTATAAAATTGTGAATTATGAATTTTAAAGAGTTAAAATTGCATAAATTAACAAATTGGTTCATGTGTTATGGGACATGTGTGACATGTTACAAATTAACACAATTGACAAAGATAAAATGGAGTCCATTTTACTCCATTTTGAACGTGTGATTGTGTGTACTTGTGGTAGTGTTAATTATCTTATTATAAGCTAGTCTTACACTACATGCATTAGCTTACACACCTAACACTAGGTGTAAGAGATGTGTAAGAACTTATGCTTGTAAGAAAAGTAATAAGAATGAACATGCATTGGTGCCTTAGCCAAGAGATGGCCGGCTATTGCATGTAGTAGTGAGCTTGTATTTGCTCCTTATATACACTACATTACATAATATGAATGTATGGGATGCTTATTCATTCATACACACAAGTTCATTCCACACTACTCTTATTCTCTTTAGAAAATAGTTTTTCTAGAGAAATAAAATCATTTTCTCATACGAATAATATTAAGAGTAATATTATTATTAATATTTCTAGTATACTTATACTAATTTTCTAGTAACAAGATTAGTATTAGTTTGAGATCGGGTCCTTGATATGCATCTTTTGGAGACGATTTTTCTTAGATCGTTTAAGGGTATTTCGGTGGTTTGAAGACTCATATAATAGGTGATTATTGAGTATAAACCTTCTAAAACCAATGTAAGGACTATCACATCTTATGATATCATCATGCATGCATAAGATCTAATTAAGTTTTATGACTAAACTTAAATAAATTAAACTCATATTAGATTTGAGTATAAAATCAGGAACTTAGTTTCCAACCAATTGTTGGAAACTAAGTTCCCTTATATTATACTTATATCTAATGTGAGTTTTGTTTCTTTAAGTTTAGTCATAAAACTTAAATAGATCTTATGCATGCAAGATGATATCATAAGATGAGATTGTCCTTACATTGATTTTAGAAGGTTTATACTCAATAATCACCTATTATATGAGTCTTCAAACCACCGAAATACCCTTAAACGACCCAAGAAAAATCGTCTCCAAAAGATGCGTATCAAGGACCCGATCTCAAACTAATACTAATTTTGTTACTAGAAAATTAGTATAAGTATACTAGAAATAATAATAATATTACTCTTAATATTATTAGTATGAAATAATTATTTCCTTACTAAAAACTATTTTAGCTAAGGAGTTATGAGAATGAGGTTGTAGTATGAAAGTGCTTGTAGAATGAGAGAGTAAGCATCTAACAACAACTACAATATTGTGTGGAATGTGTAGTGTGTATTTAAAGAGCAAAATTGAGCTTGTTGCTCACTCTTGGCCGGCCAAACAAGCCACCCAAGGCCAATGCATGGCCTCTTACATCTTACACAAAAGCTCACAAGATGCCTTACACACTCTTACACTCTTACACACCTACACCTTAGGTTTGTAAGCTAATACATAAGTAGTGTATTATTTTATACACTATGATGCCATACATACATACTTACACGGTTTAAGTATAGATAAAATGGACTCCATTTTATCTTTGTCAATTGTGTCAATTTGTAACATGTCACACATGTCTCACAACACATGACCCAATTTGTTAATCATGCAATTTTAACTATTAGAATTCATAATTTACAAATTTATTACATTTAAATAATTATGCTAATAATTCGAAATTATTTTCGTAAAAATGTAATTTCATAATTTAATTACAACCCTTTGTAATTTTATGATCAACCGTGTTCATTCTCAATTTAATCGTTTCCTAAACGAATAAATAAAACCGAGTAATAAAACAATTTTATTACTTTGACTTTTATTATTATAATCCCATTATAAAATATTCATCATATAAAATTATTTCCAAAATTTCCAGTTATTAATTAATTTGTATCCAATACAATATTAATTAATTATTCCATTGAGACGGAATTCCCTAAAGATATGACCTTAAGGGATCAACTGATCACCACCATCATATGACGATAATGTCAAACTCTAGACAGCCAATCATTATCGATAAATGTTGATCAGTCGACTTTAAAAGAGTAACACTCCCAGTTGTGTTTCATTCAAATGAGTTTTAATTACGTCAACACACTATTGTCGAGGACACTTCCTCCAACAATCTCCCACTTGTCCGAGACAAGTGTGTGTCACCAATTCTCTTGCCCTATTACTATCTCCCACTCAATGCATGGCGTCCTCTCAGGTCGTGCCGGCAATTGATTAAAATCTAGAGTGGTTTATCTCGATCTGGAGTCATAACTACTGACCGGAATTATCTACCATAGATACCTTCCGAGCGTGGCCACGCATTTCTAGTTATTATTCTCCTCGAGTGGCCTAGAGATATTTCTCAACCCTGACAAGGGGTGGACAATTCCTAATCGACTTATTCCTTCCGGCCAGCCACAGCCCATCATAACCCAAAATATGTCCTTATAAACCCCAGTTACGAAGGTGTTAGGACATAAATCAAAGTTAATCTGAAAACTATGCCACCTCAGAGAACAGTCATTAGTCCAAGAACTGACTCATGTGAAACACGATAGATGCTCCCGCCACGACCAGGCAGTCTTTCAATAAGAGTACGCCAGAGCTCTATCAGCGGTCATTAGCCCGGCAAATGTATCTTAACATGTCTATGCCTAGGTGATCGATTAGTCATCTCGTATGACTCTATGGCAATTGAACTCGCCATCAATCGCATCACACATCCGGTTGCATTGAGATGTCACCTCACTTAAGCAACTAGGGGCGAGGTCATGATAATTCAATTCACTTTAATGGGGTTCAATATGGTCTTACCATCCCATTTGAATTTTACTTGACCTTTCGTGAGTTATAAATAACTCAAACAATTAGTGGATTACACCATCCAAGTGGTCAACCTTTGAACATCATTTAATTTACAATCAGCTTTAGGGTCTCTCGTTTACATCCCTTAAAATTGTAATTATCTTCATTTTGAGTAAACCAGGTTTACCACGGTTCGTGTGATCGTTCACTTTGCGGATCATATCCATACATTGATCTTTCCTCTGAAAGAGACAAGTCATTCTTATGACTAGCGAATAAGATTATGTGCATTGTGTAACTCCCAGCCACAGCAATGCCTTTACATAATTTGTGAACGTACACATTTTGTAGAATCTTGTGATGACCATGTAGTTAAAATACAAGTCATTGAGATGCATAGTCAATGAATGTAAGCCAAAGATTATCACAAATCTTTGCTTGGTTTCTTGGAACTTGAGTCGTTGTAAACCTTTTACCATGCGACTAAGTTATCTTCCAAGATCTTGAATTTGTCTTTCATCTTCATTGGAGAATACTTTGACAATTGATCAAGGTTTAATCATTGATTTAAAAACTGCTCTACGGGTTGTGCTGTAAGCGGTGCGCATCCACTTTACACGATTATACTAATGGCGGAAACATTAGCGAATTTAAACGTGTAAACAATAGTACTTAAGGTTCGATAAATTTCCATGATCCCATCATGGTTATACTATCTTCATCTCTATGAACAACCTTAATACTTTATAAACAAGACGTCTTTTATAATCTTAACCAAACATCCCATGTTTTAATTAGATTTAATTCATATCAATATGTTATCTAGAACCAAAAACTCGTGTACCTCTCATGAGTATCAATGCTTCATTCCAAACGAGCAAAGAGTTGTTTTAGATAACGTTTACTCCCACTAAACTCTTGTTCTTGCCTGATTCTGAAGATCCTGAAGTCATACCCATGACTCAATAGCTTCAAATCCTGGAGCGAGAACTCCCACTGAACTTTATATTTAACCGTAAATCATAAAGCTCCCACTCAATTCAATGTTCCTTAACATTTAATGAATTGAAATGGTTGGGACTTCAACCTTATGTGCTAATAGTCACATCCTTTTCAAATACCCTTTTGAAAAATGGTTATTGAGTTTACTGAATTCATTCTCAATGAATTACCTTACTACTTTCAACAAAGTTACCCTTAACTTTGCAGACTGCTGGCATCCACATGTCAACGTATGCTTCTCCCAATAAATCTCATTTATTAGCATGTATGTCTTATAAATTTCATGGTCTTTAGAATTTGCATTGACACATTTAGATCATCATCTAAATCCAAGAACCCTTTCTTGAGCCTTTGCAAAATCTTTTGAATAATTTTCTTCGAGTGTCCTCCCGTAGTTTCTATAAGAGTCTTTTCTTATGGTATACAATTTCTGTGTGTAGGAACTTTCAGTTCCCCACATTTATCTTATCTTGTACTGTACGAGGACTATATCATGGATCTTATCCATGTATAGAATTTTTCCTTACAAACTTCAAGAATTTATCTTTGAAGTATCCTCCAGGGCCAGGGCCGTTGGTATATAAGGCGTAGATTTTTACCAAACCGTAGATCTTATCCACAACTTTTGGGCTTATCCACAACTTTTGGGATGATAAGGCTTAGAATCTTATCCACAGCCTAATCTACCTTTTACAACCATAAGGTGTAGATTGCTCTTGGGATATAAGGTGTAGATTTTTACCAAACCGTAGATCTTATCTACAACCTTTGGGCTTATCCACAACTTTTGGGATGATAAGGCGTAGAATTTTATCTACAGCCTAATCTACCTTTTACAACCATAAGGTGTAGATTTTCTTAAATCGTATATCCCATCCACAACTTAATCTTCCTTCTTATCTTTCACATAACCAAAACACAATAAATCCTACTATTCACTAATAGATCACATCCATTGTGCTTGTCAAAATCATATGCTATTTGTGGCTTTTCAAATTTCTCCCACTCTATCTTTGTAATAATAATCCCATTTTATCACCAAAGATAGCTATTAAGGCCACAAGCAATGACTTTGATGTTGGTTTGTGTATCCTTATGGTTTATTACAGAAAATATTCAATTTAAAGCTTTAGATACTTTAGAATGGTTGATAATTTTGAAGTTGGTTTGTGTACCCTTATGACAACTTTTCCTCTTTAATTAAGTTCTTAACTTAATTTGATTTTGATTTGATTTGAATTGGGTATCCTATACCTATTCGGTTTCAATGGTCATACATTGAAATGTGACAATCAATTCTATTCTATGTTTAAGATTGCCAAGTGTTAAAACTAATTAAGAACATAAATATAAAACCAATAGTGACTTGGGTTGAAAACCAAGTCACCTCATTATCCAAAATACAACCAATTGTTTAAAGGATTAACATTTCCTCGTCCAACAAGGAAATAAAATACGGATTTTAAATTGTTCTTTCAACACTTGAAATAAAATAAGCAGGAAAAACAAAGCTCCTTGATCATCCTTAGTGGAGCTACTCTTAGTTCCATTGATCCATTATGCTTGATTTTTCTTTCCCTTATTTTTGTTTCCATGCCCTAATTCAAGTAAGAAGAGCATTCACATCACAACTTGTATCATGATACATTAGTTGAGATTAACATAAAATCGGGATTGTTATCGTACCAACTTGGAAGAATCTTCCCAGCTTTGAGATCGCTGAGATATCTGGAACAATTCCTCTTCTTATGTCCTTTATTATTACAATAAAAGCACCTGGCTCCTTGAGGAGCGCTCATGTTGGGATCTGATGTACTTGCCTCCGAAGACACTTTCTTTAAACC
Source organism: Silene conica (assembly GCA_029255685.2). NCBI lineage: Eukaryota > Viridiplantae > Streptophyta > Magnoliopsida > Caryophyllales > Caryophyllaceae > Silene > Silene conica. The sequence continues at coordinate 25,749,422 of CM055313.2, read as the reverse complement.
TTTGGAAGGTTGCCTCCCCTTAGCCCTACCCTTCCTATTGAACTTTCCTTTGCCCTTAACATTTATATAGAGCTCATCCTTAGGGGAACTAACATTTAGGTCCATATCCCTTTCTACTTGCACGATCATATTGTGCAGTTCATCGAGAGAGATGTCTTGGTTCCTTATGTTGAAATTCATCCGGAATTGTACATAAGTCTTCACCTTAGACAAGGAGTGGAGGATTCTGTCAATCACAAGTTCCTTAGGAATGTCCACTTGATTCATCCTTAGGGTTTCTACATGCTCAATCATCTTGAGTACATGTGGGCTAACCTTTTGCCCCTCCTTAAGGTTGAGATCAAAGAAAGCCGATACTGTCCCATATTGGACAATTCTCGAAGCCTTTGAGAACATTGTCAGAAGCCTGCAATAGATCTCATAAGCTGTGCCAATCTTTAGGGCAATCTTTTGGAGTTCCGGCTCCATCGAGAGGATCAAAACATTTTTCAATTCCCAAGACTCCTTGTGATAAGAATCATAAGGTCGTCTTGCCGCGGCGGTGGCATTTTCAGCAGGTTCGGGAGGTGATGCTTCAATAAGGAATTCGGTCTTACCGTCACCTTGTGCCGCCAACAATAGTTGGGCATCCCAATCGGCAAAGTTTGCCCCATTCTCTTTTAGCTTACAACAGTCCGTGAAGGATTGTAACCATGAAGTGTTTGTAGTAGTGGAAGTAGTCATGATTGATATTGATACGAGGACTACAAAATTTTAAACATATGAAGAAATTAAATGCTAATCGTTTTAATTTTCATTTTAACTTGTAAACATATTTACCTAGTTGATGCATTTATAAAATGACCTCTATCCAATTTTATAAATGATTCCAAGACCCAAACCCATACAATCGAAATCGTGAACCACTGGAACTCCGACCCAATGATATGGTTTGGTGGGTTAAAATAAACCGGTTCTACCCTAGAACTCTTGGTTGATGACAAATCATAATTTATACATCTTAGCCCGGAACACATTGACCACTGGTCCTCTACACTTCCGTTGAGTACAAACCAAATTTCAAATGCATCGGGATGCGATCCGCCCACTGGACTGATGAATCCATCCCATCGCCCCACTTATCCTACGTAATGGGGTTCGTACTGCCCACTGGACTAGCACCACCCCACGAAATAGAAGCTCATGGGTTCTACTATTCGGTAAGGCTAATTCTCAATTATTTTTGTTTAATATAGAGGTCTTGTCAATTTATTATCCATCTCCTTTAAGCGAATTAAATTGGTGAACTCGATAATTATAATTGACACGGTCGTTTTTAACGATCTAAACTAATATGCATGTTTATGGCGATTTGGCTATGCATGCAAACATATTAAAATGCAAAAGTAAAAGCAATAAAGCAATAAAATCCTAGTATGACCTTCCTAGTAATAGTAAAAACTAATCAACTATTACAAATTCGGAAACCAACTCCTTGGTCCCTTGAACTTCATTGGCACGCCATCCAAGAAAACACCGTCTTGTCGGAACTCCTTTCCGTATGGCGCCGTCTTTTGGATCTTCGGAATTACAATAAAATAATACAACTATTCTATTGCAAAACTGAAAATTAAATTAAATTACAAACCCGTGATACGAGATCACATAAATTACAACCGAATCAATATTCCCTTTCATTACGGGTAATATTGATTAAAACTAAGGCCATACTAGGAAAAATACATAATTCCAAATTATATAAATAACATTAAAAATATGACATTCATATTAAATAAATTTGCAATAAATAAAATATGTATGCACATGCTTAATTTTTAATGCCAAATCGCCTTATGGGAGCAAATATCTCATATTTGTTTACGGTTTTTACGGATATGCGTGATTTTAACTATTAAAATCATCCAAAATTACATAAATCTCATTTATGTCCAAGTTAATCATCCTAACTTACTTTAGGAATCAATGTTTAGTCTCTACTAATATTTGATCATGATCTAACTTGATTTTGCATTATTGTTCACAAATTACTTGTATTTTCGGGAAAAATAAACAAAATATGGCCAAATGAGTCAATAAAATTCGAAATTTAAAATTCAAAAATTTTAAACTTTCTGGAAATCTTTTAAAATTTCAGAAATTATTAAAATGGTCTTTTGCAATTATTTATGGCTTATTTCTTAAATAAATCCTATAAAAGCCGTTTTTATGGTTAAAAATCCGATTTAAATTATAAAAACTTTGAAATAAATTGCCATAAATTTTTAGTCATCCTAAAATACATATTAGAAACTGAAAGTGACCAAAAATTACAGACCATACTCGAAATTTTATTTTCCGACTCATAAATTACGATTATTAGCTAATTAACTCATTAAAAATTAATAATCATAAAAACAGTAGCTTTTTGATATCTAACTTTTAGATCTGATGTTCCTATCATATAAGACATCTATGGGTAAAATTTCATGCCATAATATTAAGATTAACTATTTTTAACACAATAAGTCACTATTTATCCGATTTTAACCATTAAAATCATAAATCATGCATCACTTGAGAATAAATTCCCAAAACTTACATACATACTGTAAATATTGCATGTGACATTGTGTAAAGTGTTTATGGCAAAATTCCAACTATAACTATTAAAGTCGAATTTAAGTCACTATTAATCCGATTTTTACTATAAAAATCATCAATCATGCAAAATAATTCGAATAATTTCGAAAATTCATACAGGAACTTTATATATTGCATGTGACTTCTCATAAAATTTTTAAGGTTAAATTCGAAATATAACCTTATATACCCATTTTAACTCATATTATGACTATTTATCTCATAAAATTCATAATCCATGCATATTAACTCCATTTCTTACGAAAAATCATATACAATATATTAAATATGCATGTGAGAACATATCAAAAAATCTCGGCCAGAAACTATTTTTAGCTATTTTTCCCATTAATTGTTGTTTAAAACCGATTTAAACTACAAAATATACAAATAAATATAAAAATGAACAATAAAAATCCATAAAATTATTTTTATGTCCTAAAACCATTTTAGAAACAGAAACTTTAACATGCAAAATTATTTTGTGATTTATCATAATAAACACAATTATTTCGAAATTTTCGAAATATATATGTTAAACCGATTTAACATAAAACATGAATCCGATCATGCATGCAACAACCGTAATGCTCTGATACCAATTGTTGGAAACTAAGTTCCCTTATATTATACTCATATCTAATGTGAGTTTTGTTTCTTTAAGTTTAGTCATAAAACTTAAATAGATCTTATGCATGCAAGATGATATCATAAGATGAGATTGTCCTTACATTGATTTTAGAAGGTTTATACTCAATAATCACCTATTATATGAGTCTTCAAACCACCGAAATACCCTTAAACGACCCAAGAAAAATCGTCTCCAAAAGATGCGTATCAAGGACCCGATCTCAAACTAATACTAATTTTGTTACTAGAAAATTAGTATAAGTATACTAGAAATAATAATAATATTACTCTTAATATTATTAGTATGAAATAATTATTTCCTTACTAAAAACTATTTTAGCTAAGGAGTTATGAGAATGAGGTTGTAGTATGAAAGTGCTTGTAGAATGAGAGAGTAAGCATCTAACAACAACTACAATATTGTGTGGAATGTGTAGTGTGTATTTAAAGAGCAAAATTGAGCTTGTTGCTCACTCTTGGCCGGCCAAACAAGCCACCCAAGGCCAATGCATGGCCTCTTACATCTTACACAAAAGCTCACAAGATGCCTTACACACTCTTACACTCTTACACACCTACACCTTAGGTTTGTAAGCTAATACATAAGTAGTGTATTATTTTATACACTATGATGCCATACATACATACTTACACGGTTTAAGTATAGATAAAATGGACTCCATTTTATCTTTGTCAATTGTGTCAATTTGTAACATGTCACACATGTCTCACAACACATGACCCAATTTGTTAATCATGCAATTTTAACTATTAGAATTCATAATTTACAAATTTATTACATTTAAATAATTATGCTAATAATTCGAAATTATTTTCGTAAAAATGTAATTTCATAATTTAATTACAACCCTTTGTAATTTTATGATCAACCGTGTTCATTCTCAATTTAATCGTTTCCTAAACGAATAAATAAAACCGAGTAATAAAACAATTTTATTACTTTGACTTTTATTATTATAATCCCATTATAAAATATTCATCATATAAAATTATTTCCAAAATTTCCAGTTATTAATTAATTTGTATCCAATACAATATTAATTAATTATTCCATTGAGACGGAATTCCCTAAAGATATGACCTTAAGGGATCAACTGATCACCACCATCATATGACGATAATGTCAAACTCTAGACAGCCAATCATTATCGATAAATGTTGATCAGTCGACTTTAAAAGAGTAACACTCCCAGTTGTGTTTCATTCAAATGAGTTTTAATTACGTCAACACACTATTGTCGAGGACACTTCCTCCAACAATCTCCCACTTGTCCGAGACAAGTGTGTGTCACCAATTCTCTTGCCCTATTACTATCTCCCACTCAATGCATGGCGTCCTCTCAGGTCGTGCCGGCAATTGATTAAAATCTAGAGTGGTTTATCTCGATCTGGAGTCATAACTACTGACCGGAATTATCTACCATAGATACCTTCCGAGCGTGGCCACGCATTTCTAGTTATTATTCTCCTCGAGTGGCCTAGAGATATTTCTCAACCCTGACAAGGGGTGGACAATTCCTAATCGACTTATTCCTTCCGGCCAGCCACAGCCCATCATAACCCAAAATATGTCCTTATAAACCCCAGTTACGAAGGTGTTAGGACATAAATCAAAGTTAATCTGAAAACTATGCCACCTCAGAGAACAGTCATTAGTCCAAGAACTGACTCATGTGAAACACGATAGATGCTCCCGCCACGACCAGGCAGTCTTTCAATAAGAGTACGCCAGAGCTCTATCAGCGGTCATTAGCCCGGCAAATGTATCTTAACATGTCTATGCCTAGGTGATCGATTAGTCATCTCGTATGACTCTATGGCAATTGAACTCGCCATCAATCGCATCACACATCCGGTTGCATTGAGATGTCACCTCACTTAAGCAACTAGGGGCGAGGTCATGATAATTCAATTCACTTTAATGGGGTTCAATATGGTCTTACCATCCCATTTGAATTTTACTTGACCTTTCGTGAGTTATAAATAACTCAAACAATTAGTGGATTACACCATCCAAGTGGTCAACCTTTGAACATCATTTAATTTACAATCAGCTTTAGGGTCTCTCGTTTACATCCCTTAAAATTATAATTATCTTCATTTTGAGTAAACCAGGTTTACCACGGTTCGTGTGATCGTTCACTTTGCGGATCATATCCATACATTGATCTTTCCTCTGAAAGAGACAAGTCATTCTTATGACTAGCGAATAAGATTATGTGCATTGTGTAACTCCCAGCCACAGCAATGCCTTTACAAAAGCTCACAAGATGCCTTACACACTCTTACACTCTTACACACCTACACCTTAGGTTTGTAAGCTAATACATAAGTAGTGTATTATTTTATACACTATGATGCCATACATACATACTTACACGGTTTAAGTATAGATAAAATGGACTCCATTTTATCTTTGTCAATTGTGTCAATTTGTAACATGTCACACATGTCTCACAACACATGACCCAATTTGTTAATCATGCAATTTTAACTATTAGAATTCATAATTTACAAATTTATTACATTTAAATAATTATGCTAATAATTCGAAATTATTTTCGTAAAAATGTAATTTCATAATTTAATTACAACCCTTTGTAATTTTATGATCAACCGTGTTCATTCTCAATTTAATCGTTTCCTAAACGAATAAATAAAACCGAGTAATAAAACAATTTTATTACTTTGACTTTTATTATTATAATCCCATTATAAAATATTCATCATATAAAATTATTTCCAAAATTTTCAGTTATTAATTAATTTGTATCCAATACAATATTAATTAATTATTCCATTGAGACGGAATTCCCTAAAGATATGACCTTAAGGGATCAACTGATCACCACCATCATATGATGATAATGTCAAACTCTAGACAGCCAATCATTATCGATAAATGTTGATCAGTCGACTTTAAAAGAGTAACACTCCCAGTTGTGTTTCATTCAAATGAGTTTTAATTACGTCAACACACTATTGTCGAGGACACTTCCTCCAACAATCAATTGTTGGAAACTAGGTTCCTTATTTTATACTCAAATCTAATATGAGTTTTGTTTCTTTAAGTTTAGTCATAAAAACTTAAATGGATCTTATGCATGCAAGATGATATCATAAGATGAGATAGTCCTTACATTGGTTTTAGAAGGTTTATACTCAATAATCACCTATTACTTGAGTCTTCAATACCGAAATCCTCTTGTAACGATCTAACAAAAATCGTCTCCTAAAGGTGCGTATCAAGGACCCGATCTCAAACTATTACTAATTTTGTTACTAAAAAATTAGTATTAGTATACTAGAAATATTAATAATATTACTCTTAATATTATTAATATAGGAAATAATTTCTTACTTAGAAAAACTATTTCTAAGTACTATTACTAGTATGGAGGAGGTTGTAGTATAATATGTTAGTGCAAGCATCAACAATTACTTAGCAAAAACTAGTGTGAGTGAGTGTGAAGTGAGTGTGTTAATATAAGCACATGAGCTTGCTTGTGCAAGCATCATGGCCGGCCTAAGTGAGCAAGAGAAGCCAATGCATGGTCTCTTACACAATGCCAAAAGGAACAAAGATTCCTTACATGTCTTACACACCTTTGATCACTTATACACTCAATCATAATGCACACACAACCTCAATACCACCTTAATACTACACGGCTGAAATGGTTCTAAAATGGACCCATTTTATCTTTGTCAATTGTGTTAATTTGTAACATGTCACACATGTCTCATAACACATGACCCAATTTGTTAATTGTGCAATTTTAACTATTAAAATTCATAATTCACAATTTTATTACATTTAAATAATTTCACTAATAATCTCGAAATTATTATTGTATAAAAATGTAATGTCATAATTTAATTACAACTCTTTGTAATTTTATGATCAACCGTGTTCATTCTCAATTTAATCGTTTCCCAAACGAATAAATAAAAACCGAGTAATAAAACTATTTTATTACTTTGACTATTATTATTATAATTCCATTATAAAAATATTCGTCATATAAAATTATTTCCAAAATTTCTAGTTATTAATTAATTTGTATCCAATACAATATTAATTAATTATTCCATTGAGACGGAATTCCCTAAAGATATGACCTTAAGGGATCAACTGATCACCACCATCATATGACGATAATGTCAAACTCTAGACAGCCAATCATTATCGATAAATGTTGATCAGTCGACTTTAAAAGAGTAACACTCCCAGTTGTGTTTCATTCAAATGAGTTTTAATTACGTCAACACACTATTGTCGAGGACACTTCCTCCAACAATCTCCCACTTGTCCGAGACAAGTGTGTGTTACCAATTCTCTTGCCCTATTACTATCTCCCACTCAATGCATGGCGTCCTCTCAGGTCGTGCCGGCAATTGATTAAAATCTAGTGTGGTTTATCTCGATCTGGAGTCATAACTACTGACCGGAATTATTTACCATAGATACCTTCCGAGCGTGGCCACGCATTTCTAGTTATTATTCTCCTCGAGTGGCCTAGAGATATTTCTCAACCCTGACAAGGGGTGGACAATTCCTAATCGACTTATTCCTTCCGGCTGGCCATAGTCCATCATAACCCAAAATATGTCCTTATAAACCCCAGTTACGAAGGTCTTAGGACATAAATCAAAGTTAATCTGAAAACTATGCCACCTCAGAGAACAGTCATTAGTCCAAGAACTGACTCATGTGAAACACGATAGATGCTCCCGCCACGACCAGGCAGTCTTTCAATAAGAGTACGCCAGAGCTCTATCAGCGGTCATTAGCCCGGCAAATGTATCTTAACATGTCTATGCCTAGGTGATCGATTAGTCATCCCGTATGACTCTATGGCAATTGAACTCGCCATCAATCGCATCACACATCCGGTTGCATTGAGATGTCACCTCACTTAAGCAACTAGGGGCGTGGTCATGATAATTCAATTCACTTTAATGGGGTTCAATATGGTCTTACCATCCCATTTGAATTTTACTTGACCTTTTGTGAGTTATAAATAACTCAAACAATTAGTGGATTACACCATCCAAGTGGTCAACCTTTGAACACCATTTAATTTACAATCAGCTTTAGGGTCTCTCGTTTACATCCCTTAAAATTGTAATTATCTTCATTTTGAGTTAACCAGGTTTACCACGGTTCGTGCGATCGTTCACTTTGCGGATCATATCCATACATTGATCTTTCCTCTGAAAGAGACAAGTCATTCTTTATGACTAGCGAATAAGATTATGTGCATTGTGTAACTCCCAGCCACAACAATGCCTTTACATAATTTGTGAACGTACACATTTTGTAGAATCTTGTGATGACCATGTAGTTGAAATACAAGTCATTGAGATGCATAGTCAATGAATGTAAGCCAAGGATTATCACAAATCTTTGCTTGGTTTCTTGGAACTTGAGTCGTTGCAAACCTTTTACCATACGACTAAGTTATCTTCCAAGATCTTGAATTTGTCTTTCATCTTCATTGGAGAATACTTTGACAATTGATCAAGGTTTAATCATTGATTTAAAACCTGCTCTACGGGTTGTCCTGTAAGCGGTGCGCATCCACTTTACACAATCAAACTAATGGCGGAAACATTAGTGATTTAAACGTGCAAACAATAGTACTTAAGGTTCGATAAATTTCCATTATCCCATCATGGTTATACTATCTTCATCTCTATGAACAACCTTAATACTTTATAAACAAGACGTCTTTTATAATCTTAACCAAACATCCCATGTTTAATTAGATTTAATTCATATCAATATGTTATCTAGAACCAAAAACTCGTGTACCTCTCATGCGTATCAATGCTTCATTCCAAACGAGCAATGAGTTGTTTTAGATAACGTTCACTCCCACTAAACTCTTGTTCTTGCCTGATTCTGAAGATCCCGAAGTCATACCTATGACTCAATAGCTTCAAATCCTGGAGCGAGAACTCCCACTGAACTTTACATTTAATCGTAAATCATAAAGCTCCCACTCAATTCAATGTTCCTTAACATTTAATGAATTGAAATGGTTGGGACTTAACCATATGTGCTAATAGTCACATCCTTTTCAAATACCCTTTTGAAAAGCGGTTATTGAGTTTACTGAATTCATTCTCAATGAATTACCTTACTACTTTCAACAAAGTTACCCTTAACTTTGCAGACTGCAGACATCCACATGTCTGCTTATGCTTCTCTCAACAAATATCATTTATCAGCATGTATATTTTATAAATTTCATGGTTCTTTGCATTGGCACATTCAGATCACCATCTAAATCCAAGAACCCTTTCTTGAGCCTTTACAAAGTCTTTTGAATAATTTTCTTCGAGTGTCCTCCCGTAGTTTCTATAAGAGTCTTTTCTTATGGTATACAATTTCTGTGTGTAGGAACTTTCAGTTCCCCACATTTATCTTATCTTGTACTGTACGACGACTATATCATGGATCTTATCCATGTATAGAATTTTTCCTTACAAACTTCAAGAATTTATCCTTGAAGTATCCTCCAGGGCCGGGGCCGTTGGTATATAAGGCGTAGATTTTTACCAAACCGTAGATCTTATCCACAACCTTTGGGCTTATCCACAACTTTTGGGATGATAAGGCTTAGAATCTTATCCACAGCCTAATCTACCTTTTACAACCATAAGGTGTAGATTGCTCTTGGGATATAAGGCGTAGATTTTTACCAAACCGTAGATCTTATCTACAACCTTTGGGCTTATCCACAACTTTTGGGATGATAAGGCGTAGAATCTTATCTACAGCCTAATCTACCTTTTACAACCATAAGGTGTAGATTTTCTTAAATCGTATATCCCATCCACAACTTAATCTTCCTTCTTATCTTTCACATAACCAAAACACAATAAATCCTACTATTCACTAATAGATCATATCCATTGTGCTTGTCAAAATCATATGCTATTTGTGGCTTTTCAAATTTCTCCCACTCTATCTTTGTAATAATAATCCCATTTTATCACCAAAGATAGCTATTAAGGCCACAAGCAATGACTTTGATGTTGGTTTGTGTAACCTTATGGTTTATTACAGAAAATATTCAATTTAAAGCTTTAGATACTTTAGAATGGTTGATAATTTTGAAGTTGGTTTGTGTACCCTTATGACAACTTTTCCTCTTTAATTAAGTTCTTAACTTAATTTGATTTTGATTTGATTTGAATTGGGTATCCTATACCTATTCGGTTTCAATGGTCATACATTGAAATGTGACAATCAATTCTATTCTATGTTTAAGATTTCCAAGTGTTAAAACTAATTAAGAACATAAATATAAAACCAATAGTGACTTGGGTTGAAAACCAAGTCACCTCATTATCCAAAATACAACCAATTGTTTAAAGGATTAACATTTCCTCGTCCAACAAGGAAATAAAATACGGATTTTAAATTGTTCTTTCAACACTTGAAATAAAATAAGCAGGAAAAACAAAGCTCCTTGATCATCCTTAGTGGAGCTACTCTTAGTTCCATTGATCCATTATGCTTGATTTTTCTTTCCCTTATTTTTGTTTCCATGCCCTAATTCAAGTAAGAAGAGCATTCACATCACAACTTGTATCATGATACATTAGTTGAGATTAACATAAAATCGGGATAGTTATCGTACCAACTTGGAAGAATCTTCCCAGCATTGAGATCGCTGAGATATCTGGAACAATTCCTCTTCTTATGTCCTTTATTATTACAATAAAAGCACCTAGCTCCTTGAGGAGCGCTCATGTTGGGATCTGATGTACTTGCCTCCGAAGACACTTTCTTTAAACCTTTGGAAGGTTGCCTTCCCTTAGCCCTACCCTTCCTATTGAACTTTCCTTTGCCCTTAACATTTATATAGAGCTCATCCTTAGGGGAACTAACATTTAGGTCCATATCCCTTTCTACTTACACGATCATATTGTGCAGTTCATCGAGAGAGATGTCTTGGTTCCTTATGTTGAAATTCATCCGGAATTGTACATAAGTCTTCACCTTAGACAAGGAGTGGAGGATTCTGTCAATCACAAGTTCCTTAGGAATGTCCACTTGATTCATCCTTAGGGTTTCTACATGCTCAATCATCTTGAGTACATGTGGGCTAACCTTTTGCCCCTCCTTAAGGTTGAGATCAAAGAAAGCCGATACTGTCCCATATTGGACAATTCTCGAAGCCTTTGAGAACATTGTCAGAAGCCTGCAATAGATCTCATAAGCTGTGCCAATCTTTAGGGCAATCTTTTGGAGTTCCGGCTCCATCGAGAGGATCAAAACATTTTTCAATTCCCAAGACTCCTTGTGATAAGAATCATAAGGTCGTCTTGCCGCGGCGGTGGCATTTTCAGCAGGTTTGGGAGGTGATGCTTTAATAAGGAATTCGGTCTTACCGTCACCTTGTGCCGCCAACAACAGTTGGGCATCCCAATCGGCAAAGTTTGCCCCATTCTCTTTTAGCTTACAACGATCCGTGAAGGATTGTAACCATGAAGTGTTTGTAGTAGTGGAAGTAGTCATGATTGATATTGATACGAGGACTACAAAATTTTAAACATATGAAGAAATTAAATGCTAATCGTTTTAATTTTCATTTTAACTTGTAAACATATTTACTAAGTTGATGCATCTATAAAATGACCTCTATCCAATTTTATAAATGATTCCAAGACCCAAACCCATACTATCGAAATCGTGAACCACTGGAACTCCGACCCAATGATATGGTTTGGTGGGTTAAAATAAACCGGTTCTACCTTAGAACTCTTGGTTGATGACAAATCATAATTTATACATCTTAGCCCGGAACACATTGACCACTGGTCCTCTACACTTCCGTTGAGTACAAACCAAATTTCAAATGCATCGGGATGCGATCCGCCCACTGGACTGAATCCACCCCATCGCCCCACTTATCCTACGTAATGAGGTTCGTACTGCCCACTGGACTAGCACCACCCCACGAAATAGAAGCTCATGGGTTCTACTATTTGGTAAGGCTAATTCTCAATTGTTTTTGTTTAATATAGAGGTCTTGTCAATTTATTATCTATCTCCTTTAAGCGAATTAAATTGGTGAACTCGATAATTATAATTGACACGGTCGTTTTTAACGATCTAAACTAGTATGCATGTTTATGGCGATTTGGCTATGCATGCAAACATATTAAAATGCAAAAATAAAAGCAATAAAGCAATAAAATCCTAGTATGGCCTTCCTAGTAATAGTAAAACTAATTAACTATTACAAATTCGGAAACCAACTCCTTGGTCCCTTGAACTTCATTGGCACGCCATCCAAGAAAACACCGTCTTGTCGGAACTCCTTTCCGTATGGCACCGTCTTTTGGATCTCCGGAATTACAATAAAATAATACAACTATTCTATTGTAAAACTGAAAATTAAATTAAATTACAAACCCGTGATACGAGATCACATAAATTACAACCGAATCAATATTCCCTTTCATTACGGGTAATATTGATTAAAACTAAGGCCATACTAAGAAAATTACATAATTCCAAATTATATAAATAACATTCAAAATATGACATTCATATTAAATAAATTGCATTAAATAAAATATGTATGCACATGCTCAATTTTTATTGCCAAATCGCCTTATGGGAGCAAATATCTCATATTTGTTTACGGTTTTTACGGATATGTGCGATTTTAACCATTAAAATCATCAAAAATTACATAAATCTCATTTATGTCCAAGTTAATCATCCTAACTCACTTTAGGAATCAATGTTTAGTCTCTACTAATATTTGATCATGATCTAACTTGATTTTGCATTATTGTTCATAAATTACTTGTATTTTCGGGAAAAATAAACAAAATATGGCCAAATGAGTCAATAAAATTCGAAATTTAAAATTCAACAATTTTAAACTTTCTGGAAATTTTCTAAAAATTCAGAAATTAATAAAATGGTCTTTTGCAAATGTTTATGGTTTATTTCTTAAATAAATCGTATAAAAGCCGTTTTTATGGTTAAAAATCCGATTTAAATCATAAAAACTTGAAATAAATTGCCATAAATTTTTAGTCATCCTAAAATACATATTAGAATCTGAAAATGACCAAAAATTTCAGACCATGCTCGAAATTTTATGGTAATACATCTTAGCGTAAAGATTTTCTTAAATCGTAGATCCCATCCACAACTTAATCTTCCTTCTTATCTTTCAGATAAACATCCTGAAAACTAGCAACGGGTCCAGAGGTGAACTTAACATGTTGGAAACTAAGTTCCCTTATATTATACTCATATCTAATGTGAGTTTTGTTTCTTTAAGTTTAGTCATAAAACTTAAATAGATCTTATGCATGCAAGATGATATCATAAGATGAGATTGTCCTTACATTGATTTTAGAAGGTTTATACTCAATAATCACCTATTATATGAGTCTTCAAACCACCGAAATACCCTTAAACGACCCAAGAAAAATCGTCTCCAAAAGATGCGTATCAAGGACCCGATCTCAAACTAATACTAATTTTGTTACTAGAAAATTAGTATAAGTATACTAGAAATAATAATAATATTACTCTTAATATTATTAGTATGAAATAATTATTTCCTTACTAAAAACTATTTTAGCTAAGGAGTTATGAGAATGAGGTTGTAGTATGAAAGTGCTTGTAGAATGAGAGAGTAAGCATCTAACAACAACTACAATATTGTGTGGAATGTGTAGTGTGTATTTAAAGAGCAAAATTGAGCTTGTTGCTCACTCTTGGCCGGCCAAACAAGCCACCCAAGGCCAATGCATGGCCTCTTACATCTTACACAAAAGCTCACAAGATGCCTTACACACTCTTACACTCTTACACACCTACACCTTAGGTTTGTAAGCTAATACATAAGTAGTGTATTATTTTATACACTATGATGCCATACATACATACTTACACGGTTTAAGTATAGATAAAATGGACTCCATTTTATCTTTGTCAATTGTGTCAATTTGTAACATGTCACACATGTCTCACAACACATGACCCAATTTGTTAATCATGCAATTTTAACTATTAGAATTCATAATTTACAAATTTATTACATTTAAATAATTATGCTAATAATTCGAAATTATTTTCGTAAAAATGTAATTTCATAATTTAATTACAACCCTTTGTAATTTTATGATCAACCGTGTTCATTCTCAATTTAATCGTTTCCTAAACGAATAAATAAAACCGAGTAATAAAACAATTTTATTACTTTGACTTTTATTATTATAATCCCATTATAAAATATTCATCATATAAAATTATTTCCAAAATTTCCAGTTATTAATTAATTTGTATCCAATACAATATTAATTAATTATTCCATTGAGACGGAATTCCCTAAAGATATGACCTTAAGGGATCAACTGATCACCACCATCATATGACGATAATGTCAAACTCTAGACAGCCAATCATTATCGATAAATGTTGATCAGTCGACTTTAAAAGAGTAACACTCCCAGTTGTGTTTCATTCAAATGAGTTTTAATTACGTCAACACACTATTGTCGAGGACACTTCCTCCAACAATCTCCCACTTGTCCGAGACAAGTGTGTGTCACCAATTCTCTTGCCCTATTACTATCTCCCACTCAATGCATGGCGTCCTCTCAGGTCGTGCCGGCAATTGATTAAAATCTAGAGTGGTTTATCTCGATCTGGAGTCATAACTACTGACCGGAATTATCTACCATAGATACCTTCCGAGCGTGGCCACGCATTTCTAGTTATTATTCTCCTCGAGTGGCCTAGAGATATTTCTCAACCCTGACAAGGGGTGGACAATTCCTAATCGACTTATTCCTTCCGGCCAGCCACAGCCCATCATAACCCAAAATATGTCCTTATAAACCCCAGTTACGAAGGTGTTAGGACATAAATCAAAGTTAATCTGAAAACTATGCCACCTCAGAGAACAGTCATTAGTCCAAGAACTGACTCATGTGAAACACGATAGATGCTCCCGCCACGACCAGGCAGTCTTTCAATAAGAGTACGCCAGAGCTCTATCAGCGGTCATTAGCCCGGCAAATGTATCTTAACATGTCTATGCCTAGGTGATCGATTAGTCATCTCGTATGACTCTATGGCAATTGAACTCGCCATCAATCGCATCACACATCCGGTTGCATTGAGATGTCACCTCACTTAAGCAACTAGGGGCGAGGTCATGATAATTCAATTCACTTTAATGGGGTTCAATATGGTCTTACCATCCCATTTGAATTTTACTTGACCTTTCGTGAGTTATAAATAACTCAAACAATTAGTGGATTACACCATCCAAGTGGTCAACCTTTGAACATCATTTAATTTACAATCAGCTTTAGGGTCTCTCGTTTACATCCCTTAAAATTGTAATTATCTTCATTTTGAGTAAACCAGGTTTACCACGGTTCGTGTGATCGTTCACTTTGCGGATCATATCCATACATTGATCTTTCCTCTGAAAGAGACAAGTCATTCTTATGACTAGCGAATAAGATTATGTGCATTGTGTAACTCCCAGCCACAGCAATGCCTTTACATAATTTGTGAACGTACACATTTTGTAGAATCTTGTGATGACCATGTAGTTAAAATACAAGTCATTGAGATGCATAGTCAATGAATGTAAGCCAAAGATTATCACAAATCTTTGCTTGGTTTCTTGGAACTTGAGTCGTTGTAAACCTTTTACCATGCGACTAAGTTATCTTCCAAGATCTTGAATTTGTCTTTCATCTTCATTGGAGAATACTTTGACAATTGATCAAGGTTTAATCATTGATTTAAAAACTGCTCTACGGGTTGTCCTGTAAGCGGTGCGCATCCACTTTACACGATTATACTAATGGCGGAAACATTAGCGAATTTAAACGTGTAAACAATAGTACTTAAGGTTCGATAAATTTCCATGATCCCATCATGGTTATACTATCTTCATCTCTATGAACAACCTTAATACTTTATAAACAAGACGTCTTTTATAATCTTAACCAAACATCCCATGTTTTAATTAGATTTAATTCATATCAATATGTTATCTAGAACCAAAAACTCGTGTACCTCTCATGAGTATCAATGCTTCATTCCAAACGAGCAAAGAGTTGTTTTAGATAACGTTTACTCCCACTAAACTCTTGTTCTTGCCTGATTCTGAAGATCCTGAAGTCATACCCATGACTCAATAGCTTCAAATCCTGGAGCGAGAACTCCCACTGAACTTTATATTTAACCGTAAATCATAAAGCTCCCACTCAATTCAATGTTCCTTAACATTTAATGAATTGAAATGGTTGGGACTTCAACCATATGTGCTAATAGTCACATCCTTTTCAAATACCCTTTTGAAAAATGGTTATTGAGTTTACTGAATTCATTCTCAATGAATTACCTTACTACTTTCAACAAAGTTACCCTTAACTTTGCAGACTGCTGGCATCCACATGTCAACGTATGCTTCTCCCAATAAATCTCATTTATTAGCATGTAACATCCCGTATTTTCGTAAAATCTAATTTAAGCATTTTAAGTATTTTAAGTAATAAAATTAATAATTTAGTAATTTATTTCGAAAGACCCTAATTTAATAAATAAGATCCGTCTTAAGAACCTCCAGTTCTCAAGACGAATACAACTTGGCATAGTTAATATCCGACTCAAGTATTCATTTCCATATCCGTTTCAATATTTGAACCCGTTTCATTTATTCGGAAAGGACGACTCACTTGTTCTTTTATAAACCCTTATGTCGACATATTTGCCTTCAACATTTCATTCTTCCTGCAAACTTAACATTTCACAAAACCTCCATAAAACCCTTCCTTCTTTTGCAAAGATCTTCATCATCCGTTCATCGAATCGCGAAAGTAAGTACATTTCCGGAATCCTCGTTCAATTTCCAAGACATCCATCACTTTCGTTTTTCATTTTAATCGACTTCAAAAATCGGGCTGTTTTGCCTTTAATTCGTTTTTGATGATTCTAAACCGTTTTCTTTGTTATAGGAGTGGGTCTCGACGATCCTGACGTGGACTCTTACATTGTAGAGGAGGATCACTTGCCGGAATAAGCTTAAAGGTGACGATAATGAGAAACTCGGCCTATTTGTGAAGATTAGCACTTTTGTTGTGTTTCTTATGTGGATTCTGATTTTTGTTAAAAGTATGTGGTTTAATGGACTTAGTATTATGTTTAGGATGTTGAATATGTGGAGAATTCATACCTAAAGATGTTGTTATGTGTTCATATGTGATTTTCTGTTTTTCTCATTTTTGCGACGGATACATGTATAATTCATTTGAGGATTGTTATGGGAATTATATGCTGGTAGTTTAGTAGTAATTGATGATTTGTATTGTCGGGTAAACATGATGTATAGCAAGCTTGAAGTTTGTAGGTCGATTCACGAAGTTTTCCTTGAATGCGATTTTGCGAAATCCCGTATCAGGCTCTCTGAGCCGGTCGACCGACCGGCCGCCGGTCGACCGGCTGAGAGCGCGTCTTGTATTTTCGAAAGTTTTGAGAATTTGGCCTTGAGACTGCCAGCCGGCAGACCGGCTGCCTGCCGACCGGCTGGTAGTCATCTTTCCTTGTATTGTGTGTTTTTGCGATAAACATAGCATAGGAGGGAGCCCAGCCGGAAGACCGGCCGCCTGCCAGCCGGCTGGGAGTGCATATGGGGATGGATACGATTTTAGTAAAGGCTAGGGAATGGGGTTCCCAGCCGGCCGACCGGCTGCCTGCCGACCGGCTGGGAGTCCTTCTTGGTGTTTTCTCGGTTTTGAAAAGAGATGTAGGCTGAGGGATCACCAGCCGGCCGACCGGCTGCCTGCCGACCGGCTGGGGACCCCTGTATGTCATTTTGTGTTTTTGAAATTAAATCGTAACTTTCAAACGGTTGTTCAGTTTTGTTTGAAACTCGTTTTGTATACCCGTGGCATGTATTTGAAGTCCCCGGTGTACGGGCAACGTTATATTGGGTTCGGGAATGAAGTGAGGATAGAGACCCCCCGGTCGGGTAACCGAAAGGGAAACCGGCTCTCCCTCGTCCTAGTTCCCGGAATCAATTGTATGTTGGTTAGAGGTTTAAGAAGTTAGAACTATAGGTTAGTTTCTACCTTTGGTTGTTCAGTGGTTACAATGGTTGTCGCGTGGTGGGATATGTGTTAAGTTCACCTCTGGACCCACTACGTGTTTATCTGTCGCGTGACGGGATATGTGTTAAGTTCACCTCTGGACCCGTTACGTGTTTTGCTTGGGCGTGTCAGGATATGTGTTAAGCTCACCTCTGGACCTGACACGTGATCGGTTGTCGTACACGGGATATGTGTTAAGTTCACCTCTGGACCCGTTGTGCGATGACTGTGTATTGGGATATGTGTTAAGTTCACCTCTGGACCCAATACATGTTTGTAGCATTGGGATATGTGTTAAGTTCACCTCTGGACCCTTTGCTTTTGGATGATTAGGGATATGTGTTAAGTTCACCGCTGGACCCTTTTCATGATTTGTAAGTTTAGGGATATGTGTTAAGTTCACCTCTGGACCCTTTACTTGATTAGATGTTGGGATATGTGTTAAGCTCACCTCTGGACCCGACATAGTGTAGTAGTGGGATATGTGTTAAGTTCACCTCTGGACCCGTTGCTAGTTTTATGAATGTGTATCTGCTTGCCTAGATGATGGTACAGTGTCAGATATGCATGATGAGTTATGGATGTGTATCTGCTTGCCTAGATGATGGTACAGTGTCAGATATGCATGATGAGTTATGGATGTTTATCTGCTTGCCTAGATGATGGTACAGTGTCAGATATGCATGTCGAGTTGTTGATGTTACTTAGTTGTGGTTTAATCATCCAAGGCATTGGATGACTCTTAGTTCGGTTTCATAAATAATTGGATTGAAAGACCCCCCGACTGGGTAACCAGTAGGGAAACCGGCTCTCCTTCCTATTTGTTTATGAAGTTAGTTGAGAGCCGTGCATGGTAATCGCATGTTAGTAAGAGATCAGATGATGAGTTGTTTATGCTTCACATGTTGATATATGTTGGAGTATTCTGTATTGTTTTATATGTTACGTGTTGTCACAAAAGGTGGCTAGGAGAACTCTAGTCACTCCCCACTGATTGTGGCGTACATGTTTTTCATGTATGTAGGTACATGCTGGTTGGAGATGGGTTCACGAGAGCTAGCGAGTGATGATCCTGCTGTCATCATACGACTTACCTTATATCGTTTAGCTGGACTCGTAGTTGTTACTTTCGCTTTTGTGCCTGTAGGGATGTTCCATCCCAGGCGATGTATATATTTCGTTTCCGTACTTAGAACTGTTACTTATCTGTTTTGGTTTTCGGTTTCAGTTTATGTTTCAGTTTAAGACTTCTCGCATGTTGTTTTATCTTCTAAAAAGTTTTAAATTCCGCTGCATTTTTGGTATTTTTATGTGTTTATATTTCCGCTTTCGCGAGGGGTTTTACATAGCATGTATGTCTTATAAATTTCATGGTCTTTAGAATTTGCATTGACACATTTAGATCATCATCTAAATCCAAGAACCCTTTCTTGAGCCTTTGCAAAATCTTTTGAATAATTTTCTTCGAGTGTCCTCCCGTAGTTTCTATAAGAGTCTTTTCTTATGGTATACAATTTCTGTGTGTAGGAACTTTCAGTTCCCCACATTTATCTTATCTTGTACTGTACGAGGACTATATCATGGATCTTATCCATGTATAGAATTTTTCCTTACAAACTTCAAGAATTTATCTTTGAAGTATCCTCCAGGGCCAGGGCCGTTGGTATATAAGGCGTAGATTTTTACCAAACCGTAGATCTTATCCACAACTTTTGGGCTTATCCACAACTTTTGGGATGATAAGGCTTAGAATCTTATCCACAGCCTAATCTACCTTTTACAACCATAAGGTGTAGATTGCTCTTGGGATATAAGGCGTAGATTTTTACCAAACCGTAGATCTTATCTACAACCTTTGGGCTTATCCACAACTTTTGGGATGATAAGGCGTAGAATCTTATCTACAGCCTAATCTACCTTTTACAACCATAAGGTGTAGATTTTCTTAAATCGTATATCCCATCCACAACTTAATCTTCCTTCTTATCTTTCACATAACCAAAACACAATAAATCCTACTATTCACTAATAGATCACATCCATTGTGCTTGTCAAAATCATATGCTATTTGTGGCTTTTCAAATTTCTCCCACTCTATCTTTGTAATAATAATCCCATTTTATCACCAAAGATAACTATTAAGGCCACAAGCAATGACTTTGATGTTGGTTTGTGTATCCTTATGGTTTATTACAGAAAATATTCAATTTAAAGCTTTAGATACTTTAGAATGGTTGATAATTTTGAAGTTGGTTTGTGTACCCTTATGACAACTTTTCCTCTTTAATTAAGTTCTTAACTTAATTTGATTTTGATTTGATTTGAATTGGGTATCCTATACCTATTCGGTTTCAATGGTCATACATTGAAATGTGACAATCAATTCTATTCTATGTTTAAGATTTCCAAGTGTTAAAACTAATTAAGAACATAAATATAAAACCAACAGTGACTTGGGTTGAAAACCAAGTCACCTCATTATCCAAAATACAACCAATTGTTTAAAGGATTAACATTTCCTCGTCCAACAAGGAAATAAAATACGGATTTTAAATTGTTCTTTCAACACTTGAAATAAAATAAGCAGGAAAAACAAAGCTCCTTGATCATCCTTAGTGGAGCTACTCTTAGTTCCATTGATCCATTATGCTTGATTTTTCTTTCCCTTATTTTTGTTTCCATGCCCTAATTCAAGTAAGAAGAGCATTCACATCACAACTTGTATCATGATACATTAGTTGAGATTAACATAAAATCGGGATAGTTATCGTACCAACTTGGAAGAATCTTCCCAGCTTTGAGATCGCTGAGATATCTGGAACAATTCCTCTTCTTATGTCCTTTATTATTACAATAAAAGCACCTGGCTCCTTGAGGAGCGCTCATGTTGGGATCTGATGTACTTGCCTCCGAAGACACTTTCTTTAAACCTTTGGAAGGTTGCCTCCCCTTAGCCCTACCCTTCCTATTGAACTTTCCTTTGCCCTTAACATTTATATAGAGCTCATCCTTAGGGGAACTAACATTTAGGTCCATATCCCTTTCTACTTGCACGATCATATTGTGCAGTTCATCGAGAGAGATGTCTTGGTTCCTTATGTTGAAATTCATCCGGAATTGTACATAAGTCTTCACCTTAGACAAGGAGTGGAGGATTCTGTCAATCACAAGTTCCTTAGGAATGTCCACTTGATTCATCCTTAGGGTTTCTACATGCTCAATCATCTTGAGTACATGTGGGCTAACCTTTTGCCCCTCCTTAAGGTTGAGATCAAAGAAAGCCGATACTGTCCCATATTGGACAATTCTCGAAGCCTTTGAGAACATTGTCAGAAGCCTGCAATAGATCTCATAAGCTGTGCCAATCTTTAGGGCAATCTTTTGGAGTTCCGGCTCCATCGAGAGGATCAAAACATTTTTCAATTCCCAAGACTCCTTGTGATAAGAATCATAAGGTCGTCTTGCCGCGGCGGTGGCATTTTCAGCAGGTTCGGGAGGTGATGCTTCAATAAGGAATTCGGTCTTACCGTCACCTTGTGCCGCCAACAATAGTTGGGCATCCCAATCGGCAAAGTTTGCCCCATTCTCTTTTAGCTTACAACAGTCCGTGAAGGATTGTAACCATGAAGTGTTTGTAGTAGTGGAAGTAGTCATGATTGATATTGATACGAGGACTACAAAATTTTAAACATATGAAGAAATTAAATGCTAATCGTTTTAATTTTCATTTTAACTTGTAAACATATTTACCTAGTTGATGCATTTATAAAATGACCTCTATCCAATTTTATAAATGATTCCAAGACCCAAACCCATACAATCGAAATCGTGAACCACTGGAACTCCGACCCAATGATATGGTTTGGTGGGTTAAAATAAACCGGTTCTACCCTAGAACTCTTGGTTGATGACAAATCATAATTTATACATCTTAGCCCGGAACACATTGACCACTGGTCCTCTACACTTCCGTTGAGTACAAACCAAATTTCAAATGCATCGGGATGCGATCCGCCCACTGGACTGAATCCATCCCATCGCCCCACTTATCCTACGTAATGGGGTTCGTACTGCCCACTGGACTAGCACCACCCCACGAAATAGAAGCTCATGGGTTCTACTATTTGGTAAGGCTAATTCTCAATTGTTTTTGTTTAATATAGAGGTCTTGTCAATTTATTATCCATCTCCTTTAAGCGAATTAAATTGGTGAACTCGATAATTATAATTGACACGGTCGTTTTTAACGATCTAAACTAATATGCATGTTTATGGCGATTTGGCTATGCATGCAAACATATTAAAATGCAAAAGTAAAAGCAATAAAGCAATAAAATCCTAGTATGACCTTCCTAGTAATAGTAAAAACTAATCAACTATTACAAATTCGGAAACCAACTCCTTGGTCCCTTGAACTTCATTGGCACGCCATCCAAGAAAACACCGTCTTGTCGGAACTCCTTTCCGTATGGCGCCGTCTTTTGGATCTTCGGAATTACAATAAAATAATACAACTATTCTATTGCAAAACTGAAAATTAAATTAAATTACAAACCCGTGATACGAGATCACATAAATTACAACCGAATCAATATTCCCTTTCATTACGGGTAATATTGATTAAAACTAAGGCCATACTAGGAAAAATACATAATTCCAAATTATATAAATAACATTAAAAATATGACATTCATATTAAATAAATTTGCAATAAATAAAATATGTATGCACATGCTTAATTTTTAATGCCAAATCGCCTTATGGGAGCAAATATCTCATATTTGTTTACGGTTTTTACGGATATGCGTGATTTTAACTATTAAAATCATCCAAAATTACATAAATCTCATTTATGTCCAAGTTAATCATCGTAACTTACTTTAGGAATCAATGTTTAGTCTCTACTAATATTTGATCATGATCTAACTTGATTTTGCATTATTGTTCACAAATTACTTGTATTTTCGGGAAAAATAAACAAAATATGGCCAAATGAGTCAATAAAATTCG
Organism: Silene conica; assembly: GCA_029255685.2. Taxonomy (NCBI): domain Eukaryota; kingdom Viridiplantae; phylum Streptophyta; class Magnoliopsida; order Caryophyllales; family Caryophyllaceae; genus Silene; species Silene conica. Next base: position 25,725,983 of record CM055313.2, on the reverse strand, counting down.
AAATTTAAAATTCAAAAATTTTAAACTTTCTGGAAATCTTTTAAAATTTCAGAAATTATTAAAATGGTCTTTTGCAATTATTTATGGCTTATTTCTTAAATAAATCCTATAAAAGCCGTTTTTATGGTTAAAAATCCGATTTTAATTATAAAAACTTTGAAATAAATTGCCATAAATTTTTAGTCATCCTAAAATACATATTAGAAACTGAAAGTGACCAAAAATTACAGACCATACTCGAAATTTTATTTTCCGACTCATAAATTACGATTATTAGCTAATTAACTCATTAAAAATTAATAATCATAAAAACAGTAGCTTTTTGATATCTAACTTTTAGATCTGATGTTCCTATCATATAAGACATCTATGGGTAAAATTTCATGCCATAATATTAAGATTAACTATTTTTAACACAATAAGTCACTATTTATCCGATTTTAACCATTAAAATCATAAATCATGCATCACTTGAGAATAAATTCCCAAAACTTACATACATACTGTAAATATTGCATGTGACATTGTGTAAAGTTTTTATGGCAAAATTCCAACTATAACTATTAAAGTCGAATTTAAGTCACTATTAATCCGATTTTTACTATAAAAATCATCAATCATGCAAAATAATTCGAATAATTTCGAAAATTCATACAGGAACTTTATATATTGCATGTGACTTCTCATAAAAATTTTAAGGTTAAATTCGAAATATAACCTTATATACCCATTTTAACTCATATTATGACTATTTATCTCATAAAATTCATAATCCATGCATATTAACTCCATTTCTTACGAAAAATCATATACAATATATTAAATATGCATGTGAGAACATATCAAAAAATCTCGGCCAGAAACTATTTTTAGCTATTTTTCCCATTAATTGTTGTTTAAAACCGATTTAAACTACAAAATATACAAATAAATATAAAAATGAACAATAAAAATCCATAAAATTATTTTTATGTCCTAAAACCATTTTAGAAACAGAAACTTTAACATGCAAAATTATTTTGTGATTTATCATAATAAACACAATTATTTCGAAATTTTCGAAATATATATGTTAAACCGATTTAACATAAAACATGAATCCGATCATGCATGCAACAACCGTAATGCTCTGATACCAATTGTTGGAAACTAAGTTCCCTTATATTATACTCATATCTAATGTGAGTTTTGTTTCTTTAAGTTTAGTCATAAAACTTAAATAGATCTTATGCATGCAAGATGATATCATAAGATGAGATTGTCCTTACATTGATTTTAGAAGGTTTATACTCAATAATCACCTATTATATGAGTCTTCAAACCACCGAAATACCCTTAAACGACCCAAGAAAAATCGTCTCCAAAAGATGCGTATCAAGGACCCGATCTCAAACTAATACTAATTTTGTTACTAGAAAATTAGTATAAGTATACTAGAAATAATAATAATATTACTCTTAATATTATTAGTATGAAATAATTATTTCCTTACTAAAAACTATTTTAGCTAAGGAGTTATGAGAATGAGGTTGTAGTATGAAAGTGCTTGTAGAATGAGAGAGTAAGCATCTAACAACAACTACAATATTGTGTGGAATGTGTAGTGTGTATTTAAAGAGCAAAATTGAGCTTGTTGCTCACTCTTGGCCGGCCAAACAAGCCACCCAAGGCCAATGCATGGCCTCTTACATCTTACACAAAAGCTCACAAGATGCCTTACACACTCTTACACTCTTACACACCTACACCTTAGGTTTGTAAGCTAATACATAAGTAGTGTATTATTTTATACACTATGATGCCATACATACATACTTACACGGTTTAAGTATAGATAAAATGGACTCCATTTTATCTTTGTCAATTGTGTCAATTTGTAACATGTCACACATGTCTCACAACACATGACCCAATTTGTTAATCATGCAATTTTAACTATTAGAATTCATAATTTACAAATTTATTACATTTAAATAATTATGCTAATAATTCGAAATTATTTTCGTAAAAATGTAATTTCATAATTTAATTACAACCCTTTGTAATTTTATGATCAACCGTGTTCATTCTCAATTTAATCGTTTCCTAAACGAATAAATAAAACCGAGTAATAAAACAATTTTATTACTTTGACTTTTATTATTATAATCCCATTATAAAATATTCATCATATAAAATTATTTCCAAAATTTCCAGTTATTAATTAATTTGTATCCAATACAATATTAATTAATTATTCCATTGAGACGGAATTCCCTAAAGATATGACCTTAAGGGATCAACTGATCACCACCATCATATGACGATAATGTCAAACTCTAGACAGCCAATCATTATCGATAAATGTTGATCAGTCGACTTTAAAAGAGTAACACTCCCAGTTGTGTTTCATTCAAATGAGTTTTAATTACGTCAACACACTATTGTCGAGGACACTTCCTCCAACAATCTCCCACTTGTCCGAGACAAGTGTGTGTCACCAATTCTCTTGCCCTATTACTATCTCCCACTCAATGCATGGCGTCCTCTCAGGTCGTGCCGGCAATTGATTAAAATCTAGAGTGGTTTATCTCGATCTGGAGTTATAACTACTGACCGGAATTATCTACCATAGATACCTTCCGAGCGTGGCCACGCATTTCTAGTTATTATTCTCCTCGAGTGGCCTAGAGATATTGTGGGGAATAAAGCATGTATTCACCCTAAACTTGCAGGATTATAATGAAAAATACAGTTGTGTTTATAGTCATAAGATTAAAAGGATAAGAAAAAGAATTCAACCTTTGGTCCTTTGTGCTTAAGGCCTAAGAACAGGAATTAAAGTAAATTCCCTCCTATAACTTGCACCCAAGACTTAGTTTGAGACGTGGCCGCGTGTGCTAGAAATCCTCTCCAATTGCCTTGCAATATAGGGAGAGCCCTTGAGGTTTTAGATGTGAGATCTGAGGTTTTGGGAGAAGAATGCTCTCAAACCCTAATTTTACCCTGAGATTATTTTACAGTGCAACAAGAGTCGTTGATATAAGGAGAAGGACTCTCCTTATATACTACATATGGCCGAATTGGAGATAGGGTAGGAGTGGGCTTTCCACTCTTACCTTATTCTAATTCGTGATTCGACCCAATTGCTTAAATATAATTCGCGGGTTTATAATTATAAATCGTAACATGTTATCAGATATTAATACAGTCGATATATTAATAATGGTCTGACAAAATACGATATTGTATAATTGCCCAAATTAATATAACTGTTTATATTAATACGCGAATACAATATTTAATTAAATATAACCGTTTATATTTAATTTACGAATTAATCATGTAATCCGTATTAGCTAAAAATTATTTAATCCGTATTAAATAATAATCTCAACATCTTATTGACTAATTTAATAGTCAATACCTCTGACTAACCGTTTAATCATATCCGGCAAAATGTGACTGTATTTTCATACCTTCACATCTCTCAAACGTGTCCTATAGGTGTGACGTATAGGGACCAGTTGACCACCGCCATCCGTATGACAATAACGTCAAACTTATCTAGCAAGCCAACCGTTATTGATAAACGTGGATCAACTGGTAATAATACAGAAGTATGCCCTTGTGATCCTTAAAGAGATTTAATAAGTCATTGTACTTAATTGTCAAGGACACCAGCCCCAACAATCTCCCACTTGTCCGTACAAGGGTATGTGCAATGACGTTATCACACTACATGTGGAGGACACAATCTCCAACAAACTCCCACTTGTCCGTACAAGTGTAGGTGCGATAACCGAATCTCATATCCTTTTAAAATTTCTCCCACTCAATGTAAGACAATTTGCAAATCCGCATTCGCAAAGGTCGTATCTCACAAGCGATCTGTATCAAGAGTGGTTTCCCCGACTAGAGAGTAACTTAACTGATAAAACGAATCTGTATTCGAGCATGGCCATGCATTTCAGTTACTACTCCTCGAGTGGCCCTGAGAAATGATAAAATCCTGATAAGGGTTTGGATATTTCCCTCAACTCGAATCCTGCCGATATCGCCCAGCATGAAATAACCCAGAAAAAATCCTCTTGGCCCCTGTTACGGTGACCGTGGGAAAGAAACCAAAGTTACCCAAAATCTGTCTTAATCTCAAGAAACAGTTGAAAGTCAAAAGACTCGACTCTAAGGAACACTATGGAGGTCCTATCCACGACCTGGCACCCAATGTTAGAAACATTTAGGACTCCATAACGTTGTCACGGGGTGTCCTACGAGATATCCGTATAACTCGCCTTTGTGATTGGTCAGTCATCCACGTGACTTATGGCTCGTTGAACCCACCATCAACCAACGTCACAAAATGATTACCTGAGTTATCAGCTCAAGTGGGTAATCAAGGACCAAAACGATGTAATGTTAATCAGTTCACTTTGTGGTGTTCAAAATTGGCGTACAATTCCACATGAAAAACAAAACATTTTATATCATAACAATAAGGTTGAATAGAGTACACGAGAAAATGAATTATGACATGAATTCATAAAAGAGTACTACAACTTAGGAACACATCCAATTCCCATGGAATGAATGTGCCCTTCATGCTTATCACGTGGTAATGCTTTTGTGAGAGGATCGGCTATGTTGTCATCCGTAGCGATCTTTTCAATAAAAATCTCCTTTTGCTCCACGTAATCTCTGATTAGATGAGCTTTCCGTTGTACATGCCTAGCCTTGCTGCTAGACTTATGCTCCTTAGCTTGGAAGATGGCACCGCTATTGTCACAATAGACGGTGATTGGGTCATTCGAACTAGGCACTACTGAAAGTCCTTGTAAGAATTGACGCATCCATATTGCTTCCTTAGCTGCTTCCGAGGCGGCATAGTACTCGGACTCAGTTGTAGAATCTGCTGTAACACTCTGTTTAGAACTTTTCCAGCTGACAGCAGCACCATTAAGAGTAAAGACAAATCCAGACTGAGATTTCGAGTCATCTCGATCTGTTTGGAAGCTAGCATCTGCGTAACCCGTGGCGCAGAGCGTTGAGTCGCCTCCAAAAGTCAATCCCCAATCTTTAGTCCTCCGTAGGTACTTAAGAATGTTTTTCACGGCCATCCAGTGTTGTTCACCTGGATGAGCTTGGAATCGACTTGTCATACTCAATGCATATGCAACGTCAGGACGTGTGCATATCATGGCATACATGATCGATCCTATTGCCGAAACATAAGGAATCCGACTCATGCGCTCTTTCTCTTCCACTGACTTAGCTTCTTGAGTCTTGCTCAAGTGAAGCCCAGGAGTCATAGGAAGGAACCCCTTCTTGGAGTTCGTCATGCTGAATCTCTCCAGAATCTTCTCTATATAAGATTCCTGACTGAGAGACAACATCCGTCGTGATCTATCCCTGTAGATACGGATGCCCAAAATTCTTTGTGCCTCTCCCAGATCTTTCATCTGGAAATGGTTTTTCAGCCATGCTTTAACCGAAGATAAGAGAGGTATGTCATTCCCAATCAAGAGTATGTCATCGACATACAGTACTAGGAATACAATCTTACTCCCACTCGACTTGATATAGAGGCATGGTTCCTCGACTGATCGAATGAACCCATTCTCTTTTATCACTTGGTCGAAGCGATGATTCCAACTCCGCGATGCTTGCTTAAGTCCATAGATGGAACGCTTAAGCTTGCAAACTTTCTTAGGATGTGCTGGATCGATAAAACCCTCGGGTTGTACCATGTACAACTCTTCCTCCAAATAACCGTTTAAGAAGGCGGTTTTAACGTCCATTTGCCATATTTCATAGTCATGAAATGCGGCGATCGCTAAGATAATCCGAATGGAACGTAGCATGACTACGGGTGCAAAGATCTCATCATAGTGCAAGCTTGGCACTTGAGTGAAACCTTTAGCAACTAGTCTAGCCTTATGGATATCTTGTTGTCCTTCCACGGCATGCTTTATCTTGTAAAGCCATTTGCATTGAAGGGGACGTACCTTTGCAGGTAGGTCCACAAGATCCCACACGTTGTTCTCATACATGGAGTCCATCTCGGATTGCATGGCTTCTAGCCATAGCTTTGAGTCAGAACTGGTCATGGCACCTTTATAGGTTGTGGGTTCATTACCCTCTAGGAGTAAGACGTCATCTGTATCGTGTTCCTCGACCATACCAATGTATCTGTCCGGTGGAATAGAGACTCTTCCCGACCTCCTAGGTTCCTCAGGAATATCTATCGCAGCCTCGGTTGAAGGAACTGTTTCCTCCAATGGTTGCTCGATAGTTGGTTCTTGAATCTCCGATAACTCGAAGGTTCTATTACTCGACTTGTTCTCGAGAAATTCTTTCTCTAAGAACGTCGCACTAGCCGCAACAAAAACACGTTGTTCGGTAGGCGAGTAGAAGTAATGACCAAACGTTCCCTTTGGGTAGCCTATAAAGTATGTCTTGACCGATCGCGGGCCGAGCTTATCCTCGTGTCTCCACTTGACATAAGCCTCGCAGCCCCAAACCCGAATAAAGGACAAGTTAGGGACCGTTCCCTTCCATAACTCGAATGGAGTCTTGTCAACAGCTTTAGACGGACTTCGGTTAAGTATTAGAGCGGCTGACAAAAGAGCATAGCCCCACAATGAATCAGGCACAACGGTGTGACTCATCATGGATCGAACCATATCAAGTAAAGTTCGATTTCTCCGTTCGGACACACCATTTAATTGTGGTGTTCCAGGTGGAGTCAACTGTAGCACGATCCCACAGTCTTTTAGGTGTTGATCAAACTCGTGTGAAAGATACTCACCACCACGATCCGAACGTAGTGCTTTAATCTTTCTACCCAGCTGGTTCTGTACCCGATTCTGGTATTCTTTGAACTTGTCAAAGGATTCACTTTTATGTTTCATCAAGTAGACATAGCCATATCTACTCAAATCATCCGTGAAAGTGATGAAATACCTATGGCCTTCTCGTGCGTTGATCGACATAGGGCCACATACGTCCGTATGTATGAGTCCTAATAGGTCGGCAGCGCGCATTCCAACACCTTTGAAGGAAATACGAGTCATTTTGCCGATGAGACATGATTCAGACGTGCCATATGATTCGAAATCAAAGGGCGAAATAACTCCATTCTGTATGAGCTGTTTAACGTGTTTCTCGTTTATGTGTCCCATACGACAATGCCATAAGTAAGTTTGATCTTTGTCACCTACCTTTATTCTTTTATTATTCACATGTAATATCTCGGTAGTTTGATCTAAAACATAAATTCCATTCATGGAAACTGCCTTGCCATAAATCATATTGTGCAAAGAGAAAATACAGCTATTATTCTCTATTACAAATGAAAATCCGAGTTTGTCAAGTGCAGAAACTGAAATAATGTTTTTGGATAAACTAGGAACATAATAACAGTTATACAAAAATAACTCGAATCCACTTGGAAGCTGGATTACGTATGTTCCCTTCGAGACTGCAGCCACACGTGCTCCATTCCCGACACGCAGGTCCACCTCACCCTTGGTTAGGGGTTCTTGGTTTCGGAGGCCCTGCACATGATTACATAGATGAGAACCACAACCAGTATCAAGTACCCAAGTTCCGCAACTTGCATGGTTAATCTCAATCATGTGAATAAAAGAAGAAGAAGACATACCAACAGGAGTAACACGGCCTGCCTTAATGTCCTCACGATACACGGGGCATGAGCGCCTCCAATGCCCAGTCTTGTGGCAATGGTGACATTCCATGCTTGTATCCTTGCTCTTTGTCTTGCCCTGTGAGTTGCTCGACTCACCTGGCCCACTCTTAGCAAATCCTGGTTTCTTGAACCTGGGCTTACCTACTGCTAGGTCGCCCTGAGCTTTAGCCTTCCCTTTACCTTTTCCCTTACTTGAGATCATGAGAACATCCTGCTTCAGACTCCCACTCAACTTTAGATCCTTCTCAGTCTGTACGAGAAGGGAGTGGAGCTCATGAGGAGTCTTCTTCATGTCGTTCATGTAGTAGTTGGCCCGAAAGAGGGCGAACCCATCATGAAGCGAATGAAGCATGCGATCAACGATGATGTTCTCACTGATCTTGCAGTTTAGGGACTCCAGTTTCTCGATATTCTCAATCATGTTGAGAATATGTGGGCTAACAGCTTGGCCCTTCTGGAGTTTCGCCTCAAAGAAGCGACAGGTATGCTCATAAGAAACGATTCTCGGAGCCTTGGAGAATTCGTTAGTGAGCGTGGTGAAAATCTTGTTTGCACCATGGGTTATGAAGCGTCTTTGCAAATTGGATTCCATTGCATAGATGAGTACGTTCTTTATCGCACCCGCTTCCATAACGAAATCGCTATGAGCGCGAATTTCGTTGGCTCTAGCTCCAGTTCCTGGGTGTGGCGGAATGGGCTCAGTTAAGAACTTGAGCTTTCCGTCAGCAATGGCAGCATTCCGTAGTGCTGCCTCCCAGTCAGAGAAGTTTGACCCATCATTCCTCAGTCTAGTTGACTGATTCATGGAGTCCATGAAGGCTTTTAGCCAGGATTCACGTGCTAGCTTGGCACTTGGCATTGGGTCTTCACCAGCCATTTTAGTTTTACAGCAGTTTTAATGAACGTGTTCTACACTGAAAAAGAAGATAAAACAAAACCATATAAGCAACTTATTGTTGTGATTTAAGTCTATATTAAATTGAATTTAAACTCGTAGACTCATGCATTTATATAATTGATCTCCCTCAAGAATTATATAAACGATCCCAAGACTCAATTTCCGTATATTGATAAGCCCACAGTTTGGCTAATTCCAATCGTTGGAACTCTTGGTCGATAGATTTCCGTAAATCCTATCTATTAGTCCATCTCAGTCACTGGAATATTATCGAGTGACCATGATGTTGAGATAAAATAAATCATCTGTTCCCACTTACCCGACGTAGAAGGGGTCATATTATGCCTACCGACGAAGAAGGGATTCATGGGAGGCTGATTTATAAAGACTAGTCTCAATTTTTGGTTATACGAGGAAGACCCCATCAACTTTTATTTATTCATATTAAGTGAACTAATATCTAGCATATGCGTGAATGAATTAAATAAAGTGATGGCTTTATAATGACATGTGACATCTGTATTGTCACAGAAAACTAACGCGTAACCTCTACATGAGTCAGTTTTCAGGCATGATATAGGTGGTTTGGTTTTTAGGCGGAATATGATGCAAGCTATTATCGATGAAAGCGTAAAGATAAATGCAATAAACGTAAATAAAAGTCCTAGTGTGGCCTATCCTACCAAAATAAACATAAAACAACTTGGAATCCACTGTTGGACCCTAGAAGCTTGTCTTGATGTTCCATCTTGGTCCTTGCAGCGGGAGTGAGCATCCGGCCTCCGTCTTGTCTTTGGTCTTTACAAAATTACTAATTTAAATTACAAAAGTAGTCCTAGATACATTCTAATTTAAATACAAAAGTAATTACATGGCAAAAACCCAAAACGGAGATTCAAGATCTCAAAATTACAAGCAAGATCGTGTCCCATCATTACGGTGACACAATCTTCTAAGGCCACACTAAGTTACAACCGTTTGCAAAAATTAAATACGTTATAGAAAGCATTCAAGGCATTCACAAGACGATAAATAAAATGCATCAACTAAAAACAATTTATACATGACATAATACTGTTATTATGATTAATAAATTTATACCAAACCACCTTTTAAGATTAAAATTAAGTGACTATACCGTTTTAATCACCAATTTTAACAAACATATAATCCATTATTTTAAACTGTTTTAAAACAATATGTATCAAACGAGGGTGAACCGTTTCACTAAATAATACACTATTTCCGTATATAGTATATTATTTTAAGCCATGTGAAAATAAAACATGTTATTTTCGAAAATAAAAAAAACGAGTCTGTTACAGGGGTGGTCTACCGACCGGAAAAACAGGTCTACCGACCACCTGTCGAAAAATTTTTTTTTTTTTTTTTTTTTTTTTTTTTTATTTTTTTTTTTTTTTTTTATTTTTTTTTTTTTTGCAGAATGATCGACCGACCCGAAAAACAGGTCGACCGACCACCTGACACGAAACCGAGTTTTTGAACACGATTTCTCACAAAAGAAACTGTTTTTAAAAAAAACAGAAAACTCACACAGGGGCGGTCGACCGACCGCTAAAACTGGTCGACCGACCGACGCAGCGGCAGAAACGAGATATTTCAAAATCTTTTTTTAAAAAAAACTTATGAAAAACACAAAAGTAAAATTTTCATGGCCTAAGGCTCTGATACCACTTGTGGGGAATAAAGCATGTATTCACCCTAAACTTGCAGGATTATAATGAAAAATACAGTTGTGTTTATAGTCATAAGATTAAAAGGATAAGAAAAAGAATTCAACCTTTGGTCCTTTGTGCTTAAGGCCTAAGAACAGGAATTAAAGTAAATTCCCTCCTATAACTTGCACCCAAGACTTAGTTTGAGACGTGGCCGCGTGTGCTAGAAATCCTCTCCAATTGCCTTGCAATATAGGGAGAGCCCTTGAGGTTTTAGATGTGAGATCTGAGGTTTTGGGAGAAGAATGCTCTCAAACCCTAATTTTACCCTGAGATTATTTTACAGTGCAACAAGAGTCGTTGATATAAGGAGAAGGACTCTCCTTATATACTACATATGGCCGAATTGGAGATAGGGTAGGAGTGGGCTTTCCACTCTTACCTTATTCTAATTCGTGATTCGACCCAATTGCTTAAATATAATTCGCGGGTTTATAATTATAAATCGTAACATGTTATCAGATATTAATACAGTCGATATATTAATAATGGTCTGACAAAATACGATATTGTATAATTGCCCAAATTAATATAACTGTTTATATCAATACGCGAATACAATATTTAATTAAATATAACCGTTTATATTTAATTTACGAATTAATCATGTAATCCGTATTAGCTAAAAATTATTTAATCCGTATTAAATAATAATCTCAACATCTTATTGACTAATTTAATAGTCAATACCTCTGACTAACCGTTTAATCATATCCGGCAAAATGTGACTGTATTTTCATACCTTCACATCTCTCAAACGTGTCCTATAGGTGTGACGTATAGGGACCAGTTGACCACCGCCATCCGTATGACAATAACGTCAAACTTATCTAGCAAGCCAACCGTTATTGATAAACGTGGATCAACTGGTAATAATACAGAAGTATGCCCTTGTGATCCTTAAAGAGATTTAATAAGTCATTGTACTTAATTGTCAAGGACACCAGCCCCAACAGATATTTCTCAACCCTGACAAGGGGTGGACAATTCCTAATCGACTTATTCCTTCCGGCCAGCCACAGCCCATCATAACCCAAAATATGTCCTTATAAACCCCATTTACGAAGGTGTTAGGACATAAATCAAAGTTAATCTGAAAACTATGCCACCTCAGAGAACAGTCATTAGTCCAAGAACTGACTCATGTGAAACACGATAGATGCTCCCGCCACGACCAGGCAGTCTTTCAATAAGAGTACGCCAGAGCTCTATCAGCGGTCATTAGCCCGGCAAATGTATCTTAACATGTCTATGCCTAGGTGATCGATTAGTCATCTCGTATGACTCTATGGCAATTGAACTCGCCATCAATCGCATCACACATCCGGTTGCATTGAGATGTCACCTCACTTAAGCAACTAGGGGCGAGGTCATGATAATTCAATTCACTTTAATGGGGTTCAATATGGTCTTACCATCCCATTTGAATTTTACTTGACCTTTCGTGAGTTATAAATAACTCAAACAATTAGTGGATTACACCATCCAAGTGGTCAACCTTTGAACATCATTTAATTTACAATCAGCTTTAGGGTCTCTCGTTTACATCCCTTAAAATTGTAATTATCTTCATTTTGAGTAAACCAGGTTTACCACGGTTCGTGTGATCGTTCACTTTGCGGATCATATCCATACATTGATCTTTCCTCTGAAAGAGACAAGTCATTCTTATGACTAGCGAATAAGATTATGTGCATTGTGTAACTCCCAGCCACAGCAATGCCTTTACATAATTTGTGAACGTACACATTTTGTAGAATCTTGTGATGACCATGTAGTTAAAATACAAGTCATTGAGATGCATAGTCAATGAATGTAAGCCAAAGATTATCACAAATCTTTGCTTGGTTTCTTGGAACTTGAGTCGTTGTAAACCTTTTACCATGCGACTAAGTTATCTTCCAAGATCTTGAATTTGTCTTTCATCTTCATTGGAGAATACTTTGACAATTGATCAAGGTTTAATCATTGATTTAAAAACTGCTCTACGGGTTGTCCTGTAAGCGGTGCGCATCCACTTTACACGATTATACTAATGGCGGAAACATTAGCGAATTTAAACGTGTAAACAATAGTACTTAAGGTTCGATAAATTTCCATGATCCCATCATGGTTATACTATCTTCATCTCTATGAACAACCTTAATACTTTATAAACAAGACGTCTTTTATAATCTTAACCAAACATCCCATGTTTTAATTAGATTTAATTCATATCAATATGTTATCTAGAACCAAAAACTCGTGTACCTCTCATGAGTATCAATGCTTCATTCCAAACGAGCAAAGAGTTGTTTTAGATAACGTTTACTCCCACTAAACTCTTGTTCTTGCCTGATTCTGAAGATCCTGAAGTCATACCCATGACTCAATAGCTTCAAATCCTGGAGCGAGAACTCCCACTGAACTTTATATTTAACCGTAAATCATAAAGCTCCCACTCAATTCAATGTTCCTTAACATTTAATGAATTGAAATGGTTGGGACTTCAACCATATGTGCTAATAGTCACATCCTTTTCAAATACCCTTTTGAAAAATGGTTATTGAGTTTACTGAATTCATTCTCAATGAATTACCTTACTACTTTCAACAAAGTTACCCTTAACTTTGCAGACTGCTGGCATCCACATGTCAACGTATGCTTCTCCCAATAAATCTCATTTATTAGCATGTATGTCTTATAAATTTCATGGTCTTTAGAATTTGCATTGACACATTTAGATCATCATCTAAATCCAAGAACCCTTTCTTGAGCCTTTGCAAAATCTTTTGAATAATTTTCTTCGAGTGTCCTCCCGTAGTTTCTATAAGAGTCTTTTCTTATGGTATACAATTTCTGTGTGTAGGAACTTTCAGTTCCCCACATTTATCTTATCTTGTACTGTACGAGGACTATATCATGGATCTTATCCATGTATAGAATTTTTCCTTACAAACTTCAAGAATTTATCTTTGAAGTATCCTCCAGGGCCAGGGCCGTTGGTATATAAGGCGTAGATTTTTACCAAACCGTAGATCTTATCCACAACTTTTGGGCATATCCACAACTTTTGGGATGATAAGGCTTAGAATCTTATCCACAGCCTAATCTACCTTTTACAACCATAAGGTGTAGATTGCTCTTGGGATATAAGGCGTAGATTTTTACCAAACCGTAGATCTTATCTACAACCTTTGGGCTTATCCACAACTTTTGGGATGATAAGGCGTAGAATCTTATCTACAGCCTAATCTACCTTTTACAACCATAAGGTGTAGATTTTCTTAAATCGTATATCCCATCCACAACTTAATCTTCCTTCTTATCTTTCACATAACCAAAACACAATAAATCCTACTATTCACTAATAGATCACATCCATTGTGCTTGTCAAAATCATATGCTATTTGTGGCTTTTCAAATTTCTCCCACTCTATCTTTGTAATAATAATCCCATTTTATCACCAAAGATAGCTATTAAGGCCACAAGCAATGACTTTGATGTTGGTTTGTGTATCCTTATGGTTTATTACAGAAAATATTCAATTTAAAGCTTTAGATACTTTAGAATGGTTGATAATTTTGAAGTTGGTTTGTGTACCCTTATGACAACTTTTCCTCTTTAATTAAGTTCTTAACTTAATTTGATTTTGATTTGATTTGAATTGGGTATCCTATACCTATTCGGTTTCAATGGTCATACATTGAAATGTGACAATCAATTCTATTCTATGTTTAAGATTTCCAAGTGTTAAAACTAATTAAGAACATAAATATAAAACCAATAGTGACTTGGGTTGAAAACCAAGTCACTTCATTATCCAAAATACAACCAATTGTTTAAAGGATTAACATTTCCTCGTCCAACAAGGAAATAAAATACGGATTTTAAATTGTTCTTTCAACACTTGAAATAAAATAAGCAGGAAAAACAAAGCTCCTTGATCATCCTTAGTGGAGCTACTCTTAGTTCCATTGATCCATTATGCTTGATTTTTCTTTCCCTTATTTTTGTTTCCATGCCCTAATTCAAGTAAGAAGAGCATTCACATCACAACTTGTATCATGATACATTAGTTGAGATTAACATAAAATCGGGATAGTTATCGTACCAACTTGGAAGAATCTTCCCAGCTTTGAGATCGCTGAGATATCTGGAACAATTCCTCTTCTTATGTCCTTTATTATTACAATAAAAGCACCTGGCTCCTTGAGGAGCGCTCATGTTGGGATCTGATGTAGTTGCCTCCGAAGACACTTTCTTTAAACCTTTGGAAGGTTGCCTCCCCTTAGCCCTACCCTTCCTATTGAACTTTCCTTTGCCCTTAACATTTATATAGAGCTCATCCTTAGGGGAACTAACATTTAGGTCCATATCCCTTTCTACTTGCACGATCATATTGTGCAGTTCATCGAGAGAGATGTCTTGGTTCCTTATGTTGAAATTCATCCGGAATTGTACATAAGTCTTCACCTTAGACAAGGAGTGGAGGATTCTGTCAATCACAAGTTCCTTAGGAATGTCCACTTGATTCATCCTTAGGGTTTCTACATGCTCAATCATCTTGAGTACATGTGGGCTAACCTTTTGCCCCTCCTTAAGGTTGAGATCAAAGAAAGCCGATACTGTCCCATATTGGACAATTCTCGAAGCCTTTGAGAACATTGTCAGAAGCCTGCAATAGATCTCATAAGCTGTGCCAATCTTTAGGGCAATCTTTTGGAGTTCCGGCTCCATCGAGAGGATCAAAACATTTTTCAATTCCCAAGACTCCTTGTGATAAGAATCATAAGGTCGTCTTGCCGCGGCGGTGGCATTTTCAGCAGGTTCGGGAGGTGATGCTTCAATAAGGAATTCGGTCTTACCGTCACCTTGTGCCGCCAACAATAGTTGGGCATCCCAATCGGCAAAGTTTGCCCCATTCTCTTTTAGCTTACAACAGTCCGTGAAGGATTGTAACCATGAAGTGTTTGTAGTAGTGGAAGTAGTCATGATTGATATTGATACGAGGACTACAAAATTTTAAACATATGAAGAAATTAAATGCTAATCGTTTTAATTTTCATTTTAACTTGTAAACATATTTACCTAGTTGATGCATTTATAAAATGACCTCTATCCAATTTTATAAATGATTCCAAGACCCAAACCCATACAATCGAAATCGTGAACCACTGGAACTCCGACCCAATGATATGGTTTGGTGGGTTAAAATAAACCGGTTCTACCCTAGAACTCTTGGTTGATGACAAATCATAATTTATACATCTTAGCCCGGAACACATTGACCACTGGTCCTCTACACTTCCGTTGAGTACAAACCAAATTTCAAATGCATCGGGATGCGATCCGCCCACTGGACTGAATCCATCCCATCGCCCCACTTATCCTACGTAATGGGGTTCGTACTGCCCACTGGACTAGCACCACCCCACGAAATAGAAGCTCATGGGTTCTACTATTTGGTAAGGCTAATTCTCAATTGTTTTTGTTTAATATAGAGGTCTTGTCAATTTATTATCCATCTCCTTTAAGCGAATTAAATTGGTGAACTCGAAAATTATAATTGACACGGTCGTTTTTAACGATCTAAACTAATATGCATGTTTAAGGCGATTTGGCTATGCATGCAAACATATTAAAATGCAAAAGTAAAAGTAATAAAGCAATAAAATCCTAGTATGGCCTTCCTAGTAATAGTAAAAACTAATCAACTATTACAAATTCGGAAACCAACTCCTTGGTCCCTTGAACTTCATTGGCACGCCATCCAAGAAAACACCGTCTTGTCGGAACTCCTTTCCGTATGGCGCCGTCTTTTGGATCTTCGGAATTACAATAAAATAATACAACTATTCTATTGCAAAACTGAAAATTAAATTAAATTACAAACCCGTGATACGAGATCACATAAATTACAACCGAATCAATATTCCCTTTCATTACGGGTAATATTGATTAAAACTAAGGCTATACTAGGAAAAATACATAATTCCAAATTATATAAATAACATTCAAAATATGACATTCATATTAAATAAATTTGCAAGAAATAAAATATGTATGCACATGCTTAATTTTTAATGCCAAATCGCCTTATGGGAGCAAATATCTCATATTTGTTTACGGTTTTTACGGATATGCGTGATTTTAACTATTAAAATCATCCAAAATTACATAAATCTCATTTATGTCCAAGTTAATCATCCTAACTTACTTTAGGAATCAATGTTTAGTCTCTACTAATATTTGATCATGATCTAACTTGATTTTGCATTATTGTTCACAAATTACTTGTATTTTCGGGAAAAATAAACAAAATATGGCCAAATGAGTCAATAAAATTCGAAATTTAAAATTCAAAAATTTTAAACTTTCTGGAAATCTTTTAAAATTTCAGAAATTATTAAAATGGTCTTTTGCAATTATTTATGGCTTATTTCTTAAATAAATCCTATAAAAGCCGTTTTTATGGTTAAAAATCCGATTTAAATTATAAAAACTTTGAAATAAATTGCCATAAATTTTTAGTCATCCTAAAATACATATTAGAAACTGAAAGTGACCAAAAATTACAGACCATACTCGAAATTTTATTTTCCGACTCATAAATTACGATTATTAGCTAATTAACTCATTAAAAATTAATAATCATAAAAACAGTAGCTTTTTGATATCTAACTTTTAGATCTGATGTTCCTATCATATAAGACATCTATGGGTAAAATTTCATGCCATAATATTAAGATTAACTATTTTTAATACAATAAGTCACTATTTATCCGATTTTAACCATTAAAATCATAAATCATGCATCACTTGAGAATAAATTCCCAAAACTTACATACATACTGTAAATATTGCATGTGACATTGTGTAAAGTTTTTATGGCAAAATTCCAACTATAACTATTAAAGTCGAATTTAAGTCACTATTAATCCGATTTTTACTATAAAAATCATCAATCATGCAAAATAATTCGAATAATTTCGAAAATTCATACAGGAACTTTATATATTGCATGTGACTTCTCATAAAATTTTTAAGGTTAAATTCGAAATATAACCTTATATACCCATTTTAACTCATATTATGACTATTTATCTCATAAAATTCATAATCCATGCATATTAACTCCATTTCTTACGAAAAATCATATACAATATATTAAATATGCATGTGAGAACATATCAAAAAATCTCGGCCAGAAACTATTTTTAGCTATTTTTCCCATTAATTGTTGTTTAAAACCGATTTAAACTACAAAATATACAAATAAATATAAAAATGAACAATAAAAATCCATAAAATTATTTTTATGTCCTAAAACCATTTTAGAAACAGAAACTTTAACATGAAAAATTATTTTGTGATTTATCATAATAAACACAATTATTTCGAAATTTTCGAAATATATATGTTAAACCGATTTAAGATAAAACATGAATCCGATCATGCATGCAACAACCGTAATGCTCTGATACCAATTGTTGGAAACTAAGTTCCCTTATATTATACTCATATCTAATGTGAGTTTTGTTTCTTTAAGTTTAGTCATAAAACTTAAATAGATCTTATGCATGCAAGATGATATCATAAGATGAGATTGTCCTTACATTGATTTTAGAAGGTTTATACTCAATAATCACCTATTATATGAGTCTTCAAACCACCGAAATACCCTTAAACGACCCAAGAAAAATCGTCTCCAAAAGATGCGTATCAAGGACCCGATCTCAAACTAATACTAATTTTGTTACTAGAAAATTAGTATAAGTATACTAGAAATAATAATAA
This sequence comes from Silene conica, assembly GCA_029255685.2. Taxonomy (NCBI): domain Eukaryota; kingdom Viridiplantae; phylum Streptophyta; class Magnoliopsida; order Caryophyllales; family Caryophyllaceae; genus Silene; species Silene conica. The sequence continues at coordinate 25,707,882 of CM055313.2, read as the reverse complement.
TATTACTCTTAATATTATTAGTATGAAATAATTATTTCCTTACTAAAAACTATTTTAGCTAAGGAGTTATGAGAATGAGGTTGTAGTATGAAAGTGCTTGTAGAATGAGAGAGTAAGCATCTAACAACAACTACAATATTGTGTGGAATGTGTAGTGTGTATTTAAAGAGCAAAATTGAGCTTGTTGCTCACTCTTGGCCGGCCAAATGATACGTGTCTATTTTATGATGTTTTACATCTATTTTTACACGTATTTGGTCGCTCATTTACTGTGTTTTAGCCCTTATTTCCCAACAATCGTGTACTTTCGTATTTTTATGCACTTTTGCAGATTTATGCGGAAAAGAGACGATTTAGCACCAAATTCGTATCCTCAAGTCTTTTGCTTAATTAAGGAATAAAAGGAAAGTCAACTGAAGTTAAAGTCAAAGTGCCAAGAGTCAAAACAGAAGAAATCCGAAGACTTCCGTGCAGAAGCAGGTCGACCGACCAGTTAAAAGGGTCGGCCGACCAGGCCCGATTTTCATAAAGTCCAATTTTCTAGAAAGGCCGGAGATAAGAGAAGCCCAGCAAGAAGTGGTCGACCGACCAGCTATATGGGTCGGCCGACCAGATTAAAGCCCATACGATTTCTTTTCTTTTTAGGAAATAAAGTAGAATTAGAATCTTAAGGAAACTCTTAGTTTTTACCCTATATAAACTAATCTTGTGATTAGGGTTTGAGATCATCTATCATATATCATCTTTTATCTTTTAGCTATCAATTGACATCAAGTCTTAGTCTAGAAGAATTCTATTCAAGTTTTAGTTTTGCAATCTTTCAATAGTTCTCAAGTATTCAATAAAGTTGATCCCGTTATTCCTTAACTCCAATTGTGGTAATTCTTCTTTGATCTAGTTTCATTATTGTTCTTATTGCTTTTATTACAATTGTTAAGTTAGAATCCCAAACTTTACTTGAATCTTGCATGTTTAGATTAATCACTATGTTCTTCATGTTTATTCCCAATTTTATATTCGTCTTAACAGTTATGAGTAGCTAATTTTCATATGTTAGGATGTAGGGGATAATATGCATAGGTAGATAAAAATCTGAAAAACCGACTGGAATAACCGGTCGGTCGACCGAGGTCGTGGTCGGCCGACTGGAGTAGCCGGTCGGTCGACCACTCGCGTCTGTTTTCTTGTTTCGCCTTTTCTTGTGAATTATAATACCCTACAATGAGACCAATAGGAGACTTGTAGGATGTTAGTAATGACCTACCCAAGATTGAAAGATACGGGAAGGGCATTGGTTTACACCTTAAGACGGATAGGTTACTCAAGGCTGAAAGGTATGTAACCTGGGATTTAGGAATCACCCTTATTGTTGACACCCAATAATTGTGAGACCTAGGAACTAATAGCATAGGCCGAAAGGAGCTATTAGGTAGCATAGACCTAAAAAGTTATGATACACCCCCTTACGCGACTGCAATACATGTTGACCTTAGGATTTATTTTACCTTAGCTATTTATTACCCGAACATCCTAGCATCCCTTTTTATTATATTTTATTTTCATCTTTTAGTTCTCGTTTTATTTTTATCTTTGCCTTAGATATAGCATCAACCAATCAAACCCCCAAAATTTGTTACCTTAAACATTAACATTAAGACAATAAACATTCCCCACCTCTTTGTGGTTCGACCCTGACTTTCACTATCTATCGTTAAGGTTAGGAATTATAAATTTATCTTTGGTACCCTCAACGACGGGCATCAAATTTTGGCGCCGTTGCCGGGGAGGTGACGCCAGTGTTTATTGTTTTTTGTTTTTGTTTCTCTTTGTTTAAGGAACTTTTTGTTCCTTAAACCTTCTCACCTTTTTCTTGTAGTTTCCTCTTATGCGCAGGTCAGTTCAAGGAGAACTCCTACCACTTGATCTGGAAATTGAGAGGACTTTAAGAGAAAGAAGAAAGCAACTTCTAACAAATCAAGAGGGAGGGTCACCATCCTCTTTATTTCAAGAAGATCTTTTCGAGTTATCACCATCTTCACCAAAAACACCATCTTCACAACCAGATTCACCCATCAATCCACTTTCACCAAAAACACCACCTTTTACCCACTTTCCAGTTTTTCCTAAAGAAGAAGATAACATGACAGAAGAAGCTACTATTGCCAGTCACTCTATGCCTCAGGCAAAGGACCTATACAAAGGGTTTACTTTACCTGCAGGTACTGGGAAGCCATTCGAGGCCAAGCCTGCCTATATTACTATGGTTGAAAGAAACCAATTTGGAGGCTCGGCCAATGAGGATGCAGCTAAGCATATTGAAATCTTCACAGATTACATATGCTCTATAGCACCCCCAGAAGGAGTGACGCAGGATCAGATTAAACAAACCATGTTTATCTTCTCCCTTAGGGACTCTGCGAGAGAATGGTACAGGGACCTTGACCGCACTGCTGCGGGAGTTACAGATTGGAACACCTTAGCCCTAGCTTTCTACAGGAAATACTATTCTGCATCAAAGACTAATGCTTTAAGAGCGCAGATTACTAATTTCAAGCAAGGACCCAATGAAGACTTTAGCGAGGCGTGGGACAGGTTCAAGAGACTTGTTCGATCCATACCACATCACGGATTCGAACAATGGTTTCTTTGCAACCAGTTCTAGAATGGCCTCTATGATGACAACAGGGCCTACTTAGATGCTGCAGCTAATGGAAGATTCCAGGATAATTCGGGAGAGACTAAAGGTCTCAAGCTAATAGAAGATGTTGCTGTGCACCGCGCTGAGCATGGTACTTCCAGAGGAAATCAGAGAAAATCAGAGTACAACCTGGCAGCAATTGAGGCCTTAACGGCCAAGTTGGAAAAATTTGAAGCTGCGGGAAAACTCGATCTAGGAAGTGGAAGCAAAGGAGGAATTTACCAGGTGAACGCCGTTCAGGACGGACCCTTTGCTTGTGAGAGGTGCGGTGGAGAAGGGCATGTGTCAAAGTTCTGCACTTCATCTAATGAGACATGTGCCGCTTTTCAGCATTATCGTGGGAACAATTTCTATGATCCAAATAATAACAATGTCCATCCCAACTTAAGGTGGACAAGCCAGAATGTTCAAAACCCACAGCACATGCAATCTCAGCAAAATTCCACATATGTACCCCCACATAAACAGAATTTCCAAAGACCACCTTTCAACCCTCAACCACCTTCTAATCCACCACCCAACACAGATGCTCTTATCCAAAATCTTATTGGGTTGGTTCAGAAGGAGTCACAGGCTAGAGAGGCAGGGATGAAGATGTTGGAGACCCAGATTGCTCAGATCGCGAGCAAGAATGATACTAGGGCTCCGGGTCAACTTCCGACAAAACCAGATCAGAAGAAGGAGACTCTAAACATTGTAACCCTGCGAAGTGGTACTAAAGTGGGGGCTGAAACAGAAAAAACAGCGAGTAACAGCGAAGTCGGTCGACCGACCGAAAATTCTGGTCGACCGACCACAGAGCGGGATCCGAAAATTTCGCCCGAACAGGAGACTGGTCGACCGACCAAGGATGCTGGTCGACCGACCACAGAAGCAGAGTCTGAAACTCCCTTTCGTCCAGAATTGCCAAACAACTTACGGGATTTTCTTTTCAGGGGTGATAAGACCCCTAGGTTTTTAAAAAGGGCTGCAAATACGGAATCCTCAGCTGCTCCCTTTCCAGAGAGACTCGTGCCTTCGAAGGATCAGGTATCTTTTGATAAATTCAAAGATGTAATTCGTTCATTAAATGTTCAAGTTCCATTTTTAGAATTAGTTCAACAAGTTCCTTCTTATCTAAAATTCATGAGACAGCTTTTGTCAAGAAAGAGGTCTCTAGAAAAGGTTGAATCTGTGGCTCTCACTGAAGAGTCGTCTAGCTTTTTAACCCATGTCATTGCCCCTCATAAATTAGAAGACCCTGGAAGTTTTTCTGTCCCCTGTAATATAGGAACCTTCCCAGTCAAAAAAGCTTTATGCGATTTAGGTGCTAGTATAAGTGTCATGCCCCTAAGCGTAGCCTTAAAACTAGGAATGACCGAATTTGCAGTGACCAGTATGACGGTCCAGATGGCTGATCGCACATCTATGGAACCTATAGGGGTGTTAGAAAACATCCCTGTGCGTATTGACAGGTTTTTCTTCCCAGTAGACTTTGTTGTTTTGGACATCCCAGAGGATGCCCATATACCCATCATTCTAGGGAGACCCTTTCTTCACACTGCAGGTGCCATTATAGATGTAGGCACTGGAACTCTAACCTTCAAAGTAGGCAAACATTCTATTATCTATGGCCTATCCTATAGGAAAAAGGATGCTATGACCCCCATTACATGTAATGCTATAACTTCTGAGAAGAAGTATGAGGTCATCACTACTTCTCCACCTTTACTACCTGTTCCTGTATCTGTTTTTACACCTCCGCCCCAGATTGGGAGCAACAGGGAGGACACTTCTATCGTGACTATTGCAGGAACTGGTTTGGGGAAACCCAAGGAGAAGAAAGTTATCATCCAGAGGGGAGGAATGGGATGCCTGAGCTACGAAGAGGATGAGGATCCAGACGTCGTGGATCGAGAAGAGAAAAAGAAGAGGAGGCAGGCTCAAGAAGAGAGACCGTCGCATATGCTTTGCGACGGAGGGAAGAAGTTATGTTTTGCTACTAAAGCAAAAACAGTGGAGACTACGGCGTGCCGTCAGAAGCCGTGGTCGGATATTCTCCGCATTTTCAGCGGATAGTTGTTTTTAAGTTGCAGTTTTAAGACAATTTACTTTATGTTGTGTGAGACTTTTTAGTTTTGTTTGCTAGTAGTTAAGACTTTAAGAATCATTCCGGGCATCTCGCGCATTGTTGGGCGCGCATATTTTCTTGCTTTTTCAGGATTTCCGAAGAAATAAAGACCTCCAGGACTCAGCTGGTCGACCGACCAGAAACATCAGTCGGTCGACCAGACGCGCTGTATCACAGATTCTTTTCCGTTGTTCACAGGAGGTCGATCGACCAGAAACACCGGTCGGTCGACCTACTGTCCGCTGCAGTCTTTCGTTTCTTTTCCTCGGGAACCGTGCAACCGTCTTGGGTACTTGAGTGGCACTGCTGGCCACCAAAACCTCCCAGCTTACGCTGGTTTGGGGAGGTTTTTCTCATACATCTTTTGACCCAGTGAGTTCTTTCCAATTTTTCCTTTATCTTATTTTATTTGCATTTGTCTTTTAATTTTCTAAAACCTTTACTTAAGCTAATGCACAATGGGGACATTGTGCGGGTTGGTTTGGGGAATGGTTTCATGTTACATGCATTGCATTTTGTCACACGTTTATTGCATTTCTGTCTTGCATCGTTCTTTTCTTTATTTTCCTTATATATACAAAAATCCAAAAAAAAATAAAAAAAAAAAAAAAAAAAAAAAAAAAAAAAAAAATTCAAAAATCCAAAAAAAATGCACGTTTATTTTAGCATATAGGTCGAGTCGGAACGAAAGTATTTCAAGGATGATTTAGCTATCTTACATGTTTATGCCTTTACCTTGCCTTGTCAACTTGTTTTAGTATGAGAGTCTTTTGCATATCTACGAGTTTTTGTCAACTTGCATATCTTGAGACTTGACTTATACCTTGGCGACCTACTTATACATTCTAAGCTTTAGAGCCTTATTCCTGGTTTCATTCTTAAACCAGTTGTCTAGGATGTGAGTAGTACTCCCCTTGGAACATGTTACATCAATATGCATAAACATGAACTTGAATTGCTATATACTTGTTTTACTATCTCGTTTTGTGAGTCTTGATACGTGCATTTGGGATCCCTTTTCTCATGTTTACCCATAAGCTTCACATAGCCAAAATTGCCTTTTTATTCCCCCAAAACTACATCCCATACTTAGCCTACCCTTTCAAGCTAGTATTTGTGGTCATTGGATTATTTTTTGAGGCATCTTGGTTTGTATGCTATTATGAGCAAAAAGAGAAAAGAAAGAAAGAAAGAAAGAAAAGAAAAAGAACAGAAAAATTCAACAAAGAAAGAAAAAAAAAAAGAAGAAAAAAAAAAATCCGGAAAATACAGAGTCAGTCGACCGACCACCTCTACTGGTCGGTCGACCGTCTGGCATCATCAGATTCAAAATTTCCGTTCAAAAATCCCTTTCTTTTATATGTTATAACTCCCGTACTTCATTCAAAAATATTTGGGAGTCCTTTCTTATTTAATGTGAGAGTTGTGCTACAAAAGAGCACTTTCTTAATATCAAAAAGTCGTGAAGTATGTTGTTGGGAATCAGTTTTACTAGCTTGGCTACTAACCCCACATATCCAAAAACATCTTAACCACTTTTGCCTTTTACCTCACATATCTTTCATTACCTCAATTGCATGTATCTAGACCATTTAATGAGATTGTTATACAAAGTTGTAGAATTCTTGTTCATGTTAGATTGCAGGCATGTTTCCATGGGTCGCAGTTAGGTGAGTGTCATTACAAAATATACTTCTTTCTATCTTTTACATATACTCACCCTTTGCTTCATGAGTGTCTCGAGCGTACCGCGAGAGTCCATGGTATAAGTCTCTATAGTTTTTATATGTGCAGGATTGACGACACCATAACTCGTTTGCATGACTTATATTCTTTCTCATTTTGTTCTTGGCATTGGTTTAGGCTTACATGTAAATTTCGCTCTGAGATTGAAATCGTTCCATTAGTTAAGATCGAGTCTATTTCTTGCTTGAGGGCAAGCAAGGGTTTGGTTTGGGGAATTTGATACGTGTCTATTTTATGATGTTTTACATCTATTTTTACACGTATTTGGTCGCTCATTTACTGTGTTTTAGCCCTTATTTCCCAACAATCGTGTACTTTCGTATTTTTATGCACTTTTGCAGATTTATGCGGAAAAGAGACGATTTAGCACCAAATTCGTATCCTCAAGTCTTTTGCTTAATTAAGGAATAAAAGGAAAGTCAACTGAAGTTAAAGTCAAAGTGCCAAGAGTCAAAACAGAAGAAATCCGAAGACTTCCGTGCAGAAGCAGGTCGACCGACCAGTTAAAAGGGTCGGCCGACCAGGCCCGATTTTCATAAAGTCCAATTTTCTAGAAAGGCCGGAGATAAGAGAAGCCCAGCAAGAAGTGGTCGACCGACCAGCTATATGGGTCGGCCGACCAGATTAAAGCCCATACGATTTCTTTTCTTTTTAGGAAATAAAGTAGAATTAGAATCTTAAGGAAACTCTTAGTTTTTACCCTATATAAACTAATCTTGTGATTAGGGTTTGAGATCATCTATCATATATCATCTTTTATCTTTTAGCTATCAATTGACATCAAGTCTTAGTCTAGAAGAATTCTATTCAAGTTTTAGTTTTGCAATCTTTCAATAGTTCTCAAGTATTCAATAAAGTTGATCCCGTTCTTCCTTAACTCCAATTGTGGTAATTCTTCTTTGATCTAGTTTCATTATTGTTCTTATTGCTTTTATTACAATTGTTAAGTTAGAATCCCAAACTTTACTTGAATCTTGCATGTTTAGATTAATCACTATGTTCTTCATGTTTATTCCCAATTTTATATTCGTCTTAACAGTTATGAGTAGCTAATTTTCATATGTTAGGATGTAGGGGATAATATGCATAGGTAGATAAAAATCTGAAAAACCGACTGGAATAACCGGTCGGTCGACCGAGGTCGTGGTCGGCCGACTGGAGTAGCCGGTCGGTCGACCACTCGCGTCTGTTTTCTTGTTTCGCCTTTTCTTGTGAATTATAATACCCTACAATGAGACCAATAGGAGACTTGTAGGATGTTAGTAATGACCTACCCAAGATTGAAAGATACGGGAAGGGCATTGGTTTACACCTTAAGACGGATAGGTTACTCAAGGCTGAAAGGTATGTAACCTGGGATTTAGGAATCACCCTTATTGTTGACACCCAATAATTGTGAGACCTAGGAACTAATAGCATAGGCCGAAAGGAGCTATTAGGTAGCATAGACCTAAAAAGTTATGATACACCCCCTTACGCGACTGCAATACATGTTGACCTTAGGATTTATTTTACCTTAGCTATTTATTACCCGAACATCCTAGCATCCCTTTTTATTATATTTTATTTTCATCTTTTAGTTCTCGTTTTATTTTTATCTTTGCCTTAGATATAGCATCAACCAATCAAACCCCCAAAATTTGTTACCTTAAACATTAACATTAAGACAATAAACATTCCCCACCTCTTTGTGGTTCGACCCTGACTTTCACTATCTATCGTTAAGGTTAGGAATTATAAATTTATCTTTGGTACCCTCAACGACGGGCATCACCAAACAAGCCACCCAAGGCCAATGCATGGCCTCTTACATCTTACACAAAAGCTCACAAGATGCCTTACACACTCTTACACTCTTACACACCTACACCTTAGGTTTGTAAGCTAATACATAAGTAGTGTATTATTTTATACACTATGATGCCATACATACATACTTACACGGTTTAAGTATAGATAAAATGGACTCCATTTTATCTTTGTCAATTGTGTCAATTTGTAACATGTCACACATGTCTCACAACACATGACCCAATTTGTTAATCATGCAATTTTAACTATTAGAATTCATAATTTACAAATTTATTACATTTAAATAATTATGCTAATAATTCGAAATTATTTTCGTAAAAATGTAATTTCATAATTTAATTACAACCCTTTGTAATTTTATGATCAACCGTGTTCATTCTCAATTTAATCGTTTCCTAAACGAATAAATAAAACCGAGTAATAAAACAATTTTATTACTTTGACTTTTATTATTATAATCCCATTATAAAATATTCATCATATAAAATTATTTCCAAAATTTCCAGTTATTAATTAATTTGTATCCAATACAATATTAATTAATTATTCCATTGAGACGGAATTCCCTAAAGATATGACCTTAAGGGATCAACTGATCACCACCGTCATATGATGATAATGTCAAACTCTAGACAGCCAATCATTATCGATAAATGTTGATCAGTCGACTTTAAAAGAGTAACACTCCCAGTTGTGTTTCATTCAAATGAGTTTTAATTACGTCAACACACTATTGTCGAGGACACTTCCTCCAACAATCAATTGTTGGAAACTAGGTTCCTTATTTTATACTCAAATCTAATATGAGTTTTGTTTCTTTAAGTTTAGTCATAAAAACTTAAATGGATCTTATGCATGCAAGATGATATCATAAGATGAGATAGTCCTTACATTGGTTTTAGAAGGTTTATACTCAATAATCACCTATTACTTGAGTCTTCAATACCGAAATCCTCTTGTAACGATCTAACAAAAATCGTCTCCTAAAGGTGCGTATCAAGGACCCGATCTCAAACTATTACTAATTTTGTTACTAAAAAATTAGTATTAGTATACTAGAAATATTAATAATATTACTCTTAATATTATTAATATAGGAAATAATTTCTTACTTAGAAAAACTATTTCTAAGTACTATTACTAGTATGGAGGAGGTTGTAGTATAATATGTTAGTGCAAGCATCAACAATTACTTAGCAAAAACTAGTGTGAGTGAGTGTGAAGTGAGTGTGTTAATATAAGCACATGAGCTTGCTTGTGCAAGCATCATGGCCGGCCTAAGTGAGCAAGAGAAGCCAATGCATGGTCTCTTACACAATGCCAAAAGGAACAAAGATTCCTTACATGTCTTACACACCTTTGATCACTTATACACTCAATCATAATGCACACACAACCTCAATACCACCTTAATACTACACGGCTGAAATGGTTCTAAAATGGACCCATTTTATCTTTGTCAATTGTGTTAATTTGTAACATGTCACACATGTCTCATAACACATGACCCAATTGGTTAATTGTGCAATTTTAACTATTAAAATTCATAATTCACAATTTTATTACATTTAAATAATTTCACTAATAATCTCGAAATTATTATTGTATAAAAATGTAATGTCATAATTTAATTACAACTCTTTGTAATTTTATGATCAACCGTGTTCATTCTCAATTTAATCGTTTCCCAAACGAATAAATAAAAACCGAGTAATAAAACTATTTTATTACTTTGACTATTATTATTATAATTCCATTATAAAAATATTCGTCATATAAAATTATTTCCAAAATTTCTAGTTATTAATTAATTTGTATCCAATACAATATTAATTAATTATTCCATTGAGACGGAATTCCCTAAAGATATGACCTTAAGGGATCAACTGATCACCACCATCATATGACGATAATGTCAAACTCTAGACAGCCAATCATTATCGATAAATGTTGATCAGTCGACTTTAAAAGAGTAACACTCCCAGTTGTGTTTCATTCAAATGAGTTTTAATTACGTCAACACACTATTGTCGAGGACACTTCCTCCAACAATCTCCCACTTGTCCGAGACAAGTGTGTGTTACCAATTCTCTTGCCCTATTACTATCTCCCACTCAATGCATGGCGTCCTCTCAGGTCGTGCCGGCAATTGATTAAAATCTAGAGTGGTTTATCTCGATCTGGAGTCATAACTACTGACCGGAATTATCTACCATAGATACCTTCCGAGCGTGGCCACGCATTTCTAGTTATTATTCTCCTCGAGTGGCCTAGAGATATTTCTCAACCCTGACAAGGGGTGGACAATTCCTAATCGACTTATTCCTTCCGGCTGGCCATAGTCCATCATAACCCAAAATATGTCCTTATAAACCCCAGTTACGAAGGTGTTAGGACATAAATCAAAGTTAATCTGAAAACTATGCCACCTCAGAGAACAGTCATTAGTCCAAGAACTGACTCATGTGAAACACGATAGATGCTCCCGCCACGACCAGGCAGTCTTTCAATAAGAGTACGCCAGAGCTCTATCAGCGGTCATTAGCCCGGCAAATGTATCTTAACATGTCTATGCCTAGGTGATCGATTAGTCATCCCGTATGACTCTATGGCAATTGAACTCGCCATCAATCGCATCACACATCCGGTTGCATTGAGATGTCACCTCACTTAAGCAACTAGGGGCGTGGTCATGATAATTCAATTCACTTTAATGGGGTTCAATATGGTCTTACCATCCCATTTGAATTTTACTTGACCTTTTGTGAGTTATAAATAACTCAAACAATTAGTGGATTACACCATCCAAGTGGTCAACCTTTGAACACCATTTAATTTACAATCAGCTTTAGGGTCTCTCGTTTACATCCCTTAAAATTGTAATTATCTTCATTTTGAGTTAACCAGGTTTACCACGGTTCGTGCGATCGTTCACTTTGCGGATCATATCCATACATTGATCTTTCCTCTGAAAGAGACAAGTCATTCTTTATGACTAGCGAATAAGATTATGTGCATTGTGTAACTCCCAGCCACAACAATGCCTTTACATAATTTGTGAACGTACACATTTTGTAGAATCTTGTGATGACCATGTAGTTGAAATACAAGTCATTGAGATGCATAGTCAATGAATGTAAGCCAAGGATTATCACAAATCTTTGCTTGGTTTCTTGGAACTTGAGTCGTTGCAAACCTTTTACCATACGACTAAGTTATCTTCCAAGATCTTGAATTTGTCTTTCATCTTCATTGGAGAATACTTTGACAATTGATCAAGGTTTAATCATTGATTTAAAACCTGCTCTACGGGTTGTCCTGTAAGCGGTGCGCATCCACTTTACACAATCAAACTAATGGCGGAAACATTAGTGATTTAAACGTGCAAACAATAGTACTTAAGGTTCGATAAATTTCCATTATCCCATCATGGTTATACTATCTTCATCTCTATGAACAACCTTAATACTTTATAAACAAGACGTCTTTTATAATCTTAACCAAACATCCCATGTTTAATTAGATTTAATTCATATCAATATGTTATCTAGAACCAAAAACTCGTGTACCTCTCATGCGTATCAATGCTTCATTCCAAACGAGCAATGAGTTGTTTTAGATAACGTTCACTCCCACTAAACTCTTGTTCTTGCCTGATTCTGAAGATCCCGAAGTCATACCTATGACTCAATAGCTTCAAATCCTGGAGCGAGAACTCCCACTGAACTTTACATTTAATCGTAAATCATAAAGCTCCCACTCAATTCAATGTTCCTTAACATTTAATGAATTGAAATGGTTGGGACTTAACCATATGTGCTAATAGTCACATCCTTTTCAAATACCCTTTTGAAAAGCGGTTATTGAGTTTACTGAATTCATTCTCAATGAATTACCTTACTACTTTCAACAAAGTTACCCTTAACTTTGCAGACTGCAGACATCCACATGTCTGCTTATGCTTCTCTCAACAAATATCATTTATCAGCATGTATATTTTATAAATTTCATGGTTCTTTGCATTGGCACATTCAGATCACCATCTAAATCCAAGAACCCTTTCTTGAGCCTTTACAAAGTCTTTTGAATAATTTTCTTCGAGTGTCCTCCCGTAGTTTCTATAAGAGTCTTTTCTTATGGTATACAATTTCTGTGTGTAGGAACTTTCAGTTCCCCACATTTATCTTATCTTGTACTGTACGAGGACTATATCATGGATCTTATCCATGTATAGAATTTTTCCTTACAAACTTCAAGAATTTATCCTTGAAGTATCCTCCAGGGCCGGGGCCGTTGGTATATAAGGCGTAGATTTTTACCAAACCGTAGATCTTATCCACAACCTTTGGGCTTATCCACAACTTTTGGGATGATAAGGCTTAGAATCTTATCCACAGCCTAATCTACCTTTTACAACCATAAGGTGTAGATTGCTCTTGGGATATAAGGCGTAGATTTTTACCAAACCGTAGATCTTATCTACAACCTTTGGGCTTATCCACAACTTTTGGGATGATAAGGCGTAGAATCTTATCTACAGCCTAATCTACCTTTTACAACCATAAGGTGTAGATTTTCTTAAATCGTATATCCCATCCACAACTTAATCTTCCTTCTTATCTTTCACATAACCAAAACACAATAAATCCTACTATTCACTAATAGATCATATCCATTGTGCTTGTCAAAATCATATGCTATTTGTGGCTTTTCAAATTTCTCCCACTCTATCTTTGTAATAATAATCCCATTTTATCACCAAAGATAGCTATTAAGGCCACAAGCAATGACTTTGATGTTGGTTTGTGTAACCTTATGGTTTATTACAGAAAATATTCAATTTAAAGCTTTAGATACTTTAGAATGGTTGATAATTTTGAAGTTGGTTTGTGTACCCTTATGACAACTTTTCCTCTTTAATTAAGTTCTTAACTTAATTTGATTTTGATTTGATTTGAATTGGGTATCCTATACCTATTCGGTTTCAATGGTCATACATTGAAATGTGACAATCAATTCTATTCTATGTTTAAGATTTGCAAGTGTTAAAACTAATTAAGAACATAAATATAAAACCAATAGTGACTTGGGTTGAAAACCAAGTCACCTCATTATCCAAAATACAACCAATTGTTTAAAGGATTAACATTTCCTCGTCCAACAAGGAAATAAAATACGGATTTTAAATTGTTCTTTCAACACTTGAAATAAAATAAGCAGGAAAAACAAAGCTCATTGATCATCCTTAGTGGAGCTACTCTTAGTTCCATTGATCCATTATGCTTGATTTTTCTTTCCCTTATTTTTGTTTCCATGCCCTAATTCAAGTAAGAAGAGCATTCACATCACAACTTGTATCATGATACATTAGTTGAGATTAACATAAAATCGGGATAGTTATCGTACCAACTTGGAAGAATCTTCCCAGCTTTGAGATCGCTGAGATATCTGGAACAATTCCTCTTCTTATGTCCTTTATTATTACAATAAAAGCACCTAGCTCCTTGAGGAGCGCTCATGTTGGGATCTGATGTACTTGCCTCCGAAGACACTTTCTTTAAACCTTTGGAAGGTTGCCTCCCCTTAGCCCTACCCTTCCTATTGAACTTTCCTTTGCCCTTAACATTTATATAGAGCTCATCCTTAGGGGAACTAACATTTAGGTCCATATCCCTTTCTACTTACACGATCATATTGTGCAGTTCATCGAGAGAGATGTCTTGGTTCCTTATGTTGAAATTCATCCGGAATTGTACATAAGTCTTCACCTTAGACAAGGAGTGGAGGATTCTGTCAATCACAAGTTCCTTAGGAATGTCCACTTGATTCATCCTTAGGGTTTCTACATGCTCAATCATCTTGAGTACATGTGGGCTAACCTTTTGCCCCTCCTTAAGGTTGAGATCAAAGAAAGCCGATACTGTCCCATATTGGACAATTCTCGAAGCCTTTGAGAACATTGTCAGAAGCCTGCAATAGATCTCATAAGCTGTGCCAATCTTTAGGGCAATCTTTTGGAGTTCCGGCTCCATCGAGAGGATCAAAACATTTTTCAATTCCCAAGACTCCTTGTGATAAGAATCATAAGGTCGTCTTGCCGCGGCGGTGGCATTTTCAGCAGGTTTGGGAGGTGATGCTTTAATAAGGAATTCGGTCTTACCGTCACCTTGTGCCGCCAACAACAGTTGGGCATCCCAATCGGCAAAGTTTGCCCCATTCTCTTTTAGCTTACAACGATCCGTGAAGGATTGTAACCATGAAGTGTTTGTAGTAGTGGAAGTAGTCATGATTGATATTGATACGAGGACTACAAAATTTTAAACATATGAAGAAATTAAATGCTAATCGTTTTAATTTTCATTTTAACTTGTAAACATATTTACTAAGTTGATGCATCTATAAAATGACCTCTATCCAATTTTATAAATGATTCCAAGACCCAAACCCATACTATCGAAATCGTGAACCACTGGAACTCCGACCCAATGATATGGTTTGGTGGGTTAAAATAAACCGGTTCTACCTTAGAACTCTTGGTTGATGACAAATCATAATTTATACATCTTAGCCCGGAACACATTGACCACTGGTCCTCTACACTTCCGTTGAGTACAAACCAAATTTCAAATGCATCGGGATGCGATCCGCCCACTGGACTGAATCCACCCCATCGCCCCACTTATCCTACGTAATGAGGTTCGTACTGCCCACTGGACTAGCACCACCCCACGAAATAGAAGCTCATGGGTTCTACTATTTGGTAAGGCTAATTCTCAATTGTTTTTGTTTAATATAGAGGTCTTGTCAATTTATTATCTATCTCCTTTAAGCGAATTAAATTGGTGAACTCGATAATTATAATTGACACGGTCGTTTTTAACGATCTAAACTAGTATGCATGTTTATGGCGATTTGGCTATGCATGCAAACATATTAAAATGCAAAAATAAAAGCAATAAAGCAATAAAATCCTAGTATGGCCTTCCTAGTAATAGTAAAACTAATTAACTATTACAAATTCGGAAACCAACTCCTTGGTCCCTTGAACTTCATTGGCACGCCATCCAAGAAAACACCGTCTTGTCGGAACTCCTTTCCGTATGGCACCGTCTTTTGGATCTCCGGAATTACAATAAAATAATACAACTATTCTATTGTAAAACTGAAAATTAAATTAAATTACAAACCCGTGATACGAGATCACATAAATTACAACCGAATCAATATTCCCTTTCATTACGGGTAATATTGATTAAAACTAAGGCCATACTAAGAAAATTACATAATTCCAAATTATATAAATAACATTCAAAATATGACATTCATATTAAATAAATTGCATTAAATAAAATATGTATGCACATGCTCAATTTTTATTGCCAAATCGCCTTATGGGAGCAAATATCTCATATTTGTTTACGGTTTTTACGGATATGTGCGATTTTAACCATTAAAATCATCAAAAATTACATAAATCTCATTTATGTCCAAGTTAATCATCCTAACTCACTTTAGGAATCAATGTTTAGTCTCTACTAATATTTGATCATGATCTAACTTGATTTTGCATTATTGTTCATAAATTACTTGTATTTTCGGGAAAAATAAACAAAATATGGCCAAATGAGTCAATAAAATTCGAAATTTAAAATTCAACAATTTTAAACTTTCTGGAAATTTTCTAAAAATTCAGAAATTAATAAAATGGTCTTTTGCAAATGTTTATGGTTTATTTCTTAAATAAATCGTATAAAAGCCGTTTTTATGGTTAAAAATCCGATTTAAATCATAAAAACTTGAAATAAATTGCCATAAATTTTTAGTCATCCTAAAATACATATTAGAATCTGAAAATGACCAAAAATTTCAGACCATGCTCGAAATTTTATGGTAATACATCTTAGCGTAAAGATTTTCTTAAATCGTAGATCCCATCCACAACTTAATCTTCCTTCTTATCTTTCAGATAAACATCCTGAAAACTAGCAACGGGTCCAGAGGTGAACTTAACATGTTGGAAACTAAGTTCCCTTATATTATACTCATATCTAATGTGAGTTTTGTTTCTTTAAGTTTAGTCATAAAACTTAAATAGATCTTATGCATGCAAGATGATATCATAAGATGAGATTGTCCTTACATTGATTTTAGAAGGTTTATACTCAATAATCACCTATTATATGAGTCTTCAAACCACCGAAATACCCTTAAACGACCCAAGAAAAATCGTCTCCAAAAGATGCGTATCAAGGACCCGATCTCAAACTAATACTAATTTTGTTACTAGAAAATTAGTATAAGTATACTAGAAATAATAATAATATTACTCTTAATATTATTAGTATGAAATAATTATTTCCTTACTAAAAACTATTTTAGCTAAGGAGTTATGAGAATGAGGTTGTAGTATGAAAGTGCTTGTAGAATGAGAGAGTAAGCATCTAACAACAACTACAATATTGTGTGGAATGTGTAGTGTGTATTTAAAGAGCAAAATTGAGCTTGTTGCTCACTCTTGGCCGGCCAAACAAGCCACCCAAGGCCATTGCATGGCCTCTTACATCTTACACAAAAGCTCACAAGATGCCTTACACACTCTTACACTCTTACACACCTACACCTTAGGTTTGTAAGCTAATACATAAGTAGTGTATTATTTTATACACTATGATGCCATACATACATACTTACACGGTATAAGTATAGATAAAATGGACTCCATTTTATCTTTGTCAATTGTGTCAATTTGTAACATGTCACACATGTCTCACAACACATGACCCAATTTGTTAATCATGCAATTTTAACTATTAGAATTCATAATTTACAAATTTATTACATTTAAATAATTATGCTAATAATTCGAAATTATTTTCGTAAAAATGTAATTTCATAATTTAATTACAACCCTTTGTAATTTTATGATCAACCGTGTTCATTCTCAATTTAATCGTTTCCTAAACGAATAAATAAAACCGAGTAATAAAACAATTTTATTACTTTGACTTTTATTATTATAATCCCATTATAAAATATTCATCATATAAAATTATTTCCAAAATTTCCAGTTATTAATTAATTTGTATCCAATACAATATTAATTAATTATTCCATTGAGACGGAATTCCCTAAAGATATGACCTTAAGGGATCAACTGATCACCACCATCATATGACGATAATGTCAAACTCTAGACAGCCAATCATTATCGATAAATGTTGATCAGTCGACTTTAAAAGAGTAACACTCCCAGTTGTGTTTCATTCAAATGAGTTTTAATTACGTCAACACACTATTGTCGAGGACACTTCCTCCAACAATCTCCCACTTGTCCGAGACAAGTGTGTGTCACCAATTCTCTTGCCCTATTACTATCTCCCACTCAATGCATGGCGTCCTCTCAGGTCGTGCCGGCAATTGATTAAAATCTAGAGTGGTTTATCTCGATCTGGAGTTATAACTACTGACCGGAATTATCTACCATAGATACCTTCCGAGCGTGGCCACGCATTTCTAGTTATTATTCTCCTCGAGTGGCCTAGAGATATTTCTCAACCCTGACAAGGGGTGGACAATTCCTAATCGACTTATTCCTTCCGGCCAGCCACAGCCCATCATAACCCAAAATATGTCCTTATAAACCCCAGTTACGAAGGTTTAGGACATAAATCAAAGTTAATCTGAAAACTATGCCACCTCAGAGAACAGTCATTAGTCCAAGAACTGACTCATGTGAAACACGATAGATGCTCCCGCCACGACCAGGCAGTCTTTCAATAAGAGTACGCCAGAGCTCTATCAGCGGTCATTAGCCCGGCAAATGTATCTTAACATGTCTATGCCTAGGTGATCGATTAGTCATCTCGTATGACTCTATGGCAATTGAACTCGCCATCAATCGCATCACACATCCGGTTGCATTGAGATGTCACCTCACTTAAGCAACTAGGGGCGAGGTCATGATAATTCAATTCACTTTAATGGGGTTCAATATGGTCTTACCATCCCATTTGAATTTTACTTGACCTTTCGTGAGTTATAAATAACTCAAACAATTAGTGGATTACACCATCCAAGTGGTCAACCTTTGAACATCATTTAATTTACAATCAGCTTTAGGGTCTCTCGTTTACATCCCTTAAAATTGTAATTATCTTCATTTTGAGTAAACCAGGTTTACCATGGTTCGTGTGATCGTTCACTTTGCGGATCATATCCATACATTGATCTTTCCTCTGAAAGAGACAAGTCATTCTTATGACTAGCGAATAAGATTATGTGCATTGTGTAACTCCCAGCCACAGCAATGCCTTTACATAATTTGTGAACGTACACATTTTGTAGAATCTTGTGATGACCATGTAGTTAAAATACAAGTCATTGAGATGCATAGTCAATGAATGTAAGCCAAAGATTATCACAAATCTTTGCTTGGTTTCTTGGAACTTGAGTCGTTGTAAACCTTTTACCATGCGACTAAGTTATCTTCCAAGATCTTGAATTTGTCTTTCATCTTCATTGGAGAATACTTTGACAATTGATCAAGGTTTAATCATTGATTTAAAAACTGCTCTACGGGTTGTCCTGTAAGCGGTGCGCATCCACTTTACACGATTATACTAATGGCGGAAACATTAGCGAATTTAAACGTGTAAACAATAGTACTTAAGGTTCGATAAATTTCCATGATCCCATCATGGTTATACTATCTTCATCTCTATGAACAACCTTAATACTTTATAAACAAGACGTCTTTTATAATCTTAACCAAACATCCCATGTTTTAATTAGATTTAATTCATATCAATATGTTATCTAGAACCAAAAACTCGTGTACCTCTCATGAGTATCAATGCTTCATTCCAAACGAGCAAAGAGTTGTTTTAGATAACGTTTACTCCCACTAAACTCTTGTTCTTGCCTGATTCTGAAGATCCTGAAGTCATACCCATGACTCAATAGCTTCAAATCCTGGAGCGAGAACTCCCACTGAACTTTATATTTAACCGTAAATCATAAAGCTCCCACTCAATTCAATGTTCCTTAACATTTAATGAATTGAAATGGTTGGGACTTCAACCATATGTGCTAATAGTCACATCCTTTTCAAATACCCTTTTGAAAAATGGTTATTGAGTTTACTGAATTCATTCTCAATGAATTACCTTACTACTTTCAACAAAGTTACCCTTAACTTTGCAGACTGCTGGCATCCACATGTCAACGTATGCTTCTCCCAATAAATCTCATTTATTAGCATGTAACATCCCGTATTTTCGTAAAATCTAATTTAAGCATTTTAAGTATTTTAAGTAATAAAATTAATAATTTAGTAATTTATTTCGAAAGACCCTAATTTAATAAATAAGATCCGTCTTAAGAACCTCCAGTTCTCAAGACGAATACAACTTGGCATAGTTAATATCCGACTCAAGTATTCATTTCCATATCCGTTTCAATATTTGAACCCGTTTCATTTATTCGGAAAGGACGACTCACTTGTTCTTTTATAAACCCTTATGTCGACATATTTGCCTTCAACATTTCATTCTTCCTGCAAACTTAACATTTCACAAAACCTCCATAAAACCCTTCCTTCTTTTGCAAAGATCTTCATCATCCGTTCATCGAATCGCGAAAGTAAGTACATTTCCGGAATCCTCGTTCAATTTCCAAGACATCCATCACTTTCGTTTTTCATTTTAATCGACTTCAAAAATCGGGCTGTTTTGCCTTTAATTCGTTTTTGATGATTCTAAACCGTTTTCTTTGTTATAGGAGTGGGTCTCGACGATCCTGACGTGGACTCTTACATTGTAGAGGAGGATCACTTGCCGGAATAAGCTTAAAGGTGACGATAATGAGAAACTCGGCCTATTTGTGAATATTAGCACTTTTGTTGTGTTTCTTATGTGGATTCTGATTTTTGTTAAAAGTATGTGGTTTAATGGACTTAGTATTATGTTTAGGATGTTGAATATGTGGAGAATTCATACCTAAAGATGTTGTTATGTGTTCATATGTGATTTTCTGTTTTTCTCATTTTTGCGACGGATACATGTATAATTCATTTGAGGATTGTTATGGGAATTATATGCTGGTAGTTTAGTAGTAATTGATGATTTGTATTGTCGGGTAAACATGATGTATAGCAAGCTTGAAGTTTGTAGGTCGATTCACGAAGTTTTCCTTGAATGCGATTTTGCGAAATCCCGTATCAGGCTCTCTGAGCCGGTCGACCGACCGGCCGCCGGTCGACCGGCTGAGAGCGCGTCTTGTATTTTCGAAAGTTTTGAGAATTTGGCCTTGAGACTGCCAGCCGGCAGACCGGCTGCCTGCCGACCGGCTGGTAGTCATCTTTCCTTGTATTGTGTGTTTTTGCGATAAACATAGCATAGGAGGGAGCCCAGCCGGCAGACCGGCCGCCTGCCAGCCGGCTGGGAGTGCATATGGGGATGGATACGATTTTAGTAAAGGCTAGGGAATGGGGTTCCCAGCCGGCCGACCGGCTGCCTGCCGACCGGCTGGGAGTCCTTCTTGGTGTTTTCTCGGTTTTGAAAAGAGATGTAGGCTGAGGGATCACCAGCCGGCCGACCGGCTGCCTGCCGACCGGCTGGGGACCCCTGTATGTCATTTTGTGTTTTTGAAATTAAATCGTAACTTTCAAACGGTTGTTCAGTTTTGTTTGAAACTCGTTTTGTATACCCGTGGCATGTATTTGAAGTCCCCGGTGTACGGGCAACGTTATATTGGGTTCGGGAATGAAGTGAGGATAGAGACCCCCCGGTCGGGTAACCGAAAGGGAAACCGGCTCTCCCTCGTCCTAGTTCCCGGAATCAATTGTATGTTGGTTAGAGGTTTAAGAAGTTAGAACTATAGGTTAGTTTCTACCTTTGGTTGTTCAGTGGTTACAATGGTTGTCGCGTGGTGGGATATGTGTTAAGTTCACCTCTGGACCCACTACGTGTTTATCTGTCGCGTGACGGGATATGTGTTAAGTTCACCTCTGGACCCGTTACGTGTTTTGCTTGGGCGTGTCAGGATATGTGTTAAGCTCACCTCTGGACCTGACACGTGATCGGTTGTCGTACACGGGATATGTGTTAAGTTCACCTCTGGACCCGTTGTGCGATGACTGTGTATTGGGATATGTGTTAAGTTCACCTCTGGACCCAATACATGATTGTAGCATTGGGATATGTGTTAAGTTCACCTCTGGACCCTTTGCTTTTGGATGATTAGGGATATGTGTTAAGTTCACCGCTGGACCCTTTTCATGATTTGTAAGTTTAGGGATATGTGTTAAGTTCACCTCTGGACCCTTTACTTGATTAGATGTTGGGATATGTGTTAAGCTCACCTCTGGACCCGACATAGTGTAGTAGTGGGATATGTGTTAAGTTCACCTCTGGACCCGTTGCTAGTGTTATGAATGTGTATCTGCTTGCCTAGATGATGGTACAGTGTCAGATATGCATGATGAGTTATGGATGTGTATCTGCTTGCCTAGATGATGGTACAGTGTCAGATATGCATGATGAGTTATGGATGTTTATCTGCTTGCCTAGATGATGGTACAGTGTCAGATATGCATGTCGAGTTGTTGATGTTACTTAGTTGTGGTTTAATCATCCAAGGCATTGGATGACTCTTAGTTCGGTTTCATAAATAATTGGATTGAAAGACCCCCCGACTGGGTAACCAGTAGAGAAACCGGCTCTCCTTCCTATTTGTTTATGAAGTTAGTTGAGAGCCGTGCATGGTAATCGCATGTTAGTAAGAGATCAGATGATGAGTTGTTTATGCTTCACATGTTGATATATGTTGGAGTATTCTGTATTGTTTTATATGTTACGTGTTGTCACAAAAGGTGGCTAGGAGAACTCTAGTCACTCCCCACTGATTGTGGCGTACATGTTTTTCATGTATGTAGGTACATGCTGGTTGGAGATGGGTTCACGAGAGCTAGCGAGTGATGATCCTGCTGTCATCATACGACTTACCTTATATCGTTTAGCTGGACTCGTAGTTGTTACTTTCGCTTTTGTGCCTGTAGGGATGTTCCATCCCAGGCGATGTATATATTTCGTTTCCGTACTTAGAACTGTTACTTATCTGTTTTGGTTTTCGGTTTCAGTTTATGTTTCAGTTTAAGACTTCTCGCATGTTGTTTTATCTTCTAAAAAGTTTTAAATTCCGCTGCATTTTTGGTATTTTTATGTGTTTATATTTCCGCTTTCGCGAGGGGTTTTACAGTTGGTATCAGAGCATTATTGCTCCCGACGCACTCATGTGACCCCAACCTTAACTTGACCAAATAATTAAATAATGAATGAGAGATGGGTAGATCTAAGGACTTATGTTGTAGTCTATTTGTGATTGCTAATTGCTAAGCTAATCCTTGTTTTCTCTTTTAAAGGATGGTGAGACCCAGAGCTGCTGATAACATTGTGCTGCAAGCAATTCAGCATTTGCTTGAGACTCAGAGACAGCAAGCGGGGAATGTTCCACCTCCTCCACCGCCGGGTGGCGAGACTAATCGTCCGGGTAGCTTTTCCTGGATTGCCTCTCAGATGTCCAGAAGCCATGTTAGGACCTATGGAGGCGAGGCTGACCCAGTAGCCCTCACAGAGTGGTTTAGAGAGATGGAAAAGAGCTTCACCTTATACTCAGTCGTTAGGGAGGATAGAGTGCGTTTAGCCGCTCACTTCCTGACATTAGAGGCTGACCGTTGGTGGGCGTTGACTGGACCTACCGCTGTTCTTGACCCGATGTTCGATTGGGAGGCTTTCAAAGACAGGCTCGAGGCGAGGTTCTATCCCAAGGAGTTGAGATCGCAGAGGTTGAAAGAATTTATGGATTTGAAGCAAGGGAAGATGACCGTTCAAGAATTCACTGACAAGTTCAACCAGTTAGCTCACTTTGCATCGAGATTTGTTCGTGATGAGGCTGAGAGAGTGTATTTCTACCGTGGGAAGCTAGGGCCGAGGATTGAGAGTATGGTTCGTCGTGACTCTACTTCTTTTGTAGAGGTGTATGACGATGCTATTTGGGCCGAGAGTTCTATTCGTGCCATTGATGCTGAGACCCGTGCCGCTACTTCCAGCTTCACTTCTCACCAGAGATCCGTGTACCAGGGGAAGAGACCATTTGTTCCTTCTACTTCTTCGCCTTCTTCTCAGAAGAAGCGTTTTGAGAGGTTCTCTGCTCCGGTTGCTAAGACCTTTGTTCACACCGACACATCTCCTAGTGTTTGCCACCGTTGTGGTAAACCTTCTCATCCGGGTTTTGACTGTTTCAAGAATGCCTATAAGTGTTTCACTTGTAATGGATTTGGGCATCGATCGTATGAGTGTCCTGAGAGGAACACCGCACTTGGCAAGGCTGCCACTGCTGCTGCAGCGACTAAAGGAGGGAAGCCGAAAGGGAAGATTTTTGTGATGACTAGGGCTGAGGCAGAGGCTCATCCTGACATTGTTGCCGGTATATTTTCTGTTCTTGGCGCTGAGTGCCTTATTTTATTCGATACTGGAGCTTCTTTGTCATTTATATCGACTCAGTTCGCCGACCGTCTAGCTCTTGAGTCTTCATTGGTTGAGGAGACTTCTATTTCCTTACCTTCTGGAGACGTATTTGCCTGCTCTTCGTCCCATAGGGATGTTCCTATTGTTATTGGTCAAGCCACGTTTCCAGCGGACTTACTGAGATTTCCTCTCGAGGAGTTTGACATTATCCTCGGTATGGATTGGTTATCGCGATACCATGCTCGCTTCGAGTGTCGCGACCAGAAAATCTGCTTGAGGAGTTCTTCAGGAGTTCGTGTTTCCTATAGGGGAACTCGCCCTCAAAAGGGTGTCCGAGTGATTTCTTCGATGAAAGCATCGCATCTTCTTAGGAAGGGTTGCCAAGCCTTCCTGTGTGTTGTTACAGCTGCTAAACCATCGCTACCGAAGCTTGAAGATGTAGCCATTGTTCGAGAGTATCCAGATGTGTTCCCAGACGACTTGCCAGAGATACCGCCAGAGAGAGATGTGGAGTTTACGATTGAGCTTGTTCCAGGTACCGGACCGATTTCTAAAGCTCCTTACCGTATGGCTCCGCCAGAGTTGAAAGAGTTGAAGCAGCAATTGGAAGAGATGATCGAGAAGGGTTTCATTAGGCCTAGTGCTTCTCCGTGGGGTGCTCCTGTTCTGTTCGTTAAGAAGAAAGATGGTTCCATGAGACTTTGCATTGACTATAGAGAGCTGAACCGAGTGACCGTGAAGAATCGATATCCTTTGCCTAGGATAGATGATTTGTTTGATCAGTTGAGAGGTGCTTCGAGGTTTTCTAAGATTGATCTTCGATCGGGTTATCATCAGATTCCAGTGAGAGAGGCTGATATTGCAAAGACTGCTTTTCGTACCAGATATGGGCATTTTGAGTTTGTAGTTATGCCTTTTGGGTTGACTAATGCACCGGCGATTTTTATGGATCAGATGAATCGTACCTTCAGTGAGTATCTTGACACTTGTGTAGTGGTTTTCATTGATGACATCTTGATATATTCGAAGACCGATGAGGAACATGCTGAGCATCTTCGATTGATTCTAGGGATTCTGCGCAGACAGAAATGGTTCGCAAAGTTTTCGAAGTGTGAATTTTGGCTCTCGAAGGTTGCCTTTTTAGGACATGTGATATCCAGCGAGGGTGTGATGGTAGATCCCGCGAAGATAGAGGCTGTGGTTGATTGGGAGAGTCCCAAGGATGTTGGAGAGATCCGTAGCTTTTTGGGTTTGGCTGGTTATTATCGTAGATTCGTTGAGGATTTCTCTAGATTAGCTCGCCCGATGACTCAGTTGCTGAAGAAGGAAGCCAAATTTGTGTGGACCGACAAGTGTGAGAGTTCTTTCCAGGAGTTGAAGACCAGATTGACTTCCGCCCCCGTGTTAGCTTTGCCAGAGATCGGAGTGGACTTTGATGTGTATTGTGATGCTTCGATGTTAGGACTTGGATGTGTGCTGATGCAGAGTGGTAAGGTGATAGCCTACTCCTCTAGACAGTTGAGAGTTCATGAGGTGAACTATCCGACACATGACTTAGAGTTGGCCGCAGTTGTCCATGCTTTGAAGATGTGGCGTCATTACCTGATTGGATCCCATTGCCGTATTTTCACAGATCACAAGAGTCTTAAGTACATTTTCACTCAGAAAGACCTTAACATGAGACAGAGACGTTGGCTTGAATTGGTGAAAGATTATGACATCGAGTTGTTATATCATGAGAGAAAAGCCAATGTAGTTGCTGATGCGCTTAGCCGCAAGACTTCTCATTCGATGAGTGCCATGAGAGTATTGCCCGATGAGTTGTGTTCCGAGTTCCGGAAGCTGAGATTAGAGATGGTGGGTAGTGGTTTTGATTGGTTAGCTGCTATGACTGCCGAGCCGTCTTTATATTGGGAGATTCGCCAGAGTTTGCCCTTAGATGCCGATTTCAAGAAGTTCGAGGCTAAGATTTCGAGTGGTGTTGCGCCTGAGTTGGTGATTGATGCTGATGGTTTCCTTAGGTTCCGTGGTAGGATGTATGTTCCGGATGTGCCAGATTTGAGGAAGAAGATTCTTGATGAGGCTCATTTGTCACCGTATTCGTTCATCCAGGAGGAGAGAAGATGCACAAGGATTTGAGACTTATGTTTTGGTGGCCTGGTATGAAGAAGGGGATCTTGGACTATGTTAGTAGGTGCTTGACTTGTCAACAAGTCAAGATAGAGCATAGGAGACCTGGTGGTCTGCTACAGCCGCTTCCCATTCCTCTGTGGAAGTGGGAGTGCATATCTATGGATTTTGTCACTGCTTTGCCTAAGACCGTGGGAGGCAAGGATGCGATTTGGGTTATTGTCGATCGTCTAACTAAGTGTGCCAGATTCGTGCCGATCAGAGAGACTTGGGACATGGATCGTTTAGCCAGGGCTTATATTGCTGAGATAGTCCGATATCATGGTGTCCCGAGGGAGATAGTTTCAGATCGTGATCCGAGGTTTTGTTCCAGGTTCTGGAAGGCCTTGCAGGAGGCTATGGGTAGCCGTTTGTTGATGAGCACTGCTTTTCATGCCGCGACCGATGGTCAGTCCGAGAGGACTATACAGACACTAGAGGATTTGCTCCGTGCTTGTGCCCTTGATTTTCAGAGTTCTTGGGAGCAGAGTTTGCCGTTGGTAGAGTTTTCTTACAACAACAGTTATCATGCTTCCATTGGTATGGCTCCGTACGAGGCTCTTTATGGTAGGAAGTGCCGTAGTCCGATTTGTTGGGATCAGGCTAGTGATGTTCGTGACCTAGGACCGGATCAGTTAGCTGTTACTATTGATCAGGTTCAGCTTATCAGGGGTAGGATGAAGGCCGCACAGGACCGGCAGAAATCCTATGCTGATGTTCGCCGTAGACCCTTAGAGTTTGAGGTGGGTGATCGAGTTTTCTTGAGAGTTTCTCCGATGAAAGGTGTCAAAAGGTTTGGAGTTAAGGGCAAGTTGAGCCCTAAGTATATTGGACCTTTTGAGATCGTGAAGAGGATTGGTGCTGCTGCTTACCGATTGGACTTGCCTCCTAGTTTGGGCAAGGTTCATAGCGTTTTTCACGTTTCCCAGCTCCGTAAGTATGTTAGTGACCCGAGTCATGTATTGCCTAGAGAGATCGAGAACTTGGAGCCGAGTCTTGCTTTCGAGGAGCGTCCAGTGAAGATCGTTGACCGTCAGGATAGGAAGCTTAGGAGCAAGGTGGTGCCGCTAGTGAAGATCCTTTGGCGTTGCGGCGATGTTGAGGAGCAGACGTGGGAGACTGAGGCATCGATGCGTATCGCGCATCCTTCTCTTTTCGATTGAGGTATAGTATATAGATTTATATCCGTTCGAGTTTCGAGGACGAAACTTTTTGAAGTTGGGGTGATTGTAACATCCCGTATTTTCGTAAAATCTAATTTAAGCATTTTAAGTATTTTAAGTAATAAAATTAATAATTTAGTAATTTATTTCGAAAGACCCTAATTTAATAAATAAGATCCGTCTTAAGAACCCCCAGTTCTCAAGACGAATACAACTTGGCATAGTTAATATCCGACTCAAGTATTCATTTCCATATCCGTTTCAATATTTGAACCCGTTTCATTTATTCGGAAAGGACGACTCACTTGTTCTTTTATAAACCCTTATGTCGACATATTTGCCTTCAACATTTCATTCTTCCTGCAAACTTAACATTTCACAAAACCTCCATAAAACCCTTCCTTCTTTTGCAAAGATCTTCATCATCCGTTCATCGAATCGCGAAAGTAAGTACATTTCCGGAATCCTCGTTCAATTTCCAAGACATCCATCACTTTCGTTTTTCATTTTAATCGACTTCAAAAATCGGGCTGTTTTGCCTTTAATTCGTTTTTGATGATTCTAAACCGTTTTCTTTGTTATAGGAGTGGGTCTCGACGATCCTGACGTGGACTCTTACATTGTAGAGGAGGATCACTTGCCGGAATAAGCTTAAAGGTGACGATAATGAGAAACTCGGCCTATTTGTGAATATTAGCACTTTTGTTGTGTTTCTTATGTGGATTCTGATTTTTGTTAAAAGTATGTGGTTTAATGGACTTAGTATTATGTTTAGGATGTTGAATATGTGGAGAATTCATACCTAAAGATGTTGTTATGTGTTCATATGTGATTTTCTGTTTTTCTCATTTTTGCGACGGATACATGTATAATTCATTTGAGGATTGTTATGGGAATTATATGCTGGTAGTTTAGTAGTAATTGATGATTTGTATTGTCGGGTAAACATGATGTATAGCAAGCTTGAAGTTTGTAGGTCGATTCACGAAGTTTTCCTTGAATGCGATTTTGCGAAATCCCGTATCAGGCTCTCTGAGCCGGTCGACCGACCGGCCGCCGGTCGACCGGCTGAGAGCGCGTCTTGTATTTTCGAAAGTTTTGAGAATTTGGCCTTGAGACTGCCAGCCGGCAGACCGGCTGCCTGCCGACCGGCTGGTAGTCATCTTTCCTTGTATTGTGTGTTTTTGCGATAAACATAGCATAGGAGGGAGCCCAGCCGGCAGACCGGCCGCCTGCCAGCCGGCTGGGAGTGCATATGGGGATGGATACGATTTTAGTAAAGGCTAGGGAATGGGGTTCCCAGCCGGCCGACCGGCTGGGAGTCCTTCTTGGTGTTTTCTCGGTTTTGATAAGAGATGTAGGCTGAGGGATCACCAGCCGGCCGACCGGCTGCCTGCCGACCGGCTGGGGACCCCTGTATGTCATTTTGTGTTTTTGAAATTAAATCGTAACTTTCAAACGGTTGTTCAGTTTTGTTTGAAACTCGTTTTGTATACCCGTGGCATGTATTTGAAGTCCCCGGTGTACGGGCAACGTTATATTGGGTTCGGGAATGAAGTGAGGATAGAGACCCCCCGGTCGGGTAACCGAAAGGGAAACCGGCTCTCCCTCGTCCTAGTTCCCGGAATCAATTGTATGTTGGTTAGAGGTTTAAGAAGTTAGAACTATAGGTTAGTTTCTACCTTTGGTTGTTCAGTGGTTACAATGGTTGTCGCGTGGTGGGATATGTGTTAAGTTCACCTCTGGACCCACTACGTGTTTATCTGTCGCGTGACGGGATATGTGTTAAGTTCACCTCTGGACCCGTTACGTGTTTTGCTTGGGCGTGTCAGGATATGTGTTAAGCTCACCTCTGGACCTGACACGTGATCGGTTGTCGTACACGGGATATGTGTTAAGTTCACCTCTGGACCCGTTGTGCGATGACTGTGTATTGGGATATGTGTTAAGTTCACCTCTGGACCCAATACATGTTTGTAGCATTGGGATATGTGTTAAGTTCACCTCTGGACCCTTTGCTTTTGGATGATTAGGGATATGTGTTAAGTTCACCGCTGGACCCTTTTAATGATTTGTAAGTTTAGGGATATGTGTTAAGTTCACCTCTGGACCCTTTACTTGATTAGATGTTGGGATATGTGTTAAGCTCACCTCTGGACCCGACATAGTGTAGTAGTGGGATATGTGTTAAGTTCACCTCTGGACCCGTTGCTAGTGTTATGAATGTGTATCTGCTTGCCTAGATGATGGTACAGTGTCAGATATGCATGATGAGTTATGGATGTGTATCTGCTTGCCTAGATGATGGTACAGTGTCAGATATGCATGATGAGTTATGGATGTTTATCTGCTTGCCTAGATGATGGTACAGTGTCAGATATGCATGTCGAGTTGTTGATGTTACTTAGGTGTGGTTTAATCATCCAAGGCATTGGATGACTCTTAGTTCGGTTTCATAAATAATTGGATTGAAAGACCCCCCGACTGGGTAACCAGTAGGGAAACCGGCTCTCCTTCCTATTTGTTTATGAAGTTAGTTGAGAGCCGTGCATGGTAATCGCATGTTAGTAAGAGATCAGATGATGAGTTGTTTATGCTTCACATGTTGATATATGTTGGAGTATTCTGTATTGTTTTATATGTTACGTGTTGTCACAAAAGGTGGCTAGGAGAACTCTAGTCACTCCCCACTGATTGTGGCGTACATGTTTTTCATGTATGTAGGTACATGCTGGTTGGAGATGGGTTCACGAGAGCTAGCGAGTGATGATCCTGCTGTCATCATACGACTTACCTTATATCGTTTAGCTGGACTCGTAGTTGTTACTTTCGCTTTTGTGCCTGTAGGGATGTTCTATCCCAGGCGATGTATATATTTCGTTTCCGTACTTAGAACTGTTACTTATCTGTTTTGGTTTTCGGTTTCAGTTTATGTTTCAGTTTAAGACTTCTCGCATGTTGTTTTATCTTCTAAAAAGTTTTAAATTCCGCTGCATTTTTGGTATTTTTATGTGTTTATATTTCCGCTTTCGCGAGGGGTTTTACATAGCATGTATGTCTTATAAATTTCATGGTCTTTAGAATTTGCATTGACACATTTAGATCATCATCTAAATCCAAGAACCCTTTCTTGAGCCTTTGCAAAATCTTTTGAATAATTTTCTTCGAGTGTCCTCCCGTAGTTTCTATAAGAGTCTTTTCTTATGGTATACAATTTCTGTGTGTAGGAACTTTCAGTTCCCCACATTTATCTTATCTTGTACTGTACGAGGACTATATCATGGATCTTATCCATGTATAGAATTTTTCCTTACAAACTTCAAGAATTTATCTTTGAAGTATCCTCCAGGGCCAGGGCCGTTGGTATATAAGGCGTAGATTTTTACCAAACCGTAGATCTTATCCACAACTTTTGGGCTTATCCACAACTTTTGGGATGATAAGGCTTAGAATCTTATCCACAGCCTAATCTACCTTTTACAACCATAAGGTGTAGATTGCTCTTGGGATATAAGGCGTAGATTTTTACCAAACCGTAGATCTTATCTACAACCTTTGGGCTTATCCACAACTTTTGGGATGATAAGGCGTAGAATCTTATCTACAGCCTAATCTACCTTTTACAACCATAAGGTGTAGATTTTCTTAAATCGTATATCCCATCCACAACTTAATCTTCCTTCTTATCTTTCACATAACCAAAACACAATAAATCCTACTATTCACTAATAGATCACATCCATTGTGCTTGTCAAAATCATATGCTATTTGTGGCTTTTCAAATTTCTCCCACTCTATCTTTGTAATAATAATCCCATTTTATCACCAAAGATAACTATTAAGGCCACAAGCAATGACTTTGATGTTGGTTTGTGTATCCTTATGGTTTATTACAGAAAATATTCAATTTAAAGCTTTAGATACTTTAGAATGGTTGATAATTTTGAAGTTGGTTTGTGTACCCTTATGACAACTTTTCCTCTTTAATTAAGTTCTTAACTTAATTTGATTTTGATTTGATTTGAATTGGGTATCCTATACCTATTCGGTTTCAATGGTCATACATTGAAATGTGACAATCAATTCTATTCTATGTTTAAGATTTGCAAGTGTTAAAACTAATTAAGAACATAAATATAAAACCAATAGTGACTTGGGTTGAAAACCAAGTCACCTCATTATCCAAAATACAACCAATTGTTTAAAGGATTAACATTTCCTCGTCCAACAAGGAAATAAAATACGGATTTTAAATTGTTCTTTCAACACTTGAAATAAAATAAGCAGGAAAAACAAAGCTCCTTGATCATCCTTAGTGGAGCTACTCTTAGTTCCATTGATCCATTATGCTTGATTTTTCTTTCCCTTATTTTTGTTTCCATGCCCTAATTCAAGTAAGAAGAGCATTCACATCACAACTTGTATCATGATACATTAGTTGAGATTAACATAAAATCGGGATAGTTATCGTACCAACTTGGAAGAATCTTCCCAGCTTTGAGATCGCTGAGATATCTGGAACAATTCCTCTTCTTATGTCCTTTATTATTACAATAAAAGCACCTGGCTCCTTGAGGAGCGCTCATGTTGGGATCTGATGTACTTGCCTCCGAAGACACTTACTTTAAACCTTTGGAAGGTTGCCTCCCCTTAGCCCTACCCTTCCTATTGAACTTTCCTTTGCCCTTAACATTTATATAGAGCTCATCCTTAGGGGAACTAACATTTAGGTCCATATCCCTTTCTACTTGCACGATCATATTGTGCAGTTCATCGAGAGAGATGTCTTGGTTCCTTATGTTGAAATTCATCCGGAATTGTACATAAGTCTTCACCTTAGACAAGGAGTGGAGGATTCTGTCAATCACAAGTTCCTTAGGAATGTCCACTTGATTCATCCTTAGGGTTTCTACATGCTCAATCATCTTGAGTACATGTGGGCTAACCTTTTGCCCCTCCTTAAGGTTGAGATCAAAGAAAGCCGATACTGTCCCATATTGGACAATTCTCGAAGCCTTTGAGAACATTGTCAGAAGCCTGCAATAGATCTCATAAGCTGTGCCAATCTTTAGGGCAATCTTTTGGAGTTCCGGCTCCATCGAGAGGATCAAAACATTTTTCAATTCCCAAGACTCCTTGTGATAAGAATCATAAGGTCGTCTTGCCGCGGCGGTGGCATTTTCAGCAGGTTCGGGAGGTGATGCTTCAATAAGGAATTCGGTCTTACCGTCACCTTGTGCCGCCAACAATAGTTGGGCATCCCAATCGGCAAAGTTTGCCCCATTCTCTTTTAGCTTACAACAGTCCGTGAAGGATTGTAACCATGAAGTGTTTGTAGTAGTGGAAGTAGTCATGATTGATATTGATACGAGGACTACAAAATTTTAAACATATGAAGAAATTAAATGCTAATCGTTTTAATTTTCATTTTAACTTGTAAACATATTTACCTAGTTGATGCATTTATAAAATGACCTCTATCCAATTTTATAAATGATTCCAAGACCCAAACCCATACAATCGAAATCGTGAACCACTGGAACTCCGACCCAATGATATGGTTTGGTGGGTTAAAATAAACCGGTTCTACCCTAGAACTATTGGTTGATGACAAATCATAATTTATACATCTTAGCCCGGAACACATTGACCACTGGTCCTCTACACTTCCGTTGAGTACAAACCAAATTTCAAATGCATCGGGATGCGATCCGCCCACTGGACTGAATCCATCCCATCGCCCCACTTATCCTACGTAATGGGGTTCGTACTGCCCACTGGACTAGCACCACCCCACGAAATAGAAGCTCATGGGTTCTACTATTTGGTAAGGCTAATTCTCAATTGTTTTTGTTTAATATAGAGGTCTTGTCAATTTATTATCCATCTCCTTTAAGCGAATTAAATTGGTGAACTCGATAATTATAATTGACACGGTCGTTTTTAACGATCTAAACTAATATGCATGTTTAAGGCGATTTGGCTATGCATGCAAACATATTAAAATGCAAAAGTAAAAGCAATAAAGCAATAAAATCCTAGTATGGCCTTCCTAGTAATAGTAAAAACTAATCAACTATTACAAATTCGGAAACCAACTCCTTGGTCCCTTGAACTTCATTGGCACGCCATCCAAGAAAACACCGTCTTGTCGGAACTCCTTTCCGTATGGCGCCGTCTTTTGGATCTTCGGAATTACAATAAAATAATACAACTATTCTATTGCAAAACTGAAAATTAAATTAAATTACAAACCCGTGATACGAGATCACATAAATTACAACCGAATCAATATTCCCTTTCATTACGGGTAATATTGATTAAAACTAAGGCCATACTAGGAAAAATACATAATTCCAAATTATATAAATAACATTCAAAATATGACATTCATATTAAATAAATTTGCAATAAATAAAATATGTATGCACATGCTTAATTTTTAATGCCAAATCGCCTTATGGGAGCAAATATCTCATATTTGTTTACGGTTTTTACGGATATGCGTGATTTTAACTATTAAAATCATCCAAAATTACATAAATCTCATTTATGTCCAAGTTAATCATCCTAACTTACTTTAGGAATCAATGTTTAGTCTCTACTAATATTTGATCATGATCTAACTTGATTTTGCATTATTGTTCACAAATTACTTGTATTTTCGGGAAAAATAAACAAAATATGGCCAAATGAGTCAATAAAATTCGAAATTTAAAATTCAAAAATTTTAAACTTTCTGGAAATCTTTTAAAATTTCAGAAATTATTAAAATGGTCTTTTGCAATTATTTATGGCTTATTTCTTAAATAAATCCTATAAAAGCCGTTTTTATGGTTAAAAATCCGATTTAAATTATAAAAACTTTGAAATAAATTGCCATAAATTTTTAGTCATCCTAAAATACATATTAGAAACTGAAAGTGACCAAAAATTACAGACCATACTCGAAATTTTATTTTCCGACTCATAAATTACGATTATTAGCTAATTAACTCATTAAAAATTAATAATCATAAAAACAGTAGCTTTTTGATATCTAACTTTTAGATCTGATGTTCCTATCATATAAGACATCTATGGGTAAAATTTCATGCCATAATATTAAGATTAACTATTTTTAACACAATAAGTCACTATTTATCCGATTTTAACCATTAAAATCATAAATCATGCATCACTTGAGAATAAATTCCCAAAACATACATACATACTGTAAATATTGCATGTGACATTGTGTAAAGTTTTTATGGCAAAATTCCAACTATAACTATTAAAGTCGAATTTAAGTCACTATTAATCCGATTTTTACTATAAAAATCATCAATCATGCAAAATAATTCCAATAATTTCGAAAATTCATACAGGAACTTTATATATTGCATGTGACTTCTCATAAAATATTTAAGGTTAAATTCGAAATATAACCTTATATACCCATTTTAACTCATATTATGACTATTTATCTCATAAAATTCATAATCCATGCATATTAACTCCATTTCTTACGAAAAATCATATACAATATATTAAATATGCATGTGAGAACATATCAAAAAATCTCGGCCAGAAACTATTTTTAGCTATTTTTCCCATTAATTGTTGTTTAAAACCGATTTAAACTACAAAATATACAAATAAATATAAAAATGAACAATAAAAATCCATAAAATTATTTTTATGTCCTAAAACCATTTTAGAAACAGAAACTTTAACATGCAAAATTATTTTGTGATTTATCATAATAAACACAATTATTTCGAAATTTTCGAAATATATATGTTAAACCGATTTAACATAAAACATGAATCCGATCATGCATGCAACAACCGTAATGCTCTGATACCAATTGTTGGAAACTAAGTTCCCTTATATTATACTCATATCTAATGTGAGTTTTGTTTCTTTAAGTTTAGTCATAAAACTTAAATAGATCTTATGCATGCAAGATGATATCATAAGATGAGATTGTCCTTACATTGATTTTAGAAGGTTTATACTCAATAATCACCTATTATATGAGTCTTCAAACCACCGAAATACCCTTAAACGACCCAAGACAAAATCGTCTCCAAAAGATGCGTATCAAGGACCCGATCTCAAACTAATACTAATTTTGTTACTAGAAAATTAGTATAAGTATACTAGAAATAATAATAATATTACTCTTAATATTATTAGTATGAAATAATTATTTCCTTACTAAAAACTATTTTAGCTAAGGAGTTATGAGAACGAGGTTGTAGTATGAAAGTGCTTGTAGAATGAGAGAGTAAGCATCTAACAACAACTACAATATTGTGTGGAATGTGTAGTGTGTATTTAAAGAGCAAAATTGAGCTTGTTGCTCACTCTTGGCCGGCCAAACAAGCCACCCAAGGCCAATGCATGGCCTCTTACATCTTACACAAAAGCTCACAAGATGCCTTACACACTCTTACACTCTTACACACCTACACCTTAGGTTTGTAAGCTAATACATAAGTAGTGTATTATTTTATACACTATGATGCCATACATACATACTTACACGGTTTAAGTATAGATAAAATGGACTCCATTTTATCTTTGTCAATTGTGTCAATTTGTAACATGTCACACATGTCTCACAACACATGACCCAATTTGTTAATCATGCAATTTTAACTATTAGAATTCATAATTTACAAATTTATTACATTTAAATAATTATGCTAATAATTCGAAATTATTTTCGTAAAAATGTAATTTCATAATTTAATTACAACCCTTTGTAATTTTATGATCAACCGTGTTCATTCTCAATTTAATCGTTTCCTAAACGAATAAATAAAACCGAGTAATAAAACAATTTTATTACTTTGACTTTTATTATTATAATCCCATTATAAAATATTCATCATATAAAATTATTTCCAAAATTTCCAGTTATTAATTAATTTGTATCCAATACAATATTAATTAATTATTCCATTGAGACGGAATTCCCTAAAGATATGACCTTAAGGGATCAACTGATCACCACCATCATATGACGATAATGTCAAACTCTAGACAGCCAATCATTATCGATAAATGTTGATCAGTCGACTTTAAAAGAGTAACACTCCCAGTTGTGTTTCATTCAAATGAGTTTTAATTACGTCAACACACTATTGTCGAGGACACTTCCTCCAACATGCTCTGATACCAATTGTTGGAAACTAAGTTCCTCATTTTATACTCACATCTAATGTGAGTTTTGTTTCTTTAAGTTTAGTCATAAAAACTTAAATGGATCTTATGCATGCAAGATGATATCATAAGATGAGATAGTCCTTACATTGGTTTTAGAAGGTTTATACTCAATAATCACCTATTATTTGAGTCTTCAAGCCACTGAAATTACCCTTAAACGATCTAACAAAAATCGTCTCCTAAAGGTGCGTATCAAGGACCCGATCTCAAACTATTACTAATTTTGTTACTAGAAAATTAGTATTAGTATACTAGAAATATTAATAATATTACCCTTAATATTATTAGTAATGGAAATAATTTCTTACTTAGAAAAACTATTTCTAAGTATTATGGCTAGTATGATGGAGGTTGTAGTATGATATGGGTGTGTGCATTAACCAACAACTCTTGAAGACTAGCATTTTATGTAGTATGTAGTGTGTCTATTTAAGAGCAAAAATGAGCTCTTGTGCACATGCTTGGCCGGCCTACATGCCCACACAAGGCCAATGCATGGCTTCTTACTTCTTACACAAAAGCAAGTAAGATTCCTTACACCTTCTTTTGTGTATGACACACAATCACCATGTACACTCTTGCACACAATCACCACATACACTACTATTTACACGGTTCATATTGACATAAAATGGACTCCATTTTATTTTTGTCAATTGTGTTAATTTGTAACATGTCACACATGTTGCATAACACATGACCCAATTTGTTAATTATGCAATTTTAACTCTTTAAAATTCATAATTTACAAATTTATTACATTTAAATAATTACACTAATAATTTCGAAATTATTATTGTATAAAAATGTAATGTCATAATTTAATTACAACTCTTTGTAATTTTATGATCAACCGTGTTCATTCTCAATTTAATCGTTTCTTAAACGAATAAATAAAAACCAAGTAATAAAACGATTTTATTACTTTGACTATTATTATTATAATCTCATTATAAAATATTCGTCATATAAAATTATTTCCAAAATTCCTAGTTATTAATTAATTTGTATCCAATACAATATTAATTAATTATTCCATTGAGACGGAATTCCCTAAAGATATGACCTTAAGGGATCAACTGATCACCACCATCATATGACGATAATGTCAAACTCTAGACAGCCAATCATTATCGGTAAATGTTGATCAGTCGACTTTAAAAGAGTAACACTCCCAGTTGTGTTTCATTCAAATGAGTTTTAATTACGTCAACACACTATTGTCGAGGACACTTCCTCCAACAATCTCCCACTTGTCCGAGACAAGTGTGTGTCACCAATTCTCTTGCCCTATTACTATCTCCCACTCAATGCATGGCGTCCTCTCAGGTCGTGCCGACAATTGATTAAAATCTAGAGTGGTTTATCTCGATCTGGAGTTATAACTACTGACCGGAATTATCTACCATAGATACCTTCCGAGCGTGGCCACGCATTTCTAGTTATTATTCTCCTCGAGTGGCCTAGAGAAATTTCTCAACCCTGACAAGGGGTGGACAATTCCTAATCGACTTATTCCTTCCGGCTGGCCACAGCCCATCATAACCCAAAATATGTCCTTATAAACCCCAGTTACGAAGGTGTTAGGACATAAATCAAAGTTAATCTGAAAACTATGCCACCTCAGAGAACAGTCATCAGTCCAAGAACTGACTCATGTGAAACACGATAGATGCTCCCGCCACGACCAGGGAGTCTTTTAATAAGAGTACGCCAGAGCTCTATCAGCGGTCATTAGCCCGGCAAATGTATCTTAACATGTCTATGCCTAGGTGATTGATTAGTCATCCTGTATGACTCTATGGCAATTGAACTCGCCATCAATCGCATCACACATCCGGTTGCATTGAGATGTCACCTCACTTAAGCAACTAGGGGCGAGGTCATGATAATTCAATTCACTTTAATGGGGTTCAATATGGTCTTACCATCCCATTTGAATTTTACTTGACCTTTCGTGAGTTATAAATAACTCAAATGATGAATGAATTATCACATATGTAAAATTGATGCCATATCAATTACTACATAATCTATAATTCATACTTGTATAGTATTACATCTCAACTCAATTGAAATGACATGATTTATCATGTTAAGCCTATAAGAGGGCCTTTGGTTAGTAAGCCTTAACAACTTTTGTGCTTCACATAACCTTACTATAATTTCCCTTGGTTATGCATAATCTCATTATGCTAACCTTACGAGTACATGTCTTGATCCGTATCTAGACATAAGCTTTCTTACAATAGAATAGCTCCCACTGTTTTCACAGTATCTGAGAGACTCTTCCCTTTATTATATCTCATAGATATAAGTGTAATCATATTTGTTGAATACTTTCATTGTTCTACTGTCTAGAATAATTCATC
Source organism: Silene conica (assembly GCA_029255685.2). Lineage (NCBI taxonomy): Eukaryota > Viridiplantae > Streptophyta > Magnoliopsida > Caryophyllales > Caryophyllaceae > Silene > Silene conica. The sequence continues at coordinate 25,669,072 of CM055313.2, read as the reverse complement.
TGAGAGACTCTTCCCTCTATTATATCTCACAGATATAAGTGTACTCATATTTGTTGAATACCTTCATTGTTCTACTGCCTAGAATAATTCTAACAGATTTCTTCCTTTATGATTGTAGTCAAAATGGTTCTCTAACCATCCATATGTGTTCTGAACATGGTATTGTGCAACTCTTTGCACATTAAACCAATGAAATATCCAAACATTTAGCTTCATCCTTTTAGTACTTATTCAGTAGTGTTTGATGAACTATATGGCTACACATAGAGATTTCTCTCCAAATTCGATTTGTAACATTTCGTCATACTCCAAGTATACGAAGTTTGATAATGGTAATACATCTTAGCGTAAAGAATTGCTAGTGAATAGTAGGATTTATTGTGTTTTGGTTATGTGAAAGATAAGAAGGAAGATTAAGTTGTGGATGGGATCTACGATTTAAGAAAATCTGGGATCTACGATTTAAGAAAATCTACACCTTATGGTTGTAAAAGGTAGATTAGGCTGTAGATAAGATTCTACGGCTTATCATCCCAAAAGTTGTGGATAAGCCCAAAGGTTGTAGATAAGATCTACGGTTTGGTAAAAATCTACGCCTTATATCCCAAGAGCAATCTACACCTTATGGTTGTAAAAGGTAGATTAGGCTGTAGATAAGATTCTACGGCTTATCATCCCAAAAGTTGTGGATAAGCCCAAAAGTTGTGGATAAGATCTACGGTTTGGTAAAAATCTACGCCTTATATACCAACGGCCCTGGCCCTGGAGGATACTTCAAAGATAAATTCTTGAAGTTTGTAAGGAAAAATTCTATACATGGATAAGATCCATGATATAGTCCTCGTACAGTACAAGATAAGATAAATGTGGGGAACTGAAAGTTCCTGCACACAGAAATTGTATACCATAAGAAAAGACTCTTATAGAAACTACGGGAGGACACTCGAAGAAAATTATTCAAAAGATTTTGCAAAGGCTCAAGAAAGGGTTCTTGGATTTAGATGGTGATCTAAATGTGTCAATGCAAATTCTAAAGACCATGAAATTTATAAGACATACATGCTAATAAATGAGATTTATTGGGAGAAGCATACGTTGACATGTGGATGTCAGCAGTCTGCAAAGTTAAGGGTAACTTTGTTGAAAGTAGTAAGGTAATTCATTGAGAATGAATTTAGTAAACTCAATAACCATTTTTCAAAAGGGTATTTGAAAAGGATGTGACTATTAGCACATATGGTGAAGTCCCAACCATTTCAATTCATTAAATGTTAAGGAACATTGAATTGAGTGGGAGCTTTATGATTTACGATTAAATGTAAAGTTCAGTGGGAGTTCTCGCTCCAGGATTTGAAGCTATTGAGTCATGGGTATGACTTCGGATCTTCAGAATCAGGTAAGAACAAGAGTTTAGTGGGAGTAAACGTTATCTATAACGACTCATTGCTCGTTTGGAACGAGGCATTAATGCTCATGAAAAATATACGAGTTTAGATTCTAGATAACATATTGATATGAATTAGATCTAATTGAACATAGGATGTTTGGTTGAGATTGTAAAAGACGTCTTGTTTATAAAGTATTAAGGTTGTTCATAGAGATGAAGATAGTATAACCATGATGGGATCATGGAAATTTATCGAACCTTAAGTACTATTGTTTGCACGTTTAAATCACTAATGTTTCCGCCATTAGTATAATCGTGTAAAGTGGATGCGCACCGCTTGCAGGACAACCCCTTGGAGCAGGTGTTAAACCAATGATTAAACCTTGGTAAATTGTCAAAGTATTCTCCAATGAAGATGAAAGACAAATTCAAGATCTTGGAAGATAACTTAGTCGTATGGTAAAAGGTTTGCAACGACTCAAGTTCCAAGAAACCAAGCAAAGATTTGTGATAATCCTTGGCTTACATTCATTGACTATGCATCTCAATGACTTGTATTTTAACTACATGGTCATCACAAGATTCTACAAAATGTGTACGTTCACAAATTATGTAAAGGCATTGCTGTGGCTGGGAGTTACACAATGCACATAATCTTATTCGCTAGTCATAAAGAATGACTTGTCTCTTTCAGAGGAAAGATCAATGTATGGATATGATCCGCAAAGTGAACGATCGCACGAACCGTGGTAAACCTGGTTAACTCAAAATGAAGATAATTACAATTTTAAGGGATGTAAACGAGAGACCCTAAAGCTGATTGTAAATTAAATGGTGTTCAAAGGTTGACCACTTGGATGGTGTAATCCACTAATTGTTTGAGTTATTTATAACTCACAAAAGGTCAAGTAAAATTCAAATGGGATGGTAAGACCATATTGAACCCCATTAAAGTGAATTGAATTATCATGACCACGCCCCTAGTTGCTTAAGTGAAGTGACATCTCAATGCAACCGGATGTGTGATGCGATTGATGGCGAGTTCAATTGCCATAGAGTCATACGGGATGACTAATCGATCACCTAGGCATAGACATGTTAAGATACATTTGCCGGGCTAATGACCGCTGATAGAGCTCTGGCGTACTCTTATTGAAAGACTGCCTGGTCGTGGCGGGAGCATCTATCGTGTTTCACATGAGTCAGTTCTTGGACTAATGACTGTTCTCTGAGGTGGCATAGTTTTCAGATTAACTTTGATTTATGTCCTAACACCTTCGTAACTGGGGTTTATAAGGACATATTTTGGGTTATGATGGACTATGGCCAGCCGGAAGGAATAAGTCGATTAGGAATTGTCCACCCCTTGTCAGGGTTGAGAAATATCTCTAGGCCACTCGAGGAGAATAATAACTAGAAATGCGTGGCCACGCTCGGAAGGTATCTATGGTAGATAATTCCGGTCAGTAGTTATGACTCCAGATCGAGATAAACCACTCTAGATTTTAATCGATTGCCGGCACGACCTGAGAGGACGCCATGCATTGAGTGGGAGATAGTAATAGGGCAAGAGAATTGGTAACACACACTTGTCTCGGACAAGTGGGAGATTGTTGGAGGAAGTGTCCTCGACAATAGTGTGTTGACGAAATTAAAACTCATTTGAATGAAACACAACTGGGAGTGTTACTCTTTTAAAGTCGACTGATCAACATTTATCGATAATGATTGGCTGTCTAGAGTTTGACATTATCGTCATATGATGGTGGTGATCAGTTGATCCCTTAAGGTCATATCTTTAGGGAATTCCGTCTCAATGGAATAATTAATTAATATTGTATTGGATACAAATTAATTAATAACTGGAAATTTTGGAAATAATTTTATATGACGAATATTTTTATAATGGGATTATAATAAAAGTCAAAGTAATAAAATTGTTTTATTACTCGGTTTTATTTATTCGTTTAGGAAACGATTAAATTGAGAATGAACACGGTTGATCATAAAATTACAAAGAGTTGTAATTAAATTATGACATTACATTTTTACGAAAATAATTTCGAATTATTAGTATATTTATTTAAATGTAATAAAATTTGTAAATTATGAATTTTAATAGTTAAAATTGCACAATTAACAAATTGGGTCATGTGTTATGAGACATGTGTGACATGTTACAAATTAACACAATTGACAAATATAAAATGGGTCCATATTAGACCACATTTGACCGTGTGAAATGTGTTAGTGAGGTAGTGTGTTGTTGTGATAAGCTACTCTTACACATTATGCAAAAGCTTACATGCCTCGCCTTAGGTGTAAGGCATATTGTATGCTTTTGTGTAAAAGTAAGAGGCATGCATTGGCTTCATTTTGAAGGCCTTTGGCCGGCCAAAACATCAAAGAAGAGCTCACCTTTGCTCTTTATATACACCAACACATACCTCATATTTTGACACTAGTTTTTGCTAAGTATCATGTGTATGCTTATTCTCATCACAAACTAAAGCATCATTCTCACTAGTTTTCTAGTAAAATAGTTTTACAAAGGAGATTATTATTTCCTATACCAATAATATTGAGAGTAATATTATTGTTAATATTTCTAGTATACTTATACTAATTTTCTAGTAACAAAATTAGTAATAGTTTGAGATCGGGTCCTTGATACGCACCTTTAGGAGACGATTTTTGTTAGATCGTTTAAGGGTAATTTCGGTGGCTTGAAGACTCAAATAATAGGTGATTATTGAGTATAAACCTTCTAAAACCAATGTAAGGACTATCTCATCTTATGATATCATCTTGCATGCATAAGATCCATTTAAGTTTTATGACCTAAACTTCAAGAAACAAAACTCATATTAGATTTGAGTATAAAATCAGGAACTTAGTTTCCAACAATTGGTATCAGAGCTTATTTTATTTCAAGTGTTGAAAGAACAATTTAAAATCCGTATTTTATTTCCTTGTTGGACGAGGAAATGTTAATCCTTTAAACAATTGGTTGTATTTTGGATAATGAGGTGACTTGGTTTTCAACCCAAGTCACTATTGGTTTTATATTTATGTTCTTAATTAGTTTTAACACTTGCAAATCTTAAACATAGAATAGAATTGATTGTCACATTTCAATGTATGACCATTGAAACCGAATAGGTATAGGATACCCAATTCAAATCAAATCAAAATCAAATTAAGTTAAGAACTTAATTAAAGAGGAAAAGTTGTCATAAGGGTACACAAACCAACTTCAAAATTATCAACCATTCTAAAGTATCTAAAGCTTTAAATTGAATATTTTCTGTAATAAACCATAAGGATACACAAACCAACATCAAAGTCATTGCTTGTGGCCTTAATAGCTATCTTTGGTGATAAAATGGGATTATTATTACAAAGATAGAGTGGGAGAAATTTGAAAAGCCACAAATAGCATATGATTTTGACAAGCACAATGGATGTGATCTATTAGTGAATAGTAGGATTTATTGTGTTTTGGTTATGTGAAAGATAAGAAGGAAGATTAAGTTGTGGATGGGATCTACGATTTAAGAAAATCTGGGATCTACGATTTAAGAAAACCTACACCTTATGGTTGTAAAAGGTAGATTAGGCTGTAGATAAGATTCTACGCCTTATCATCCCAAAAGTTGTGGATAAGCCCAAAGGATGTAGATAAGATCTACGGTTTGGTAAAAATCTGCGCCTTATATCCCAAAAGCAATCTACTCCTTATGGTTGTAAAAGGTAGATTAGGCTGTGGATAAGATTCTACGCCTTATCATCCCAAAAGTTGTGGATAAGCCCAAAAGTTGTGGATAAGATCTACGGTTTGGTAAAAATCTACGCCTTATATACCAACGGCCCTGGCCCTGGAGGATACTTCAAAGATAAATTCTTGAAGTTTGTAAGGAAAAATTCTATACATGGATAAGATCCATGATATAGTCCTCGTACAGTACAAGATAAGATAAATGTGGGGAACTGAAAGTTCCTACACACAGAAATTGTATACCATAAGAAAAGACTCTTATAGAAACTACGGGAGGACACTCGAAGAAAATTATTCAAAAGACTTTGTAAAGGCTCAAGAAAGGGTTCTTGGATTTAGGTGGTGATCTAAATGTGCCAATGCAAAGAACCATGAAATTTATAAGATATACGTGCTGATAAATGAGATTTGTTGAGAGAAGCATAAGCAGACATGTGGATGTTGGCAGTCTACAAAGTTAAGGGTAACTTTGTTGAAAGTAGTAAGGTAATTCATTGAGAATGAAGTCAGTAAACTCAATAACCATTTTTCAAAAGGGTATTTGAAAAGGATGTGACTATTAGCACATATGGTTGAAGTCCCAACCATTTCAATTCATTAAATGTTAAGGAACATTGAATTGAGTGGGAGCTTTATGATTTACGGTTAAATATAAAGTTCAGTGGGAGTTCTCGCTCCAGGATTTGAAGCTATTGAGTCATGGGTATGACTTCAGGATCTTCAGAATCAGGCAAGAACAAGAGTTTAGTGGGAGTAAACGTTATCTAAAACAACTCATTGCTCGTTTGGAATGAAGCATTGATACTCATGAGAGGTACACGAGTTTTTGGTTCTAGATAACATATTGATATGAATTAAATCTAATTAAACATGGGATGTTTTGTTAAGATTATAAAAGACGTCTTGTTTATAAAGTTTTAAGGTTGTTCATAGAGATGAAGATAGTATAACCATGATGGGATCATGGAAATTTATCGAACCTTAAGAACTATTGTTTGCACGTTTAATGTTTCCGTCATTAGTATAATCGTGTAAAATGGATGCGGACCGCTTACAGGACAACCTGTTGAGCAAGTGTTAAACCAATGATTAAACCTTGATCAATTGTCAAAGTATTCTCCAATGAAGATGAAAGACAAATTCAATATTTTGGAAGATAACTTAGTCGTATGGTAAAAGGTTTGCAACGACTCAAGTTCCAAGAAACCAAGCAAAGATTTGTGATAATCTTTTGCTTACATTCATTGACTATGCATCTCAATGACTTGTATTTTAACTACATGGTCATCACAAGATTCTACAAAATGTGTACGTTCACAAATTATGTAAAGGCATTGCTGTGGCTGGGAGTTACACAATGCACATAATCTTATTAGCTAGTCATGAGAATGACTTGTCTCTTTCAGAGGAAAGATCAATGTGTGGATATGATCCGCAAAGTGAACGATCGCACGAACCGTGGTAAACCTGGTTTACTCAAAATGGAGATAATTACAATTTTAAGGGATGTAAACAAGAGACCCTAAAGCTGATTGTAAATTAAATGATGTTCAAAGGTTGACCACTTGGATGGTGTAATCCACTAATTGTTTGAGTTATTTATAACTCACGAAAGGTCAAGTAAAATTCAAATGGGATGGTAAGACCATATTGAACCCCATTAAAGTGAATTGAATTATCATGACCTCGCCCCTAGTTGCTTAAGTGAGGTGACATCTCAATGCAACCGGATGTGTGATGCGATTGATGGCGAATTCAATTGCCATAGAATCATACGAGATGACTAATCGATCACCTAGGCATAGACATGTTAAGATACATTTGCCGGGCTAATGACCGCTGATAGAGCTCTGGCGTACTCTTATTGAAAGACTGCCTGGTCGTGGCGGGAGCATCTATCGTGTTTCACATGAGTCAGTTCTTGGACTAATGACTGTTCTCTGAGGTGGCATAGTTTTCAGATTAACTTTGATTTATGTCCTAACACCTTCGTAACTGGGGTTTATAAGGACATATTTTGGGTTATGATGGGCTGTGGCTAGCCGGAAGGAATAAGTCGATTAGGAATTGTCCACCCCTTGTCAGGGTTGAGAAATATCTCTAGGCCACTCGAGGAGAATAATAACTAGAAATGCGTGGCCACGCTCGGAAGGTATCTATGCTAGATAATTCCGGTCAGTAGTTATAACTCCAGATCGAGATAAACCACTCTAGATTTTAATCAATTGCCGGCACGACCTGAGAGGACGCCATGCATTGAGTGGGAGATAGTAATAGGGCAAGAGAATTGGTAACACACACTTGTCTCGGACAAGTGGGAGATTGTTGGAGGAAGTGTCCTCGACAATAGTGTGTTGACATAATTAAAACTCATTTGAATGAAACACAACTGGGAGTGTTACTCTTTTAAAGTCGACTGATCAACATTTATCGATAATGATTGGCTGTCTAGAGTTTGACATTATCGTCATATGATGGTGGTGATCAGTTGATCCCTTAAGGTCATATCTTTAGGGAATTCCGTCTCAATGGAATAATTAATTAATATTGTATTGGATACAAATTAATTAATAACTGGAAATTTTGGAAATAATTTTATATGACGAATATTTTTATAATGGGATTATAATAATAATTAAAGTCAAAGTAATAAAATTGTTTTATTACTCGGTTTTATTTATTCGTTTAGGAAACGATTAAATTAAGAATGAACACGGTTGATCATAAAATTACAAAGAGTTGTAATTAAATTATGACATTACATTTTTGTGCAATAATAATTTCGAAATTATTACTGTAATTATTTAAATGTAATAAATTTGTAAATTATGAATTTTAATAGTTAAAATTGCACAATTAACAAATTGGGTCATGTGTTATGAGACATGTGTGACATGTTACAAATTAACACAATTGACAAAGATAAAATGGGTCCATATTAGACCCATTTTTCAGCCGTGTAAGTGTAGGTATGTGTGTGGATTGTGTGTGTAAGTAAGCTACTATTGCGTGTGTCATACACAAAGAATATGTAAGGAATATCTTATGCATTTGTGTAAGTGTAAGAAGACCATGCATTGGCTCTCCTTGGAAGCCTTGGCCGGCCATGATGCTTGCTCAAGCAAGCTCATGTGCTTATATAAGGCACACCTTATTCATACAACACATACTAGTTTTTGGCTAAGTGTTATGTGCATGCTTATTCTCATCACAAAACTAAAGCATCATTCTCACTAATTTTCTAAGTAAAATAGTTTTACTAAGAAAATTATTATTATTTCCTATTCTAATAATATTAAGAGTAATATTATTATTATTATTTCTAGTATACTTGTACTACTTTTCTAGTAACAAAATTAGTATAAGTTTGAGATCGGGTCCTTGATACGCACCTTTAGGAGACGATTTTTGTTAGATCGTTACAAGAGGATTTCGGTATTGAAGACTCAAGTAATAGGTGATTATTGAGTATAAACCTTCTAAAACCAATGTAAGGACAATCTCATCTTATGATATCATCTTGCATGCATAAGATCCATTTAAGTTTTTATGACTAAACTTAAAGAAACAAAACTCATATTAGATTTGAGTATAAAATAAGGAACTTAGTTTCCAACAATACAGTTGGCAACTCTAAGTGGGTTAGCCCAGTTCAGGTGGTTCCTAAGAAAGGAGGGACCACAGTGGTCAAGAATGATAAAAATGAGCTAATACCAACTAGAGTTGTAACTGGGTGGCGGATGTGCATTGATTATAGACAATTAAATGCCGCCACCAAGAAAGACCATTTCCCCCTTCCTTTTGTTGACCAAATGACTGAAAGACTGGCTTCTAATAAATTCTTCTGTTTTCTAGATGGTTATTCAGGTTTTTTCTAGATTCCAATCCATCCTGATGATCAGAGTAAGACTACTTTTACATGTCCACAGGGTGTTTTTGCTTATCGCAGGATGCCTTTTGGGTTATGCAATGCTCCTGCTACCTTTCAAAGGTGTATGATGGGTATCTTTTCTGACTTTATAGAAAACATTATGGAAGTATTTATGGATGATTTCTCTGTTTATGGTAATGCTTTTGATCAATGCTTAGCTAATCTTGATAAAGTCTTGCAGCGATGTATTGATGTAAACCTTGTCTTAAACTGGGAAAAGTGTCAGTTTATGGTTACTGAAGGGGTAGTGTTAGGGCATCTAATTTCTGACAAAGGTATACATGTAGATAAAGCAAAGGTGCAAGTGATTGAGCAATTACCCACTCCTGTTAATGTTAAGGGGGTGAGGAGTTTCTTAGGACACGCAGGTTTTTACAGGCGTTTCATTAAGGACTTCTCTAAGATTGCTAAACCACTTACACAGTTGCTTCTTAAAGATGCCATCTTTGATTTTACTGATGAGTGCCTCTCAGCTTTTAACAGGTTGAAGGAAGCTTTGATCTCAGCACCAATCATTCAGCCACCAGATTGGGATCTCCCATTTGAGATCATGTGCGATGCTAGTGACTAGTGTTGTGCTAGGTCAAAGGAAGAACAAGGCTCTTAATGCCATATACTATGCGAGCCGCACCCTAGATGAGACTCAAGTCAACTATTTTACTACTGAGAAGGAGATGCTAGCTGTAATCTTTGCCTTAGAAAAATTCAGGTCCTATTTAGTAGGTAATAAGGTAATTGTTTACACTGACCATGCAGCTTTGAAAGGTCTTTTTCAGAAGAAGGATTCAAAACCAAGGCTTTTAAGGTGGATACTCCTTCTCCAAGAGTTTGACATTGAGATTAGGGACAAGAAAGGCGCGGAAAACGTGGTAGCTGACCACATGTCTCGCCTACAGCTGACTGATGGGGAAGATTCTTTACCTATTGATGATGCATTTCCTGATGAGAGCTTATTTATCATTAATAGTTCAGGTTCTTATCCCCCTCCTTGGTATGCTGATTTTGCTGTCACAGGTAAAATCCCTCCTGAGTTGTCTTGGCAACAAAAGAAGAGATTTATGTTCGATGCAAAACAGTATTTTTGGGATGACCCTTATGTTTTTTAAGAATGCGGAGATGGACTCATCCGGAGATGCGTTCCCCAATGGGAGGTGAAAGACATTCTGGAAGCATGTCACTCTTCTGCATACGGTGGTCACCACGGTCCATCTAGGACCGTGGCCAAGGTATTACAGTCTGGTTTTTATTGGCCTACTTTGCATGCTGACTGTAGGAATTTTGTAGGTAACTGTGATGCTTGTCAAAGAACTGGGAATGTCTCAAAAAGACATGAGATGCCGCAGGTTGGTATTTTAGAGGTAGAGATTTTTGATGTCTGGGGCATTGATTATCAAGGACCTTTTCCTAGTAGTCAAGGTAACAGGTATATTCTTGTGGCTGTTGATTATGTGTCTAAGTGGGTAGAAGCTATTGCTACTCCCCATTGTGATGCAAAGACTGTTATTAAGATGTTTAAAAAAATCATATTTCCTCGTTTTGGTGTCCCTAGGGTTGTCATAAGTGATGGAGGTATGCATTTTAAGGAGAAACGCTTAGGTTACTTGTTAAATAAATTCGGTGTCCAACACCGTAGGGGTTTAGCTTATCACCCTCAGACTAGTGGTCAAGTTGAGATCTCTAATAGGGAACTCAAGGAGACCCTAGCCAAAGTAGTTTCTAAGTCTAGGAAAGATTGGAGTCTAAAACTTGATGATGTTTTATGGGCCTATAGAACCGCGTTCAAAACCCCAATAGGGATGTCGCACTAGTACAAAAATCCCCTATTGCGTCAAGGGGATTACGTCGGTTCTAATATAACTGATGCAAATAGTACTTAATTTGGGCGGGAGTTCAATTTTACACTATAGACAAGGTATTTGCATCAGTTCTTAAGAAGGAACTGACGTTTTTGAGTGAGTACATTTGCGTCAGTTCTGCTTATAACTGATGCATTTGACTAAAAACTTATTTTTGCTTCAGTTCTTTTTAGAAACTGACGTATTTACCAATGAAAATTTGCTTCGGTTTTAAATTAAAACGGACGTATTTACTCTAAATTAAAAAAAATCACCTACGCGTTAATAATAGGGCAATTGTTGAGGAATTCGAATATACACTATTCTCTTCCATAATCAAAAGAAACCATTCCTCCGTTCAATTCCTCCGTTCATCAGTTCCTCCGTTCGTCCATCTTCATCATCTTCATCAGTTCGTGCTTCTTCAACTTCAATTTCAACTTCACATACCTTCTTCAATTCATCAGTTCATCAATATCAATTCCATAGCTGATTATTGTTACTGCTGACGACGAACAACCCTAATTCTGCGCAATCGGGTATTTTTTCTGGGCAACCAATTCTTGTTCAATTTATTATATGTATTTAATTCTTTTCTTAATTTGATTTAGGGTAAGTTTAATTCGGTTTATATGTTATTGATTGTTAATGTAATTGATGGGTATTTCTGGATTATTGATGTATGGTTTATATGCAAACCCTAATTCAGAATATTATCCTCATTATTGATGTATGGTATTTCTGGATTATTGATGTGAGAAATTATATATCAGAAAAGGATGAAAATCCAAGGTTACATGCCTGATTTCAGAATACTAACAACACTAAAACATCATATACTACTCTGGGGTATTGCTTCTCAGTTGTCAATATTCGTCTGACTTCTCAAAAAAGTTGTTGTCCTTAAAATTTTACTAATAATTATTAACATTGTTCCCTATTCATTGCTCGGTATTGCTCAGTTAGCTGGGTATTCCTCAAGGAATGAGACAGAGATAAAAGTCTGTAATATGGTATTCTATTTTCTAGTTGGTAATGTCTTCTTCTTGAGTTTATTCATAATGATTGTTGCTCGATGAATTAGGACAATCTTTCAGTCATCCTGGTGATATTCCCAGCCACCTCGCTCATGCTGTTTCAGCTCAGGTAAAGTGTCTTACATTCATAATGATTGTTGTTTACTATTACCTCCGCTCCTTTCTGTTTTACCCAATTTGATTTAGTACTTTAGTAGGCAAAACTTTTCGACTTTGGCTATTAGTTTCTGTAAATGTATGTATGATTAGAATCTCAATTGTGTGTAGTTTATTTATTAAACCAAATATTCTAATATATTGTCAGAAAATTTTGGTCAGAATCGTCTTCTTTTTATCCAAAAAAACATATTTTTGGCGAGTAAAAGAAAATGGGATGCAGTATAAATCTTTTCCACTTTGTGCTATTCTGTTTTCCATTTTCATTGGAGCCGTATACTCACTACTATTCTTTGTTTTATCTTATAATGGAATATTGCTCACAAATGGTTGCTCTTTATCCTTTTGAAGTAATAATCATTCAATGCAGTTAGCGACGAATTTTCATTTCAAGTCATCTAGAAATATGCTCTCTATGTTGTTAGCAAATGGTAAAGTTGTGTACATTTGAAACCCCCTACCCCGCCATTTGTGGGAGCCATTGAATCACTTGGGTAATGTTTATGTTGCTATCGTTGTTTCACACAGTGCATGTGCGTTTTTACACACAATAACCTATGGCCACGGGAGTTTCTCTGTGCAACTGTTATCTCGCTCAAAATGTGCCCCTCTTTTTTCAGGCTGATTTCTTCACCACTTATATCTTGTCTGATGGACTGTCTGGTTTTTCACTGGATATATTGCAACTTGGCCTGCTGACATGGGATACTATAAAGGCACATACATTTGGTAGGGGAAAGAGGAAGTCTCCTTATGTTTTTTCACTACCTTATTTCAGGGTTATCCCATTCGTTTGACTTGCATGAGGACGAGTGCAAACAATATGTAGGAATGAATATATGGCCAATACCGTCCACAAGTCTCATAAAAAGTTGGATATACATCCTCAATCTTTACTCTTGATTATTTATCAGCTCTATTTTTTTTCTATTAAGATTATCAATTCTTATTTAATGGCCCCATAGATTCATTTATTGTTATGTATCATTTTTGTTAGATGAGGTAATTTCAGTCTCATGTTTATCAATAAGCTTGTGACAGGTGGATGTACCCATCTATACAGCAGGTACTGGTATCAATCCCTCAGATATAACGAAGCAAGGATTCATATCAATATTTTTATTCTACTAGCTACCATTCCGTGACTACTAATAACTAAGATAGATATCTGTAATGTGTATCACAAGTTCACTGCTTAAATGGGTAAAAACATGGAATGAGTTCATAAAATCTTATTCAATTATGGCTCTATTTATTGACATTGAACAGGCAAGTTTCAATAGAGGAAGGAGATAGCAAGGCTCATGAATCAGGGGCAATGTTCCTTGAGACTAGCGCAAAAGCAGGTTTCAACATCAAGGTATAATTGTCTCAAGATTTTGTATGTACCTGATACTTTGTATCTAATATGCTGCATAAAATTACCCCATTGGACATGGTTCGTCCATCACGCAAAAGAAGTGGTCTCTACATCGCTTGATACAACACACAATTGACTGATTCTTTCATTCATGGAACTTCTTATTTGATATATTCATTTTGTTAAAGTTGCTTTGCAAAGTAAAGAATGGTTTTAGCCGACTCTAAAGAGCTTATCAAACATTTTAGAATTTGCAGAGTAATTTATCAATTAGATGTTTGATTTTCAGGAGCTTGCATTCTATGAGGAGGATGAGAGTTGCAATAAACTGGTACGCCTGACAATAGTCCTATCTTTTTTGCTTGGCAATACATTTTGTTGCAGTCCACCATTTCTTCAACATTTCATATTCCCTTTTGAGTTTGTGAACTTCTTGCGTTAAGTCACTTCAAAAAGCTTTGTCCTGCGCAGTGGTCAATGTGTCCATCTCACCTATCATTGGTTTCATTTCGATGATTTTGAATGAGATGATCAACTTTTTTTTTCGTTTTCCTTGTGATTTTTTGGGTGTGAAGTGTCGCGTCTTGATTTAATGATGTGTTTGCAATCGAAGACGCGGCATTTCAAAAGTTCTATCACATTAGCTTTCCACTCAGTTTTTATACTCCCACTCAATTTTTACACACCGTAGTTTGATCAGAAACAAACTCAAATACCTTAGACCTACTTAGATAATACACTTTATTCTCAGCTTATATTTAACTATTCAACCGACCCAAACTGCTAAAGTCAGACTCATTATCAATAGCCTAGACTATCCCCAGAGCCAGTTCATACCTTCACCGGATTATATTGTTTTTTTTAATTTTAGTGTCCGCAACAACCAGGGGATTATGAGTGTGGTTATTATGTCATGAAATGGATGTATGACATAACCTTCTATTATTGTAAATCTGCGGAGGTAGACTTTGAAGAGGTAATTCAATCTTGCCTTAGCTTTTCATTGTCAATTATATATCAGTCTTCATTACATTTATTATATATTACTATAATATTTATTTTGAAAATGCAGAAAATTGCTACTACATCGGTGTCAATGGTCGATCTCAATGTGGTTAGAGAAGTTTGGGCTAACAAATGTTTAGATAATCTACAATTTTCAAAATAGAGTAACTTGGTATCACTATGACTTTTGTTGGATTGTTACTAGCTTAGATTGTATATGTTTTATTTGAACGTTGTGGAAACATTTGTTGTTATGTTGGATTAGATTTTGGAATGAATGTTGTTGGTTCAAAGGAAATGTAATGTCCTTTGGTTGGATATTTTAACGCAGGTGGTTTTAAATTTATGGTGTTTTGGATATCAACTTTATAGGAAGGTGCTGCCGAAATTTCGGTAGCGGAATTTTTTTTTAAAAACATAAAAATAAAATACATCAGTTCTTACAAGAAATGACACAAATGGTAATTAGTTATTGCATCGGTTTTGAAAAGAAATGATGCAAAAAAATAGAGCAAAAAAGTCAGTTCCTATCATAACCGATGCATATATTAGTAAACTTGGCGCTAAAACAACATATCAAATACATCAGTTTTAACAAACCTGACGCAACAAGTAGAGAAAAAACGTCAGTTTCGTTTATAACCGACGCATATACTATTCACTTTTGCGCGAAATTAAGGTACTAATTGCATCAGTTGTTAGGAAACTGACGCAAAAGCTAAGCGTAAAAGCATCCGTTACTGGAAAACTGATGCAAAAACTAAGCTATTTGCGTCGGTTCTTCTAGCAATTGCATCCGTTGTATTGTAAGAACTGATGCAAATGATACATCAAATGCATCAGTTGTATACTAAGAACTGATGCAAATATCTGTTTTTGCGTCAGTTTCAGAACCGACGTTTCAATAAACGTCACCTCCAAAAACGTCAAGCAAGAACCGACGCAATAAGTCATATAGAACGGACGCAATAGGGTGTTTTTGTACTAGTGTCGCCATTCCGATTGATTTATGGTAAGACTTGTCATTTACCAGTAGAGTTAGAACGTAAGTCTTGGTGGGCTATATGTGATCTTAATTTAGACCCTAATCTTTCCCGTGAGAAACGGTTGTTACAGCTCAATGAGTTAGAAGAATTCAGGTTGTTAGCTTATGACAATGCCAGGATCTACAAGGAGAAAACAAAGCGCTGGCATGACAAGAGAATCATTAGGCGTGATTTTCAGGTAGGTGATAGGGTGTTGCTTTTTAATGCTCGTATTTGTCTTTTTCCTGGTAAGCTGAAATCCAGGTGGAGCGGACCCTACACCATCACAACTGTCTCAAAATTCGGGTCAATAGAGTTAGAAACCTCATCTGGTGAGAGGTTCAAAGTCAATGGCCAGTATGTGAAGCACTTCCGAGGAGAAAATGAATTTGTCGGTAAGGGTGAAGTTTCTTACTTTGTCCCTTTTTAGGATGCTTCTTGATAGGTAAAAAGGTCGTGCGGGACCTCTTAAACCAGCGCTACACGGGAGGCGACCCGTGCTCTAGCTTAAGTTTACGTTTTTTTATTTCCGTTATTTATCCTTGATGAGATTTTAAGTTTCTGCAGAAAAAAATAGGAGAATTCGTCAGGACTATGGTCGACCGACCCAATTACTAGGTCGACCGACCTTCTGGCAGCTTTAAATTCATTCTGACAGGTTAAGTAAAATTGGCAGAACAACTTTGCAGGACGGAGGTCGACCGACCCAGAATTTCGGTCGACCGACCGCGAGTGTTTTTTCCAGTTTTTTTTTTAGAGTCAGAGTCACGGGTGTTGAGTGTTTTGAAAACACAATTTTTACCCTCATTTGCTCACACTTTCTGCACTCCTCTTTCTCTCTTAAAAACCCTAAAAACACCCACCTTCTTCACCCTTCACTAATTTGCTGCCTTCTTTCATTTTTTCTCCTTCAAGGTATGTTTTTCTTAGTTTTCTTTCTCTCTTTTTCGTTCCATAGCATCTTAATTCCGTTCTAGGTAGTATTAGTTTGTTTTTTTTGAGTTTATTTTGCTCTTATTTTCGTTTTCATGCTTGTTTAAGTTTTTCTCTTTTGGTTTTCTTCTTCCTTTAGGTTTTATAATCTCAGATCTGTAATTTGTGTGTGATTTCGTGCTGTTAGGGTTAGTATAATTCTTCTTTTCAAATTTTATGCCTTTTTTCCGCACGATTTCAGTCCCGAAATTCTGATTCTGACACTGTTCATGGTCGACCGACCCAAAATGGAGGTCGGCCGACCCAACTATGATTTTCCTGAGTTTCGTACTTTGCAGTTTCTGAATTTTTTCTGATAGTTGGTCGACCGACCTAGGTTTACGGTCGGCCGACCTGTTCTGTTACAGGAACACTGAGATTTATCGCGATTGTGGTCGACCGACTCCTTTATGAGGTCGGCCGACCCAAACACTATTACAGGAATTTCTAATTTTCGATATTCGTTCCTAATTTTGTTAAAGAAATGTTTCAATATTTGCACAAGACTAAAATTTTATTGAACTTTTCAGATTTACAATGTCTAGCCGTGAACAAGGCGGAAAGCGCTCCCGCACTTCCGGTGCAAGCACCTCCAGAGGCCGTGTTCCTAGGTCGAGAGGATTGACGGTGCAAGACACGGATAGTCTACCAAACTATCCGCAAATCATTTTCAGCACTCCGGCTCAAAAGGCCCGATTCCTCCATCTCTCCGCTTATTTCTTCGTAGTGGTAACCCGGTTCCTCTGTGTTCCAACCTTGCAAGCCTTGGGATGTCATGATGAGGTGGTGTCCTTGCTCGATGGGACGGGTTTCTCAGGACTTGTCACTATGGATGAGTTCACTTATTCCCTTCTCACTCTTGAGTTCTTTTCTTCCTTTACTTTTGATATTAGAGCATATCACCCCGGCTATGATAACATTTGCATTTCTTTTCGTTTGTTCAATGAAACTTTTTCTTTAACTTTAAACCAATTTGCTCAGTTTCTAGGCTTATCTTCTACGGGTCTTACGGATGACCCCATGGGGTCATATAATGATTTGTGGTCCTGTCTTTCTGATTCCAGCGATAGGAAGAAGAAAAACAGTACCGTTCACCTTCCCGCCCCCCGTTATTATCTGCGTCTGTTGGCCAACACTGTTTTTGGCCGTAAAGAGTCTCAAAATGTTAACAACATTGAGCTCTCCATTTTGTCTGGTTATCTTAACATCAGACGTACGGGTCAGCAGTTTTATAACACTGCTTATTTGGTCGCCTCTCACTTCATGTCGGTGGGCGAGGGAACTTCCTTGACTACTATTGTTTATGGTGGGCTAGTCACTCGATTAGCCCGCTCTCTTGTCCCCCAGTTCCCTCGCTATGAGGATGCGATTGACACTCTCTCCCGGTTCATGGACATGGCTTATGTCAGGTCCGTGCGTTGGGTGAACAGGAGAGATTATTGGAAGGTAGACACCTACCTCAGTGATCGCATCCCCGTCACCGCGGCTCCCCCTATGTTACCCCTTTTTACTGTTGTAGGGGAGCCCAGACCACTACTCCCGTCTTACCGCCTCCCCCTTAGAGGAGGCACCTCTAGAGGCCACAGGGTCCCTGCTCCCGATGCCCACCATCACGCATCTGGGACGAGGTACCCAACTGATTTTTCTGATGCTCCTAATGTTTATGTTCCTCCTTTTGTTGATGACAGATCTCTGCCACAAATGATGGCGAGCCTTTGCATTCAGTTCAACCAAAAACAGTTGAACGATAGTCTTTGCCAATATCCGGTTTACAAGGAGTATGCCACTCAGGGTAGGCTCCCTACCGGCCCATGGACTCACCCCACCTGGTACACACCTCTCGCAGGCGGTGGTGACCACGGTGATGCTTCAGGCTCTGCCTCGGGAACAGGCATAGGGTCTGAAGAGGAGGACGAGGAGGAGGAAGGAGGAGAGGGCTATGAGCCGGATTTCGGCTCAGAATCCTAGGGACATGCTTGACCTTACCCTCTTTGGGGTTCGGTTTGGGGAGGTCCCCATTTTCTGTAAGTAGTTTTTTCTTTTATTTCCCTTTAGATTTCCAGTTTTTCCTCTAGATTTCCAGTTTTCCCCTCCTTCCTCCTTAGACTCTTTTTGTAATTTCTAGTCTTTTTCCTTTTCCTTTCTTTGTTTGTTTCTTTTCTGCCTACCCCCATCCCTATGCTGTGGTTGTATGCTGATGAGCACAATGGGGGCATTGTGCGTTTTGGTTTGGGGAGGGTGTTTGCATACTCCTTTGTGAGTATGCAATTGTCTTTGTGTCTTTTGTTTTTCATTCCTTTAGGTGTTTTTCTTATTTTCGTTTTCTTTTGTCGCATGTTCTTCCCTGTCGCGCGTTCTTCTCTGTCTTAAGTTTTTAGGTCGAGTCGGAACGGACGAATACAATTTTTGCCTCACATATCACATATTGCCTTACCTTGCATTTTTCAAAAAAATTTCAAGCTAGTCTTTTGCATTATCTACGAGTTTTTGTTGATTTCATGCTAAATTATTAGACTTGACTCTCTTCTTGGCAAGCTATTACATATTCTAAGGATTAGAGCTTAATAAATCGGTTACATCCATGACCGCTTTCATGTAGGTTTGTGAGTAGTTTCTCCTCTTGAGGCATGTCATATCAATGTGCATAAACATGAATTTTGTCTACTTAATACCTGTATGCATTCGGATTTGTGGTTTGTTGACACATGTGGTAGAGGTCCCTTTTTCTCATTCTTACCCATAATCCTCACATAGCCAAATTGAATCTTTTAACCCATTTGTTACATCCTAAAAATTGCCTACCCTAGCCGAGCTAGTAATATAGTGATGGGACTGTTTTGGCCATCCTTTGGTTTGTGCTTCATTGTTAAATATTGAATTCGTGAGAATGGTGGAAAGGAGAAAGAGAAAAGAAGAAGATACGAAAAAAAATAATAAGGAATCAAATGAAAAAAAAAAACGAGTCTGCCTGTTTTCAAAGGTGGTCGGTCGACCTGCATTCTGGGTCGGTCGACCACGACCATTGAGCAGGCTGTTTATGAAAAAAAAAAAAGAGAAGGAGAAAATTGGAAAAGTTGTGATTTTTGCTCCCAAATTTTGAGCATTGGTGTATTTTGAAAAGTAATAAGAAGTGATCTTATAGTATGGACAGATAGTTGTTAGCTCGGTTTAACCCCTCTTCCCATAACTTATTTTAAACCCCTTCTTACCTTTAGCCTCACAATTCCAAAAATCGCCTCGGCATGTGTCATGGTTATCTAGTGTGGGAATGCATATGTACGGTTGTAGAGATTTTATTCATGTTAGATTGCAGGCATGTTCTTACGGGTCGCAGATAGGTGAGAGTCTTTACTTTTATTTATCTTCTTATCTTTCACATATACATTTGACCCTTTGCTTTCATGAGTGTCTCGAGCGTACCGCGAGAGTCCAATTAGAATGAGTCTTGCAAGGTTGAAAATTTAGCATGTTATTCCAACATGTCCAATTCGTTTTGCTCTTGACATTATGCTTGATTATTTTTGAAGGTTGCATTAAATTGGTTAGGCATAGTGTTGTGTTTGGTTGTAAAAAGTGTGAAATCCGTTCCATTAGAAGTTTTATTTTCTTTTGAGTCTTGGTGCTTGCTTGAGGACAAGCAAGGTTTGGTTTGGGGAGTTTGATACGTGCCTATTTTATGCATTTTATTTATTCTTTTGGCACGTATTTTCTTATATTTTCGTGACTTTTAGTTGCTTTTTCTCCCGAAACGGTTTACTTTGGCATTTCTATGTTTTAAATGTAGGAATACGCGGAAGTGAGCAAAACTGAACTTTATTTGCCGTTCGGAAGCTGTTTTGAGTGATAACGCGGAGCAAGAATCCGGATTACACACCCGAGTGTTGTTATTGGGCCAGATTCAAGCTGATACGAACAAGAAGCGGTCGACCGACCCATCAGAGAGGTCGACCGACCTAAGCCCAATTCGCGGAAAAACCCAGCATCGACAGAAGCGGTCGACCGACCCGAAAAAGAGGTCGACCGACCAGGAGCTGTACCCGGGACTTTTGTTTCGTGTTTTTACTTACCTAATCTTGTAATTATAACTTATTTAAGAAGACCTAAACTCTAAAAATTAGCTCAAGAAATTTTATTAGAGAAGCAATTATTAGCAAGCAATTTTATTAGCAATTTATGTGAGAAAACATTCCATGTTATTCAAGAACTCCATAGTTAGAAAGAGATTTTATTCCAAGTTTTCACCTTTTGTTCTTAATTCCGATTAAGTTATAAGTTTGCTACAATCAATCTTTCCTTTTAATTTAATCTTATTGTTCATCTTGATGTTGTCTTTAAATTCATGTTTTCCCTTTTATTGTCATCTTTAATTATGTTAATTCCTTTGATGTTCTTAGTTATTGTTAGTTTCATAATTAAAAGTATGCATAGCTAATTCTTGTGATTAGGAATTAGGGGAACCATGGTAAAGACTTGATTTTGATAAGTTTAATGATTGAATTACCAATCCCCCATTGTTGTTGGTAAACTGATCCTTAGGATTGAAAGATTATTAGGATTAGTTTAACAACAACTTTGAGATTGCCATATGAACGAAAGTTTAGTGCTTTTCTAGGAACCCTAAGACCGTAAGGATTGGGTAGAATATTGACCTAATGGTTTGTTCTTTGTTCCTTGGGATTGTGTTATTTGGTTATTTTACCTTTCATTGACTTGTTTTAACCATGGGGAACCAAAGTTCCTAATCTCCTTTTACTTTGTATTATTTCTCTTGTTTATTTTGCCCTTTTTGTTATTAGTTTAAATCTCAAATCAACCCCCCCCCCTTTTTGGTTACTTGTAATAGACTTTAAATTCACAAACATAATTAACCTTGTCTCCTTGTGGTTCGACCCTTGACTTATCCTATCTAAGTTTAAGCTGAGGTTTTATAAATCTTATCTTTGGCACCCCTCAACGACGGGTGTCAAGCATCTGCCTCAATCGTCTTATGAGGAGGGTCCTTCTTCTCCTGCTCTGCACCTGGAACTCCCAGGAGGCTTTGGTGGGTCCAGAACTGATCTCTGGCCTACTCTGGATTAACTGCTCTTTCCTGCCTCTGCCTCTATCATGAATCCCCGTCCTTTTAAACATCTGATTAGGCACACTGCGGAGGTTTCTTTTGAGGTAACCTTTCTTTTTTTCTTATATATATATATATATATATATATATATATATATATATATATATATATATATATAGGGTTGGGATCCGGTGAGAACCACCTTACAATGAAAACCGGTGAGAACTCTTCCTTACGGAGTTTTTTTTTAAAAATTAATGACATAATTGGATTCGGCATGGAATTTTATGGCCAGAGAACATATTTCTTGGTCTAGAAAATAAATACTAGTGACGGAAAAATAATAGGTACGAAAAAATAGATAGTATGTGCATGCAAATAAATAAAACGTATCTCACATTGATTTCCGTCGCTAGTATTTATTTTCTAGACCAAGAAATATGTTCTCTAGCTATAAAATGTCATGTCGAATCCAAATATGTCATTAAGTTTTTCTAAAAAAATCCGTAAGGTAGAGTTCTCACAAAGTTCTCATTGTAAGGTGGTTCTCACCGGATCTCAAGTCTATATATATATATATATATATATATATATATATATATATATATATATATATATATATATATATTTGGTTCTGACCTGGTCTGGATTTCTAGGTCCTGGAGCTGTCACTTTGTGCCAAACGCCAGAGCGAGGCTCTGTTGGCTGAATTTCATTGTATGAAGACGGCTCAGGCGGAGGCTATGAGGAGGAGGTAGGAGGTGGAGAGGATGCAGGAGGCCTGGCTAAGAAGGAGAAGGAGATAGAGACGAAGTTGAGTTTAGAGGAGGCTCTAAGGGAAAATCTGCGGCAGGCTGTTGAGCGCTCCCGTCGGGACGTGTCTATGGGCCAGGAGATGCTCAAGACTCAAGAAGAGACCTTCCAGTTGGCCACGGCTCTAAGTGAAGTATATTCCATGATCTGGGTATCATTTCCCCTTCCATTGTCATTAGCTCTCAACTTGGTTTGGGCCCTCCCAGTTGTAGGAGAACTTTCCAGCTTGTCGGTTTTTGGTGTTCTGGAACACCTTTCTCAAGACCAGATCTCCTACTTGCAAGGTTCTAATCCTGACATTTTTGTTGTAGCTTCGAGCTACCATCTGCTTGTATGAGGCCATTCTGACGTAGGCGCTGGTCCTGAGTTCATCAACAGTGTCCAGGCTACTTGTCATTTCTACTTGGTTCTGGTCCTCAGTTATACACCCGTATCTGTGGGTTGGAATTTTGACTTCAGAAGGAATTACAGCTTCTGCTCCGAAGACAAGGCTGGAGGGGGTCGGACCTGTTGCTACTTTTGGAGTAGTTCTGTTAGCCCACATGACCAGAGGGAGCTCCTCTGCCCATTTCCCTCCCATTTCTTGTAGTTTATTTTTCATATTTTCAATGATGATCGTATTACTGGACTCAGCTTGTCCGTTAGACTGGGGATTTCTGGGGGAAGATTTCTGGAGTGATACGTTCCACCCAGTGCAGAAAGCCTCGGTTTTCGTCCCAATGAATTGGGAACCATTGTCACATATTATCTCTGAAGGTATACCAAATCTGGTAAATATATTACGCTTAATAAAAGAGATGACTTGTGCTTCGGTGGTCTGGGTGAATGATTCTGCTTCGATCCACTTAGAAAAGTAGTCTGTCATGGCCAGCATGTACAACTTGTTTCCTGGTGCTCTGGGGAGGGGTCCCACGATGTCCATCCCTCACTTCATAAAAGGCCACGGGGATATGACCGGGTGCAGGGGTTCTGCTGGTTGGTGATTGACAGAGGCGTGCCTTTGACAAGCGTCACACTTTCTTGCGTACTCTTTTGCATCCTTGCGCATCGTAGGCCAGAAGTATCCCATTCTGAGGGCTCTATTGGACATGCTTCTTCCCCCTGCATGATTTCCACAGTCTCCGCTGTGGAGGTCATAAAAGACAGTCTGGGCCTTAGTCTGGTTCAAGCAGCGCAGATATGGTCCTGCTAATGATTTCCGGAACAGGATGCCATCAATTAGCAGGAACCTGGAAGCCTTCATCCTGAAACTGCGTGCCTCTTTTTTACTGCTGGGTTGGATATCATGCTGCAACCGGTCCAGGTACGGCTTTCGCCAATCCTGCTCTGACCCCTGGTCTGGGTTGCTGCTGCAGACAGGTAGTTCTTCCTAGTCCGAATCTAGTCTAGGAATGGCTGGTCTGAGAACATGGGTGATTGGAATACCGGCTACGTCGGCTGGTTTGAAGGTTGATCCCAGGGTTGCCAGTGCATCTGCTTCTGCGTTCTGCTCTCTAGGTACCTGCTGGATGCAGAATTCTGCGAATCTGCCGATTAATCCCTTTGTTACACATAAGTAGGCCGCCATTGTGGGGTCCCTTGCCTCATATGCTCTATTGACGTGATTCACAATTAATTTTGAATCACTGTACACACTGATGTGGCTGACCCCTATGTCTAGGGCCAATTGCAGCCCTAGGACAAGGGCTTCATACTCAGCTACGTTGTTTGTGGTTTTGAACACACATCGAATTGCTTGGGTGATCAAATCACCCTCTGGTGATCTAAGGAACAACCCAACTCCTGACCCTCTGGCGTTTGATGCCCCATCTACTCGCAATTCCCAGGTGCCTGGCTTGGCACCTTAGTGTAGGTGCAGGATTTCCTGCTCTGCTTAGGTCTGGAGTGCTGGGCTGAAGTCGGAGACCAAGTCTGCGAGGGCTTGTGACTCTATGGCTGTGCGTGGTTCAAACTGGAGATCATATCCACTGAGGTGCAAAGACCACTTAGCCATTCGTCCCGAGAGCTCTGGCTTTCTCATGACCGTCTTGGGGGGGTGATTAGTAACCACCGAGATGGTCTGAGACTCAAAGTACGGGCGCAGCTTATAGGATCCGTGACCAATGCCAATACTAGTTTCTCAAGTGAGGTATACCTTGTTTCTGCGGGTAGCAATGACTTGCTGACGTAGTACACCGGATGCTGAGCTCTCTCATGCTGCCGGACCAGAACTGCGCTTACTGCTGCTTCGGTTACGGAGAGGTATAGGAGCATCACTTCCCCCTGCTCTGGTTTGGATAGCAGGGGTGGGCTGCTCAGGTACTGCTTTAGTTCCTGGAATGCCTTCTCGTGTTCTGGTGTCCAATCAAACTTCTGACTTTTCCTTAGAATATCATAGAATAGTCTGCACCGGTCTGAGGACCTGGAAATAAACCTGCTCAGGGCTGCTACTCTTCCTGTCAGACGCTGCACATCTTTGGGCTTCTGGGGTGATTCCAGCTGCAGAACTGCTTTGATCTGTTCTGTGCTGGCTTCTATCCCCCTCTGTGTTACCATTGATGCGTGTCTATTTTATGATGTTTTACATCTATTTTTACACGCATTTTGTCGCTCATTTACTATGTTTTAGCATTTATTTCCCAACAATTGTCTACTTTCGTTTTTTTATGCTCTTTTGCAGATTTATGCGGAAAAGGGATGATTTTATACCAAATTTATGCCCTCGGGATTTTTCATGACTAAGGACAAGAAGGAACGAAGCCTAGCGCACATTTCAAGGCCTGTAGATAGCTTTAACAAGCAAAGAATCGATCCACGATGTTGCAGCCTGTTTCAAATGGCTATATCTCGAGTTCTAGAGCTGATAATGGAGTGGTTCCAGTTGGAGGTGAAATCTTATCCTCTTAGCTTTCCAACGCCGCAAGAATCGCTTGATTACGATAAGTAACGAAGAAATGGCAGCTGTTTTAAGATCCTCGCGCGCTGCAGTCCCGACAATTGGGTCGACCGACCTACTAATGAGGTCGACCGACCTCAGCACAGACCCAGAAGTTTCCGCAAAGCCCAATCAAGTTATTAGGTCATTAAGAGGTCGACCGACCCAAAAATTAGGTCGACCGACCAGGCGACTGTGTTTCCGCGATTTTTATTACGGGCTTTGCTCCTAATCTTGTAATTAGAACTTATTTAAGGAGACCTAAACTCGAAAATTAGGTAAAGCACTCCATGTTATTCAAAACTCCATAGTTAGAAAGAGATTTTATTCAAGTTTTCATCTTTTGTTCCTAATTTCAATTAAGTTGTAAGTTTGCTACAATTAATCTTTCCCTTTCAATTAATCTTATTGCTCATCTTATTATTGTTTCTCAACACATGTTTTCCCTTTCATTGTCATCTTTAATTATGTTGATTCCTTTGATGTTCTTGATTCTTGTTATTGTTAGTTTCATAGTTAAAATCATGCATAGCTAATTCTTGTGATTAGGAATTAGGGGTGTTGGAGCCTTGTGTCCTCCACATGTAGTGTGATAACATCATTGCACATACCCTTGTACGGACAAGTGGGAGATTGTTGGGGCTGGTGTTGTAACAACCCGACCCACCACGGTCGTAACACACCCCCAATAAGATGGGAAGTAAGGCTTTGGGCCCATTATTTGTCCTCACTTAAGCCCAAAAGCACAAGGCCTTGTTACTAAGTGGTGGGTGGAAGTTATTATAAACATATCACAAGCCTCACATTCTACCGATTTGGGACAACTTTCCTCTCATACTCTTGGGGTGTTACAAACTCCCCCACTTAAAAAACACAACGTCCTCGTTGTGCCTCAAACTTGACCACAACCAGGGCCAGAATCCTCCCCAGCTAGGTGTGTGACCCGGGTACTCCCGACCACAGGCTCACCACACGGTCGCAGGGTCGCTCTGATACCATTTGTAACAACCCGACCCACCACGGTCGTAACACACCCCCAATAAGATGGGAAGTAAGTCTTTGGGCCCATTATTTGTCCTCACTTAAGCCCACAACACTACAAAAAAAACACGGTGTACTGACCGAATTTCTGACGGAATATACAGTCCGTCAGATGTCTCGGCTTACTGACACAATTCTGACGGAATATCCGTCAGAAATATTTTTTGACGGATAAGACGTCACAAATCCGTTAAAATAGGAGACCGCGAAAATAAATTGGAAAAGCGCGAAATTTTGGTTGCATTTTCTGACGGATAGTGCGTCAGAAATAGTTAATGACGGATGTCCGGTCAGAAAAAAGACTGACAAAAGGCTGCATATTCTGAAACAGTAGAACCTTTTTCTGACGGATATTCGGTCAGTAATTTTCCTGACGCCTTATCCGTCAGAAAAGGCCACGTAACCCTTTATTGACGACTAATCCGTCGGTAATCTCGAATTTCTTTTTCCTGACGGATAATCCGTCAGGACTTTTTCCAACAGTTCCTTAAACCCACGTCTGCATTTAATATTCTTTTTATTTTTTTCCAAAAATAAATACACTTAGTGACGGATTATCCGTCAGTATTTTTATTTTTTCTATTCCTGACGGATTATCCGTCAGGATTTTGTATAAATAGTTCCAGAAACTTTTCGCGTTCATTCTTCTTCTTCTTTGTTTTAACCCCAAAAACTTCGAACCCCATAATCTCCTCCCAAAATCCGATTTCTACCCCACCAATCTGACCACCGTGACAACCACCACCACATTACTAACTCCACCTTGCTAATAGGGTAATGTATTTATGTTTTTTTCATTAATTTACGGTTTTCTTTTCGTTTTATTTCAATTCATAATTGATTTGTTTGTACATTGTAGTGTGACAACCACCACCACCGTGACAACCTCCACCACCGTGACAACCCCGCGCCAACACTGCTTTGCAAAATTAATTAGGTAATTGTTTATGTTTATTACTTAATTATTTATTTAAGAATGAGTTAGTTTAGAAAGTAGTTAGTGTAACTTATTTAGGTTAATAGATAATTAGTTAGAAATTTTGATCTAGGATAATGCCAATTAGATAGAAAAAATGACCTAGGATAGTAGCCTGTTAGATAGAAAAATTGACTTAGGATAGTTGCTAATAATTTGTTGTTGTTAGTGTTGTTACTTCTTAATTGTTGTTGTTGTTGGTGATAGTTATTAGTTGTTAATTTTGAATTATTATTTGTTAATTGTTGTTGTCGTTGATCAACGATAATTTTTAGTTGTTAATTGTAGATAATTGTTAATTGTTGTTAATTGTTAGTTATTGATAATTCTGAATTGTTAAATATTGACCTAGTACCCGTTTAAAAATTACTCATTAGGAGTAATTTTTGAATAGTCCCCATTTTGGGACTGTCTTTGTACGTTTCAAGTCATTTAGGTAGCAAACAGATACTTGTTATTTTTTTAATGAGGGTACAAATTCGGTGACAATTCCTTTAATATTCTCTGAATACATATATGGACTAATAATATAATCCATATTTTGTATTTGGAGAATAAAGGGGAATTGCTGCCGAATTTTTTCCCCATTAATAAATAACAAGTGCGTGTTTGCTAATGACTTGAAATGTACATTGATGGGTTTAGGTTGGAGTGATAAGGACCTAATTCAAAGACTATTTGATTTTTTGACAATAATTATATATTCATTGATGATATTGTTTTTTTGTGTATTATATGTGATAGTTAATTAATAATTGTCAATTGATTGATTATTTGAATGTAGATACATAATAAGATGAAAAGATTAGAACGTTAGTGGATGTATGA
Source organism: Silene conica (assembly GCA_029255685.2). Classification (NCBI taxonomy): domain Eukaryota; kingdom Viridiplantae; phylum Streptophyta; class Magnoliopsida; order Caryophyllales; family Caryophyllaceae; genus Silene; species Silene conica. Next base: position 25,640,954 of record CM055313.2, on the reverse strand, counting down.
AAGATTAGATGAGAAAAAGAAACCTAAGCTTGAATTTGCAAATGGGGTAAAAGAGTTTCTTGAATTCGCTGCACAAAGTAGTGTGTATAAGAATTTAGGTGAAATGAGGTGTCCCTGTAAGAAATGTAATAACAGAGATGTATGAAAACTTTGTTTTGTTTTTATCTTTCGGTTATACAATCATAAGAAATGTATGAAAACTTTGTTTTATTTTTCATGGGTTAACATTTATTATTGCTAGTGTTTATTTGTATTGTTAGCTTTATTTGAAGCAGGTAAATGTCCAGATTTATACGAAAGATATTGGGGAGTGGATCAGGTAGGCGTTCTCAAAATGAGAACGAAGAAATGGAGGAGAATGATGATGACCTTCATTTGACCGGTGACAATGTGCCCCACCGAAATCCACCGATTGTACTCACTTCTGATCCTTCGGTAGTTAACGGTTGTTGGTAAGTATTTTTTTTATCCTCCATTAATGAAAAATATATCCTTCAAATTTATAATATTCATATTTATATATATGTGTTTGTTTTTAATCAGGTGGAATGACAAGATTGTAAAGAAATACGTGGTTGCCTCGTTCACTCAAAATCTTACCGATGAGTACTTCACCAACTGGACTGAAGCGAGTTATGCGCAACGAGAAAAGATGTGGATCTACTTTAAGGTAATGTAAAAATAAACAAGCCACATTAGTTTTTAAAATTAAACTAATATTTTCTATTTCTAATAACATTTTATTTTATGGCAGACTCATGTGAGGTCCATTGATTCTCAGTATGATCCTTTTCCTGAGTGGAAGAGGAGGGTCACGAGATTGATTACTCACATGGTGAATGGTGTCAAATACGGAAAGAAGAAGTCGGATTGGGTGCCCGATAGTTGGAAGGAGAAGTTGGACGCAAGGTACGAGACCAATCCTGAATTTTAAAAAAAATCAGACATAAACAAGGCAAATAGAAGGTCTGGTGCTAAGGACGGGAAAGCTTTGGGCACCCACACTCTAGGCCGCAAGAGTTGCTCTGATGTTTTCAAAGAAATGGCAAGTATTTCATAAATTTTTAAAATATTAAATTTGGTTAATTAATATTTTTATTGTCGGATATAATTAACATATATGTTTTCTTTGCTTTTTAAAGGGCGAGTCGGCTACACCGTACAAGGTGTTTGAGAAGACGAAGAAAAACAAGAAGGGAGAGTGGATTAACCCTAGAGCTGCTCGGACAGACGTAAGTATTTCTAATCGAGCGACTTATTGTATATTTTTCATATTAAAATGATAATTTTACAATATATTTTATTTATTTTTTATTTAATAATTTGTCTTTTTTTCATGCTGCTTACAATGAACTTTTGGCTCAACCAACGCCAACCGGAGAGCCTCGGGATGAGATTCAGACCTACCACGAAGCTGTTGGAGGATTTGACAAAAAAGGAGGTTTTTTTGGGATCGGTCCATTGGGTGAAGAGGTATGGTATGAGAATCCTAGGGACAAAAGAGGAGATCGTCGATCTTGTTCTTATCGACCAAGCATGTTTAGTCAAATGCAAAATGAGAATATGCGTCTCAAAGAAAAAATTGAAAGCACTGAAGCAACTCAAAAACAAATTCAAGAGGAAATGGCGGAAATGAAAAAAGCTTGGAGTGATATGCAGACTTTCTTTTCCACTCAGTCATGCTCAAGTATGCCAAATCATCACCGACGTGATGACTTCTCGGACGACCCTCATGGCTTTGGATGTAACATGTCAGTTGATCCTCCAACCACTTAGGATAGTTTAGTCAAATGCAAACTGAGATTATGACTTATTAACTTTAGAACATATTTTATGTTAGTGTATGAATTATGAAGACTCTTTTATGTAATTCAATTTCTTACCCATGTTTTTTCTTTGTTGTTGGTTAATTGTTGTTGGTTCCCGCTTAGCGGTCGACTTGGAAATAAATCTCCGTTTGGCGGATGATGAATGTTTTGCAGGATTTAGTGATTTTGAGGTTGTAAATATGAACAATGCTATCGCATTGGGCTGGACAGCAAGCAGCTGTTTCCTGCCTATACTGCCTTAATTTCTGACGGATAAACCCTCACAAAAAGTCAAAATTTGACTAAATTCCTGACGGATAATCCGTCACAAAAGTCAATAGTTGACAAATTTCCGACGGATTATCCGTCAGAAATTGAGTCAAATATTGACTTTTTGGACATCATTCCTGACGGATTATCCGTCACAATTGACCAGCTACTGACGGCTTATCCGTCACTAAAAGTCAAAAGAAATTTGACCGTGGAATTTTTTCTTCTACGGGTAGACCGTCAGAAGTCCGTCACAATTATTTTTCTGACGGATAATTCGTCACAAACTTCATTTTCGTGACGAATATTTGGGACGGAAATTTCTGACGGATTATCCGTCAGAAACGCGATTTTTCTGACGGATTTCCTGATTTCTGACGGATTTTTTCCGTCAGAACACCGCGTTTTTTTTGTAGTGAAAGCACAAGGCCTTGTTACTAAGTGGTGGGTGGAAGTTATTATAAACATATCACAAGCCTCACATTCTACCGATGTGGCACAACTTTCCTCTCATACTCTTGGGGTGTTACAGGTGTCCTTGACAATTAAGTACAATGACTTATTAAATCTCTTTAAGGATCACAAGGGCATACTTCAGTATTATTACCAGTTGATCCACGTTTATCAATAACGGTTGGCTTGCTAGATAAGTTTGACGTTATTGTCATACGGATGGCGGTGATCAACTGGTCCCTATACGTCACACCTATAGGACACGTTTGAGAGATGTGAAGGTATGAAAATACAATCACATTTATGCCGGATACGACTAAACAGTTAGTCAGAGGTATTGACTATTAAATTAGTCAATAAAATTGTGAGATCTGAGTTTTGGGAGAAGAATGCTCTCAAAACCCTAATTGTGAGAATTATGATTTAATAGTTTCTGACATAAGGAGAAAGACTCTCCTTATGTAGCTATAAGGGGGGCGGCCGAATTGGTCTTGGGTAAGGGTGGGCTTTCTCCACTCTTACCTTATTCCTTTGCGTGATTCGACCCAATTTGCTAAATATTATTTGCGGGATTTTTATTATAAATCGCATACGTGTTATCAGATATTAATGCAGTCGATGTAATAATAACGGTCTGATAAAATTACGATATTGTATAATTACCCAAATTAATATAACTGTTTATATTAATACGCGAATACAATATTTAATTAAATATAACCGTTTATATTTAATTTACGAATTAATCATGTAATCCGTTAGCTAAAATTATTTAATCCGTATTAAATAAATAATAATCTCAACATCTTATTGACTAATTTAATAGTCAATACCTCTGACTAACTGTTTAGTCGTATCCGGCATAAATGTGATTGTATTTTCATACCTTCACATCTCTCAAACGTGTCCTATAGGTGTGACGTATAGGGACCAGTTGATCACCGCCATCCGTATGACAATAACGTCAAACTTATCTAGCAAGCTAACCGTTATTGATAAACGTGGATCAACTGGTAATAATACTGAAGTATGCCCTTGTGATCCTTAAAGAGATTTAATAAGTCATTGTACTTAATTGTCAAGGACACCAGCCCCAACAATCTCCCACTTGTCCGTACAAGGGTATGTGCAATGACGTTATCACACTACATGTGGAGGACACAAGGCTCCAACAAACTCCCACTTGTCCGTACAAGTGTAGGTGCGATAACCGATTCTCATATCCTTTTAAAATTTCTCCCACTCAATGCAAGACAATTTGCAAATCCGCATTCGCAAAGGTCGTATCTCACAAGCGATCTGTATCAAGAGTGGTTTCCCCGACTAGAGAGTAACTTAACTGATAAAACGAATCTGTATTCGAGCATGGCCATGCATTTCAGTTACTACACCTCGAGTGGCCCTGAGAAATGATAAAATCCTGATAAGGGTTTGGATATTTCCCTCAACTCGAATCCTGCCGATATCGCGCAGCATGAAATAACCCAGAAAAAATCCTCTTGGCCCCTGTTACGATGACCGTGGGAAAGAAACCAAAGTTACCCAAAATCTGCCTTAATCTCAAGAGACAGTTGAAAGTCAAAAGACTCGACTCTAAGGAACACTATGGAGGTCCTATCCACGACTTGGCACCCAATGTTATAAAACATTTAGGACTCCATAACGTTGTCACGGGGTGTCCTACGAGATATCCGTATAACTCGCCTTTGTGATTGGTCAGTCATCCGCGTGACTTATGGCTCGTTGAACCCACCATCAACCAACGTCACAAAATGATTACCTGAGTTATCAGCTCAAGTGGGTAATCAAGGACTAAAACGATGTAATGTTATTCAGTTCACTTTGTGGTGTTCAAAATTGGCGTACAATTCCACATGAAAAACAAAACATTATATATCATAACGATGAGGTTGAATAGAGTACACGAGAAAATGAATTATTACATGAATTCATAAAAGAGTACTACAACTTAGGAACACATCTAATTCCCATGGAATGAATGTGCCCTTCATGCTTATCACGTGGTAATGCTTTAGTGAGAGGATCAGCTATGTTGTCATCCGTAGCGATCTTATCAATAAAAATCTCCTTTTGCTCCACGTAATCTCTGATTAGATGAGCTTTCCGTTGTACATGCCTAGCCTTGTTGCTAGCCTTATGCTCCTTAGCTTGGAAGATGGCACCTTTATTATCACAATAAACGGTGATTGGGTCATTCGAACTAGGCACTACTGATAGTCCTTGTAAGAATTGACGCATCCATATTGCTTCCTTAGCTGCTTCTGAGGCGGCATAGTACTCGGACTCAGTCGTAGAATCTGCTGTAACACTCTGTTTAAAACTTTTCCAGCTGACAGCAGCGCCATTAAGAGTAAAAACGAATCCAGACTGAGATTTCGAGTCATCTCGATCCGTTTGGAAGCTAGCATCTGCGTAACCCGTGGCGCAGAGAGTTGAGTCGCCTCCATAAGTCAATCCCCAATCTTTAGTCCTCCGTAGGTACTTAAGAATGTTTTTCACGGCCATCTAGTGTTGTTCACCTGGATGAGCTTGGAATCGACTGGTCATACTCAATGCATATGCAACGTCTGGACGTGTGCATATCATGGCATACATGATCGATCCTATTGCCGAAGCATAAGGAATCCGACTCATGCGCTCTTTCTCTTCCAATGTCTTAGCTTCTTGAGACTTGCTCAAGTGAAGCCCAGTAGTCATAGGAATGAACCCTTTCTTGGAGTTCGTCATGCTGAATCTCTCTAGAATTTTATCTATGTAAGACTCCTGACTGAGAGACAACATCCGTCGTGATCTATCCCTGTAGATACGGATGCCCAAAATTCTTTGTGCCTCTCCCAGATTTTTCATCTGGAAATGGTTTTTCAACCATGCTTTAACCGAAGTAAGGAGAGGTATGTCATTCCCAATCAAGAGTATGTCGTCGACATACAGTACTAGGAATACAATCTTGCTCCCACTCGACTTGATATAGAGACATGGTTCCTCGGCTGATCGAACGAATCCATTCTCTTTTATCACTTGGTCGAAGCGATGATTCCAACTCCGCGATTCTTGCTTAAGTCCATAGATGGAACGCTTAAGCTTGTAAACTTTCTTAGGATGTTCTGGATCAATAAAACCCTCGGGTTGTACCATGTACAACTCTTCCTCCAAATAACCGTTTAAGAAGGCGGTTTTAACGTCCATTTGCCATATTTCATAGTCATGAAATGCAGCTATCGCTAAGATAATCCGAATGGAACGTAGCATGACTACGGGTGCAAAGATCTCATCGTAGTGCAAGCCTGGCACTTGGGTGAAACCTTTAGCAACTAGTCTTGCCTTATGGATATCTTGTTTACCTTCCACGGCATGCTTTATTTTGTAAAGCCATTTGCATTGAAGGGGGCGTACCTTTGCAGGTAGGTCCACAAGATCCCACACGTTGTTCTCATACATGGAGTCCATCTTGGATTGCATGGCTTCTAGCCATAGCTTTGAGTCAGAACTGCTCCTGGCACCTTTATAGGTTGAGGGTTCATTACCCTCTAGGAGTAAGACGTCATCCATATCATGTTCCTCGACCATACCAATGTATCTGTCCGGAGGAATGGAGACTCTTCCCGACCTCCTAGGTTCCTCAGGAATATCTACCGCAGCCTCGGTTGAAGGAACTGTTTCCTCCAATGGTTGCTCGGTAGTTGGTTCTTGAACCTCCGATAAATCAAAGGTTCTATTACTCGACTTGTTCTCGAGAAATTCTTTCTCTAAGAACGTCGCACTAGCCGCAACAAAAACACGTTGTTCGGTTGGCGAGTAGAAGTAATGACCAAAAGTTCCCTTTGGATAGCCTATAAAGTATGTCTTGACCGATCGCGGGCCGAGCTTATCCTCGTGTCTCCATTTGACATAAGCCTCGCAGCCCCAAACCCGAATAAAGGACAAGTTTGGGACCGTTCCCTTTTATAATTCGTATGGAGACTTGTCAACAGCTTTAGATGGACTTCGGTTAAGTATTAGAGCGGCCGACAAAAGAGCATAGCCCCACAATGAATCAGGCACAACAGTGTGACTCATCATGGATTGAACCATATCAAGTAAAGTCCGATTTCTCCGTTCGGACACACCATATAATTGTGGTGTTCCAGGTGGAGTTAACTGTAGAACGATGCCACAGTCTTTAAGGTGTTGATCAAACTCGTGTGAAAGATATTCACCACCACAATCAGATCGTAGTGCTTTAATCTTTCTTCCCAGTTGGTTCTTTACCCGATTCTGGTATTCTTTGAACTTGTCAAAGGATTCACTTTTGTGCTTCATTAAGTAGACATAGCCATATCTACTCAAATCATCCGTGAAAGTGATGAAATACCTATAGCCTTCTCCTGCGTTGATCGATATAGGGCCACATACGTCCGTATGTATGAGTCCTAATAGGTCGGCAGCGCGCATTCCAACACCTTTGAAGGAAATACGAGTCATCTTACCGATGAGACATGATTCACACGTGCCATATGATTCGAAATCAAAGGGCGAGATAGCTCCATTCTGTATGAGTTGTTTCACGCGTTTCTCATTTATGTGTCCCATACGACAATGTCATAGGTAAGTTTGATCTTTGTCACCTACCTTTAATCTCTTGTTATTCACATGTAATATCTCGGTGGTTTGATCTAAAACATAAATTCCATTCATGGAAACTGCCTTGCCATAAATCATATTGTGTAAGGAGAAAATACAGCTATTATTCTCTATTACAATTGAAAAACCGAGTTTGTCAAGTGCAGAAACTGAAATAATGTTTTTGGACAAACAAGGAACATAATAACAGTTATATAAAGATAACTCGAATCCACTTGGAAGCTGGATCACGTATGTTCCCCTCGAGATTGCAGCAACACGTGCTCCATTCCCGACACGCAGGTCAACCTCACCCTTGATTAGGGGTTCTTGGTTTCGGAGGCCATGCACATGATTACATAGATGAGAACCACAACCAAAATCTAGTACCCAAGTTCCGTAACTTGCATGGTTAATCTCAATCATGTGAATAAAAGAAGAAGAAGACATACCAACAGGAGTAACGCGGCCTGCCTTAATGTCCTCACGATACACGGGGCATGAGCGCCTCCAATGCCCAGTCTTGTGGCAATGGTGGCATTCCATGCTAGTATCCTTGCTCTTTGTTTTGCCCTGTGAGTTGCTCGACTCACCTGGCCCACTCTTAGTAAATCCTGACTTCTTAAACTTGGGCTTGTCTACTGTTAGGTCGCCCTGAGCTTTAGCTTTACCCTTACCCTTACCCTTACTGGAAATCATGAGAACATCTTGCTTCACGCTCCCACTTAATTTCAGAACCTTCTCGGTCTGTACGAGAAGGGACTAGAGCTCATGAGGAGTCTTCTTCATGTCGTTCATGTAATAGTTGGCCCTGAAGAGGGCGAACCCATCATGAAGCGAATGAAGCATTCGATCAACGATTATGTTCTCACTGATCTTGCAGTTTAGGGCCTCCAGTTTTTCGATATTCTCAATCATGTGAAGAATATGTGGGCTAACAGCTTAGCTCTTCTGGAGTTTCACCTCAAAGAAGCGACAGGTATGCTCATAAGAAACGATCCTCGGAGCCTTTGAGAATTCGTTAGTGAGCATGGTGAAAATCTTGTTTGCACCATGGGCTATGAAGCGTCTTTGCAAATTGGATTCCATTGCATAGATGAGTACGTTATTTATCGCACCCGCTTCCATGACGAAGTCGCTATGAGCGCGAACTTCGTTAGCTCTAGCTCCAGTTCCTGGGTGTGCCGGAATTGGCTCAGTTAAATACTTAAGCTTTCCATCAGCAATGGCAGCATTTTGTAGTGCTGCCTCCCAGTCAGAGAAGTTTGACCCATCATTCCTCAGTCTAGTAGACTGATTCATGGAGTCCATGAAGGCTTTTAGCCAGGATTCACGTGCTAGCTTGGCACTTGGCATTGGGTCTTCACCAGCCATTAGTTATACAGCAGTTTAATTGAACGTGTTCTACACTGAAAAGAAGATAAAGCAAAAACCATATAAGCAACTCATTGTTGTGATTTAAGTCTATATTAAATTGTACTTAAACTTGTAGACTCATGCGTTTATATAATTGATCTCCCTCAAGAATTGTATAAACGATCCCAAGACTCAATTTCCGTATATTGATAAGCCCACAGTTTGGCTAATTCCACCGTTGGAACTCTTGGTCGATAGATTTCCGTAAATCCTATCTATTAGTTCACGCAATAACTCTCCCCATATTGCAAGGCAATTGGAGAGTACTTTCTAGCACACGCGGCATCATCTCAAACAAAGTCTTGGGTGCAAGTTATAGGAGGGAATTTACTTTAACTCCTGTTCTTAGGCCTATTCAAGCAAGGACCCAAGGTTGTATTCTTTTTCATGTTTTTATTTATCTTATGACAATAATCACAACTGTAATTTTCATTATAATCCTACAAGTTTAGGGCGAATACATGCTATATTCCCCACAAGGGGAACCATGGCAAAGACTTGATTTTGATAGTTTAATGATTGAATTACCAATCCCCCATTGTTGTTGGTGAACTAATCCTTAAGATTGAAAGATTATTAGGATTAGTTTAACAACAACTTTGGGATTGCCCTATAAACGAAAGTTTAATGCTTTTTTAGGAACCCTAAGACCGTAAGGATTGGGTAGAATATTGACCTAAAGGTTTATTCTTTGTTCCTTGGGATTGTGTTATTTGGTTATTTACCCTTTATTGACTTGCCCTAGCCATGGGGAACCGAAGTTCCTAATCTCCTTTTCATCCTTATTTTAATTCTCTTGTTTATTTTGATCTTTTAGTTGTTAGTTCAAATCTCAAATCAAACCCCCCTTTTTGGTTACTTGTAATAGACTTTAAATTCGCAAACATAATTAACCTTGTCTCCTTGTGGTTCGACCCTTGACTTATCCTATCTAGTTTAAGCTGAGGTTTTATAAATCTTATCTTTGACGCCCCTCAACGACGGGTGTCAAATTTTGGCGCCGTTGCCGGGGAGACGGTATAATTTTGTTTGTTAGTTTTTAGTTTATTTTCCTTGTCTTAAGGAACTTCGGTTCCTTAAGACTGTTACTTACCTTTTCTTCTAGTTTTGTTTTAGAAGACAGGTTTTTGAGAGGAAGACTTGAGTACTCTCAGTACTATTGCAATCATGTCTAGTATTTCTGATAATCTTCAGCCAGCAGCACACCACCTTCCCCAGGGATTTACTCTCCCCTTTGAAATTCAACTTTCCCATATCGAATTGGTGGAGCAAAAACAGTTTGCAGGTCTACCGGATGAAGATCCTCTAAAGCATTTGGAGCTATTTATAGATTATTGTTGTTCCATACCCGTACCGGCTGGAGTAGCGCAAGATGAGGTTAAGGAGACGTTGTTTCTCTTCTCCTTGAAAGATTATGCGCGTAAATGGATTCGCTACCTTGATAAGGTAGCAGCTAGAGTTACAGATTGGACATCTCTGGCATTGGCTTTCTGCCAACAGTACATTTCGCCAGCGAAAACCAATGCTATGAGAGTTAAAATTTTTATGTACCAGCAAGGACCTGATGAGGAATTTCATGAAGCTTGGGACCGTTTTAAGAAGTTGGTTCGATCCGTTCCTCACCACGGCTTTGAGGAGTGGTACCTTTGCAACCAGTTCTATAACTCTTTGCGTTATGACTACAGAGCCATCCTTACAAACGGTGGATTTCATAATGTAGCTTATGACAAGGGTTGGGATTTTATTGAAGAGTTGGCGGTTCATAGAACTGAAAATGGAAATTCACGTGGGAATTCACTAAAAACAAGTATTGAAATAAGTCATGTTGCCACACTTGAAACATCCAATAAAGCCCGTTCCGAAGAACTTGAGAAAGCTTATGAGGGACCAAACCCAAAGGATGATTCTGCCGCAGTTCAGGACAAAGAAATTGATCACGTGCACAGGTCAGAAGGTCGACCAACCACAACATCAGGTCGATCGACCTCGACACCTGACGTGAGATTAGTTTCTGCAAAACAGAAAAATTCCAATGATACAGCGTCTGGTCGATCGACCGCTATACCAGGTCGACCGACCGCGTTACCTGAGCAGATTGTGGGTTCGCCTCCTGAACTACCTGACTCTCCTCTCATCAATGCCTCGACGGAGATTCTGAAGTTAAAAGAGCCGAAGATTGTTGATTCTGCGACAAGCATTGCAGTCCCGTATCCGGATCATTTGGAGAAAGTAAAATTGGAGCATCAGTTCGGAAAAATCTTGGAGATCGTCAAGGGCCTTGAGCTTAAGAGAAAATTGGAGGACCATCCTTTTATTTCTGTTGCTGCAGGTCATGGTAAAGAGGGCATAGGAGATCCTGGTGATAATATTAGTGAGACAAAATTGGAGCAAGTTGCTGAAGAAGATAGGCCGGGCAAAGTAAAGAAACGTGCCATAGCTTACGCGACACCAGATACCCTTCCTCCATCTAGGCCTGTTGTCTGGAAGCCTAGAGTAGCAGTCCATACTGCTGAAAGGACCTCTTTTAGCCAAGTGCCTTACTTTGGGGTATCTTGCTGCTGAGTCGTAGTGCTAGCCAAGTGTTCTATTTCAGTTTTTGTTGGACTATTTTTTTATTTTGTTTTGTTTTTGCTTTTAGACTTAGATTCTTTTTGCTTTTGTTGCTTTGTTTTGAGACATTTTTCTGGGATCTTGCGCATTTGTTGGGCGCATATATGATGATTTTTCAGGTTTTACGAAGAAACGAAGACCGCTGTGCAGCAGAGAGGTCGACCGACCTAAAATATGGGTCGGTCGACCCAACCATCCGCCACAGCCTGTTCATTTCTTCCTCGGGGATCGCGCAACCATCTTGGGTACTTGAGTGGCACTGCTAGCCACCAAAACCTCCCAGCTTACGCTGGTTTGGGGAGGTTTTCTCTCATGCGTCTATTAACCCAGTGAGTTCTTTCCAGTTTTTCCTTAGTTTTTATTCTCTTTGCATCTTTCTTTCGATTTTCTGAAACCTTACTTAGGCTAATGCACAATGGGGACATTGTGCGGGTTGGTTTGGGGAATGGTTTCGTGTCACATGCATTGCATTTTGTCACACGTTTATTGCATTTCTGTCTTGCTCTTTTCTTTTCTTTATTTTCCTTACCTATACAAAATAAAAATAAAAATAAAATGAAAAAAAATTCAAAAATTCCAAAAAATGCACGTTTATTTTAGCATATAGTTCGAGTCGGAACGATAGTATTTCAAGGATGATTTTGCTATCTTACATGTTTATGCATTTACATTGCCTTGTCAACTTGTTTTAGTATGAGAGTCTTTTGCATATCTACGAGTTTTTGTCAAACTATCTGTATATCTTGAGACTTGACTTATACCTTGGCAACCTACTATACATTCTAAGGTTTAGAGCTTATTTCCTGGTTTCTTTTTTAAACCAGTTGTCTAGGATGTGAGTAGTACTCCCCTTGGAACATGTTACATCAATATGCATAAACATGAACTTGAATTACTATATACTTGTTTTACTATCTCGTTTTGTGAGTCTCGGTACGTGCATTTAGGATCTTTTTTCTTATAGTTACCCATAAGCCTTCCAAGCTAGTATTTGTGGTCTTTGGTTTATTTTTTTTGAGGCATCTTGGTCTGTATGCTATCTTGAGTAAGAAAAGAAAAGAAAGAAAGAAAGAAAAGAAAAAGAAAAGAAAATTCAGAAAAAGAAAGAAAGAAAAGAAAAACGAAAAAAAAAATCAAAATATATAGCAGAAAGGCAGTCGACCGACCCCCTTCATAGGTCGGTCGACCACCTGACAGTGTTAGGATTCAAAATTTCGTTCGAAAAATCCCTTTCTTTTATTTGTTACCACTCCCGTACTTCATTCAAAATATTTGGGAGTCCTCTCTTATATATAATGTGAGAGTTGTGCTACAAAAAAAAATGAGCACCTTCTTAATGTCAAAAAGTCGTGAATATGTTGTTGGGAACCGGTTTTACTAGTTTGGCTACTAACCCCACAAATCCAAAAACATCTTAACCACTTTTTACCTTTTACCTCACATATCTTTCATTACCTCAATTGCATGTATCTGGGTCACTTAATGAGTTTGTTATACATAGTTGTAGAATTCTTGTTCATGTTAGATTGCAGGCATGTTTTCATGGGTCGCAGTTAGGTGAGTGTCATGACAATATACTTCTTTCTATCTTTTACACATACTCACCCTTTGCTTCATCAGTGTCTCGAGCGTACCGCGTGAGTCCATGGTATAAGTCTTTATAGTCTCTAGTTTTGCAAGTTGGACGACCCCATAACTCGTTTGCATGATTTGAATGCTTTCTCATTTTGTACTTGGCATTGGTTTAGGCTTACATGTAAATTTCGCTCTGAGGTTGAAATCGTTCCATTAGTTAAGATCGAGTCTATTTCTTGCTTAAGGGCAAGCAAGGTTTGGTTTGGGGAATTTGATGCGTGTCTATTTTATGATGTTTTACATATATTTTTACACGCATTTTGTCGCTCATTTACTATGTTTTAGCATTTATTTCCCAACAATTGTCTACTTTCGTATTTTTATGCTCTTTTGCAGATTTATGCGGAAAAGGGATGATTTATACCAAATTTATGCCCTCGGGATTTTTCATGACTAAGGACAAGAAGGAACGAAGCCTAGCGCACATTTCAAGGCCTGTAGATAGCTTTAACAAGCAAAGAATCGATCCACGATGTTGCAGCCTGTTTCAAATGGCTATATCTCGAGTTCTAGAGCTGATAATGGAGTGGTTCCAGTTGGAGGTGAAAGCTTATCCTCTTAGCTTTCCAACGCCGCAAGAATCGCTTGATTACGATAAGTAACGAAGAAATGACAGCTGTTTTAAGATCGACGCGCGCTGCAGTCCTGACAATTGGGTCGACCGACCTACTAATGAGGTCGACCGACCTCAGCACAGACCCAGAAGTTTCCGCAAAGCCCAATCAAGTTATTAGGTCATTAAGAGGTCGACCGACCCAAAAATTAGGTCGACCGACCAGGCGACTGTGGTTCCGCGATTTTTATTACGGGCTTTGCTCCTAATCTTGTAATTAGAACTTATTTAAGGAGACCTAAACTCGAAAATTAGGTAAAGCACTCCATGTTATTCAAAACTCCATAGTTAGAGAGAGATTTTATTCAAGTTTTCATCTTTTGTTCCTAATTCCAATTAAGTTGTAAGTTTCCTACAATTAATCTTTCCCTTTCAATTAATCTTATTGCTCATCTTATTATTGTTTCTCAACACATGTTTTCCCTTTTATTGTCATCTTTAATTATGTTGATTCCTTTGATGTTCTTGATTCTTGTTATTGTTAGTTTCATAGTTAAAATCATGCATAGCTAATTCTTGTGATTAGGAATTAGGGGAACCATGGCAAAGACTTGATTTTGATAGTTTAATGATTGAATTACCAATCCCCCATTGTTGTTGGTGAACTAATCCTTAAGATTGAAAGATTGTTAGGATTAGTTTAACAACAACTTTGGGATTGCCCTATGAATGAAAGTTTAGTGCTTTTTTAGGAACCCTAAGACCGTAAGGATTGGGTAGAATATTGACCTAAAGGTTTATTCTTTGTTCCTTGGGATTGTGTTATTTGGTTATTTTACCCTTTATTGATTTGCCCTAGCCATGGGGAACCAAAGTTCCTAATCTCCTTTTCTTCCTTATTTAATTCTCTTGTTTATTTTGATCTTTTAGTTGTTAGTTCAAATCTCAAATCAAACCCCCCTTTTTGGTTACTTGTAATAGACTTTAAATTCGCAAACATAATTAACCTTGTCTCCTTGTGGTTCGACCCTTGACTTATCCTATCTAGTTTAAGCTGAGGTTTTATAAATCTTATCTTTGACACCCCTCAACGACGGGTGTCAAGCATATACCCCAGGAATTTCCCACTAGAAACTCCAAAGGTACACTTAGCTGGATTCATCTTCATTTTGTACTTCCGGAGGGTGTTGAATGTTTCCTTCAGGTGCTGGGTGTGGTCCACTGATTGCTTAGATTTGACCACCATGTCGTCTATGTATACTTCCATATTTTGTCCTATTTGGTCTTTGAACATCATATTTACGAGCCGCTGATATGTAGAGCCAGCATTCTTAAGACCGAAGGGCATTACGTTGTAGCAGTAAATGCCTCTTTCGGACCTGAATGCCGTTTTCTCCTGGTCTACCAAGTCCATCTTGATCTGGTTGTACCCGCTCCAGGCATCTAGGAAAGTTAACATTTCATGGCCTATAGTGGCGCCCACCATAGCATTTATGTGTGGCAAGGGGAACGGGTCTTTGGGGCAGGCCTTGTTCAGGTCCATGAAATCCACGCAGACCCTCCACTTGCCATTCTTTTTTGGTACCACCACTACATTGGACAACCACTCTGGGTACTTGACTTCCCTGATTTTCCCTGCCTCCAGAAGGTTATCCATGTAAAACCCCTCGCGAAAGTGGAATATAAAACACACAAAGTACTAAAAATGCAGCGGAATTAAAACTTTTTAAACATAAACATCATGCGAGGTGAATTAAAACTGAAGCGTAAACTGAAACTGATATAAACAAAAAAGATAAGTATAACAGTTCTAAGTACGAAAAACCAAATATATACAAAGCCTGGGATGGAACATCCCTACAGGCACAAAATGTAAAACCCCTCGCGAAAGCGAAAAATTAAAACATACAAAGTACTAAAAATGCAGCGGAATTTAAACTTTTTAAACATAAACAACATGCGAGAAGAATTAAACTGAAATGGAAACTGAAAACTGATATAAACAAAATAGATAAGTATAACAGTTCTAAGTACGGAAACCAAAATAAATACAAAGCCTGGGATGGAACATCCCTACAGGCACCAAAATATAACTGTATCAAAAACTAAGAGTCTAGCTAATCAATAAACGTATAAGTCATATGATGAAAGGATCATCACTTGCTAGCTCTCAAGTGAACCCCGATCCAACCTGCATGTACCTACACACATGAAAACATGTACGCCCCAATCAGTGGGGAGTGACTAGAGTTCTCCTAGCCACCTTTTGTAACGACACGTAACAAGTAAAGCAATACAGAATACTCCAACATATATAAACATGTGAAGCATAAACGTCTCATCAACTGTTCTCATACAATCATGCAATACTAATGCACGACTCTCAACCAACTTCATAAACCGTTAGGAAGGAGAGCCGGTTTCCCTACTGGTTACCCAGTCGGGGGGTCTTTCAATCCAACTATTTATGAAACCGATCATAGAGTCATCCAATGCCTTGGATGAACAAACTATAACTCAAGCAATATAATCACCAACTTCATCATGCATATCTGACACTGTACCAAACTCTAGGAAAGAAGATATAACATCAATAAACACTAGCAATGGGTCCGGAGGTGAACTTAACACATATCCCACTACCAAACAATGTCGGGTCCATAGGTGAACTTACCACATATCCCAACATGAAAATCAAGTAAAGGGTCCAGAGTTGAACTTAAAACATATCCCTATACATACAATTCAAGAAAAGGGTCCAGAGATGAACTTAACACATATCCCTAATCACAATTCAGTAATGGGTCTAGAGGTGAGCTTAACACATATCCCACTACAAACAAATGTCGGGTCCAGAGGTGAACTTAACACATATCCCAACATACATCCAAAATCAAAGGGTCCATAGGTGAGCTTAACACATATCCCAATGCTACAAACAAATATTGGATCCAGAGGTGAACTTAACACATATCCCAATACACAGCTGTCGCACAACGGGTCCAGAGGTGAGCTTAACACATATCCCGTGTACGACAACCGATCACGTGTCAGGTCCAGAGGTGAGCTTAACACATATCCTGACACGCCACAAGCAAAACACGTAATGGGTCCAGAGGTGAGCTTAACACATATCCCATCACGCGGCATACAAACACGTAGTGGGTCCAGAGGTGAACTTAACACATATCCCACTACGCGACATACAACTCAATCATTAACATCCAAAGATAGAAGCTAACCTATAGCTCTAACTTCTTAAACCACTAAACAACACTTAATTGACCCCGGGAACTAAGACGAGGGAGAGCCGGTTTCCCTTTCGGTTACCCGACCGGGGGGTCTCTATCCTCACTCCATTCCCGAACCCAATATAGTGTCGCCCATCCTCTGGGGACCTCAAATACATATCAAAGATACAAGGAACGAGTTTCAATCAAAATCGATCAACCGATTAAAAGTTATCAACGAAATACGAATTTAAAACAAGCTACAGGGGTCCCCAGCCGGTCGGCCGGCTGGTGATCCCTCTCAGCCTTCCTTCTTTTTGAAAGAAAAAAACAACAAAGGACTCCCAGCCGGCTGGCAGGCGGCCGGTCTGCCGGCTGGGAACCCAATCCTATGTTTTCAAAACTTTGCAAACACACCCACAAAGCAGTCCCAGCCGGCTGGCAGGCGGCCGGTCTGCCGGCTGGGGACCCTATTCCTACGTTCTCAATATTACGCAAAAACCACAAATGACACTCCTAGCCGGTCGACCGGCGGCCGGTCGGTCGACCGGCTCAGAGAGCCTGTACGCAAAATTCGCATTTTCCAGCCTATTGCTAAATTCGTTAAATCGACGCAAATTCTTAAGAATCGCTACAAGTGAAGTTTACACAACATCACCAATCACTCATTAACACTAACTAACAGCAATTCAACCCATACCAATCCTCAATACGATTATATAATGTATCCGTCGCATAACATGAAATTTCTGAAATTAGCTTATGAACATGTGAAACATCAACAAGGCATGAATTCAACACATAAGAACATTCCTAAACATGTTACTAAGTCCATTAATCATCAAACCTTAACAAAAATCAGAAACAATAACAAGGACACATCAAAACTTGCTATTTTAACAAAAAGGCCGAGTTACTCGTAATCGTCACCTCAAAAGCAATCCGGCTCAAAGATCCTCCTCTAAGATGAAGCTATCCACTTCCGGGTCGTCTAAGCCTACACCTACAAGCACGAAAACCGAGATTACGGACTGAAAACGGGTTTTAGGAAAAACAGTCAGATTTTCGAAGTGAAGGATTTGAAAAACGAAAGTGATAGATGGCTTGCAAATTCGATGAGGATTCCGAAAATTTTATTATTACCTCGATTTGATGAACGGATGATGAAGAACTAATCAAAAGAAGATGAATATTAATGGAGGTTTATGAGGAAATGGAATATCAGTATGTTTGTTTTGAGGGGATGATGATATGTCGACACAAATGATTTTTAGGGGCTTAAGAGTTGTCCTTTCCGTTTTAAATGAAACGG
The DNA here is from genome assembly GCA_029255685.2 of Silene conica. Classification (NCBI taxonomy): domain Eukaryota; kingdom Viridiplantae; phylum Streptophyta; class Magnoliopsida; order Caryophyllales; family Caryophyllaceae; genus Silene; species Silene conica. The sequence continues at coordinate 25,623,047 of CM055313.2, read as the reverse complement.
GTTAGGATAACTTGAACGGGTTTTTAGATGTGAACTTAAGTTTACCAAGTTTGTATTCGTCTTAAGGACTTAAGGTGCTTAAGACGGATCTTACTATTTATTTAAAACACTTTTTGATAATTTATTAAAATATTATTTTATCCCGTAAAAATAATTAAAACCTTTAAAATACAATTTACGAAAAAACGGGCTGTTACAATCACCCAATCTTCAAAAAGTTTCGTCCTCGAAACTCGAAGGTAGAAGTAAGTACGAAAACAACTCTAACGTTCAAAATATATCATGCGGGTTATATTAACCCAAAACTTTATCTTTCAAAAAGGTTTCAAGAAACAAAAATTTTCAAGGGACAAGTCTTGTCAATGGATATCGGGATTCTCGTTACGTATTCAAGAGTCCGACATTCCAAATCTGAGACAAGTCCCAAAATTAAATCCGCCAAAATTCGAAATTTAGGTCGATTCGGTGTTGATGAGCACAGTACGGGTTATCAGACGTCTCCAATAACACGTTCTAGTGGCAATCAACGCTGAAATCTGCCAAATTGTAAAATGTCCTGTTCTTCAAAATCAAGTTTTCTTCCAAATTAACCTTTATTTCTCCAATATAAAATCGCAATAATGACGAAAAGTTATTTCTAACGGAAGAGGGAAACAATTTCATTTTCTCAAAACAATTAAGCTTTTTCTATAAACAGTGAATTTAAAGTCAATAATTGGGGAACAAGTTTCAAAGCAGACGTTTGTGAGCGCGGAAACAGTCGCAGAGCTTATTTTCGATACGAAGGATTAGGGTTTTCAAGCCTCGCGGCTGTAAGAACACAAAAAGGAGGGTTGAAGGAACGAAACAACCAAGTCGAAGGTTAAAGGAGACGGTAACCTTTGCCAAACATGGGTACACTAACCGCTCAATTCATAATCAAAACATCCTTTCAACGATCCCTAGTATATCCCAAAAAGGCGATTTCAGTAACCTCGATGCTCACAACGGTTTCACGGTCCATCTTACCTCTATCTCATCCGCAAAACTAGGTATTCCACACGAGAAGGTTTCCAAAACTCTCACTCAGTCCACACAAAATCTTGTTAAATTAAGGTTAAGGATCTCTCACCCAAGGTGTAATACCCGGTATATTTTAGTTACGATGTTGATCTTGTTTTGTGTCGATAAGATGATTTCTTTAAGATGGGTAATTACTTAATAAGTATACATGTTTATATGGTTTAATTGTGTTGTATGCTCTAGTTGGGGCTCGAGCACGAGACCTTTAGTTACGAGTCTTGGGCCTCGTTATTTGTGCACTACAATCAGCCCACACACCACGTAAACCCTAACGAAACCCTAAATCATTCCTAAGAGCTTATATCTCGTTTAAACCTTCACCATGCCGCCTATTGAGACTGGAAAAGACCTCATCTCTGACCTAGTCTATACACAATTGACACCCTAAACTCACTGCCGCCACCACACAGAAGAGAAGGAGAGTGCTCACGGCCACAACCACCGTCACGTTTTCCCAGAATTTGGATCTGAAGTCAGGTAAGCATCTGACATTAGTGTTTCGTGTTCGTGTTTATATGTTTTGTCGAGTCTGTAGAAGGGTCGTGTGTGGTGGTGATGGTCTGGGTAGTGATGTTATGCGTTGTGGGGTGGATAAGGGACGTCAGGGTGGTGGTCGTGGGGGTTGTAGTGTGTCGGTGTCGGAATAGGAGGAGTGTTTGTCACCACTGGTTGTAAGGAGTTCTGGTGTTGGTTGGGTTATGTGTTCAGGGAAAGAGGTTGGGGGTGGTACCACCGTTGACTCGGGGGAGGTCGACGCGGTGGTACCACCGTGGTGTCTCTTACGCGTGTCAGGGAGTGTCGGGGTGGCGGTTCCAGTGGTTGTCATTGGTGGTTGTCTGTGTCGATGGGGGTTGTAGTTTCGTTGCCAGAGGTACAGGCGGGAGTCAGACCTCGGTTGGAGGGCTAAGGTCTGACTCGCCGGCGGTCGTCGAGGGCACTGGTGGTGCCAGGGCGGCACTGTGTTGCCGGCTGTGTCGTGGGGGTTGGCCTGCTGGTGTTCGATGTGGTGTTTGGCGGCAAGAGAGGCGGCTGAATTCGTGATGGGGGCTGTCGAGTTTCCTAAGTTGTTTTATGGTTTTTGTGTTATTATTATTATTATTATTATTATTATTATTATTATTATTATTATTATTAGTATTATTATTATTATTATTTTACTATTATTTGGTTTTAAATGAATGTTAATTATGGCAAATATAATTAGTATTTATGGTGTAGTATTCTATTTATGGTAAAGGTTTAGATTGAATTTCAAAACCCAAGTGGTTATTTATTTTCTTTAGGAGTTACTATTTTTAGAAGCTACTATATTTAGAAAGTTACTATTTTGGGTAACTTGGTTGTTGGGAAGCTTTCTAAATATAGGAAGTGTCTATAAATAGAGTGTGTACATGTATTACGAGAATTAGGAAAATATTAATTAAAGTAATACTTATTTAGGTGGAAGTTTCCGTGTGGAGCATTTTTAGAAGCAGTCGCACAGTTATCATTTCCTCTGCATTTTGAGGTAGGGGAAACTTCTGATATATGGTGATGTGCAAACCGTTCATAATTGTTGTTAAGCATGTTTGTTATATATTATCATGTGATTATTATACTGTGCATTTATACTATACTGTGATACGGTGGTGCGGAGATAATGGGTCTTGTGATTGGTGTGGAGATAATGGGTCTTGTGATTGGTGCGGAGATAATGGGTCTTGTGATTGGTGTGGAGATAATGGGTGTTGTGATTGGTGCGGAGATATTGGGTCTTGTGATTCGGAGTGGAGATGATCGGCTTTTTATTTTTAGTAATGTGGTTTGTTAACAGTTTTACCCTACTCAACCTCGTGGTTGACCCTGTGTATTCGTGATCACCTGTGATGAACCAATTTATTGGGGAGCAGATTGACAGGTTAAAGACTATGGGAGCTTAGGGAAGGGAGAAGCATGGACCCGGACCTGCCTAGAGTCTAGACCACGTGATAGCAGTCTACGAGTTGTACTTTTATTTTGATCAGACCAGTTTTATATTTTGGTTATGTAAGAACATGTTTTGAGTTTAAAATTTAATATAAAGTACTGTTTATCTTCCTTTGTATCTACTGCCTCGGGAAACCGAGATGGTAACACCTTTATTTATCTGAGGAGTCCTAGTTCAGGCCCTTAAATAAATGGGAGAGTAATAGCATATGCGTCTCGCCAGTTGAAGACCTATGAAGAAAATTATCCGACTCATGATTTGGAATTGGGCGCTGTGGTCTTTGCACTGAAATTGTGGCGTCATTACCTTTATTGAGCCACTTTTAAGGTGTTTTCTGATCATAAGAGCCTGAAATATATCTACACCCAGAAAGAGTTGAACATGAGGCAGAGGAGGTGGATAGAGTTGATCGGAGACTATGATATGCAGATTGTCTACCACGAGGGCAAGGCGAATGTGGTAGCTGATGCCCTAAGTAGGAAGTCAGTGCATGATCTGAGTTGTGCCAGATCGAGGGTGAGGTTGCATGACGAATTAAGAGAGATGGGAATTTTTATGATCCGGAAAGGGGATGCCCTTGGTGATTTGACAGTGGAGCCTGAGCTGTATGGGGAGATTCGGGAATTGCAGAAGAGCGATGAGAGAATTCAAAAGTGGCGTTTAATGGTGGAAAATGGGTTTGGTGATGAGGTATCAAAGTTCAGTATTCATACCGACGGTAGTTTGAGATTCAGTGGGCGATGGTGTGTACCGAATGTTGAGGCGCTAAAGAAGAAGATCCTGACTGAAGCTCATGCTACTCCTTATTCTGTTCACCCAGGGGGTGATAAGCTGTATAAGGACCTTAAGAAGACGTTTTGGTGGCCGAATATGAAGAAGGAGGTCGCAGAGTTTGTCTCGAGGTGTTTGACGTGTCAACGAGTGAAAGGGGAGCATAAGAGACCTCAAGGGAAGGTTCAACCTTTAGATGTGCCAGAGTGGAAGTGGGAAAATATTTCGATGGACTTTATCATGGGGTTGCCTCGGACTCAGAGGGGCAACTACATGATTTGGGTGATTGTGGATCGTTTAACTAAGTCAGCTCACTTTATTCCCATGAAAGATACCTGAAGTAAAGCTGAGTTGGCTAAGTCATATGTTCAGAATGTAGTCAAACTGCATGGCATACCCAAGGACATTGTTTCAGATCGAGACTCGAGGTTTATATCCAGATTTTGGCAGGAGTTGCAGGCTGCTTTGGGTACCCAGTTGAAGATGAGTACAGCTTTTCATCCGGCTACTGACGGTCAGACTGAGAGGACGATTCAGACTCTTGAGGATATGTTGAGGGCGTGCGTACTTGAGTTCGGAGGATCTTGGGACTACCGACTGGGGTTGATAGAGTTTTCATATAACAACAGCTATCATGCCAGTATTGGGATGGCTCATTTTGAGGCGTTGTATGGGAGGAAGTGTCGGAGTCCTGTGTGTTGGGATGATCGGGCTGATGTTGTGACCTTAGGGCCAGATATGATCCAGGAGATGGTGGAGCAGGTTCAAATTATTTGACAGAGGATGAGGGCCGCGCAGGATAGACAGAAGAGCTATGCCGATCTGAAGAGGAGCGATATTGCATTTGAGGCCGGGGAGAAAGTACTACTGAAAGTCTCTCCGATGAAGGGTGTGATGAGATTCGGCAAGCGTGGCAAACTGAGTCAGAAATTTATTGGACCATTTGAGATCTTGGACATAGTTGAAGAGGTGGCATACCGCTTAGCTTTACCTCCAACCCTATCCAAGGTCCATAATGTGTTCCATGTGTCCCAGTTGAGGAAATATGTGAGTGATCCATCACATGTGCTTCAGCACGAGGTGATCGAGATAGATGAACAGTTGGCATATGTCGAGACTCCGAAGGAGATTCTGGACAGGAAGGTACGAAAGACTCGCAATGGCGAGACGTCCTTGGTGAAGGTCTTATGGACCAACCATAATCAGGAGGAGGCTACGTGGGAGCCTGAGGAATCTATGAGGAAGCGTTACCCACATTTGTTCGATTAAGGTAAGTTACGCGGACGTAACTTTTCTTTAAGGGGGGTGAAATGTAATATTCCGTGATTTAGGTAAACTTTTGTGATGGTTGCGTTCTGAGTTCATCATTGTTTGTTATTTCACTTTTCGTTGTGCCACCCAAGCGAGGATGAACTTCGGGACGAAGTTCAATTTAAGGGGGGAAGACTGTAATACCCGGTATATTTTAGTTACGATGTTGATCTTGTTTTGTGTCGATAAGATGATTTCTTTACGATGGGTAATTACTTAATAAGTATACATGTTTATGTGGTTTAATTGTGTTGTATGCTCTAGTTGGGGCTCGAGCACGAGACCTTTAGTTACGAGTCTTGGGCCTCGTTATTTGTGCACTACAATCAGCCCACACACCACGTAAACCCTAACGAAACCCTAAATCATTCCTAAGAGCTTATATCTCATTTAAACCTTCACCATGCCGCCTATTGAGACTGGAAAAGACCTCATCTCTGACCTAGTCTATACACAATTGACACCCTAAACTCACTGCCGCCACCACACAGAAGAGAAGGAGAGTGCTCACGGCCACAACCACCGTCACGTTTTCCCAGAAGTTGGATCTGAAGTCAGGTAAGCATCTGACATTAGTGTTTCGTGTTCGTGTTTATATGTTTTGTCGAGTCTGTAGAAGGGTCGTGTGTGGTGGTGATGGTCTGGGTAGTGATGTTATGCGTTGTGGGGTGGATAAGGGACGTCAGGGTGGTGGTCGTGGGGGTTGTAGTGTGTCGGTGTCGGAATAGGAGGAGTGTTTGTCACCACTGGTTGTAAGGAGTTCTGGTGTTGGTTGGGTTATGTGTTCAGGGAAAGAGGTTGGGGGTGGTACCACCGTTGACTCGGGGGAGGTCGACGCGGTGGTACCACCGTGGTGTCTCTTACGCGTGTCAGGGAGTGTCGGGGTGGCGGTTCCAGTGGTTGTCATTGGTGGTTGTCTGTGTCGATGGGGGTTCTAGTTTCGTTGCCAAAGGTACAGGCGGGAGTCAGACCTGGGTTGGAGGGCTAAGGTCTGACTCGCCGGCTGTCGTCGAGGGCACTGGTGGTGCCAGGGAGGCAGTGTGTTGCCGGCTGTGTCATGGGGGTTGGCCTGCTGGTGTTCGATGTGGTGTTTGGCGGCAAGAGAGGCGGCTGAATTCGTGATGGGGGCTGTCGAGTTTCCTAAGTTGTTTTATGGTTTTTGTGTTATTATTATTATTATTATTATTATTAGTATTAGTATTATTATTATTATTTTACTAATATTTGGTTTTAAATGAATGTTAATTATGGCAAATATAATTAGTATTTATGGTGTAGTATTCTATTTATGGTAAAGGTTTAGATTGAATTTCAAAACCCAAGTGGTTATTTATTTTCTTTAGGAGTTACTATTTTTAGAAGCTACTATATTTAGAAAGTTACTATTTTGGGTAACTCGGTTGTTGGGAAGCTTTCTAAATATAGGAAGTGTCTATAAATAGAGTGTGTACATGTATTACGAGAATTAGGAAAGTATTAATTAAAGTAATACTTATTTAGGTGGAAGTTTCCGTGTGGAGCATTTTTAGAAGCGGTCGCGCAGTTATCATTTCCTCTGCATTTTGAGGTAGGGGAAACTTCTGATATATGGTGATGTGCAAACCGTTCATAATTGTTGTTAAGCATGTTTGTTATATATTATCATGTGATTATTATACTGTGCATTTATACTATACTGTGACACGGTGGTGCGGAGATAATGGGTCTTGTGATTGGTGTGGAGATAATGGGTCTTGTGATTGGTGCGGAGATAATGGGTCTTGTGATTGGTGCGGAGATAATGGGTCTTGTGATTGGTGTGGAGATAATGGGTCTTGTGATTGATGCGGAGTTATTGGGTCTTGTGATTCGGAGTGGAGATGATCGGCTTTTTATTTTTAGTAATGTGGTTTGTTAACAGTTTTACCCTACTCAACCTCGTGGTTGACCCTGTGTATTCGTGATCACCTGTGATGAACCAATTTATTGGGGAGCAGATTGACAGGTTAAAGACTATGGGAGCTTAGGGAAGGGAGAAGCATGGACCCGGACCTGCCTAGAGTCTAGACCACGTGATAGCAGTCTACGAGTTGTACTTTTATTTTGATCAGAACAGTTTTATATTTTGGTTATGTAAGAACATGTTTTGAGTTTAAAATTTAATATAAAGTACTTTTTATTTTCCTTTGTATCTACTGCCTCGGGAAACCGAGATGGTAACACCTTTATTTATCTGAGGAGTCCTAGTTCAGGCCCTTAAATAAATGGGGGTGGTACACAAGGTGGGAGCCTCATACACATACTTCAGACCAAGGTTTACGCACTTCGTAAATCTAAACCTGAATTCTATCATCCAAAACATCGAATCCTGAAGTTAGAACACCAAACTTTTCACATTAGGGCTTTTCTCCATTAGACAGGCCATAACCGAAATCATATATATTCTTTAACCCTACATAGTTCAATTCTATCAAACTCATTCTATGGGGTACTTCAGATTTCTAGGTTCTCCAAAGTCATCTATTACCATAAAACGAACATTCCAAGGTAAGGTCTCACTAAGGTAACAACTTCCAAGCCAAGCAAGCCTATGACTAGTCCTCATGATTAGTTCCTCAAAATGATTCCGATCTCAAAGTCCCTCGAAGTCTAAAGCAACATTATCCTTTTGATGGTTTATTCCTCAAAGTTTAGACAACTCCTCTCAGATAGTTCCTAAATGACGATTCAACCAAACTCTCAGACTACCCAACTCATGTGATATATCTACTATACTTGTATCACAATCCACAAATAACCATACTCAAATCAACGCGTTTCGGACTTACATCTCTCAACGAATCATTCATTCTCAACTGATGATGTATCCTAAATTTTCCTTTAAGTCCTTCATTAGATAAATGCTAAGATTCATTAAGTAACTTAAGATCAACCACTCAGTCAATTCCACAGGTTCTTGTAAACGTTCCAATGTTCTCAAGCCGTTACTAACAACTCTCGTTCCTCAAGTTCAAATAGCATTAACTTACCTCGTTCACTTATCAGACAACATCAGTACTTTAAGCCTATTCCTCGAAATTAATCTTTACTCTAAGTTCCTCTAGATCCTCAAATGGATACTCCAAACTTACAGTCATCTATGACTCAGCGAAGTTCTCACACCTAGGTTCCCTCGCAAGCCGTGTATAACACTCTACCTAGCATAATTATCCCATCGTTCACTTACTCTTCCAATTAGTAACATAACAACACTAGGGTTACCCAAAACATATTCATTAAACTCCTTAGGTTTTTCCTCAAGTACAACGCTCTCTCAATCATGGTCTACAATTGTCCTCAAGAAATTCCCCAAGTCTGTCTATGGTAGGTTACCGCACAAGGTGTTTCAGGATAAGCAAGCTACTAGGTGAAGTCAAGAGAAAACAATGATAGCTCCCAAGGAAGGTCAAGAAGAGTCTAAGGGAGGAGATTAAGATCTTAACAGCTACAAGTACAACAACCATAAATAAGATGGTAGGCATGAACATACCAGTAGGTGGGTCGGGGTGAACTCCAGTCTCAGCCTGAAGTTGAACAGCTCTAGCTCCACTGGTCTCAGCCTCTGGGTCAATAGTGATAGCTCTGTCACTAGCTACATCCCTCTTGGGGCACTCGAAGGAGCGATGCCCTAGCTCCCTGCAGGAGTAGCATAAGTAAGGGTCACCGTCACAGTTAACTCTAGGATGAAGATCCTTGCGGCACTTGAAGCACTTTAGGGGAACGTCCGATGGGAGGCTCATGTCTCGGACTTGAGAAGTCTTAGCTCTCTGGGACTTCTTGTTCGTCTGGGGACGCTACCTTTTTCCAGGAGGAGAGGAGGCAAGAGGGCTAAGAGGTCTCCCGCTTCAGCATTTATGCAAAGGCGGTGGAGGAGGAAAGAAGGCTCTAGCTTCTTCACAATAGATCTGGTAAGGGTCCTCTGCTCGTAAGACACCGTAGTAACTCTGGAAGTAAGAAGTCGGGTCACCACTGGCTACACTCCTAGTCTCAGCATTAAGCTTGCTCCGAAATAGGTAAGCTTTGTCTTTCTCTCTCTGGGACAAAGTGGATCTGCTCCTCAAATCGATTGGTGAAGGATTGAACAGAAAGGGTCCCTTGGCGAAGGTTCATGAATTCGGTCATCTTATCTTGGCGGATGTCCCTATGGTAAAACCTCATGCCAAGAAGAGTCTTGAAACGACTCCAAGTGAAAGTAGGATCACGAGTAGCAGGAGCACTGATCGTCAACCACCAACTCCTAGCCTCACGAACTAAGAACTGAGATGCTACTCGGGTCTGATCCTGAGGACGAACACCATAAATCATGAAGTTCCTTTCCATGTCAAAGAACCAAGCGGTGAGGGTCGTAGTACTGGTCTCTCCGTCGAATGTCTTAGCTGCATTCCTCCACATCTGGGTGATAATCCAAGCCAATCCCCCAGGTTGGTCACTTCCCGAGGTTTGAAATGAAGAAGAAGGCATAGACGACCTAGCTATGCACTATTGAAGAGTTTTAATGAGGGCTTGCGTCTCCGCATTCTCATCATTGGTTGGCTCTGCATTCTCCGATCATAAGAGAATAAACCGTTAGACGTATTCCTAACAAGGCAAAAAAAAGACTACAATATAAATCCTTAGATCTACCCATCTCTCATTCATTATTTGTTTATTTGGTCAAGTTAAGGTTGGGGGTCACATGAGTGCGTCGGGAGCAATAATGCTCTGATACCAACTGTAAAACCCCTCGCGAAAGCGGAAAATTAAAACATACAAAGTACTAAAAATGCAGCGGAATTTAAACTTTTTAAACATAAACAACATGCGAGAAGAATTAAACTGAAATGGAAACTGAAAACTGATATAAACAAAATAGATAAGTATAACAATTCTAAGTACGGAAACCAAAATAAATACAAAGCCTGGGATGGAACATCCCTACAGGCACCAAAAGATAACTGTATCAAAAACTAAGAGTCTAGCTAATCGATAAACGTGTAAGTCATATGATGAAAGGATCATCACTCGCTAGCTCTCAAGTGAACCCCGATCCAACCTGCATGTACCTACATACATGAAAACATGTACGCCACAATCAGTGGGGAGTGACTAGAGTTCTCCTAGTCACCTTTTGTATCGACACGTAACAAGTAAAGCAATACAGAATAATCCAACATATATAAACATGTGAAGCATAAACGTCTCATCAACTGTTCTCATACTATCATGCAATACTAATGCACGGCTCTCAACCAACTTCATAAACCGTTAGGAAGGAGAGCCGGTTTCCCTACTCACTACTACAAAAAGAGACCTAATGCAACATTTCGTGTGCAACACTTACGGTTTGTGTTGCAATTTTTACTTAATTATGCAACGCTTTTTTAAAAATGTTGCTTATTACCTACATAATGTATCACTTTAAGATAAGTGTTGCAATATATTACTTTAATTGCAACATTCTTATAGAATTGTTGCATTTTCTAGCAACACTTGTGCAACACTTTCGTCACATACATCTTAAACCCTAATATATGTATCTCTAAAATTTTCCAATTTCGTTTAAGTGCTTGAAATTTTTAATTTAAAAAAAAAACAAAAAGGAGCGGTATAATGAAATTTGGGTGAAAAAAAATTAAGCGGCATAATCAGCCTTAAACCCTAGCTAATACAAGACGATTACCCTATCACTCATCCTTCATCAACTTGTCCACCGTTTCTTCATATTTCCCAAAAAAACTCAATCAGCGGTTCTCGATCATCAGGGTAATCGATTCACGCGTTGATATTCATCCCATTTCAACTTTGATTCTTACTCAGCCGGCGAAATTCATATTCAGTATAATTGATTGGGATTTCTGATAGGTATGATACTTCAATTTTAATTTTTGTTATAATTTTGTTATTATTTCAGTTCAATTGTTGTTTCATCTATTCGTCCCTACATATAATCATATTCGTTTTTATTAGGTATTTTTTCCCAGTTAATTTTCGTTCTTCTATGTTTTGTTGTTGTGATGTGATTGTGACAATGTTTATTGTTAATTAAGAAGCATATAATCATATTATTGTTATCATTTGTTGGTCTGTAATACCATTGAGAAAGTGTTAGGAAAATATGTGGAAGAACTCTTTTCGGAATTTGAAAAAGCACCACTGGCAACAACATCAGTAAGATTTTGAAGATCCTGTTAAGAATGTATGTCTTAGGATTGAGATAGTAAAATCTATTTCTTGGCAATCTATAGAAGTTTTTGAAGATCCTGTTTGTGTATTCATACTCTTCAGCATTTCTGACCTGATTCGACTTTTGTTAGACAAACTATCTTCCTCTTAATTATTTGTAAAGACAATACTTCTCTACACAAAGATAAAAAAAAACTCGCGTCTCAGATGGAAATGTTGTTCAAAGACAAGCTCCTACCAAAGATAACTGAAGCATATTCTAGGCCCACGAGGATTGTTCGAGGGAAGAGCACTAATGTAAACACAGAGGTAATAACTATAAATGGAGTTGCTCGCATACTGACCAGTTTTTTCTTTGTTTTAGTGTTATTAACTTTTTTAATTTTGAATAATATTTTATGAAGTATTCTATGTTACTCTGACTCGGTCGCAGGTGTCAGATACGATTATTGTTATCGAAGTTTTCAATAATTGGTCTAACATCAAGTGTTTATTGTGTCGGACACGCAACTTGTGCCCAAACTGAAGTGTCCGAGTAACATGTTATTTTTAAGTCTTTTAATGTTAGGGCATTGCAGACTTCATGGAAATGTGCTTCATCTAACTGCCAATACAATTTTGTTGCTACCCTTAGGTCGATTTGAAGTTGAAACTTGTTTAGCTAATATGTCATATATATCTTCTCTTAACTCTGTATCGAACTCAGCTTTGCATAATTTTGGTGATCTTGTTCTTTCTATAACAATAATGCAATCATTTTCACAAGCATGGTTTACTGCTGTCAAAACCCTAATAGGTAAATGAATTTGCTTTTGAGACTGAGGAGGAGAGAGCTTTGTGGGATGCGTTTTTGTCAGTTAACAGTAAAGTTCATCATGGTAATTACCTTTTTTTTTTTCTGCAGATTACTTTCTTACTGGATCATTTCCCGTCGTTTTTTCATAAATCTTTATTGTAATACCTTCTTCACATAAAAAAGTCATTACTGGAGTTGAATGAAAACTGAATGAAAACTGGAGTTCAGTGGGGGCAAAGAGGCTGGCAGTGCTTTGCTGTATGTAATGGGAAGTTTTGCTGGGATCTGATAGTGGCAGATGTTGGGTATGGGGTGCAGGTTTGCAGATCAGAAGCCTCAGTCGGTCAGATTGGAGCTTCTGAAGGTGCTAATAATTGCAGGTACTTCGTATAGTTCAGAAGCTATGGAGCGGTTTAGCGTTCTGGACTGGTGCAGCGTGATCAGTTATGTGTTGCTGCAGGGACTGGTTGCAGCTGCGGGTATGTGGCTGGGATGGCTGTTTGGTTGCAGTTGCGGATATGTTAGCATTTGTAACTTCGATCAGTTCCGATTCTGAAGAAATTGATATTTTCGTGTTCTGATGTAAGTTTATCTATAGGTGATTTTACACCAGTTGTAGGATCTCGGCCACCAAGTCCACCATCTACTTCAAATGAACCATCTAAAGAAGAAGCAAAACCAAAATGTAACTTGTTCAAAGGCAACTGGATTCCGAAGTTTCTTAACTCGATGAGACATAAGGGTTTTGCCTTCATAGGTGATTCTATATTGGGTAATCAATTGTAGTCAATGCTTTGCATCCTCTCACAGGTATCCCTCCTATATACTCATCTTTAATCTTATATTTTTGTTGTCGCGCTCCGACCTTCTGGTGATGCTCAGTTCCAGTACATACATGGTCTCCGTTTCACGAACTTCATATCAGTGATGCTGAAACTTGCTTATGATGTGACAGACATGGAGAGTTTCAACAATGTAGGTTGTTTATGATGTGACAGACATGGAGAGTTTCAACAATGTGAAGCAGTGGCTTAATGAAATTGATCTTTATGCTAGTGACAATGTCAACAAACTTCTAGTTGGAAACAAGTGCGATCTTGCTGCCAATAGAGCTGTCCCATACGAGACTGCAAAGGTTATTGAGGCAGCTTTTATTGGCTTTATGTTTTTAGCGGCGACGAGGGAAATACTGACTTGTGTCATGAACTTTGTGTTTAACACAGGCTTTTGCTGATGAAAGTGGCATACCTTTTATGGAGACTAGTGCTAAGGACGCTACAAACAGGTACTGGATCATAATTCCACTATGAAATAATCACTTAATTGAGTTTGTTTGTGTATTAGCAAAGATCATCTTTATATGCTATTTTATGTCGACCGTGATTATTTGTACTGAGTACGCATAGAACTGCTAAGGTAAATGGAGTTGTGATAAGGGTGCGTGTCGAATACGAATGGCGCCCGATTACATGCCAGAAATGTAAAGGAATGGGGCATGAAACAATGCTATGCAGGAAAGGCGAGAGGAAACAGCCTTTTAGTAAGGTTGTGGGCAATAAGCGAGCTGGTCTTGGTCGAGGATCCCATGAGACTGTAGTTGGGGCACGGACGTTTAAGGACGTACTTCAACAAAAACAGGGAAGTCTTGAGGGTTCTGGGGTTGTTACTACAACTCTGGATGCATCTCATTTCCCGGCGCTGGGCAAGGTGGTTCCTAAGGCAACTTGGCAGGTTGTGGGGAAGAAGAAAAGAGGCTATGGAGATCAGAGGACAGGGGCCAGGCGAGGGCAGGAGGCTGCTGTACGGTGAGGGTGCAGGACTGCTTCTGTATGACAGCGGCTGAATGTATAAAATTTCTGGACTGCGGGCATGTGGGCAGGAATGTTGTTGTAGTGGCTGGAAACAGAAGCAGTCTTGCGCTTTTGCTGTTATGTCAGAGGTGCAGTGGGATTGGCTGGGTAGCGGCTATATCGTGATTGCGGAATTGAGCATGTTCTGAATAGGTTGGAAATACTTTAGACAATAAGGTTGCAAAATTGAGCAGCGGCTGCAGTCTGGCTGGATCATTGAATAAGGTCAGATGTAGAATGCATAGCAGATGATTCGTTTTGATTTCTGGTTTTGCATAGGAACTGCATCCTTTTGTGCAGGAATGTGGCTGAATTGGGGGTCTGAACGGAATTGCGCTAGTTTGATGCAGCCTTGGCAGGGCTGATTTGTTGGGATGGGGCAGACTCGCTGCTGGTGGGTAGGCTAGTGCAGGTGCTCCAGTTCGTGGTGAAATGCGAACAGGAAGGCTGTGTAGCGTAGTAGTCAGGCCTGCTGTGCTGTTGGTAGTTCAGTAGGCAGAGATAATGTGATAAGTGCGTGTTTGTTGCAGCATAGGAGTATCTCAATGCATTGTATTGCAATATTTGGTTGGCTGAATTGGTTGGCTGAAATGTACATGTGCACAATATGAGTGCGCAAGAGGCAGAGACAACATGGCAGAGCGGATTTTGCGTCTTCTCGGAAGCAGATAAACACAAGCTCGAGCTATAGATTAGATTTTGTATCTGATATAGATCTCCTTGTAATTTTTTACTTTAGTCCTTCATATATAATACTTACCTTTCATAAAAAAAAAAAGGTAAATAGGTAGGAATATAGCATGAACGACTTCTTTAGCAATACCCTATTATTTGACGGACAAAGGTCGAATTTCCTTGTGAATAAGTCGAGTAACTGTCTAGCTTATATTTGTAATCCTTTTTGGAAATGTAATTGACATTCATTTTTGAGATTGAATAATTATATTGTAATTTTTGAATGATATGCAATAATACACGACTATTAAGAATTGCAATTCTCTATTGTGTTTGGATGAACTAGTGTTGCGTTTGTTTAGTATAAGTGTTGTTTTTGGACGTAACTAGTGTTACGTTCTCAAAATAAAAATGTCGCATTTGTTCGATATAAGTGTTGCTTTTTAATATAAAAAGTATTGCATTTGTCTACGAAAAGTGTTGCATTAGAAAATAAAAATGTTGCCTTTGCATTTGAAAAAAGTGTTGCATAAAAGTTACATATGTAACATTTTATAAAAGTGTTGCAATAGTTCAAAAAGTGTTGCATAAAGTGTTGCAATGAGCTAATGCAACGAGACTTTATACA
This sequence comes from Silene conica, assembly GCA_029255685.2. Taxonomy (NCBI): domain Eukaryota; kingdom Viridiplantae; phylum Streptophyta; class Magnoliopsida; order Caryophyllales; family Caryophyllaceae; genus Silene; species Silene conica. The sequence continues at coordinate 25,607,808 of CM055313.2, read as the reverse complement.
GCACTTCATTAAGTGTTGCATAAACTCTATAGCAACACTTATATGACATTATGCAACAATAGTGAAGTGTTACTATAGAATCAAAATGTAGTAGTGACTGGTTACCCAGTCGGGGGGTCTTTCAATCCAACTATTTATGAAACTGATCATAGAGTCATCCAATGCCTTGGATGAACAAACTATAACTCAAGCAATATAATCATCAACTTCATCATGCATATCTGACACTGTACCAAACTCTAGGAAAGAAGATATAACATCAATAAACACTAGCAATGGGTCCGGAGGTGAACTTAACACATATCCCACTACCAAACAATGTCGGGTCCAGAGGTGAACTTAACACATATCCCAACATGAAAATCAAGTAAAGGGTCCAGAGGTGAACTTAAAACATATTCCTATACATACAATTCAAGAAAAGGGTCCAGAGATGAACTTAACACATATCCCTAATCACAATTCAGTAATGGGTCCAGAGGTGAGCTTAACATATATCCCACTACAAACAAATGTCGGGTCCAGAGGTGAACTTAACACATATCCCAACATACATCCAAAAGCAAAGGGTCCAGAGGTGAGCTAACGGGTCCAGAGGTGAGCTTAACACATATCCCGTGTACGACAACCGACCAAGTGTCAGGTCCAGAGGTGAGCTTAACACTTATCCCACTACGCGACATACAACTCAATCATTAACATCCAAAGATAGAAACTAACCTATAGCTCTAACTTCTTAAACCACTAAACAACACTTAATTGACCCCGGGAACTAAGACGAGGGAGAGCCGGTTTCCCTTTCGGTTACCTGACCGGGGGGTCTCTATCCTCACTCCATTCCCGAACCCAATATAGTGTCGCCCATCCTCCGGGGACCTCAAATACATATCAAAGATACAAGGAACGAGTTTCAATCAAAACCGATCAACCGATTAAAAGTTATCAACGAAATACGAATTTAAAACAAGCTACATGGGTCCCCAGCCGGTCGACAGGCAGCCGGTCGGCCGGCTGGTGATCCCTCTCAGCCTTCCTTCTTTTTGAAACAAAACAACAACAAAGGACTCCCAGCCGGCTGGCAGGCGGCCGGTCTGCCGGCTGGGAACCCAATCCTATGTTTTCAAAACTTTGCAAACACACCCACAAAGCACTCCCAGCCGGCTGGCAGGCGGCCGGTCTGCCGGCTGGGGACCCTATTCCTACGTTCTCAATATTACGCAAAAACCACAAATGACACTCCCAGCCGGTCGACCGGCGGTCGGTCGGTCGACCGGCTCAGAGAGCCTGTACGAAAAATTCGCATTTTCCAGCCTATTGCTAAACTCGTTAAATCGACGCAAAATCTTAAGAATCGCTACAAGTGAAGTTTACTCAACATCACCAATCACTCATTAACACTAACTAACAGCAATTCAACCCATAACAATCGTCAATACGATTTTATAATGTATCCGTCGCAAAACATGAAATTTCTGAAATTAGCTTATGAACATGTGAAACATCAACAAGGCATGAATTCATAACATAAGAACATTCCTAAACATGTTACTAAGTCCATTAATCATCAAACCTTAACAAAAATCAGAAACAATAACAAGGACACATCAAAACTTGCTATTTTAACAAAAAGGCCGAGTTACTCGTAATCGTCACCTCAAAAGCAATACGGCTCAAAGATCCTCCTCTAAGATGAAGCTATCCACTTCCGGGTCGTCTAAGCCCACACCTACAAGCACGAAAACCGAGATTACGGACTGAAAACGGGTTTTAGGAAAAACAGTCAGATTTTCGAAGTGAAGGATTTGAAAAACGAAAGTGATAGATGGCTTGCAAATTCGATGAGGATTCCGAAAATGTTATTATTACCTCGATTTGATGAACGGGTGATGAAGAACTAATCAAAAGAAGATGAATATTAATGGAGGTTTATGAGGAAATGGAATATCAGTATGTTTGTTTTGAGGGGATGATGATATGTCGACACAAATGATTTTAAGGGGCTTAAGAGTTGTCCTTTCCGTTTTAAATGAAACGGGTTAGGATAACTTGAACGGGTTTTTAGATGTGAACTTAAGTTTACCAAGTTTGTATTCGTCTTAAGGATTTAAGCTTCTTAAGACGGATCTTACTATTTATTTAAAACACTTTTCGATAATTGATTAAAATATTATTTTATCCCGTAAAAATAATTAAAACCTTTAAAATACAATTTACGAAAAAGCGGGCAATTACACAAAACGCGAACTGTATAAAAAACTAAGAGTCTAGCTAATCGATGAAGTGTAAGTGAAAAGATGATAAGGATCATCATTCGCTAGCTCTCAAGTGAACCCCGTCCAACCTGCATGTACCTACATACATGAAAACATGTACGCCACAATCAGTGGGGAGTGACTAGAGTTCTCTTAGCCACCTTTTGTAACGACACGTAACAAGTAAAGCAATACAGAATAATCCAACATATATAAACATGTGAAGTATAACAATATCTCAATAACTGATTATCAACTATCATGCAATCAATAATGCACGGCTCTCAACCAACTTCATAAACCGTCAGGAAGGAGAGCTGGTTACCCAGTCGGGGGGTCTTTCAGTCCAACTATTTATGAAACCGATCAAAGAGTCATCCAATGCCTTGGATGAACAACCTATAACTCAAGTAATACAATCATTAACTTCATCATGCATATCTGACACTGTACCAATCTCAAGGCAAGCAGATATAAACATCAGTAAACACTAGCAATGGGTCCAGAGGTGAACTTAACACATATCCCACTACCAAACAATGTCGGGTCCAGAGGTGAACTTAACACATATCCCAACATGCAATTCAAGTAAAGGGTCCAGAGGTGAACTTAACACATATCCCTAAACATCCACAAGCAAAGGGTCCAGAGGTGAACTTAACACATATCCCAATGCTACAAACAAGTATTGGGTCCAGAGGTGAACTTAACACATATCCTAATACACAGCTATCGCACACCGGGTCCAGAGGTGAGCTTAACACATATCCCGTGTACGACAAACGATCACGTGTCAGGTCCAGAGGTGAGCTTAACACATATCCTGACACGCCACAAGCAAAATACGTAATGGGTCCAGAGGTGAACTTAACACATATCCCATCACGCGACAAACAACTCAACCATTAACATCCAAAGATAGAAACTAACCTATAGCTCTAACTTCTTAAATCACTAAACAACACTTAATTGATTCCGGGAACTAAGACGAGGGAGAGCCGGTTTCCCTTTCGGTTACCCGACCGGGGGGTCTCTATCCTCACTCCATTCCCGAACCCAATATAGTGTCGCCCATCCTCCGAGGACCTCAAACACATATCAAAGGTACAAGAAATGAGTTTCAATCAAAACCGAACAAGCCTTTCAATCAACACTGGGAACTTGGGCTCTCAGCCGGTCCCAGACCGTCTGCCGGTCCACCGGCTGGGAGTCCCTTCCCATGCCAAACCATCGGCTGAAAAACAACAGAAGAGGCTCTCAGCCGGTGGACCGTCCGCCGGCCAGCCGGCTGGGAGATCCTTCCCCATAGCCAAAACTTCAACTTTACACAAGAGGAGTGACTCTCAGCCGGTGTACCGGCTGCCGGCCTGCCGGCTGGGAGTCACTTCCCATGCCTTTGTCCAAACCAGAAAACACCAAGAAGGATCCTGAGCCGGTCGACCGGCGGCCGACTGACCGGCTCAGAAACCTTCCTCAATTTTCTGAACGATCAAAAGGAACAACACCGACTCTGAGCCGGCCGACCGGCTGCCGGTCAGCCCACCGGCCCAGAGTCTGCTGTACGCAGAAAACGCATGTTCTCAAACATTCAGAACTTCACAAATCGATTCAAGACTCCTAAATCCGCAACAACAAATGTTTACCCATTTTACCAAATCATCCAATACACCTATCTATCAGCAATTAAACCCATAACAATCCTCAATAAGAACATAAGGTGTATCCGTCTTAAGCACAATTTCTGAAAAACTTAACAATAAGCCTAAGAAACATCATCAAAGCATGAAATCATCAAATAAGAGCATTCCTATCATGTTACTAAACTCAATCAACAATAAACATATGAAATTTCAAAAACTTAAATCATCTTAAACATCAAAAGTGCTAATATTAACAATAAGACCGAGTTTCTCGTTATTGTCACCTTAAATGCAATCCCGCTCAAAGCTCCCCCTCTATGATGAAGCTATCCACGTCCGGGTCCTCTAAGCCTTCACCTACATCACGAAAAACGAGTCTTAAGGATTGAAATGCGAATCTTACAAAACAGTCCAAATTTCGAGTTGATGAAAATGAAAAACGGAAGTGATAGATGGCTTGCAAATTCGATGAGGATTCCGAAAATGTATTTATTACCTTGATTCGGTGAACGGATGATGACGGAATTTGGAAAAGAAGATGAAGAATTATGGAGGTTTTGTGAAATGAGAAATATCAGTTGTTTTGTTTTGGGGATGATAAAATGTCGCCACAATGGGTTTATGGGGGTTTATGGGTTGTCCTTCCGTTTAAATGAAAACGGGTTTGGATGAACGGGTTTTTAGTTAAAGATTCAAGTTGCCAAGTTTGTATTCGTCTTAAGGACTTAAGGTTCTTAAAACGGATCTTACTATTTATTAAAATATTTTCCAATAAATTATTAAAATATTATCTTTATTACTTAAAATAATTAAAACCCTTAAAATATGTTTTATAAAAATACGCGATGTTACAATCACCCCAACTTCAAAAAGTTTCGTCCTCGAAACTCGAATGAAGATAGATTCTAACTAACTATACCTCAATCGAAAAGAGAAGGATGCGCAGCACGCATCGATGCCTCGGTCTCCCACGTCTGCTCCTCAACATCACCACAACGCCAAAGGATCTTCACTAATGGCACCACCTTGCTCCTAAGCTTCCTATCCTGTCGGTCAAGGATCTTCACTGGACGCTCCTCGAAAGCAATCAGACTCGGCTCTAAGTTCTCGATCTCTATAGGAAGAACATGACTCGGATCACTAACATACTTACGGAGCTGAGAAACATGAAAGATACTATGAACCTTGCCCAAACTAGGAGGCAAGTCCAAACGATAAGCAGCAACACCAATCCTCTTCACGATCTCAAATGGCCCAATATACTTAGGACTCAACTTGCCCTTAACTCCAAATCTCTTAACGCCCTTCATCGGTGAAACTCTCAAGAAGACTCTGTCTCCCACCTCAAACTCGAGAGGTCTACGGCGAACGTCAGCATAGGATTTCTGCCGATCCTGTGCGGCCTTCATCCTGCCTCTGATAAGCTGAACCTGATCAATTGCAACAGCTAACTGGTCAGGTCCTAGGTCGTGCACGTCACTCGCCTGATCCCAACAGATCGGACTACGGCACTTCCTACCATAGAGCGCCTTATACGGAGCCATACCAATACATGAATGGTAACTGTTGTATGAAAACTCAACTAACGGTAGACACTACTTGTAATACCCCGTATTTAGCCTCGGTCAACGGCACTAATACTCCGTATTTTATTCCGTTTTATTTTATTTTATTTTGATTTTCCTTGAATGTTGACGGGTTATAATAAAAATAGGTGTTATAAGCGATATAATATTGTTGAACGAGGTTCTTTATGTGTTGTGTTTTCGGGTCGTGAATGCGAGTGTTTAACAAAATCGAGTCATAGTTATTTTATTTGGGTATTAGGGTGCGTGAGATGCTGACCCATACACGGAAAACCAAGCTTTTGGGCCTAGGGTTGCGTGCAAAAACACAACCCACACGCAAGCTTAATAAATCTGGAATTAGAAATTCAGAAATGACGAGACTGCCGCCTTATGATAACACCCAAACCAAACCTTATTCTGACCTAATCCTCCCACACTCACACACCTCATCATCAGCCATCATACCAGGGAGTAGCAGGGTGGTCTTCACGGTGGGTTTAGGGTAACCTAGGGTTGCTCGACACGCACTGATTAGTCTAGTTTAGTAGGGGTTTAATAAAGGTGATTTTGATGATTATTTGATGGGTTGAGAAGCATTTTATGGGATTTTAATTCATATGTCTTTGATATTGGGTTGATGATGGATTGCATGTTTTTATGGGATAATTGGGTTGAGTTGTTATTATGAATGGAGTAGACTTCTTTGGAGGTTGTTGTTGGGCTAAAGATGTCTCATACAATATGGTTTTTGAAGAAAGTCAAGATCCAATTACTATGGTCCAAGCAAGTGAACATCAAAATGAACATTGGATTCCATAAATTTCATGCATTCAACACATATTTTATGACACCACTTTGGATTCCAATACTATTTTATGACACAATATGAGACTTAATGCAATTTCAACAACTCCTTAATTCTCATTTGTTTTGGTAATAATACCTATAATTTAAGAGGCATTAAGGAGTTGTCCTTTGAAGGCCTATATAAGAAGATGTTGTTGACACTTTTAGGGTGTGCTTCCATATGCTTTACATACTTTCTCTACCATTTTAATCATTAGAGTACACAAATAATTTCCAATTTCTAGTTTGTTTTAGTTAGTCATTTTGTATGGAAGGCTAAGTTCTAAATTCTTGAAACAAAAGATTGAAACCTTCAAGCTATTTTGATTGTAAGACTCTAATCTTTATTTTGTCATTTGAATATCAAGTATTGCTTAGTTTTAATATTTGGTTGTTAATTTTACTTCTAGTTTGATCACCTAGTTGTTTTAATTAAAAATCAATTGCTAATTTGGGTAATCGAATCAGATTGTTCATTCACCTAAATATTTTGTAGCAACTATATTTCGTCAATTCGTATGTCGTTTCATCGTTGTTGATTTATAGAAAGATAATACTCGTATGAATCAAATCGTATCCCGCTTGTGAGTGCGTTCATTCATCTTTGTTAATTCTCATTGATTTTCTCTACGTTGTGATTAAACTTAGACGCTTGGATTAGGTTGTCATAATCGTAAGGGCTATTTAAGTACGCTTTCGTAGTGATTAGCTATACTTAAGTGTGAATAGAAATTTATGATTTCAATAACAAAGTATTGAAAAACAAAGTAAATAAATAGAGTCAATGATCAATCTTTAGCTTGTAGGTGGAAATCGTTTGTTCCGAGATTCCTTTTATTATTATTTACATCATTTTTATATTTATTGCATTTTATTTTCGTTTTAGTAGATTAGATTAATCAACACATCAAAACCCCCCATTTGGTAACTTAACTTTAGCACATATTTAATCAACAAAAAGACCTTCCTTGTGGGATCGACCCCTACTTACACTTGCTACTAGTTTGAGTTTGTAGTGGATAAAACTGTTAATTTGGAGACTCACGACTAGTCTAGCCAAATTTTGGCGCCGTTGCCAGGGAAGGCAATTGTTTTATTTGTGTGCTTGTAAATATTTTTTATCAGTTTTTTTTAATACGGGTCTTGTGTCTTAATTAGAAAATGTGTTTTCATTTCCCCCAACAAGAGGATGAATTACTTCATCACTACTTTGAAAGCCTAGAGATATACTTGGTAGAACATCCATCTTTATGTAAGGGTCAAGGTTTTTGGGTTGGTCTCTTTCATAGTTTTAATCAAAGTACTCAAATAGATGTTCAAGTAGAAAGCGAGGGTGGATTTTTCAAGTTGAAACATGAAAAGAAATGGGATGTGCTTGATCTTTTGGTTGAAAATTCCCGAAAACTAGAAGTGACTAAATCAACTTTAAATCTCACTCCTTGTTTTGATAGCCCAATGAATAATGATTTGAGTCAAAATGATGATATGAACAACCTTGATGATTCTAATTCTCTTACTTTTGATGTGAGTACTCCAATTTATGATGAAGAATATATGCATGACTTTGATTTGTTCACCTTGTCCTATATTGAACCCGACATAGATTTTACCATGCCCCCGCAATTTGATGACGACTTTTTGGGTGGAGATTCGGGTGATATATTATGGGATTTCGATGACAAATTGGTTAGGGGTGGAGAAAACATGTTGGCGAAGATGACCCAATTGCATAAAGAACCATACTACGAGTATGTGATTATTTTTGATATGCCAATAGAATCGAAAACAAATGTTTTTAATGATTATATCTTTATGAGTTATGTATGGTTTCTTATCGTTATAAGCTTTTATAATGTGTTAACTCACTCTTTTGATAACTTATATGATCTTCTCCTACGGGCATTGACATGTTCCGATCTTAATTTAATTGTTATTTTGTTTGAAGGGGTAGTACTGCGTGACCCCTTAATTGGTTTTCGAGCTTTAATGTGCGTCGTGCGGGACATTAAACCAGCGGTTTCGGGAGGCAACCCGGTTTTTGTTATTTAACGCTTTTGCTTTAGTTTTTGAATAAGGTAGTTTGAATTTTCCACATATGGTTACATGGGTGGTGACGGGTGACGGGTGACGGAAGTGTGCAAGACCCAATACTCTCTTTTGTCAAGGAAAAAAAAATAGAGAAGCTGAAACACAAGAAAGAGGAAAAGAAGGAAACAAGAGAAAGCTTGGTGCGGCCATAGCCGCATGGTGCGGCCAAAACATCCCTCGCAAAAGCTGTAATGCGGCCAGAGCCGCGTCGTGCGGCCGTAGCAGCATCACGCGGCCAAAACAGCCTCATCCACGCTTTCATGCGGCCAGAGCCGCATCGTGCGGCCGTAGCCGCATCACGCGGCCACAGCACCGCAACCCCTCGGCCAGCACCACCCACCGCGGCCTTTTCGTCTGACCCACTGTTGTTCTCCTCAGATCCACCGGTTGCCGCGGCTTCTTCCCCTGACTCACTTGCAGCGTTCCTCGGCCACCACAGACCCTTGCAACCCCACTTCATAGTCCTCGAGTTCTACCAGGTACTCTCCATCTTCTTTTGCTCCTTCTTCCTTCACCACAAAACACAAAAAACCTAAAAAAAACACAGTTGCAGCAACAAAATCGACTCATTTGTAAACAAAAAACTCCATTGTTCTTCAATCTCGAATGCTCCTACATACTCTAACTCGCACAAATTTGGTTCTGATCTTTGATTTCTCCTTCATATTACTCATACCAATTGTTAATTTTTCCATTTTGAGGAAATTTTCGAATTTTTAGAATCCTAGCAATAGGGGACTCGAAATTCTGAAAGTTCGGCATAAATGAGTCGAAAATTGGGTTGTTTCTGGTAAATAAGGAGTATTCACCATCATTTCTGATTACAAAGAGACAAATTTCTCATATTTTGGTACAAAATTCATACTCTGTCTCTTCCGTTTCATTTATTTTGCTTGAATTTTATTCTATCTTTAATTTGAAAGCATTATAAATGTTCACTTGAGAATTTGATGGGTGAATTATCGGAATTTGCGATTGAAATTGTTGAAACGGTTTATTGTTGAGGGGGCATTGGAATTATAAGGGAGTTGGGCTGTTGTTGTATTATTGGAGGTGTTTTTGTTATGAATTGTTGTCCTTGTCGGGATTAGGACCACCAAAAACTACACCACTTCTACCAAAAAAAAAAAAACAAAAAAAAAACAATAGAAAAACCCGAACGAAAACCACCTCACGTCAAAATCTCCGACCATTGTTTCTAAAATCTCTTTTTTTTCTCTCTTTTCCCTACCTTACTTTTATTGTTCCTCACATTGAGGACAGTGTGAAGTTCAAGCAAGGGGGAGAGAATTCTATTTATATATTTTATTTATTGTTACGAAAAAAAAAAGAATAAAAGAAAAATAAAAGAAAAATAAAGAATAAATAAAGAATAAAAATAACCCGGCTAGGTGAAAACCCGCAAGGGCGGGCGCCTAGGCAAGATTGGGTAAAATGGTCGAGGACGGAGTGAAAACCCGAAAGGGCGCTCCGGGTAAAATGAAGAATTGAGATGCGTGCCATAAGAGTAGTATAAGGAATAAAAGCTAGATTGAAAACCCGCAAGGGCGGGCGATCTAGGCAAAATGAGAGATTTAGGAAAAAAAAAAGAAAGTTACTTCGTTACTTGTTCTATCTCGGAGATGGCGACATAAGGAGGTTTGAAGGGTGGTTCGGGTTAGGTTTATTATTGCTAAGGAGAGATAAGGAGGGTATGGGTGGTGATTGTTAAGTATTTAACATATACTACATTTTGCTTTTCATCTTCATATTTGAATATGTAATTTGTGGTTGTATTGAGTTGTTTGGAGGGAAGCAAAGGTCACATGTTCATTCTATTTGGATTTGTGTATGTATTTGCCTACTTGGGGAAGATCGTTAGGAGAAGTGATAGTTGGGTGTCGATTTTATGGTGTGCTTAGTGAATGAACTTAGGTGGGAGTAGTAGTGGGTTTGTGATGTGTTTTGAGTTGTAGCAAGCTACTCACGTTTCGCTATATAAACTTTGGTGTGGGTGTTCATTGACTTATCTTCGAGTTTTACTCGAGGACGAGTAAAGGTCTAAGCGTGGGGTAGTTTGATTAGTCTAGTTTAGTAGGGGTTTAATAAAGGTGATTTTGATGATTATTTGATGGGTTGAGAAGCATTTTATGGGATTTTAATTCATATGTCTTTGATATTGGGTTGATGATGGATTGCATGTTTTTATGGGATAATTGGGTTGAGTTGTTATTATGAATGGAGTAGACTTCTTTGGAGGTTGTTGTTGGGCTAAAGATGTCTCATACAATATGGTTTTTGAAGAAAGTCAAGATCCAATTACTATGGTCCAAGCAAGTGAACATCAAAATGAACATTGGATTCCATAAATTTCATGCATTCAACACATATTTTATGACACCACTTTGGATTCCAATACTATTTTATGACACAATATGAGACTTAATGCAATTTCAACAACTCCTTAATTCTCATTTGTTTTGGTAATAATACCTATAATTTAAGAGGCATTAAGGAGTTGTCCTTTGAAGGCCTATATAAGAAGATGTTGTTGACACTTTTAGGGTGTGCTTCCATATGCTTTACATACTTTCTCTACCATTTTAATCATTAGAGTACACAAATAATTTCCAATTTCTAGTTTGTTTTAGTTAGTCATTTTGTATGGAAGGCTAAGTTCTAAATTCTTGAAACAAAAGATTGAAACCTTCAAGCTATTTTGATTGTAAGACTCTAATCTTTATTTTGTCATTTGAATATCAAGTATTGCTTAGTTTTAATATTTGGTTGTTAATTTTACTTCTAGTTTGATCACCTAGTTGTTTTAATTAAAAATCAATTGCTAATTTGGGTAATCGAATCAGATTGTTCATTCACCTAAATATTTTGTAGCAACTATATTTCGTCAATTCGTATGTCGTTTCATCGTTGTTGATTTATAGAAAGATAATACTCGTATGAATCAAATCGTATCCCGCTTGTGAGTGCGTTCATTCATCTTTGTTAATTCTCATTGATTTTCTCTACGTTGTGATTAAACTTAGACGCTTGGATTAGGTTGTCATAATCGTAAGGGCTATTTAAGTACGCTTTCGTAGTGATTAGCTATACTTAAGTGTGAATAGAAATTTATGATTTCAATAACAAAGTATTGAAAAACAAAGTAAATAAATAGAGTCAATGATCAATCTTTAGCTTGTAGGTGGAAATCGTTTGTTCCGAGATTCCTTTTATTATTATTTACATCATTTTTATATTTATTGCATTTTATTTTCGTTTTAGTAGATTAGATTAATCAACACATCAAAACCCCCCATTTGGTAACTTAACTTTAGCACATATTTAATCAACAAAAAGACCTTCCTTGTGGGATCGACCCCTACTTACACTTGCTACTAGTTTGAGTTTGTAGTGGATAAAACTGTTAATTTGGAGACTCACGACTAGTCTAGCCAAATTTTGGCGCCGTTGCCAGGGAAGGCAATTGTTTTATTTGTGTGCTTGTAAATATTTTTTATCAGTTTTTTTTAATACGGGTCTTGTGTCTTAATTAGAAAATGTGTTTTCATTTCCCCCAACAAGAGGATGAATTACTTCATCACTACTTTGAAAGCCTAGAGATATACTTGGTAGAACATCCATCTTTATGTAAGGGTCAAGGTTTTTGGGTTGGTCTCTTTCATAGTTTTAATCAAAGTACTCAAATAGATGTTCAAGTAGAAAGCGAGGGTGGATTTTTCAAGTTGAAACATGAAAAGAAATGGGATGTGCTTGATCTTTTGGTTGAAAATTCCCGAAAACTAGAAGTGACTAAATCAACTTTAAATCTCACTCCTTGTTTTGATAGCCCAATGAATAATGATTTGAGTCAAAATGATGATATGAACAACCTTGATGATTCTAATTCTCTTACTTTTGATGTGAGTACTCCAATTTATGATGAAGAATATATGCATGACTTTGATTTGTTCACCTTGTCCTATATTGAACCCGACATAGATTTTACCATGCCCCCGCAATTTGATGACGACTTTTTGGGTGGAGATTCGGGTGATATATTATGGGATTTCGATGACAAATTTGTTAGGGGTGGAGAAAACATGTTGGCGAAGATGACCCAATTGCATAAAGAACCATACTACGAGTATGTGATTATTTTTGATATGCCAATAGAATCGAAAACAAATGTTTTTAATGATTATATCTTTATGAGTTATGTATGGTTTCTTATCGTTATAAGCTTTTATAATGTGTTAACTCACTCTTTTGATAACTTATATGATCTTCTCCTACGGGCATTGACATGTTCCGATCTTAATTTAATTGTTATTTTGTTTGAAGGGGTAGTACTGCGTGACCCCTTAATTGGTTTTCGAGCTTTAATGTGCGTCGTGCGGGACATTAAACCAGCGGTTTCGGGAGGCAACCCGGTTTTTGTTATTTAACGCTTTTGCTTTAGTTTTTGAATAAGGTAGTTTGAATTTTCCACATATGGTTACATGGGTGGTGACGGGTGACGGGTGACGGAAGTGTGCAAGACCCAATACTCTCTTTTGTCAAGGAAAAAATAATAGAGAAACTGAAACACAAGAAAGAGGAAAAGAAGGAAACAAGAGAAAGCTTGGTGCGGCCATAGCCGCATGGTGCGGCCAAAACATCCCTCGCAAAAGCTGTAATGCGGCCAGAGCCGCGTCGTGCGGCCGTAGCAGCATCACGCGGCCAAAACAGCCTCATCCACGCTTTCATGCGGCCAGAGCCGCATCGTGCGGCCGTAGCCGCATCACGCGGCCACAGCACCGCAACCCCTCGGCCAGCACCACCCACCGCGGCCTTTTCGTCTGACCCACTGTTGTTCTCCTCAGATCCACCGGTTGCCGCGGCTTCTTCCCCTGACTCACTTGCAGCGTTCCTCGGCCACCACAGACCCTTGCAACCCCACTTCATAGTCCTCGAGTTCTACCAGGTACTCTCCATCTTCTTTTGCTCCTTCTTCCTTCACCACAAAACACAAAAAACCTAAAAAAAACACAGTTGCAGCAACAAAATCGACTCATTTGTAAACAAAAAACTCCATTGTTCTTCAATCTCGAATGCTCCTACATACTCTAACTCGCACAAATTTGGTTCTGATCTTTGATTTCTCCTTCATATTACTCATACCAATTGTTAATTTTTCCATTTTGAGGAAATTTTCGAATTTTTAGAATCCTAGCAATAGGGGACTCGAAATTCTGAAAGTTCGGCATAAATGAGTCGAAAATTGGGTTGTTTCTGGTAAATAAGGAGTATTCACCATCATTTCTGATTACAAAGAGACAAATTTCTCATATTTTGGTACAAAATTCATACTCTGTCTCTTCCGTTTCATTTATTTTGCTTGAATTTTATTCTATCTTTAATTTGAAAGCATTATAAATGTTCACTTGAGAATTTGATGGGTGAATTATCGGAATTTGCGATTGAAATTGTTGAAACGGTTTATTGTTGAGGGGGCATTGGAATTATAAGGGAGTTGGGCTGTTGTTGTATTATTGGAGGTGTTTTTGTTATGAATTGTTGTCCTTGTCGGGATTAGGACCACCAAAAACTACACCACTTCTACCAAAAAAAAAAAAACAAAAAAAAAACAATAGAAAAACCCGAACGAAAACCACCTCACGTCAAAATCTCCGACCATTGTTTCTAAAATCTCTTTTTTTTCTCTCTTTTCCCTACCTTACTTTTATTGTTCCTCACATTGAGGACAGTGTGAAGTTCAAGCAAGGGGGAGAGAATTCTATTTATATATTTTATTTATTGTTACGAAAAAAAAAAGAATAAAAGAAAAATAAAAGAAAAATAAAGAATAAATAAAGAATAAAAATAACCCGGCTAGGTGAAAACCCGCAAGGGCGGGCGCCTAGGCAAGATTGGGTAAAATGGTCGAGGACGGAGTGAAAACCCGAAAGGGCGCTCCGGGTAAAATGAAGAATTGAGATGCGTGCCATAAGAGTAGTATAAGGAATAAAAGCTAGATTGAAAACCCGCAAGGGCGGGCGATCTAGGCAAAATGAGAGATTTAGGAAAAAAAAAAGAAAGTTACTTCGTTACTTGTTCTATCTCGGAGATGGCGACATAAGGAGGTTTGAAGGGTGGTTCGGGTTAGGTTTATTATTGCTAAGGAGAGATAAGGAGGGTATGGGTGGTGATTGTTAAGTATTTAACATATACTACATTTTGCTTTTCATCTTCATATTTGAATATGTAATTTGTGGTTGTATTGAGTTGTTTGGAGGGAAGCAAAGGTCACATGTTCATTCTATTTGGATTTGTGTATGTATTTGCCTACTTGGGGAAGATCGTTAGGAGAAGTGATAGTTGGGTGTCGATTTTATGGTGTGCTTAGTGAATGAACTTAGGTGGGAGTAGTAGTGGGTTTGTGATGTGTTTTGAGTTGTAGCAAGCTACTCACGTTTCGCTATATAAACTTTGGTGTGGGTGTTCATTGACTTATCTTCGAGTTTTACTCGAGGACGAGTAAAGGTCTAAGCGTGGGGTAGTTTGATTAGTCTAGTTTAGTAGGGGTTTAATAAAGGTGATTTTGATGATTATTTGATGGGTTGAGAAGCATTTTATGGGATTTTAATTCATATGTCTTTGATATTGGGTTGATGATGGATTGCATGTTTTTATGGGATAATTGGGTTGAGTTGTTATTATGAATGGAGTAGACTTCTTTGGAGGTTGTTGTTGGGCTAAAGATATCTCATACAATATGGTTTTTGAAGAAAGTCAAGATCCAATTACTATGGTCCAAGCAAGTGAACATCAAAATGAACATTGGATTCCATGGATTTCATGCATTCAACACATATTTTATGACACAACTTTGGATTCCAATACTATTTTATGACACAATATGGGACTTAATGCAATTTCAACAACTCCTTAATTCTCATTTATTTTGGTAATAATACCTATAATTTAAGAGACATTAAGGAGTTGTCCTTTGAAGGCCTATATAAGAAGATGTTGTTGACACTTTTAGGGTGTGCTTCCATATGCTTTACATACTTTCTCTACCATTTTAATCATTAGAGTACACAAATAATTTCCAATTTCTAGTTTGTTTTAGTTAGTCATTTTGTATGGAAGGCTAAGTTCTAAATTCTTGGAACAAAAGATTGAAACCTTCAAGCTATTTTGATTGTAAGACTCTAATCTTTATTTTGTCATTTGAATATCAAGTATTGCTTAGTTTTAATATTTGGTTGTTAATTTTACTTCTAGTTTGATCACCTAGTTGTTTTAATTAAAAATCAATTGCTAATTTGGGTAATCGAATCGGATTGTTCATTCACCTAAATATTTTGTAGCAACTATATTTCATCAATTCGTATGCCGTTTCATCGTTGTTGATTTATAGAAAGATAATACTCGTATGAATCAAATAGTATCCCGCTTGTGAGTGCGTTCATTCATCTTTGTTAATTCTCATTGATTTTCTCTACGTTGTGATTAAACTTAGACGCTTGGATTAGGTTGTCATAATCGTAAAGGCTATTTACGTACGCTTTCGTAGTGATTAGCTATACTTAAGTGAGAATAGAAATTTATGATTTCAATAACAAAGTATTCAAAAACAAAGTAAATAAATAGAGTCAATGATCAATCTTTAGCTTGTAGGTGGAAATCGTTTGTTCCGAGATTCCTTTTATTATTATTTACATCATTTTTATATTTATTGCAATTTATTTTCGTTTTAGTAGATTAGATTAATCAACACATCAAAACCCCCCATTTGGTTACTTAACTTTAGCACATATTTAATCAACAAAAAGACCTTCCTTGTGGGATCGACCCCTACTTACACTTGCTACTAGTTTGAGTTTGTAGTGGATAAAATTGTTAATTTGGAGACTCACGACTAGTCTAGCCACGCACGCAAACAAGTAAGATAACACGGCCTCAGTTTCTGGGTTTTCCGCTTTTAATTTCGATTCGTTTGTTTTCATGGTGAATGTATGATTTCGTTTATGATTTGTATATACTACTAGTCTAGGGCGTATAGTAGTCGTGTTTTGACCATGGTGGGGTTGTCGTTGGCCACCTAGGACCCTCGTAGGTGGTGGTTTTAACAGTGGGTAATGGGGGTATTGTCTTCGTTTCCTGGAACAGAGTTTTAACATGATTTCCGTACTGTAATTCGATCCGTATGTTGTTTACGTTTTCCATGAGTGTTGTGGTTTTTGTGATGATGATAGTTAGGGGGTTAGTCTTGTTCTGTGTCGCGGTGGTAATGGGGTGTCGTGTCAGTAAAAGCAGCGGGTTTCGTAGAGTGGGTCAGTCGCGGAAAAAAAAAAAAAAACAGAGTGGTAGTGTTGTGTTTGAGACGGTCTTCTGGTAGTGGTGGTTGTAATCGGCCGCTACTGGTCCCCTCCTTGGGACCACCGTGGCGAGCCGGTGGTGTCAGTAAGGGGGTCAGAGGTGGCAGACGGTGAAGGGGCTGGTGTTTTTGGGGTTAACAGTCGCGGTTTTGAATAGTGTGTGTTGGTAGTCGGTTGTCGTGATTGTATTCGTTAAGTGTATTGCTGCCTTCTTATCATTATCATCATGATCAATATAATCATTGTTATCATTACTATTATTATATTATTATTATCATTGTTATTATTATTACATATGGTGTTAGTAGTTGTTTTTATTATCAATGGTATTATTAGTTAGTTTTGAGTAAAGCCATGTTAGTAATATTATTAATAATTGTTATTTAATTTGTTATTGATGCTAGGATTTATTTTAGTAGTGGTTTTGAGTATGTCAAAAGTTAGCAATATGTGGTTATTGTCCTTGTGTGCTATAATTAGTAAATCTAAACTTAGCAAGTTTATTTTTAGTAAGTCTAATTAATTCGTAACAATCGGGTAATGATTGAATGCTATATTGGTAAGTACTATTTTTAGTAAGTTTATAATTGGCTAATGATGATTGATGTGGATAATGAGTTGATAATAATTGATATGTATACTTACGTTTAGTGTCAAGTAAATCGTTATGAACGTGATCAATTAAGCAATTAGTAGTGGTTGGTTGTACGAATAAAAGTTGATAGTAAAGTACTATTTATAGGAACCGAGCTCGAAGTGGAATATTTGTGGCAGCTGTTCGGGTATTGTTCTGCAAATCAAGGTCGGGGAATATCTATATGTTTGTAAGTGTGATCTGACATGAGGTTACTCGTTATCTGGTTGATATATTTACTTGTGATATATATTGTGATTGGATGTTTACTGATTATTGTGGAGAACGGGGATTGTGAAATGGGTCTTGTGATATGGGTCTTGTGATATGGGACTTGTGATATGGCCATGGGAGGTGTAGTGTGATGGGAGGTGTGGTGTGATGGAGGCGTGGAGTGATGGAGGTGTGGTGGATGATCGAATGATATGGAGATGGAGGAGGTGACAGTTCTATTGTTATTATGTTTTATCTGTTTTACCTACTCAACCTCGCGGTTGACCCTGTGTATTCGTGTGACACCTACGATGATCTAGAATGGGGAGTAGATTTTACAGGAAAGAGATAGATGGGCCAGGAGCTGGGACGGGAATGTGAGATGCGGACTTGAGACCGACTTAGATCTACATCACATATAGAGTAGTCGTCAGTTGTGCTTTTATTTCTCCCATGTAATCTCTGTAATAACAAAAGTTTAAATTACATCAGTTTTTTTTATATCAAGTACTTTGGTTAATTTACTTTGTTATTCACTACCTCGGATATTCTGAGATAGTAACAGCTCAATTTACTGAGGATGTCTTGCCAAAGGCTCCTTAATAAATCGGGGTGTTACAAAGTGGTATCAGAGCGAACGATCCTCAGGCCTAAACCAAATGAATAATAATGAACATAGGAAGAGTCAAATAAAATGAACCCCGAGATGGGACTGATAGGAGCCCCAAAAAGGAACGGGATGAGTTAGGGGCCCCCTCACACCAAACCTGGGCCCTTTCCGTTCTGTCTCGGGAGCCCAAGGAGAGTAATTAAAGAGTGGGGTAGATTATATAGTGACCTAGTTATCTTGTACTAACGTTCTTGCATGAGCAGGAATGAGGTAAGTTATGCTGTGAAATATGGCTGGTAATATATACTGTGAATCATGAGAATGATGTTGAATGTTGATTGAGATATACTACCTCTGGTATTGAGAACAAAAGTTTTGAATATGAGCTTTACTTGTATATGGTGATATGCTTGCGGCTATATGATCCCTGAACCGTTAGGTAGAGATATAGTATAATGATATGTGTAATGAGTTGATGAGCTATAGCTACCTAAAAGGATAGATGTAGGAGAGATATGATCATGATTGACTGGAATGGTTAGTAGAGCCAACTGTGCTATGTCGTTATAGGATGTGGAACCAAGTTAAATCTTATGGGTAAAGCTAGTAGACTGAACAGGATGTCGTGCCCGTTGATAATTGTCTGTTACTATTCTATGTGTGAATATCTTTTTTATTTGTATGCCTTATACTTTGCAAGAGTTTACTGATGGGCTTGCTGCTAGGCAAATGTGATCGGAATTTGAGATTTATGATTGTTATTATTTTACTAAATGATTTAGCAATCCATGACAAGTGAAATGCGGAATGTGTTATCCCAGGCCTTGAGTACCCTAGGGATATGTGTTGCATAGATCGTACATAAAGTATATATGGCAATTTCTTTTGACACCCAATTAGTTTAGTAAAGAGTCATGTTTCTATAAGTGGCACCTTGGTGGTTTCTGGTATATATATATATATATATATATATATATATATATATATATATATATATATATATATATATATATATATATATATATATATATATATATATATATATATGTAACATCCCGTATTTTCGTAAAATCTAATTTAAGCATTTTAAGTATTTTAAGTAATAAAAATAATAATTTAGTAATTTATTTTGAAAGACTCTAATTTAATAAATAAGATCCGTCTTAAGAACCTCCAGTTCTCAAGACGAATTCAACTTGGCATAGTTAAATATCCGACTCAAGTATTCGTTCCCATATCCGTTTCAATATTTGAACCCGTTTCATTTATTCGGAAAGGACGACTCACTTGTTCTTTTATAAACCCTTATGTCGACATGTTTGCCTTCAACATTTCATTCTTCCTGCAAACTCAACATTTCACAAAACCTCCATAAAACCTTCACTTCTTTTGCAAAGATCTTCATCATCCGTTCATCGAATCACGAAAGTAAGTACATTTCCGGAATCCTCGTTCGATTTCCAAGACATCCATCACTTTCGTTTTTCATTTTATCGACTTCAAAAATCGGGCTGTTTTGCCTTTAATTCGTTTTTGGTGATTCTAAACCGTTTTCTTTGTTATAGGAGTGGGTCTCGACGATCCTGACGTGGACTCTTACATTGTAGAGGAGGATCACTTGCCGGAATAAGCTTAAAGGTGACGATAATGAGAAACTCGGCCTTTATGTGTATATTAGCATTTGTAATGTGAATCTTGTTTGATTTCTGATTTTCGTTGTTATGTATTGATTCAAGAATTTAGTAACATGTTTAGGATGAGATTGATGTGAAGAATTCATGCTTAAACTTGTTGATGTATGTTCTTAAGCATAAATTTCAGTTTTCCCTATGTTCAGACGGATACATGGATTTTTATCATTGAGGATTGTTATGGGATTTGATGCTGGTAGAAAGTAGTGTTTGGTGATTAGAAATATTGGACAAACCTTACTTGTCGTAATTGTGGAAGTTTTGATGTCGAGTTATGGAGTATTGAGACAAGCTGAAAACCCGATTTTTCGTATCAGGCTCTCTGAGCCGGTCGACCGACCGGCGGCCGGCCGACCGGCTGGGAGAGCGGTTGTGTATTTTTCGAAAGTTTTGAGAATTTGGCCTTGAGACTGCCAGCCTGCCGACCGGCTGCCTGCCGACTGGCTGGTAGTCATCTTTCCTTGTATTGTGTGTTTTTGCGATGAACATAGCTTAGGAGGGAGCCCAGCCGGCAGACCGGCCGCCTGCCAGCCGGCTGGGAGTGCATATGGGGATGGATACGATTTTAGTAAAGGCTAGGGAATGGGGTTCCCAGCCGGCCGACCGGCTGCCTGCCGACCGGCTGGGAGTCCTTCTTGGTGTTTTCTCGGTTTTTGAAAAGAGATGTAGGCTGAGGGATTGCCAGCCGGCCGACCGGCTGCCTGCCGACCAGCTGGGGATCCCTGTATGTCATTTTGAGTTTTTCGTAAATTGATCGTAACTTTTAAACGGTTTATCGGTTTTACTTGAAACTTGTTTTGTGTACCCGTGGCATGTATTTGAGGTCCCCGGTGTACGGGCAACGTTATATTGGGTTCGGGAATGAAGTGAGGATAGAGACCCCCCGGTCGGGTAACCGAAAGGGAAACCGGCTCTCCCTCGCCCTAGTTCCTGGAATCAATTGAATGTTGATTAGAGGTTTAAGAAGTTAGAACTATAGGTTAGTTTCTACCTTTGGATGTTAGTGGATACCATGGTTGTCGCGTGGTGGGATATGTGTTAAGTTCACCTCTGGACCCACTACGTGTTTATCTGTCGCGTGACGGGATATGTGTTAAGTTCACCTCTGGACCCGTTACGTGTTTTGCTTGGGCGTGTCAGGATATGTGTTAAGCTCACCTCTGGACCTGACACGTGATCGGTTGTCGTATACGGGATATGTGTTAAGTTCACCTCTGGACTCGTTGTGCGATGACTGTGTATTGGGATATGTGTTAAGTTCACCTCTGGACCCAATACATGTTTGTAGCATTGGGATATGTGTTAAGTTCACCTCTGGACCCTTTGCTTTTGGATGATTAGGGATATGTGTTAAGTTCACCGCTGGACCCTTTTCATGATTTGTAAGTTTAGGGATATGTGTTAAGTTCACCTCTGGACCCTTTACTTGATTAGATGTTGGGATATGTGTTAAGTTCACCTCTGGACCCTTTACTTGATTAGATGTTGGGATATGTGTTAAGCTCACCTCTGGACCCGACATAGTGTAGTAATGGGATATGTGTTAAGTTCACCTCTGGACCCGTTGCTAGTGTTATGAATGTGTATCTGCTTGCCTAGATGATGGTACAGTGTCAGATATGCATGATGAGTTATGGATGTTTATCTGCTTGCCTAGATGATGGTACGGTGTCAGATATGCATGTCAAGTTTTTGATGTTACTTAGTTGTGGTTAAATCATCCAAGGCATTGGATGACTCTTAGTTCGGTTTCATAAATAATTGGATTGAAAGACCCCCCGATTGGGTAACCAGTAGGGAAACCGGCTCTCCTTCCTATTTGTTTATGAAGTTAGTTGAGAGCCGTGCATGGTAATCGCATGTTAGTAAGAGAGCAGATGATGAGTTGTTTATGCTTCACATGTTGATATATGTTGGAGTATTCTGTATTGTTTTATATGTTATGTGTTGTCACAAAAGGTGGCTAGGAGAACTCTAGTCACTCCCCACTGATTGTGGCGTACATGTTTTTCATGTATGTAGGTACATGCTGGTTGGAGATGGGTTCACGAGAGCTAGCGAGTGATGATCCTACTGTCATCATTGACTTACCTTATCGTTTAGCTGGACTCGTAGTTGTTACTTTTGCTTGGTGCCGGTAGGGATGTTCCATCCCCGGCTGTTGTATATATTTCACTTCTGTACTTAGAACTTTTACTTATCTACTTTGGTTTTCGGTTTTAGTTTCTGTTTCAGTTTAAGACTTCTCGCATGTTGTTTTATCTTCTAAAAGTTTTAATTCCGCTGCATTTTTGGTATTTTTATGTGTTTATATTTCCGCTTTCGCGAGGGGTTTTACAGTTGGTATCAGAGCATTATTGCTCCCGACGCACTCATGTGACCCCCAACCTTAACTTGACCAAATAAATAAATAATGAATGAGAGATGGGTAGATCTAAGGACTTATATTGTAGTCTATTTGTGATTGCTAATTGCTAAGCTAATCCTTGTATTCTCTTTTAAAGGATGGTGAGACCCAGAGTTGCTGATAACATTGTGCTGCAAGCAATTCAGCATTTGCTTGAGACTCAGAGACAGCAAGCGGGGAATGTTCCACCTCCTCCACCGCCGGGTGGCGAGACTAATCGTCCGGGTAGCTTTTCCTGGATTGCTTCTCTGATGTCCCGAAGCCATGTTAGGACCTATGGAGGCGAGGCTGACCCAGTAGCCCTCACAGAGTGGTTTAGAGAGATGGAAAAGAGCTTCACCTTATACTCAGTCGTTAGGGAGGATAGAGTGCGTTTAGCCGCTCACTTCCTGACATTGGAGGCTGACCGTTGGTGGGCGTTGACTGGACCTACCGCTGTTCTTGACCCGATGTTCGATTGGGAGGCTTTCAAAGACAGGCTCGAGGCGAGGTTCTATCCCAAGGAGTTGAGATCGCAGAGGTTGAAAGAATTTATGGATTTGAAGCAAGGGAAGATGACCGTTCAAGAATTCACTGACAAGTTCAACCAGTTAGCTCACTTTGCATCGAGATTTGTTCGTGATGAGGCTGAGAGAGTGTATTTCTACCGAGGGAAGCTAGGGCCGAGGATTGAGAGTATGGTTCGTCGTGACTCTACTTCTTTTGTGGAGGTGTATGACGATGCTATTTGGGCCGAGAGTTCTATTCGTGCCATTGATGCTGAGACCCGTGCCGCTACTTCCAGCTTCACTTCTCACCAGAGATCCGTGTACCAGGGGAAGAGACCATTTGTTCCTTCTACTTCTTCGCCTTCTTCTCAGAAGAAGCGTTTTGAGAGGTTCTCTGCTCCGGTTGCTAAGACCTTTGTTCACACCGACACATCTCCTAGAGTTTGCCACCGTTGTGGTAAACCTTCTCATCCGGGTTTTGACTGTTTCAAGAATGCCTATAAGTGTTTCACTTGTAATGGATTTGGGCATCGATCGTATGAGTGTCCTGAGAGGAACACCGCACTTGGCAAGGCTGCCACTGCTGCTGCAGCGACTAAAGGAGGGAAGCCGAAAGGGAAGATTTTTGTGATGACTAGGGCTGAGGCAGAGGCGCATCCTGACATTGTTGCCGGTATATTTTCTGTTCTTGGCGCTGAGTGCCTTATTTTATTCGATACTGGAGCTTCTTTGTCATTTATATCGACTCAGTTCGCCGACCGTCTAGCTCTTGAGTCTTCATTGGTTGAGGAGACTTCTATTTCCTTACCTTCTGGAGACGTGTTTTCCTGCTCTTCGTCCCATAGGGATGTTCCTATTGTTATTGGTCAAGCCACATTTCCAGCGGACTTACTGAGATTCCCTCTCGAGGAGTTTGATATTATCCTCGGTATGGATTGGTTATCGCGATACCATGCTCGCTTCGAGTGTCGCGACCAGAAAATCTGCTTGAGGAGTTCTTCAGGAGTTCGTGTTTCCTATAGGGGAACTCGCCCTCAAAAGGGTGTTCGTGTTATCTCTTCGATGAAAGCTTCTCATCTTCTTAGGAAGGGTTGCCAAGCCTTCCTGTGTGTTGTTACAGCTGCTAAACCATCGCTACCGAAGCTTGAAGATGTAGCCATCGTTTGTGAGTATCCAGATGTGTTCCCAGACGACTTGCCAGGGATACCACCAGAGAGAGATGTGGAGTTTACTATTGAGCTTGTTCCAGGTACCGGACCGATTTCTAAAGCTCCTTACCGTATGGCTCCGCCAGAGTTGAAAGAGTTGAAGCAGCAATTGGAAGAGATGATCGAGAAAGGTTTCATTAGACCTAGTGCTTCTCCGTGGGGTGCTCCTGTGTTGTTCGTCAAGAAGAAAGATGGTTCCATGAGATTGTGCATTGACTATAGAGAGCTGAATCGAGTGACCGTGAAGAATAGATATCCTTTGCCCAGGATAGATGATTTGTTTGATCAGTTGAGAGGTGCTTCGAGGTTTTCTAAGATTGATCTTCGATCAGGTTATCATCAGATTCCAGTGAGAGAGGCTGATATTGCAAAGACTGCTTTTCGTACCAGATATGGGCATTTTGAGTTTGTAGTTATGCCATTTGGGTTGACTAATGCACCGGCGATTTTTATGGATCAGATGAATCGTACTTTCAGTGAGTATCTTGACACTTGTGTTGTGGTGTTTATCGATGACATCTTGATATATTCGAAGACCGATGAGGAACATGCTGAGCATCTTCGATTGATTCTAGGGATTCTGCGCAGACAGAAATGGTTCGCAAAGTTTACGAAGTGTGAATTTTGGCTCTCGAAGGTTGCCTTTTTAGGACATGTGATATCCAGCGAGGGTGTGATGGTAGATCCCGCGAAGATAGAGGCTGTGGTTGATTGGGAGAGTCCCAAGGATGTTGGAGAGATCCGTAGCTTTTTGGGTTTGGCTGGTTATTATCGTAGATTCGTTGAGGATTTCTCTAGATTAGCTCGCCCGATGACTCAGTTGCTGAAGAAGGAAGCCAAATTTGTGTGGACCGACAAGTGTGAGAGTTCTTTCCAGGAGTTGAAGACCAGATTGACTTCCGCCCCCGTGTTAGCTTTGCCAGAGATCGGAGTGGACTTTGATGTGTATTGTGATGCTTCGATGTTAGGACTTGGATGCGTATTGATGCAGAGTGGTAAGGTGATAGCTTACTCATCTAGGCAGTTGAGAGTTCATGAGGTGAACTATCCGACACATGACCTGGAGTTGGCCGCAGTTGTTCATGCTTTGAAGATGTGGCGTCATTACCTGATGGGATCTCATTGCCGTATTTTCACAGATCACAAGAGCCTTAAGTACATTTTCACTCAGAAAGACCTTAACATGAGACAGAGACGTTGGCTAGAGTTAGTGAAAGATTACGACATTGAGTTGTTATATCATGAGGGAAAAGCCAATGTAGTTGCTGATGCGCTTAGCCGCAAGACTTCTCATTCGATGAGTGCCATGAGAGTATTGCCCGATGAGTTGTGTTCCGAGTTCCGGAAGCTGAGATTAGAGATGGTGGGTAGTGGTTTCGATTGGTTAGCTGCTATGACTGCCGAGCCGTCTTTATATTGGGAGATTCGCCAGAGTTTGCCCTTAGATGCCAATTTCAAGAAGTTCGAGGCTAAGATTTCGAGTGGTGTTGCACCTGAGTTGGTGATTGATGCTGATGGTTTCCTTAGGTTCCGTGGTAGGATGTATGTTCCGGATGTGCCAGATTTGAGGAAGAGGGTTCTTGATGAGGCTCATTTGTCACCGTATTCCGTTCATCCAGGAGGAGAGAAGATGCACAAGGATTTGAGACTTATGTTTTGGTGGCCTAGTATGAAGAAGGAGATCTTGGACTATGTTAGTAGGTGCTTGACTTGTCAATAAGTCAAGATAGAGCATAGGAGACCTGGTGGTCTGCTACAGCCGCTTCCCATTCCCCAGTGGAAGTGGGAGTGCATATCTATGGATTTTGTCACTGCTTTGCCAAAGACCGTTGGAGGCAAAGATGCGATTTGGGTTGTTGTTGATCGTCTAACTAAGTGTGCCAGATTCGTGCCGATCAGAGAGACTTGGGATATGGATCGTTTAGCCAGGGCTTATATTGCTGAGATAGTCCGATATCATGGTGTCCCGAGAGAGATAGTTTCAGATCGTGATCCGAGGTTTTGTTCCAGGTTCTGGAAGGCCTTGCAGGAGGCTATGGGTAGCCGTTTGTTGATGAGCACTGCTTTTCATGCCGCGACCGATGGTCAGTCCGAGAGGACCATACAGACATTAGAGGATTTGCTCCGTGCTTGTGCCCTTGATTTTCAGAGTTCTTGGGAGCAGTGTTTGCCGTTGGTAGAGTTTTCTTACAACAACAGTTATCATGCTTCCATTGGTATGGCTCCGTACGAGGCTCTTTATGGTAGGAAGTGCCGAAGTCCGATTTGTTGGGATCAGGCTAGTGATGTTCGTGACCTAGGACCGGATCAGTTAGCTGTTACTATTGATCAGGTTCAGCTTATCAGAGGTAGGATGAAGGCCGCACAGGACCGGCAGAAATCCTATGCTGATGTTCGCCGTAGACCCTTAGAGTTCGAGGTGGGTGATCGAGTTTTCTTGAGAGTTTCTCCGATGAAAGGCGTCAAAAGGTTTGGAGTTAAGGGCAAGTTGAGCCCTAAGTATATTGGCCCTTTTGAGATCGTGAAGAGGATTGGTGCTGCTGCTTACCGTTTGGACTTGCCTCCTAGTTTGGGCAAGGTTCATAGCGTTTTTCATGTTTCCCAGCTCCGCAGATACATTAGTGACCCGAGTCATGTATTGCCTGGAGAGATCGAGAACTTGGAGCCGAGTCTTGCTTTCGAGGAGCGTCCAGTGAAGATCCTTGACCGTCAGGATAGGAAGCTTAGGAGCAAGGTGGTGCCGCTAGTGAAGATCCTTTGGCGTTGCGGTGATGTTGAGGAGCAGACGTGGGAGACTGAGGCATCGATGCGTATCACGCATCCTTCTCTTTTCGATTGAGGTATAGTATATAGATGTATATCCGTTCGAGTTTCGAGGACGAAACTTTTTGAAGTTGGGGTGATTGTAACATCCCGTATTTTCGTAAAATCTAATTTAAGCATTTTAAGTATTTTAAGTAATAAAAATAATAATTTAGTAATTTATTTTGAAAGACTCTAATTTAATAAATAAGATCCGTCTTAAGAACCTCCAGTTCTCAAGACGAATTCAACTTGGCATAGTTAAATATCCGACTCAAGTATTCGTTCCCATATCCGTTTCAATATTTGAACCCGTTTCATTTATTCGGAAAGGACGACTCACTTGTTCTTTTATAAACCCTTATGTCGACATGTTTGCCTTCAACATTTCATTCTTCCTGCAAACTCAACATTTCACAAAACCTCCATAAAACCTTCACTTCTTTTGCAAAGATCTTCATCATCCGTTCATCGAATCACGAAAGTAAGTACATTTCCGGAATCCTCGTTCGATTTCCAAGACATCCATCACTTTCGTTTTTCATTTTATCGACTTCAAAAATCGGGCTGTTTTGCCCTTAATTCGTTTTTGGTGATTCTAAACCGTTTTCTTTGTTATAGGAGTGGGTCTCGACGATCCTGACGTGGACTCTTACATTGTAGAGGAGGATCACTTGCCGGAATAAGCTTAAAGGTGACGATAATGAGAAACTCGGCCTTTATGTGTATATTAGCATTTGTAATGTGAATCTTGTTTGATTTCTGATTTTCGTTGTTATGTATTGATTCAAGAATTTAGTAACATGTTTAGGATGAGATTGATGTGAAGAATTCATGCTTAAACTTGTTGATGTATGTTCTTAAGCATAAATTTCAGTTTTCCCTATGTTCAGACGGATACATGGATTTTTATCATTGAGGATTGTTATGGGATTTGATGCTGGTAGAAAGTAGTGTTTGGTGATTAGAAATATTGGACAAACCTTACTTGTCGTAATTGTGGAAGTTTTGATGTCGAGTTATGGAGTATTGAGACAAGCTGAAAACCCGATTTTTCGTATCAGGCTCTCTGAGCCGGTCGACCGACCGGCGGCCGGCCGACCGGCTGGGAGAGCGGTTGTGTATTTTTCGAAAGTTTTGAGAATTTGGCCTTGAGACTGCCAGCCTGCCGACCGGCTGCCTGCCGACCGGCTGGTAGTCATCTTTCCTTGTATTGTGTGTTTTTGCGATGAACATAGCTTAGGAGGGAGCCCAGCCGGCAGACCGGCCGCCTGCCAGCCGGCTGGGAGTGCATATGGGGATGGATACGATTTTAGTAAAGGCTAGGGAATGGGGTTCCCAGCCGGCCGACCGGCTGCCTGCCGACCGGCTGGGAGTCCTTCTTGGTGTTTTCTCGGTTTTTGAAAAGAGATGTAGGCTGAGGGATTGCCAGCCGGCCGACCGGCTGCCTGCCGACCAGCTGGGGATCCCTGTATGTCATTTTGAGTTTTTCGTAAATTGATCGTAACTTTTAAACGGTTTATCGGTTTTACTTGAAACTTGTTTTGTGTACCCGTGGCATGTATTTGAGGTCCCCGGTGTACGGGCAACGTTATATTGGGTTCGGGAATGAAGTGAGGATAGAGACCCCCCGGTCGGGTAACCGAAAGGGAAACCGGCTCTCCCTCGCCCTAGTTCCTGGAATCAATTGAATGTTGATTAGAGGTTTAAGAAGTTAGAACTATAGGTTAGTTTCTCCCTTTGGATGTTAGTGGATACCATGGTTGTCGCGTGGTGGGATATGTGTTAAGTTCACCTCTGGACCCACTACGTGTTTATCTGTCGCGTGACGGGATATGTGTTAAGTTCACCTCTGGACCCGTTACGTGTTTTGCTTGGGCGTGTCAGGATATGTGTTAAGCTCACCTCTGGACCTGACACGTGATCGGTTGTCGTATACGGGATATGTGTTAAGTTCACCTCTGGACCCGTTGTGCGATGACTGTGTATTGGGATATGTGTTAAGTTCACCTCTGGACCCAATACATGTTTGTAGCATTGGGATATGTGTTAAGTTCACCTCTGGACCCTTTGCTTTTGGATGATTAGGGATATGTGTTAAGTTCACCGCTGGACCCTTTTCAAGATTTGTAAGTTTAGGGATATGTGTTAAGTTCACCTCTGGACCCTTTACTTGATTAGATGTTGGGATATGTGTTAAGTTCACCTCTGGACCCTTTACTTGATTAGATGTTGGGATATGTGTTAAGCTCACCTCTGGACCCGACATAGTGTAGTAATGGGATATGTGTTAAGTTCACCTCTGGACCCGTTGCTAGTGTTATGAATGTGTATCTGCTTGCCTAGATGATGGTACAGTGTCAGATATGCATGATGAGTTATGGATGTTTATCTGCTTGCCTAGACGATGGTACGGTGTCAGATATGCATGTCAAGTTTTTGATGTTACTTAGTTGTGGTTAAATCATCCAAGGCATTGGATGACTCTTAGTTCGGTTTCATAAATAATTGGATTGAAAGACCCCCCGATTGGGTAACCAGTAGGGAAACCGGCTCTCCTTCCTATTTGTTTATGAAGTTAGTTGAGAGCCGTGCATGGTAATCGAATGTTAGTAAGAGAGCAGATGATGAGTTGTTTATGCTTCACATGTTGATATATGTTGGAGTATTCTGTATTGTTTTATATGTTATGTGTTGTCACAAAAGGTGGCTAGGAGAACTCTAGTCACTCCCCACTGATTGTGGCGTACATGTTTTTCATGTATGTAGGTACATGCTGGTTGGAGATGGGTTCACGAGAGCTAGCGAGTGATGATCCTGCTGTCATCATTGACTTACCTTATCGTTTAGCTGGACTCGTAGTTGTTACTTTTGCTTGGTGCCGGTAGGGATGTTCCATCCCCGGCTGTTGTATATATTTCACTTCTGTACTTAGAACTTTTACTTATCTACTTTGGTTTTCGGTTTTAGTTTCTGTTTCAGTTTAAGACTTCTCGCATGTTGTTTTATCTTCTAAAAGTTTTAATTCCGCTGCATTTTTGGTATTTTTATGTGTTTATATTTCCGCTTTCGCGAGGGGTTTTACAATATATATATATATATATATATATATATATATATATATATATATATATATATATATATATATATATATATATATATATATATATATATTTACATATTATTATGTTGTGATTGTACGATGGTAGAAACTAATGCATTGTTCATATATGTATAATTATTGAGTAATTTCGTGATGCTGTTTCTCAATTTCGCAATATTACCGTCTTCTAGATGACAATTTCAGTTGAAATAATGATGTTAAATTGGTACAATGTGAATCCAACGCTTCGAGGGACATGTCAACATGTTTTAGAAAAATAATGGTCATATTTAAATGTGATAATGTGAAGTTATTTTAAGGAACAAAAATTTTGATAATTTTCAGAATGTTACCCGGTTTGTGCGAGCTGTCATTTAAAATGTGTTCCATATATGAGTATGAAATTTTTTTGTATGATAACCTTTTGAGTTAGCTTTCCAATGTCTTTGGTTTCATGTTAATGGGAGTTATATTTTGAGAGAAATAATACTTTAGTGGACAGTGGTCGGATTGTTACTGCATTGTCCCGTTTTGACCCCTCTTTTTGTAAAGGAAATCATTTAAAAACCTGGTGATTGTTATGCATAAATTCAACTCTACTGTTCAGAATATGTGTTCGCGTTTTCAAAATGATATGCCATGTAAAATCGTAACGAGCCACCATTTAAGTGTGATTTTTGCAAGTTGCCGAATGTTCTGTTGAATTGCTGTAAAGTTCTTGTCCAGACCGATTGAATTGTAAAAAGATTGTATTAAATAATTTTCTCTGCTTAGCTTATTTCCCATGTTTTCTAAAAACTATAATCGTGCGCACGTTAGTTAAGCTGTTATTTGTTTATGATTTTTGTAAGTTGTTGCATAAAGTTTAATTGGTGAATTGTGAGATATGTAAGTTCATAAAAAAAGTTTAGCCAAGTGTGGATTATGTGTGGTGATTCCGTGATATCCTGATATAGCATTAGTAACATGAATAGTAGGCATATGATATGAATATGAACCTTACTATATGATAACGTCATCATGCTTATTTCTATATAAAATAGTTTCATTTATACCAACGTTCCTACTTTCTAGTGATATGACCCCAAAATAATGATGTGATATTCGTGTGTGATGTTAATACCATGATTACCGAATGAAATTTAACTAGTAAGCTTATTAGCACGATGTCATGAGTAAAACTCATGTAACAATGTGTTTGTTATACGTAATTGTGACTATTTGAACAATGTGAATCTTGTTGATGTTCTTTCGTATATTGATGGTATATCCTTGTCTAGTCTCTGCGATAACAATCTTCATAACTTTTCATGTATACTGATATGCCATAAAGTGAGATGCATAATGATATGTATAAAATATGATCACGATGTATTGGAATTATTAATTGGTTGACATGAAATATGAATTACTAGTCTTGGGAATCCGTTTATTTTTTTTAATTTTTTTTTATCATTAGAAACTCTCATAATTCATGAGCGACAAGAACATCGTCTTAGTAAAGAAGAGTCAGAATGTCCCCGTGTAGCCTTGTTTCGATCTGTAGCTTGTTGTCTTTTGATTCGTATTTATATATGATCACAAAGTACCGTTTCAATGTTTCAAACATTCAAAATGTTTTCAACGTGATAAACCATGTTTAAGCTTGATGTTTGAGAATTATGATGATTGTGCTTGATGTTGATAATTAGAATGATTGTTTGCAACATGACAAATTTTGTAATTACGTGTTGATGAGAGCCTGTCCGAATGCTTAATTGTTGCGCATTATATAAACCTCTTATTCTGCAAGTCATATATGTTAACAGTCCCATGATAAAAGATGTAGTGTGAGGGAATGGAAAATGCACTTAAGTTATTTTAACCTACTAATATCCAAATCTGTTAAACAGTTTTGTTAGCCCATGCTTGGAGGATACCTTGTCAAATATGTCAATGTTCCATGGTTAATTATGTTCATAGTTTTGCCCTATATCTTTTCTATAATATGATTACGAACATGAAATGTTTTAATTTAGCATTTACGAACTCTAAGTTTCTTGATTGTGAATATATAGACCTTGTGCTAATTTGCAATGTTATGTAGGTGTTAACTACTCTGATTCTATTGTACTGTGTAACAACGATCTCTACCGATCCTAATACTCTTGTTATTGCTCGAGGTTATATGATAATATGATAATTGCTATGGGTTTCATATGGGTACTTATTTGTGTTGAATATTGGTAATTGTTCTTTTATTTTAATAGTTCAAATTTTCTATTGATAAGATAATTCTTTTGCGTATAAGATGGGTTGAGTGCGAGGTGGGTAAACTTTTGATAACTGATTAACTGAGTTATTTATGATGATGTTGTATTAGATTGTTTTGGTATAGCGTATAAGTTCTTGTTTTATGAACGGTGGAGTTATAGGGATACATACATGTGGGGAATAAAACGCGTATTCACCCCAAAATTGCAGGATTATAATGAAATATGCAATTGTGAATATCGTCATAAGATTAAAAACATGAGAAAAGAAGTACAACCTTTAGTCCTCGCGCAAAAGGCCTAAGAACAGGAATTAATGCAAATTCCCTCCTATAACTTGCACCCAAGACTTAGTTTGAGACGTGGCCGCGTGTGCTAGAAATCCTCTCCAATTGCCTTGCAATATAGGGAGAGCCCTTGAGGTTTTGGATGTGAGATCTGAGGTTTTGGGAGAAGAATGCTCTCAAAACCCTAATTTTACCCTGAGAGATTATGTTACAGTGCAACAAGAGTGTTTTACATAAGGAGAAACCCTCTCCTTATGTAGCCTCTGTTCGGCCGAATTAGAGACTGGGTATGAGTGGGCTTCCCACTCTTACCTTATTCCAATGCGTGATTCGACCCAATTAGCTTTAAGTTGTTCGCGGGTTTTATTTATAAATCGTTAACATGTTATCAGATATTAATACCGTCGATATATTAATAATGGTCTGATAAAATACGATATTGTATAATTACCTAAATTAATGTAACCGTTTATATTAATTCGCGAATACAATATTTAATTAAATATAACCGTTTATATTTAATTTACGAATTAATCTTGTAATCCGTATTAGCTAAAATTATTTAATCCGTATTAAATAATAATCTCAACATCTTATTGACTAATTTATTAGTCAATACCTCTGACTAACTGTTTAGTCGTATCCGGCAAAATGTGACTGTATTTTCATACCTTCACATCTCTCAAACGTGTCCTATAGGTGTAACGTATAGGGACCAGTTGACCACCGCCATCCGTATGACAATAACGTCAAACTTATCTAGCAAGCCAACCGTTATTGATAAACGTGGATCAACTGGTAATAATACAGAAGTATGCCCTTGTGATCCTTAAAGAGATTTAATAAGTCATTGTACTTAATTGTCAAGGACACCAGCCCCAACAATCTCCCACTTGTCCGTACAAGGGTATGTTCAATGACGTTATCACACTACATGTGGAGGACACAATCTCCAACAAACTCCCACTTGTCCGTACAAGTGTAGGTGCGATAACCGAATCTCATATCCTTTTAAAATTTCTCCCACTCAATGTAAGACAATTTGCAAATCCGCATTCACAAAGGTCGTATCTCACAAGCGATCTGTATCAAGAGTGGTTTCCCCGACTAGAGAGTAACTTAACTGATAAAACGAATCTGTATTCGAGCATGGCCATGCATTTCAGTTACTACTCCTCGAGTGGCCCTGAGAAATGATAAAATCCTGATAAGGGTTTGGATATTTCCCTCAACTCGAATCCTGCCGATATCGCCCAGCATGAAATAACCCAGAAAAAATCCTCTTGGCCCCTGTTACGGTGACCGTGGGAAAGAAACCAAAGTTACCCAAAATCTGTCTTAATCTCAAGAAACAGTTGAAAGTCAAAAGACTCGACTCTAAGGAACACTATGGAGGTCCTATCCACGACCTGGCACCCAATGTTATAAAACATTTAGGACTCCTTAACGATGTCACGGGGTGTCCTACGAGATATCCGTATAACTCGCCTTTGTGATTGGTCAGTCATCCACGTGACTTATGGCTCGTTGAACCCACCATCAACCAACGTCACAAAATGATTACCTGAGTTATCAGCTCAAGTGGGTAATCAAGGACCAAAACGATGTAATGTTAATCAGTTCACTTTGTGGTATTCAAAATTGGCGTACAATTCCACATGAGAAACAAAACATTTTATATCATAACAATAAGGTTGAATAGAGTACACGAGAAAATGAATTATTACATGAATTCATAAAAGAGTACTACAACTTAGGAACACATCCAATTCCCATGGAATGAATGTGCCCTTCATGCTTATCACGTGGTAATGCTTTTGTGAGAGGATCAGCTATGTTGTCATCCGTAGCGATCTTTTCAATAAGAATCTCCTTTTGCTCCACGTAATCTCTGATTAGATGAGCTTTCCGTTGTACATGCCTAGCCTTGCTGCTAGACTTATGCTCCTTAGCTTGGAAGATGGCACCGCTATTGTCACAATAGACGGTGATTGGGTCATTCGAACTAGGCACTACTGATAGCCCTTGTAAGAATTGACGCATCCATATTGCTTCCTTAGCTGCTTCTGAGGCGGCATAGTACTCGGACTCAGTCGTAGAATCTGCTGTAACACTCTGTTTAGAACTTTTCCAGCTGACAGCAGCGCCATTAAGAGTAAAGACAAATCCAGACTGAGATTTCGAGTCATCTCGATCTGTTTGGAAGCTAGCATCTGCGTAACCCGTGGCGCAGAGCGTTGAGTCGCCTCCATAAGTCAATCCCCAATCTTTAGTCCTCCGTAGGTACTTAAGAATGTTTTTCACGGCCATCCAGTGTGGTTCACCTGGATGAGCTTGGAATCGACTGGTCATACTCAATGCATATGCAACGTCTGGACGTGTGCATATCATGGCATACATGATCGATCCTATTGCCGAGGCATAAGGAATCCGACTCATGCGCTCTTTCTCTTCCACTGACTTAGCTTCTTGAGTCTTGCTCAAGTGAAGCCCAGGAGTCATGGGAAGGAACCCCTTCTTGGAGTTCGTCATACTGAATCTCTCCAGAATCTTCTCTATATAAGACTCCTGACTGAGAGACAACATCCGTCGTGATCTATCCCTGTAGATACGGATGCCCAAAATTCTTTGTGCCTCTCCCAGATCTTTCATCTGGAAATGGTTTTTCAACCATGCTTTAACCGAAGATAGGAGAGGTATGTCATTCCCAATCAAGAGTATGTCATCGACATACAGTACTAGGAATACAATCTTACTCCCACTCGACTTGATATAGAGACATGGTTCCTCGACTGATCGAATGAACCCATTCTCTTTTATCACTTGGTCGAAGCGATGATTCCAACTCCGCGATGCTTGCTTAAGTCCATAGATGGAACGCTTAAGCTTGCAAACTTTCTTAGGATGTGCTGGATCGATAAAACCCTCGGGTTGTACCATGTACAACTCTTCCTCCAAATAACCGTTTAAGAAGGCGGTTTTAACGTCCATTTGCCATATTTCATAGTCATGAAATGCGGCGATCGCTAAGATAATCCGAATAGAACGTAGCATGACTACGGGTGCAAAGATCTCATCGTAGTGCAAGCCTGGCACTTGGGTGAAACCTTTAGCAGCTAGTCTAGCCTTATGGATATCTTGTTGTCCTTCCACGGCATGCTTTATCTTGTAAAGCCATTTGCATTGAAGGGGACGTACCTTTTCAGGTAGGTCCACAAGATCCCACACGTTGTTCTCACACATGGAGTCCATTCCGGATTGCATGGCTTCTACCAAAAGCTTTGAGTCAGAACTGGTCATGGCACCTTTATAGGTTGTGGGTTCATTACCCTCTAGGAGTAAGACGTCATCTGTATCGTGTTCCTCGACCATACCAATGTATCTGTCCGGTGGAATAGAGACTCTTCCTGACCTCCTAGGTTCCTCAGGGATATCTACCGCAGCCTCGGTTGAAGGTACTGTTTCCTCCAATGGTTGCTCGGTAGTTGGTTCTTGAACCTCCGATAACTCGAAGGTTCTATTACTCGACTTGTTCTCGAGAAATTATTTCTCTAAGAACGTCGCACTAGCCGCAACAAAAACACGTTGTTCGGTAGGCGAGTAGAAGTAATGACCAAACGTTCCCTTTGGATAGCCTATAAAGTATGTCTTGACCGATCGCGGGCCGAGCTTATCCTCGTGTCTCCACTTGACATAAGCCTCGCAGCCCCAAACCCGAATAAAGGACAAGTTAGGGACCGTTCCCTTCCATAACTCGAATGGAGTCTTGTCAACAGCTTTAGACGGACTTCGGTTAAGAATTAGAGCGGCCGACAAAAGAGCATAGCCCCACAATGAATCAGGCACAACGGTGTGACTCATCATGGATCGAACCATATCAAGTAAAGTTCGATTTCTCCGTTCGGACACACCATTCAATTGTGGTGTTCCAGGTGGAGTCAACTGTAGCACGATCCCACAGTCTTTTAGGTGTTGATCAAACTCACGTGAAAGATACTCACCACCACGATCCGAGCGTAGTGCTTTAATCTTTCTACCCAGCTGGTTCTGTACCCGATTCTGGTATTCTTTGAACTTGTCAAAGGATTCACTTTTATGTTTCATCAAGTAGACATAGCCATATCTACTCAAATCATCCGTGAAAGTGATGAAATACCTATAGCCTTCTCGTGCGTTGATCGACATAGGGCCACATACGTCCGTATGTATGAGTCCTAATAGGTCGGCAGCGCGCATTCCAACACCTTTGAAGGAAATACGAGTCATTTTGCCGATGAGACATGATTCACACGTGCCATATGATTCGAAATCAAAGGGCGAAATAGCTCCATTCTGTATGAGCTGTTTAACGCGTTTCTCATTTATGTGTCCCATACGACAATGCCATAGGTAAGTTTGATCTTTGTCACCTACCTTTATTCTTTTATTATTCACATGTAATATCTCGGTAGTTTGATCTAAAACATAAATTCCATTCATGGAAACTGCCTTGCCATAAATCATATTGTGTAAGGAGAAAATATAGCTATTATTCTCTATTACAAATGAAAAACCAAGTTTGTCAAGTGCAGACACTGAAATAATGTTTTTGGATAAACTAGGAACATAATAACAGTTATATAGAAATAACTCGAATCCACTTGGAAGCTGGATTACGTATGTTCCCTTCGAGACTGCAGCCACACGTGCTCCATTCCCGACACGCAAGTCCACCTCACCCTTGATTAGGGGTTCTTGGTTTCGGAGGCCCTGCACATGATTACATAGATGAGAACCACAACCAGTATCAAGTACCCAAGTTCCGCAACTTGCGTGGTTAATCTCAATCATGTGAATAAAAGAAGAAGAAGACATACCAACAGGAGTAACACGGCCTCCTTTAATGTCCTCGCGATACACGGGGCAAGAGCGCCTCCAATGCCCAGTCTTGTGGCAATGGTGATATTCCATGCTTGTATCCTTGCTCTTTGTCTTGCCCTGTGAGTTACTCGACTCACCAGGCCCACTCTTAGCAAATCCTGGTTTCTTGAACCTGGGCTTACCTACTGCTAGGTCGCCCTGAGCTTTAGCCTTCCCTTTACCTTTCCCCTTACTGGAGATCATGAGAACATCTTGCTTAAGACTCCCACTCAACTTAAGATCCTTCTCAGTCTGTACGAGAAGGGAGTGGAGCTCATGGGGAGTCTTCTTCATATCGTTCATGTAGTAGTTGGCCCTAAAGAGGGCGAACCCATCATGAAGCGAATGAAGCATGCGATCAACGATGATGTTCTCACTGATCTTGCAGTTTAGGGACTCCAGTTTCTCGATATTCTCAATCATGTTGAGAATATGTGGGCTAACAGCTTGGCCCTTCTGGAGTTTCGCCTCAAAGAAGCGACAGGTATGCTCATAAGAAACGATTCTCGAAGCCTTGGAGAATTCGTTAGTGAGCGTGGTGAAAATCTTGTTTGCACCATGGGTTATGAAGCGTCTTTGCAAATTGGATTCCATTGCATAGATGAGTACGTTCTTTATCGCACCCGCTTCCATAACGAAATCGCTATGAGCGCGAATTTCGTTGGCTCTAGCTCCAGTTCCTGGGTGTGGCGGAATGGGCTCAGTTAAGAACTTGAGCTTTCCGTCAGCAATGGCAGCATTCCGTAGTGCTGCCTCCCAGTCAGAGAAGTTTGACCCATCATTCCTCAGTCTAGTTGACTGATTCATGGAGTCCATGAAGGCTTTTAGCCAGGATTCACGTGCTAGCTTGGCACTTGGCATTGGGTCTTCACCAGCCATTTTAGATTTACAGCAGTTTTAATGAACGTGTTCTACACTGAAAGAAGATAAAACAAAACCATATAAGCAACTTATTGTTGTGATTTAAGTCTATATTAAATTGAATTTAAACTCGTAGACTCATGCATTTATATAATTGATCTCCCTCAAGAATTATATAAACGATCCCAAGACTCAATTTCCGTATATTGATAAGCCCACAGTTTGGCTAATTCCAATCGTTGGAACTCTTGGTCGATAGATTTCCGTAAATCCTATCTATTAGTCCATCTCAGTCACTGGAATATTATCGAGTGACCATGATGTTGAGATAAAATAAATCATCTGTTCCCACTTACCCGACGTAGAAGGGTCATATTATGCCTACCGACGAAGAAGGGATTCATGGGAGGCTGATTTATAAAGACTAATCTCAATTTTTGGTTATACGAGGAAGACCCCATCAACTTTTATTTATCCATATTTAAGTGAACCAAAAACTAGCATTGCGTGAATGAATTAAATAAAGTGATGGCTTTTAAAAGACATGTGACATCTGTATTGTCACAGAAAACTAACGCGAGACCTCTACATGAGTCAGTTTTCAGGCATGATATAGGTGGTTTGGTTTTTAGGCGGAATATGATGCAAGCTATTATCGATGAAAGCGTAAAGATAAATGCAATAAACGTAAATAAAAGTCCTAGTGTGGCCTATCCTACCAAAATAAACATAAAACAACTTGGAATCCACCGTTGGACCCTAGAAGCTTGTCTTGATGTTTCATCTTGGTCCTTGCAGCGGGAGTGAGCATCCGGTCTCCGTCTTGTCTTTGGTCTTCACAAAATTACTAATTTAAATTACAAGAGTAATCCTAGATACATTCTAATTTAAATACAAAAGTAATTATATGGCAAAAACCCAAAACGGAGATTCAAGATCTCAAAATTACAAGCAAGATCGTGTCCCATCATTACGGTAACACAATCTTCTAAGGCCACACTAAGTTACAACCGTTTGCAAAAATTTAATACGTTATTGAAAGCATTCAAGACATTCACAAGACGATAAATAAAATGCATCAACTAAATAAAATTTATACATGACATAATACTGTTATTATGATTAATAAATTTATACCAAACCACCTTTTAAGATTAAAATTTAGTGACTATACCGTTTTAATCACCAATTTTAATAAACATATAATCCATTATTTTAAACTGTTTTAAAACAATATGTATCAATCGAGGGTGAACCGTTTCACTAAATAATATACTATTTCCGTATACAGTATATTATTTTAAGCCATGTGAAAATAAGAAAACAGGTTATTTTCGAAAATAAACACCCCGAAACGAGAGCACTCGATCGAGTAACAGTGGCACTCGATCGAGTGTCAGGGTCACTCGATCGAGTGCAGCATGGCTCGATCGAGTGGCTCGTAAAATTGCAAATCGCTGCACTTTTAAATTAAAACGAGTTTATAACTTGGATTTAAAACTTGTAAATCATATATAAACAACAACAAAAGATTTACATATTGCTAAAAATATCGATTAATTAACAATATGCAAATTATAATCGAAAAACAAGATCGATTTCTCACAAAAATCACACGCACAAGCCTGGTACGAGGGCACTCGATCGAGTGCAACAGGGACTCGATCGAGTGCCTAGGCAGATTGCACGGTTTTCAACAAATTTAAATCTTATGAAAGACACAATTGTAAAATTTTCATGGCCTAAGGCTCTGATACCACTTGTGGGGAATAAAACGCGTATTCACCCTAAAATTGCAGGATTATAATGAAATATGCAATTGTGAATATCGTCATAAGATTAAAAACATGAGAAAAGAAGTACAACCTTTAGTCCTCGCGCAAAAGGCCTAAGAACAGGAATTAATGCAAATTCCCTCCTATAACTTGCACCCAAGACTTAGTTTGAGACGTGGCCGCGTGTGCTAGAAATCCTCTCCAATTGCCTTGCAATATAGGGAGAGCCCTTGAGGTTTTGGATGTGAGATCTGAGGTTTTGGGAGAAGAATGCTCTCAAAACCCTAATTTTACCCTGAGAGATTATGTTACAGTGCAACAAGAGTGTTTTACATAAGGAGAAACCCTCTCCTTATGTAGCCTCTGTTCGGCCGAATTAGAGACTGGGTATGAGTGGGCTTCCCACTCTTACCTTATTCCAATGCGTGATTCGACCCAATTAGCTTTAAGTTGTTCGCGGGTTTTATTTATAAATCGTAACATGTTATCAGATATTAATACAGTCGATATATTAATAATGGTCTGATAAAATACGATATTGTATAATTACCTAAATTAATGTAACCGTTTATATTAATTCGCGAATACAATATTTAATTAAATATAACCGTTTATATTTAATTTACGAATTAATCTTGTAATCCGTATTAGCTAAAATTATTTAATCCGTATTAAATAATAATCTCAACATCTTATTGACTAATTTATTAGTCAATACCTCTGACTAACTGTTTAGTCGTATCCGGCAAAATGTGACTGTATTTTCATACCTTCACATCTCTCAAACGTGTCCTATAGGTGTGACGTATAGGGACCAGTTGACCACCGCCATCCGTATGACAATAACGTCAAACTTATCTAGCAAGCCAACCGTTATTGATAAACGTGGATCAACTGGTAATAATACAGAAGTATGCCCTTGTGATCCTTAAAGAGATTTAATAAGTCATTGTACTTAATTGTCAAGGACACCAGCCCCAACAATACAAGCATGTTAATGAATCTGGTTGAGGTATGTACATTGATATGTTAATTAGCTGTTGGGATAGGTTTGAGGAGATTGAGATTCGCAGTTCAGTATCTTATCGAGTCGACGTATTCCTTGACCTTGACTTGTGGGTGAGTAGCTTAGGGTTTTACTCTCTAAGTGTGGAGCAGATCCTTTAATGGAATATTTGATAAAATTGATAGTGGAATCGAGATGAGAATTGGTCATTGGTACTGA
This sequence comes from Silene conica, assembly GCA_029255685.2. Lineage (NCBI taxonomy): Eukaryota > Viridiplantae > Streptophyta > Magnoliopsida > Caryophyllales > Caryophyllaceae > Silene > Silene conica. The sequence continues at coordinate 25,566,614 of CM055313.2, read as the reverse complement.
GTTATGAATTATTCAGCCGTCGTGCCATATTGTGTTTACGGTCCAGTGCGACCTTGGTTATTGAGTTGTATTCTGAGTCTGAAATAGGTATTGAGATGAAGTATTGATTCGTGGTTTTATCCCGCCAGCTTACTCACCCTTGTCTTTAGTCTTAGGTTCGACGATGATAATACAATACTTGATTACTTGGAGTGAGATGATATGAGATAAAGTAATGAGTAAGACGAACTAATGAGCTGAGATTTGTATAATGAGGTTACGGGGACGTAACCGTGTTTTTATGGAGGATAGGATTGTAAAATCTTATTGATGTATGATAAAACTAGTGGTTATGGCATGGCTAATTGATATGTCGTGATGGTGTGAATACATATGATACTCCTGATTTCCTCTGTTGTGCATTTTATTTTGTTACGTGAAGTATTCTATAATTTAGTTATACGTTAAACTTTGGGGACAAAGTTTCTTAACGAGGGTAGAATGTAACGTTTCGGGTTTTAAAGTACTCTTATTAGTTTTGGGTGTTAGGTGGTGTCACATTTTATGTGCCTAGGGACCATGTTGTTGACTATGGGATGGTGAACTTCGGGACGAAGTTCATTTTAAGGAGGGAAGACTGTAATACCCCGTATTTAGCCTCGGTCAACGGCACTAATACTCCGTATTTTATTCCGTTTTATTTTATTTTATTTTGATTTTCCTTGATTGTTGACGGGTTATAATAAAAATAGGTGTTATAAGCGATATATTATTGTTGAACGAGCTAGTGCTTTATGTGTTGTGTTTTCGGGTCGTGAATGCGAGTGTTTAACAAAATCGAGTCATAGTTATATTATTTGGGTATTGGGGTGCGTGAGATGCTGACCCATACACGGAAAACCAAGCCTTTGGGCCTAGGGTTTCGTGCAAAAACACAACCCACACGCAAGCTTAATAAATCTGGAATTAGAAATTCAGAAATGACTAGACTGCCGCCTTATGTTAACACCCAAACCAAACCTTATTCTGACCTAATCCTCACACACTCACACACCTCATCATCAGCCGTCATACCAGGGAGTAGCAGGGTGGTCTTCACGGTGGGTTTAGGGTAACCTAGGGTTGCTCGACACGCACGCAAACAGGTAAGATAACACGGCCTCAGTTTCTGGGTTTTCCTCTTTCAATTTCGATTCGTTTGTTTTCATGGTGAATGTATGATTTCGTTTCTGATTTGTATATACTACTAGTCTAGGGCATACAGTAGTCGTGTTTTGACCATGGTGGGGTTGTCGTTGGCCACCTAGGACGCTCGTTGGTGGTGGTTTAACAGTGGGGAATGGGGGTATTGTCTTCGTTTCCTGGAACAGAGTTTGAACATGATTTCCGTACTGTAATTCGATCCGTATGTTGTTTACGTTTTCCATGAGTGTTGTGGTTTTTGTGATGATGATAGTCAGGGGGTTAGTCTGGTTGTTGTCGCGGTGGTAATGGGGTGTCGTTTCAGTAAAAGCAGCGGGTTTCGTAGAGTGGGTCAGTCGCGGAAAAAAAAAAAAAAAAAACAGAGTGGTGGTGTTGTGTTTGAGACGGTCTTCTGGTAGTGGTGGTTGTAATCGGCCGCTACTGGTCCCCTCCTTGGGACCACCGTGGCGAGCCGGTTGTGTCAGTAAGCGGGTCAGAGGTGGCAGACAGTGAAGGGGCTGGTGTTTTTGGGGTTAAGAGTCGTGGTTTTGAATAGTGTGTGTTGGTAGTCGGTTGTCGTGATTGTATTCGTTAAGTGTATTGCTGCCTTCTTATCATTATCATCATGATCAATATAATCATTGTTATCATTACTATTATTATATTATTATTATCATTGTTATTATTATTACATATGGTGTTAGTAGTTGTTTTTATTATCAATGGTATTATTAGTTAGTTTTGAGTAAAGCCATGTTAGTAATATTATTAATAATTGTTATTTAATTTGCTATTGATGCTAGGATTTATTTTAGTAGTGGTTTTGAGTATGTCAAAAGTTAGCAATATGTGGTTATTGTCTTTGTGTGCTATAATTAGTAAATCTAAACTTAGCAAGTTTATTTTTAGTAAGTCTAATTAATTCGTAACAATCGGGTAATGATTGAATGCTATATTGGTAAGTACTATTTTTAGTAAGTTTATAATTGGCTAATGATGATTGATGTGGATAATGAGTTGATAATAATTGATATGTATACTTACGTTTAGTGTCAAGTAAATCGTTATGAACGTGATCAATTAAGCAATTAGTAGTGGTTGGTTGTACGAATAAAAGTTGATAGTAAAGTACTATTTATAGGAACCGAGCTCGAAGTGGAATATTTCTGGCAGCTGTTCGGGTATTGTTCTGCAAATCAAGGTAGGGGAATATATATATGTTTGTAAGTGTGATCTGACATGAGGTTACTCGTTAGCTGGTTGATATAATTACCTGTGATATATATTGTGATTGGATGTTTACTGATTATTGTGGAGTACGGGGATTGTGAAATGGGTCTTGTGATATGGGACTTGTGATATGGCCATGGGAGGTGTGGTGTGATGGGAGGTGTGGTGTGATGGAGGTGTGGAGTGATGGAGGTGTGGTGGATGATCGATTGATATGGAGATGGAGGAGGAGACAGTTCTATTGTTATTTATGTTTTATCTGTTTTACCTACTCAACCTCGCGGTTGACCCTGTGTATTCGTGTGACACCTACGATGATCCGAAATGTGGAGTAGATTTTACAGGAAAGAGATAGATGAGCCAGGAGCTGGGACGGGAATGTGAGATGCGGACTTGAGACCGACTTAGATCTACATCACATATAGAGTAGTCGTCAGCTGTGCTTTTATTTCTCCTATGTAATCTCTGTAATAACAAAAGTTTAAATTACATCAATTTTTTTTATCTAAAGTACTTTGGTTAACTTACTTTGTTATTCACTACCTCGGATATTCTAAGATAGTAACAACTAAATTTACTGAGGATGTTTTGCCAAAGGCTCCTTAATAAATCGGGGTGTTACACTGCTCCCAAGAACCCTGGAAATCAAGTGCACAAGCACGGAGCAAGTCCTCTAATGTCTGAATAGACCTCTCGGACTGACCATCGGTCGCGGCAATGAAATGCGGTACTCATTAGGAAACGGCTACCCATAGCCTCCTGTAAAGCCTTCCAAAATATGGAACAGAAACGAGGATCACGATCAGAAACGATCTCTCTCGGGACACCATGGTAACGGACTATCTCTGCAATATAAGCCCTAGCTAAACGGTCCATATCCCATGTCTCTCTGATAGGCACAAATCTGGCACACTTAGTTAGCCTATCAACCACAACCCAAATCGCATCCTTGCCTCCCACTGTCTTAGGCAATGCCGTCACAAAGTCCATCGATATGCACTCCCACTTCCACTGAGGAACGTGGAGCGGCTGTAACAAACCACCTGGCCTCCTATGCTCTATCTTGACTTGTTGACAAGTCAAGCACCTACTCACGTAATCCAAAATGTCTTTCTTCATCCCGGGCCACCAAAATATAAGTCTCAAATCCTTGTGCATCTTCTCTCCGCCCGGATGAACTGAATACGGTGTCAAGTGAGCCTCATCAAGAACCCTCTTCCTCAAATCTGGCACATCTGGAACATACATCCTACCACGGAATGTAAGGAAACCATCGGAATCAATCACTAAATCTGGTGCAACTCCACTCGAAATCTTAGCCTCGAACCTCCGGAAAGCAGCATCTGTAGGTAAACTCCGGCGAATCTCCCAATATAAGGACGGCTCGGAAGTCAAAGCGGATAACCAATCAAAACCACTACCAACCATCTCTAATCTCAACTTCCGGAACTCGGAACACAACTCGTCGGGCAATACACGCATAGCACTCATCGAATGGGAAGTCATGCGGCTAAGTGCATCAGCAACCACATTGGCCTTTCTCTCATGATACAATAACTCAATGTCATAATCCTTAACCAACTCTAGCCAACGACGTTGTCGCATATTGAGGTCCTTCTGTGTGAAAATGTACTTTAGACTCTTGTGATCCGTGAAAATGCGAGAATGAGATCCCATCAAGTAATGACGCCACATCTTCAAGGCATGAACAACTGCAGCTAACTCAAGATCATGGGTCGGATAGTTCACCTCGTGAACTCGCAACTATCTAGATGAGTAAGCTATCACCTTACAACTCTGCATCAACACACATCCAAGCCCTAACATCGAAGCATCGCAATAAACATCAAAGTCAACCCCAATCTTTGGCAAAGCAAGTACGGGAGCGGAAGTCAACCTAGCCTTCAATTCCTGGAAAGAGCTCTCACACTTGTCGGTCCAAACAAACTTAGCTTCCTTCTTCAGTAACCGAGTCATCGGACGAGCTAATCTAGAGAAATCCTCAACAAAGCGACGGTAGTAACCCGCTAAACCAAGGAAACTACGGATCTCTCCCACATCTTTGGGACTCTCCCAATCAACAACGGCCTCAATCTTCGCGGGATCAACCATAACTCCCTCACTAGATATCACATGTCCAAGAAATGCAACCTTAGAAAGCCAAAACTCACACTTAGAGAACTTCGCGAACCACTTCCGTCGACGTAAAATCCCAAGAATCAATCTGAGATGCTCGGCATGCTCCTCATCGGTCTTTGAGTAAATGAGAATGTCATCAATAAACATTACAACACAAGTGTCAAGATACTCACTAAAGGTACGGTTCATCTGATCCATAAAGATAGCAGGTGCATTAGTCAACCCAAAAGGCATGACCACGAACTCAAAATGTCCATATCTGGTACGAAAAGCAGTCTTCGCAATATCCGCCTCTCTCACTGGAATCTGATGATAACCCGATCGAAGATCAATCTTAGAAAACCTAGAAGCACCTCTCAACTGATCAAATAAATCATCTATCCTAGGCAAAGGATATCTGTTCTTCACAGTCACTCTGTTCAGCTCTCTATAATCAATGCAAAGTGTAATACCCCGTATATTAGCCTCGGTCAACGGCAGTCAAACCGTGTTTTATACAAGTATTTCAAAGGGAATGTTTATAAAGTATTTTACATAAACTGTTGTTATTTTATAAATCGTATTTCTACGATTATTTCGTATTTCATATTCATCTTTTTTATATTTGATGATTATTTCATAAAATGACGTTTTATTCGTATTTCTTTAATTCTTAATGATATATTTATAATTAAATATATTTCTTGTTTTTATATTTATTTCTCGTCTATACTTAATTCAATTATTTATTTATTTATTTATTTATTTATTTATTTATTTATTTATTTAAGTCATAATTCATTTAAATCCTAATCTTTAAATATTCTTATGTAAGTGCTGATAATTTAAATTATTGATTTAATTTAATATTTACTACTACTAAATTGTACGGTTTAATTAGTATAATTTAATGTATGTGCTTGCTAATTTTATTTACGAGTCGGGAACGGGACGTAGGTAATAGGATGCTTCGTTATGCGTGACCGACTATGGATGATTGGGCTTGGGCTTGGGTTGGACTATAACCCGTGCGTGAAACAAAACAACAAAGCACCAGCCTCATCCATCGACACACACACAACAAACAAAATCAAACCCTAGCTAATAACCCATCGACAAAGGCTTCACCATCATAACATAAACCTACACAAAACAAACCCTATCAAACCCTAATTTTCGTCTGCAGCCATAACACTCATCGTTTTCATCCCTGCTCACTTGTAAGTTCATACTCTGTTTCGTTCGTTTAATACTCGTTGTTGTATGTCATAATTTGTTCACGTTTGCTTGTTGAATTCGTCTATTTTAGGTTGTTCCTGAGCACGACCTTTATGGGCAATGGTTGTAGGATGATAGTAGGTTGCGGGGGTGGTGGTAGGTTGGCTCGTGGTGGCCTAAGCACCACCAGAAAGTGTCGTGGTTATCAACAGAGAAGCAGGGGAAAAGAAAAGAGGGGTCGTGAGATACGTGGGTTTGAGGAGTTTTGCAGACGGTTAGGATGGTATCGAGGGCTGGTGGTTGCCACCAGGAGAGTCGTAAGAGGTGAGAGAAGTCGGAGGCAGTTTCAGGTGGTGGTTAGGGTGGTGGCAGTAACGGCTAGAGTCGGGTTTTCGTGGTGAGTGTAACAGTGGTTGCAGGAAACCGAGTTGGGACATGACTTTTGGTGGTGGTTTATTTGGCAGCTAGAAGGCAGACTAGAGGGAAAGGTCACCCACTCTGGAACCACCGTAAGTCAGTGGTGACAACGGTGGTGGCCAGAGGTGGTGTAGGGCCTGGTGGAGAGAGAAAACTTCGTGAGAAGAGAGAGAGACAGGCGGTAGTAAAACAACGTATATTCGGGTTGTATGCGGGCTGGTTAGAGGAGGCGTGGTGGCTGCAATGGTGGTTTTAGGTGGCGGGGTAGATGGTGGGTGGTACAGAGAGCGCGTGGGGATCTGTTATGGTGGCCGTGGGTGGCTAGATTGGTGGTGCCCAAGGCATGAAGTTGGGTACGCGGCTGGTGGGTAGAGCTGTTTTACGTGGCTACTGATGTCGTGAATGTTTGTGTTAATATTGTTATTATTAGTAGTATGGTACACGTGATCTAGTTGGTTGTTTTGATATTATTATTATTATTATTATTGTTATTGTAATTATTATCTTTAAGATTATGATTATGTTAGTATGTTGTTACTTTTATTAATACTAATGCTAATATTATTGTTGTTACTTATATGTTGTTACTAATGTTAAAATTATATGTTAGTATTATTATTGGTAATATTGTTGTTATTGTTATTATTAGTAATGGTATGTTTATTACTTTATTAGTATTAACAATGTTGATTAGAATATTTTATTATTAAGTGGTTGAGAAATTTTTATTATTATACAAGAATGTGTCGGTTATCAATAGCTCAACTATATCTTCTATGTCGCTTATTTAATTGAAGTTAGTTATAAAAGTAATAAGGTCGGGTTGGTTAAGTTAATTGAAGTATTCGTTTTTAATACGGTCTCGTTATGCGTAATATATTGTTTAAAGTGTTAAAGTGAATAATTGATATGTTATATTTGTTTACGTAGTTATACTAGTTAGTAATTATGTAAATTATATTGTTACGTGACGGTTTTGAAGTGGCATAGTTCCGTTTACTTGATGGCTTGCTTTTGGACTATATTGCTATCCAGGTAGGATACACCGACCCTATACTCTATGATGTGTTATGAATGAATGTTAAATGTTGGATTGTGTGTTATGGATGCTGAGCAGGATTTATATGAGAATGGTATTGGTTGGATTGAGTGTTGATTAATATTATTATTGGTATGCGCATTGCATTATTTAATAACATGATTGATTAAGAGTATTGTTGCATTCACGAGCATGGCATGTGCATTGGATACGGATTTGATATGATGAGATATTATTGGGCCCAGGCTAGTCCTGCAGGACTAGACCTGGTGACCTCAGCTGTTATGCTGGTATTCGGCGACGGCCGACTATAGTCTGCCGGGAGGTTCGGTAGGGCTTGCTGCAAGGGTATGAGTTTGAGATGAGATTGTGATTGAGCTCAAGCATATCATGGCATTTGCATATCATATCTGTTGCATTATGATTATTGTGTTACCCTACTCAATCGCGAGGTTGACAGTGTATTTGTGTACACCTACGATGATCCGTAATGGGGAGTAGATTCTACAGGTCAGAGACAGATGAGCTAGGAGCTGGGGCAGGAATGTGAGATGCATACTTTGGACCGACTTTGAATTATATCACATCGAACGAAGTCATCAGTTGTATTTTCTTTTCCGTTATGTAGTAACTGTAATTACCAAGTTTTAAATTTTATCAGTTTTAATTAAAGTACTTTGGATGTTCTACTTTTTTATTCACTACCTCGGACAATCCGAGATGGTAACAACTCTATTTATTTGAGAATGTCTTGCTAAAGGCTCTTGCTATTGATTCGGCGATCTTCTTGAGCAATGAATGTGGAATTTTATAATGGGGTTACGGGGACGTAACCATGCTTTAAGGAGGACAAGATTGTAAAATCTAGATAGTTTACGATCTGGCTAAGTGGTATGTTATGTTAGGCTAACTAAGTTTGACCATGCATGGAGTCTGCTGTTTTAATTTGTTATGTTTTGTCAATGTTGCGGTTCTTTAAGTGTCATATACTTTTGTTGTATGTTAAACTTTGGGGACAAAGTTTCTTAAGGGAGATAGAATGTAACACTTCGCGTTTTAGAGCTTACGTATATGTACTACTTGCGTTTGTCTTATGCTTGTGGGGTGATTTGTTATCGTTACGGGGTGGCGAACTTCGGGACGAAGTTCATTTTAAGGAGGGAAGACTGTAATACCTCGTATTTTAGCCTCGGACAACGGCAGTCAAACCGTGTTTTATACAAGTATTTCAAAGGGAATGTTTATAAAGTATTTTACATAAACTGTTGATATTTTATAAATCGTATTTCTACGATTATTTCGTATTTCATAATCATCTTTTTTATATTTGACGATTATTTCATAAAATGACGTTTTATTCGTGTTTCTTTAATTCTTAATGATATATTTATAATTAAATATATTTCTTGTTTTTATATTTATTTCTCGTCTATACTTAATTCAATTATTTATTTATTTATTTATTTATTTATTTAAGTCATAATTCATTTAAATCCTAATCTTTAAATATTCTTAGGTAAGTGCTGATAATTTAAATTATTGATTTAATTTAATATTTACTACTACTAAATTGTACGGTTTAATTAGTATAATTTAATGTATGTGCTTGCTAATTTTATTTACGAGTCGGGAACTGGACGTAGGTAATAGGATGCTTCGTTATGCATGACCGACTATGGATGATTGGGCTTGGGCTTGGGTTGGACTATAACCCGTGCGTGAAACAAAACAACAAAGCACCAGCCTCATCCATCGACACACAACACAACAAACAAAATCAAACCCTAGCTAATAACCCATCGACATAGGCTTCACCATCATAATATAAACCTACACAAAACAAACCCCATCAAACCCTAATTTTCGTCTGCAGCCATAACACTCATCGTTTTCATCCCTGCTCACTTGTAAGTTCATACTCTGTTTCGTTCGTTTAATACTCGTTGTTGTATGTCATAATTTGTTCACGTTTGCTTGTTGAATTCGTCTATTTTGGGTTGTTCCTGAGCACGACCTTTATAGGCAATGGTTGTAGGATGATAGTAGGTAGCGGGGGTGGTGGTAGGTTGGCTCGTGGTGGCCTGAGCACCACCAGAAAGTGTCGTGGTTATGAACAGAGAAGCAGGGGAAAAGAAAAGAGGGGTCGTGAGATACGTGGGTTGTAGGAGTTTTGCAGACGATTAGGATGGGATCGAGGGCTGGTTGTTGCCACCAGGAGAGTCGTAGGAGGTGAGAGAAGTCGGAGGCAGTTTCAGGTGGTGGTTAGGGTGGTGGCAGTAGCGGCTAGAGTCGGGTTTTTGTGGTGAGTGTAACAGTGGTTGCAGGAAACCGAGTTGGGACATGACTTTTGGTGGTGGTTTATTTGGCAGCTAGAAGGCAGACTAAAGCGAAAGGTCGCCCACTCTGGAACCACCGCAAGTCAGTGGTCACAACGGTGGTGGCCAGAGGCGGTGTATGGCCTGGTGGAGAGAAAAAACGTCGTGAGAAGAGAAAGAGACAGGCGGTAGTAAAACAACGTATATTCGGGTTGTATTAGGGCTGGTTAGAGGAGGCGTGGTGGCTGCAATGGTGGTTTTAGGTGGCGGCCTAGATGCGGGGTAGATGGTGGGTGGTACAGAGAGCGCGTGGGGATCTGTTATGGTGGCCGTGGGTGGCTAGATTGGTGGTGGCCAAGGCATGAAGTTGGGTACGCGGCTGGTGGGTAGAGCTGTTTTACGTGGCAACTGATGTCGTGTATGTTTGTGTTAATATTGTTATTATTAGTAGTATGGTACACGTGATCTAGTTGGTCGTTTTGATATTATTATTATTATTATTATTATTATTATTATTATTATTATTATTATTATTATTATTATTATCATTATTGTTATTGTAATTATTATCTTTAAGATTATGATTATGTTAGTATGTTGTTACTTTTATTAATACTAATGCTAATATTATTGTTGTTACTTATATGTTGTTATTAATGTTAAAATTATATGTTAGTATTATTATTGGTAATATTGTCGTTATTGTTATTATTAGTAATGGTATGTTTATTACTTTATTAGTATTAACAATGTTGATTAGAATATTTTATTATTAAGTGGTTGAGAAATTTTTATTATTATACAAGAATGTGTCGGTTATCAATAGTTCGACTATATCTTCTATGTCGCTTATTTAATTGAAGTTAGTTATAAAAGTAATAAGGTCGGGTTGGTTAAGTTAATTGAAGTATTCGTGTTTAATACGGTCTCGTTATGCGTAATATATTGTTTAAAGTGTTAAAGTGAATAATTGATATGTTATATTTGTTTACGTAGTTATACTAGTTAGTAATTATGTAAATTATATTGTTACGTGACGGTTTTGAAGTGGCATAGTTCCGTTTACTTGATGGCTTGCTTTTGGACTATATTGCTATCCAGGTAGGATACACCTACCCTATACTCTATGACGTGTTATGAATGAATGTTAAATGTTGGATTGTGTGTTATGGATGCTGAGCAGGATTTATATGAGAATGGTATTGGTTGGATTGAGTGTTGATTAATATTATTATTGGTATGCGCATTGCATTATTTAATAACATGATTGATTAAGAGTATTGTTGCATTCACGAGCATGGCATGTGCATTGGATACGGATTTGAGATGATGAGATATTATTGGGCCCAGGCTAGTTCTGCAGGACTAGACCTGGTGACCTCAGCTGTTATGATGGTGTTCGGCGACGGCCGACTATAGTCTGCCGGGAGGTTCGGTAGGGCTTGGTGCAAGGGTATGAGTTTGAGATGAGATTGAGATTGAGCTCAAGCATATCATGGCATTTGCATATCATATCTGTTGCATTATGATTATTGTGTTACCCTACTCCATCGCGAGGTTGACAGTGTATTCGTGTACACCTACGATGATCCGGAATGGGGAGTAGATTCTACAGGTCAGAGACAGATGAGCTAGGAGCTGGGGCAGGAATGTGAGATGCATACTTTGGACCGACTTAGAATTATATCACATCGAACGAAGTCATCAGTTGTATTTTCTTTTCCGTTATGTAGTAACTGTAATAACCAAGTTTTAAATTTTATCAGTTTTAATTAAAGTACTTTGGATGTTCTACTTTGTTATTCACTACCTCGGACAATCCGAGATGGTAACAACTCTATTTATTTGAGAATGTCTTGCTAAAGGCTCTTGCTATTGATTCTGCGATCTTCTTGAGCAATGAATGTGGAATTTTATAATGGGGTTACGGGGACGTAACCATGCTTTAAGGAGGACAAGATTGTAAAATCTAGATAGTTTACGGTCTGGCTAAGTGGTATGTTATGTTAGGCTGACTAAGTTTGACCATGCATGGAGTCCGCTGTTTTAATTTGTTATGTTTGGTCAATGTTGCGGTTCTTTAAGTGTCATATACTTTTGTCGTATGTTAAACTTTGGGGACAAAGTTTCTTAAGGGAGATAGAATGTAACACTTCGCGTTTTAGACCAACGTATATGTACTACTTCCGTTTGTCTTATGCTTGTGGGGTATTTTGTTATCTTTACGGGGTGGCGAACTTCGGGATGAAGTTCATTTTAAGGAGGGAAGACTGTAATACCCCGTATTTTAGCCTCGGACAACGGCAGTCAAACCGTGTTTTATACAAGTATTTCAAAGGGAATGTTTATAAAGTATTTTACATAAACTGTTGTTATTTTATAAATCGTATTTCTACGATTATTTCGTATTTCATAATCATCTTTTTTATATTTGACGATTATTTCATAAAATGACGTTTTATTCGTATTTCTTTAATTCTTAATGATATATTTATAATTAAATATATTTCTTGTCTTTATATTTATTTCTCGTCTATACTTAATTCAATTATTTAATTATTTATTTATTTATTTATTTATTTATTTAAGTCATAATTCATTTAAATCCTAATCTTTAAATATTCTTATGTAAGTGCTGATAATTTAAATTATTGATTTAATTTAATATTTACTACTACTAAATTGTACGGTTTAATTAGTATAATTTAATGTATGTGCTTGCTAATTTTATTTACGAGTCGGGAACGGGACGTAGGTAATAGGATGCTTCGTTATGCATGACCGACTATGGATGATTGGGCTTGGGCTTGGGTTGGACTATAACCCGTGCGTGAAACAAAACAACAAAGCACCAGCCTCATCCATCGACACACAACACAACAAACAAAATCAAACCCTAGCTAATAACCCATCGACAAAGGCTTCACCATCATAACATAAACCTACACAAAACAAACCCTATCAAACCCTAATTTTCGTCTGCAGCCATAACACTCATCGTTTTCATCCCTGCTCACTTGTAAGTTCATACTCTGTTTCGTTCGTTTAATACTCGTTGTTGTATGTCATAATTTGTTCACGTTTGCTTGTTGAATTCGTCTATTTTGGGTTGTTCTTGAGCACGACCTTTATGGGCAATGGTTGTAGGATGATAGTAGGTTGCGGGGGTGGTGGTAGGTTGGCTCGTGGTAGCCTGAGCACAGCCAGAATGTGTCGTGGTTATGAACAGAGAAGCAGGGTAAAAGAAAAGAGGGGTCGTGAGATACGTGGGTTTGAGGAGTTTTGCAGACGGTTAGGATGGTATCGAGGGCTGGTGGTTGCCACCAGGAGAGTCGTAGGAGGTGAGAGAAGTCGGAGGCAGTTTCAGGTGGTGGTTAGGGTGGTGGCAGTAGCGGCTAGAGTCGGGTTTTCGTGGTGAGTGTAACAGTGGTTCCAGGAAACCGAGTTGGGACATGACTTTTGGTGGTGGTTTATTTGGCAGCTAGAAGGCAGACTAGAGGGAAAGGTCACCCACTCTGGAACCACCGTAAGTCAGTGGTGACAACGGTGGTGGCCAGAGGCGGTGTAGGGCCTGGTGGAGAGAGAAAACGTCGTGAGAAGAGAGAGAGACAGGCGGTAGTAAAACAACGTATATTCGGGTTGTATGCGGGCTGGTTAGAGGAGGCGTGGTGGCTGCAATGGTGGTTGTAGGTGGCGAGGTAGATGGTGGGTGGTACAGAGAGCGCGTGGGGATCTGTTATAGTGGCCGTGGGTGGCTAGATTGGTGGTGCCCAAGGCATGAAGTTGGGTACGCGGCTGGTGGATAGAGCTGTTTTACGTGGCTACTGATGTCGTTTATGTTTGTGTTAATATTGTTATTATTAGTAGTATGGTACACGTTATCTAGTTGGTTGTTTTGATATTATTATTATTATTATTATTATTATTATTATTATTACTGTTATTGTAATTATTATCTTTAAGATTATGATTATGTTAGTATGTTGTTACTTTTATTAATACTAATGCTAATATTATTGTTGTTACTTATATGTTGTTATTAATGTTAAAATTATATTTTAGTATTATTATTGGTAATATTGTTGTTATTGTTATTATTAGTAATGGTATGTTTATTACTTTATTAGTATTAACAATGTTGATTAGAATATTTTATTATTAAGTGGTTGAGAAATTTTTATTATTATACAAGAATGTGTCGGTTATCAATAGTTCGACTATATCTTCTATGTCGCTTATTTAATTGAAGTTAGTTATAAAAGTAATAAGGTCGGGTTGGTTAAGTTAATTGAAGTATTCGTGTTTAATACGGTCTCGTTATGCGTAATATATTGTTTAAAGTGTTAAAGTGAATAATTGATATGTTATATTTGTTTACGTAGTTATACTAGTTAGTAATTATGTAAATTATATTGTTACGTGACGGTTTTGAAGTGGCATAGTTCCGTTTACTTGATGGCTTGCTTTTGGACTATATTGCTATCCAGGTAGGATACACCGACCCTATACTCTATGACGTGTTATGAATGAATGTTAAATGTTGGATTGTGTGTTATGGATGCTGAGCAGGATTTATATGAGAATGGTATTGGTTGGATTGAGTGTTGATTAATATTATTATTGGTATGCGCAGTGCATTATTTAATAACATGATTGATTAAGAGTATTGTTGCATTCACGAGCATGGCATGTGCATTGGATACGGATTTGAGATGATGAGATATTATTGGGCCCAGGCTAGTTCTGCAGGACTAGACCTGGTGACCTCAGCTGTTATGATGGTGTTCGGCGACGGCCGACTATAGTCTGCCGGGAGGTTCGGTAGGGCTTGGTGCAAGGGTATGAGTTTGAGATGAGATTGAGATTGAGCTCAAGCATATCATGGCATTTGCATATCATATCTGTTGCATTATGATTATTGTGTTACCCTACTCCATCGCGAGGTTGACAGTGTATTCGTGTACACCTACGATGATCCGGAATGGGGAGTAGATTCTACAGGTCAGAGACAGATGAGCTAGGAGCTGGGGCAGGAATGTGAGATGCATACTTTGGACCGACTTAGAATTATATCACATCGAACGAAGTCATCAGTTGTATTTTCTTTTCCGTTATGTAGTAACTGTAATAACCAAGTTTTAAATTTTATCAGTTTTAATTAAAGTACTTTGGATGTTCTACTTTGTTATTCACTACCTCGGACAATCCGAGATGGTAACAACTCTATTTATTTGAGAATGTCTTGCTAAAGGCTCTTGCTATTGATTCTGCGATCTTCTTGAGCAATGAATGTGGAATTTTATAATGGGGTTACGGGGACGTAACCATGCTTTAAGGAGGACAAGATTGTAAAATCTAGATAGTTTACGATCTGGCTAAGTGGTATGTTATGTTAGGCTGACTAAGTTTGACCATGCATGGAGTCCGCTGTTTTAATTTGTTATGTTTGGTCAATGTTGCGGTTCTTTAAGTGTCATATACTTTTGTCGTATGTTAAACTTTGGGGACAAAGTTTCTTAAGGGAGATAGAATGTAACACTTCGCGTTTTAGAGAAACGTATATGTACTACTTCCGTTTGTCTTATGCTTGTGGGGTGATTTGTTATCGTTACGGGGTGGCGAACTTCGGGACGAAGTTCATTTTAAGGAGGGAAGACTGTAATACCCCGTATTTTAGCCTCGGTCAACGGCAGTCAAACCGTGTTTTATACAAGTATTTCAAAGGGAATGTTTATAAAGTATTTTACATAAACTGTTGTTATTTTATAAATCGTATTTCTACGATTATTTCGTATTTCATAATCATCTTTTTTATATTTGACGATTATTTCATAAAATGACGTTTTATTCGTATTTCTTTAATTCTTAATGATATATTTATAATTAAATATATTTCTTGTTTTTATATTTATTTCTCGTCTATACTTAATTCAATTATTTATTTATTTATTTATTTATTTATTTATTTATTTATTTAAGTCATATTTCATTTAAATCCTAATCTTTAAATATTCTTATGTAAGTGCTGATAATTTAAATTATTGATTTAATTTAATATTTACTACTACTAAATTGTACGGTTTAATTAGTATAATTTAATGTATGTGCTTGCTAATTTTATTTACGAGTCGGGAACGGGACGTAAGTAATTGGATGCTTCGTTATGCGTGACCGACTATGGATGATTGGGCTTGGGCTTGGTTTGGACTATAACCCGTGCGTGAAACAAAACAACAAAGCACTAGCCTCATCCATCGACACACAACACAACAAACAAAATCAAACCCTAGCTAATAACCCATCGACATAGGCTTCACCATCATAATATAAACCTACACAAAACAAACCCCATCAAACCCTAATTTTCGTCTGCAGCCATAACACTCATCGTTTTCATCGCTGCTCACTTGTAAGTTCATATTCTGTTTCGTTCGTTTAATACTCGTTGTTGTATGTCATAATTTGTTCACGTTTGCTTGTTTAATTCGTCTATTTTGGGTTGTTCCTGAGCACGACCTTTATGGGCAATGGTTGTAGGATGATAGTAGGTTGCGGGGGTGGTGGTAGGTTGGCTCGTGGTGGCCTGAGCACCACCAGAAAGTGTCGTGGTTATGAACAGAGAAGCAGGGGAAAAGAAAAGAGGGGTCGTGAGATACGTGGGTTTGAGGAGTTTTGCAGACGGTTAGGATGGTATCGAGGGCTGGTGGTTGCCACCAGGAGAGTCGTAGGAGGTGAGAGAAGTCGGAGGCAGTTTCAGGTGGTGGTTAGGGTGGTGGCAGTAGCGGCTAGAGTCGGGTTTTTGTGGTGAGTGTAACAGTGGTTGCAGGAAACCGAGTTGGGACATGACTTTTGGTGGTGGTTTATTTGGCAGCTAGAAGGCAGACTAGAGGGAAAGGTCGCCCACTCTGGAACCACCGTAAGTCAGTGGTGACAACGGTGGTGGCCAGAGGCGGTGTAGGGCCTGGTGGAGAGAGAAAACGTCGTGAGAAGAGAAAGAGACAGGCAGTAGTAAAACAACGTATATTGGGGTTTATTAGAGCTGGTTAGAGGAGGCGTGGTGGCTGCAATGGTGGTTTTAGGTGGCGGCCTAGATGCGGGGTAGATGGTGGGTGGTACAGAGAGCGCGTGGGGATCTGTTATGGTGGCCGTGGGTGGCTAGATTGGTGGTGGCCAAGGCATGAAGTTGGGTACGCGGCTGGTGGGTAGAGCTGTTTTACGTGGCTACTGATGTCGTGTATGTTTGTGTTAATATTGTTATTATTAGTAGTATGGTACACGTGATCTAGTTGGTTGTTTTGATATTATTATTATTATTATTTTTATTATTATTATTATTATTATTATTATTATTGTTATTGTAATTATAATCTTTAAGATTATGATTATGTTAGTATGTTGTTACTTTTATTAAGACTAATGCTAATATTATTGTTGTTACTTATATGTTGTTATTAATGTTAAAATTATATGTTAGTATTATTATTGGTAATATTGTTGTTATTGTTATTATTAGTAATGGTATGTTTATTACTTTATTAGTATTAACAATGTTGATTAGAATATTTTATTATTAAGTGGTTGAGAAATTTTTATTATTATACAAGAATGTGTCGGTTATCAATAGTTCGACTATATCTTCTATGTCGCTTATTTAATTGAAGTTAGTTATAAAAGTAATAATGTCGGGTTGGTTAAGTTAATTGAAGTATTCGTGTTTAATACGGTCTCGTTATGCGTAATATATTGTTTAAAGTGTTAAAGTGAATAATTGATATGTTATATTTGTTTACGTAGTTATACTAGTTAGTAATTATGTAAATTATATTGTTACGTGACGGTTTTGAAGTGGCATAGTTCCGTTTACTTGATGGCTTGCTTTTGGACTATATTGCTATCCAGGTAGGATACACCGACCCTATACTCTATGATGTGTTATGAATGAATGTTAAATGTTGGATTGTGTGTTATGGATGCTGAGCAGGATTTATATGAGAATGGTATTGGTTGGATTGAGTGTTGATTAATATTATTATTGGTATGCTCATTGCATTATTTAATAACATGATTGATTAAGAGTATTGTTGCATTCACGAGCATGGCATGTGCATTGGATACGGATTTGAGATGATGAGATATTATTGGGCCCAGGCTAGTTCTGCAGGACTAGACCTGGTGACCTCAGCTGTTATGCTGGTGTTCGGCGACGGCCGACTATAGTCTGCCGGGAGGTTCGGTAGGGCTTGGTGCAAGGGTATGAGTTTGAGATGAGATTGAGATTGAGCTCAAGCATATCATTGGCATTTGCATATCATATCTGTTGCATTATGATTATTGTGTTACCCTCTCAATCGCGAGGTTGACAGTGTATTCATGTACACCTACGATAATCCGGAATGAGGAGTAGATTCTACAGGTCAGAGACAGATGAGCTAGGAGCTGGGGCAGGAATGTGAGATGCATACTTTGGACCGACTTAGAATTATATCACATCGAACGAAGTCATCAGTTGTATTTTCTTTTCCGTTATGTAGTAACTGTAATTACCATGTTTTAAATTTTATCAGTTTTATTAAAGTACTTTGGATGTTCTACTTTGTTATTCACTAACTCGCACAATCCGAGATGGTAACAGCTCTATTTATTTGAGAATGTCTTGCTAAAGGCTCTTAAATAAATGGGGGTGTTATACAAAGTTTAATGGAACCATCTTTCTTCTTAACAAATAAAACTGGAGCACCCCACGGAGAAGCACTCGGTCTAATGAATCCCTTCTCGATCATCTCTTCCAACTGTTGCTTCAACTCTTTCAACTCTGGTGGAGCCATACGGTAAGGAGCTTTGGATATCGGTCCGGTACATGGAACAAGCTCAATGGTAAACTCCACATCTCTCTCTGGCGATATCCATGGCAAGTCATCTGGGAAAACATCTGGAAACTCACGAACAATGGCTACATCCTCAAGCTTCGGTAGCGATGGCTTTGCAGCTGAAACAACACACAGGAAGGCTTGGCAACCCTTCCTAAGAAGATGAGATGCTTTCATCGAAGAAATAACATGGACACCCTTTTAGGGCGAGTTCCCCTATAGGAAACACGAACTCCTGAAGAACTCCTCAAGCAGATTTTCTGGTCGCGACACTCGAAGCGAGCATGGTATCGCGATAACCAATCCATACCGAGGATAATGTCAAATTCCTCGAGAGGAAATCTCAGTAAGTCCGCTGGAAATGTGGCTTGACCAATAATAATCGGAACATCCCTATGGGACGAAGAGCAGGAAAACACGTCACCAGAAGGTAACGAAATGGAAGTCTCCTCAACCAATGAAGACTCAAGAGCTAAACGGTCTGCGAACTGAGTCGATATAAATGATAAAGAAGCTCCAGTGTCAAACAAAATAAGACACTCGGCACCAAGTACAGAAAAGATACCAGCCACAATATCTAGATGAGCCTCAGCCTCAGCTCTAGTCATCACGAAGATCTTCCCCTTCGGCTTTCCTCCTCTAGTCACTGCAGCAGCTGTGGCAGCCTTGCCAAGTCCGGTGTTCCTCTCAGGACACTCATAAGATCGATGCCCAAATCCATTACAGGTGAAACACTTATAGGCATTCTTGAAACAGTCAAAGCCCGGAAGAGATGGTTTACCACAACGGTGGCAAACACTAGAAGTTGTGTCGGTGTGAACAATGGTCTTAGCAACCGGACCAGAGAACCTCTCAAACCGCTTCTTCTGAGAAGAAGGCGAAGAAGTAGAAGGAACAAACGGTCTCTTCCCCTGGTAAACTGATCTCTGGTGAGAAGTCACACTGGAAGTAGCAGCTCGGGTCTCAGCATCTATGGCACGAATGGAACTCTCGGCCCAAATAGCATCATCATATACCTCCACAAAAGAAGTCGAGTCACGACGAACCATACTCTCGATGCGCGGTCGTAACTTCCCACGGTAGAAGTAAACTCTCTCAGCCTCATCCTTGACAAACTTCGAAGCGAAATGTGCAAGCTGGCTAAATTTGTCGGTGTACTCCTGAACAGACATCTTACCCTGCTTCAGGTCCATGAACTCCTTAAGTCTCTGTGATCTAAGCTCCTTAGGATAAAACCTCGTCTCGAGCTTATCCTTAAAAGCCTCCCAATCGAACAAAGGATCAAGAATGAAAGTCGGTCCGGTCAACGCCCACCATCTACCGGTCTCTAGGGTCAAAAAGTGAGTGGCTAGCCGCACTCTATCCTCTCTGCCAACCGAATACATGGTAAAGCTCTTTTCCATCTCACGGAACCTTCAGTAAGAGCTACCGGATCAACCTCGCCTCCATAAGTCTTCACGTGGCTCCTGGACATCTGGGATGCTATCCAAGAGAAGCTACCAGGACGATTAGCCTCATTGCCTGGCGGTGGAGGAGGTGGAACAGTCTCTGCTTGCTGTCTCTGGTTCTCAAGCAACTGATGAAGTGCTTGCATTATAGTGTTCTCAGCAGCCGTGGTTCTCACCATCCTTCAAAAGAGAAAACAAGTGTTAACTTAGCAATTAACATTCACAAATAGACTACAATATAAATCCTTTGATCTACCCATCTCTCATTGATTATTTGTTTATTTGGTCAAGTTAAGGTTGGGGGTCACATAAGTGCGTCGGGAGCAATAATGCTCTGATACCAACTATAAAACCCCTCGCAAAAGCGGAAATATAAAACACACAAAGTACTAAAAATGCAGCGGAATTAAAACTTTTTAAACATAAACATCATGCAAGGTGAATTAAAACTGAAGCGTAAACTGAAACTGATATAAACAAAATAGATAAGTATAACAGTTCTAAGTACGAAAAACCAAATATATACAAAGCCTGGGATGGAACATCCCTACAGGCACAAAACGCGAACTGTATCAAAAACTAAGAGTCTAGCTAATCGATGAAGTGTAAGTCAAAAGATGATAAGGATCATCACTCGCTAGCTCTCAAGTGAACCCCGTCCAACCTGCATGTACCTACATACATGAAAACATGTACGCCACATTAGTGGGGAGTGACTAGAGTTCTCCTAACCACCCTTTGTAACGACACGTAACAAGTAAAGCAAACAGAATACTCCAACATATATAAACATGTGAATTATAACAATATCTCAATAACTGATTATCAACTATCATGCAATCAATAATGCACGGCTCTCAACCAACTTCATAAACCGTCAGGAAGGAGAGCCGGTTTCCCTACTGGTTACCCAGTCGGGGGGTCTTTCAGTCCAACTATTTATGAAACCGATCAAAGAGTCATCCAATGCCTTGGATGAACAACCTATAACTCAAGTAATACAATCATTAACTTCATCATGCATATCTGACACTGTACCAATCTCAAGGCAAGCAAATATAAACATCAGTAAACACTAACAATGGGTCCAGAGGTGAACTTAACACATATCCCACTACCAAACAATGTCGGGTCCAGAGGTGAACTTAACACATATCCCAACATGCAATTCAAGTAAAGGGTCCAGAGGTGAACTTAACACATATCCCTAAACATCCACAAGCAAAGGGTCCAGAGGTGAACTTAACAGATATCCCAATGCTACAAACAAGTATTGGGTCCAGAGGTGAACTTAACACATATCCCAATACACAGCTATCGCACACCGGGTCCAGAGGTGAACTTAACACATATCCCGTGTACGACAACCGATCACGTGTCAGGTCCAGAGGTGAGCTTAACACATATCCTGACACGCCACAAGCAAAACACGTAATGGGTCCAGAGGTGAACTTAACACATATCCCATCACGCGACATACAAAACACGTAATGGGTCCAGAGGTGAACTTAACACATATCCCATCACGCGACAAACAACTCAACCATTAACATCCAATGATAGAAACTAACCTATAGCTCTAACTTCTTAAACCACTAAACAACACTTAATTGATTCCGGGAACTAAGACGAGGGAGAGCCGGTTTCCCTTTCGGTTACCCGACCGGGGGGTCTCTATCCTCACTCCATTCCCGAACCCAATATAGTGTCGCCCATCCTCCGGGGACCTCAAACACTTATCAAAGGTACAAGAAATGAGTTTCAATCAAAACCGAACAAGCCTTTGAAAGTTATAAACAAAACAATGGGAACAGGGGCTCGCAGCCGGTCCACCGGCTGGGAGTCCCTTCCCATGCCAAACCATCGGCTGAAAAACAAGAGAAGAGGCTCTCAGCAGGTGGACCGTCCGCCGGCCAGCCGGCTGGGAGTCCCTTCCCCATAGCCAAAACTTCAACTTTACACACGAGGAGTGACTATCAGCCGGTGTACCGGCTGCCGGCCTGCCGGCTGGGAGTCACTTCCCATGCCTTTTTCCAAACCTGAAAACACCAAGAAGGATCCTGAGCCGGTCGACCGGCGGCCGACTGACCGGCTCAGAAACTTTCCTCAATTTTCTGAACGATCAAAAGGAACAACACCGACTCTGAGCCGGCCGACCGGCTGCCGGTCAGCCCACCGGCTCAGAGTCCGCTGTACGCAGAAAACGCATTTTCCCAAACATTCAAAACTTCACAAATTGATTCAAGACTCCTAAATCCGCAACAACAAATGTTTAGCCATTATATCAAATCATCCAATACACCTATCTATCAGCAATTAAACCCACAACAATCATCAATAAGAACATAAGGTGTATCCGTCTTAAGCACAATTTCTGAAAAACTTAACAATAAGCCTAAGAAACATCATCTAAGCATGAAATCATCAAATAAGAGCATTCCTATCATGTTACTAAACTCAATCAACGATAAACATATATATGAAATTTCAGAAACTTAAATCATCTTAAACATCAAAAGTGCTAATATTAACAATAAGGCCGAGTTTCTCATTATTGTCACCTTAAATGGAATCCCGCTCAAAGCTCCTCCTCTATGATGAAGCTATCCACGTCCGGGTCCTCTAAGCCTTCACCTACATCACAAAAAACGAGTCTTAAGGACTGAAATGCGAATCTTATAAAACAGTCCAAATTTCGAGTTGATGAAAATGAAAAACGGAAGTGATAGATGGCTTGCAAATTCGATGAGGATTCCGAAAATGTATTTATTACCTTGATTCGGTGAATGGATGATGACGGAATTTGGAAAAGAAGATGAAGAATTATGGAGGTTTTGTGAAATGAGAAATGTCAGTTGTTTTGTTTTGGGGATGATAAAATGTCGACACAATGGGTTTATGGGGGTTTATGGGTTGTCCTTTCCGTTTAAATGAAAACGGGTTTGGATGAACGGGTTTTTAGTTAAAGATTCAAGTTGCCAAGTTTGTATTCGTCTTAAGGGCTTAAGGTTCTTAAGACGGATCTTACTATTTATTAAAATATTTTCCGATAATATATTAAAATATTATCTTTATTACTTAAAATAATTAAAACCCTTAAAATATGTTTTATAAAAATACGGGATGTTACAATCCACCTCCTGATTTATGACCTGGTTTCTTTCTGCTGCAAATTTCCTGTGTCTCTGCTGCACTGTTCTGAATCATGGATCTATACTGAGCTTGTGTGTTATGATTTCTGGGTCTATGCCAATCATGGCTTTGTGGGACCAGGAAAAGCAGTCCACGTTCTTTCTGAGCAGCTAGAGGAGCTGCTGGCGCAGATCTCCAGAGCACTCTAAGCCTACAAATACGGTCCTCTCTGGGTACTGCTCATCCAAGCGAACCTCATCGATTTCTGCCTGCTAGGGCTCGATGTATTCCTCCTGGATGTGCAGTTGCTGTAGTTGCTATGCTCTGGTGGCTGGTGACCTGGTAGTCCTTTTGAGAGCTACTTTGTAGCAATCCTTGGCCTCCTCCTGGTCTCCCCGTATCTCCTGGGCTCCCCACGGTGTAGGAAATTTCAGGCACTGGTGATACGTTGACAGGATTGCTCGCATTTCGTGGATCCAGGGTATGCGCTGTTTCTCCGTTGAATCCGACCAGGGGAATAGCTTTCTTTGTCTGGTCTTTCTCGTCAAATCCCATACTCTTTAGTGCATCCAGCATTAGCAGGTTGACGGAGCTTCTTGTATCTACCATGACTTTCCTGACGTCACAATTGCCAATCACTACTACAGAATGTCAAATAGACATCAGTTAATATGCATCAGATTTTTTAAAAAATCTGATGCATATAATTATACATCGGTTATTTTGAAAAATCTGATGTCTATCCATATATATAAACATCAGACTTTGAAACAACCCATGTCTATAAGTGGGTGCACTTTTTAACTGATGTTATATACATCAGATTTATTAAAATCCATGTATAAAATAATAAATAAAATAATATTACTGCTGTAACTTATTACTAATTGGCGCGGCAATAAAATAGTATTCCCCCAAAATCGTCATATTCAATCCCTAATTTCTGCGCGCTTCTTCAACACTTGCATCCCTTCATCTTCTCCGTCCATCGCTCACCGGTAATCATCATATTTTTCATTATTATTTACATCCCCAAATTAATTGTAATCCCTAACTTCTTCTCCGTTCAACACAATTAAATTAAACTTACAGTATACAACTTCCTTCATATCGTCCATCGATCACCGACGACCATCGTCAACAACTCGGCATCATCTCGTCCATCGCTCCATTATCGGTACTGCTCGTCGGTACTGCTCGTCGTCCCTCTAACTCGGCTTTACTTCTCCTATCTCGCTCGGTTGCTCCATTATCGGTACTTCTCAATTCTTTTATTCAATTTTTGATTTGTATGTTCTTTAACTATTGTACTCGTATCCATAGTTCGGGATGTGCTTGGTAACAGAATACTTACTTGAGTTAGAAGGAGCTTTTGATTTGTATCGGTACTGCTCGTCGGTACTGCCTTTTCTTCGCCTATTCTATTCAATTTTTTCTGACTTGAATTTACTGGTAGTGGTCGGATTGAATTGGTAGCTAGTACAGTAAACTTGGACGACTTCATTGGCCGGATTGAATTGTACTAGCTACGACTTCATTGGTAGCTAATCTGCCTCATACCAAACCAACTGCCTTATTTCTTCATACCGAACCCAATTCCAGTACTGCCTTAGCTAATATGACTCCTGAATCGCTTGTCATTTGTGTAAAATACTGTAGTTTCTGAATTATAACAATTTTCCGTTGGTCACAACCTTGACAGAGTTGTGCTCTCCTTCTCTTCTGGTCACAACCGTACTGTATGTTTGCTAGTGTTTGTCACTTTGCAAGTTGCAACTTCCAAGGATTCAACAAAAAGACGATTGCATTAGTAGTTTGTGGTACTTTATGGCTTGTAGGATTATAAACTGATTTCTCAGATAAGGTATTTTCTGATATGCCTTTCAGTTTGATACGTCTCTCTTTGATGATCACTTGCTCGCCCTCAGAAAGTGTTTTGGTGATACGTCTCTGTTTGATGATCACTTCTTGTACCTTTCTGTCAACTTGCATTGCTTGGACCCATAGTTTAGTGTCCTTACTTTCAGCTTCACATATTTCCTCAATTGTGAGGAGTAGTCTGAAAGTTCTTTCTAATCTCTTCGTTCTGGACACCAATTTTAGTAGCTTCTAAATTCACTTTAAGACAAGGAGCAGATCTATAGAGTCGCTCTGAAATTGCTTGAAGCTAGTATCTGCCCTTCTTTCTTAACGTTAGCCTGTCTTAGTAAGATAAGATCTTTTTGTTTTCTGGTTCTGCTTCTTCTATTTCTTTTCTGGTTCTGTTTTCTGGTTACGAATGATACTTGGCGTTTACTTTGGTTATTACGGTCGCATCTCCATAACCTTAAACAATGCTGTATTCAAATAGGGTTTTGTTGTGAAAAAATGGGGCATAGGTAGCTATAGTCTTGATACAATAATGTTTTATTTAGCAAGGTTGACTTTAGAATTGAGATAATGAGATTGATTTTATTTAGCAAGGTTGTATTTGTTCCTCCGGATACAAATATGCTGCCTATTTTCAGATTTTTGGAATACAAATTAAAATGTTTTTCAGGTTTTTCATATTCACAAGTATTTCAGATATGCTGCCTATTTTCAGATTTTGGAGTACAAATTAAAATGAGAATGAATAAATGAATACATTTTTAATATGCTGCCTATTAGGATTTTCAGATTTTTGATTTTAATATTGCAGGAATCATTGGATGCTTGCCATAATAGATATTGTAGAACGCAATCAAGTTTATTGGTGTGATCCAATAGGAAACCCGGAGATTCCAATATTTAAGACATTACTTAATACGTGAGCTCATTTTAATTGCGATTAATTGTTATCAAATGTTCATTGAAACACCACTTACGCCGTTTATATAATAACTTTTTCCCCCAAAATGTACCAATGTCATAGGTCTATAAGAGTCTATGGCTATGAAGGGGGCAGAAGGAAGTCTGGTAAAATGCCGCAATGGACAAAGCTTGATGTAAGTATTTGTTGTGTTTTCAAAATAAATTCTGTGACTTGGCTCCACCATGAAATTATTGCATAGACTTTGTTTAATATTATGTTAGAAATGAACGTGCCATTTGTACTCAATCATGTCATGTTTTAGTGTGCCCGTCAAGCAGGTACAACAGAATGTGGTTACTACATCATGCGATACATGGTTGAGATCGTCACTAGTCCTAACTCAACCCGTCCTCTAAGTGAGGTAATTTTTTTCTTTTCCATTCATTATTCGAAGTAAGTATTTGTAGTTTGTATAGTCTTAAACCATATTCAACGCACAACCAGGTTGGGTTATAAGGTGATGTTTTTTTCGCTAATTATCAGCCGCTGGATTGAACTGTACATTCCAGTTCCTTGAACAAACTGGAGAGGATCCTAATTCAGCAAAAACAAATGTTGAATATGCTGTATTTGATACGCCTGAGGATATGTTATTTTGGTTTTCCTCATTTAGTTTAGTATGGGTTCGAGCCGTGTAAGACTACAAATAAAGCAAACCTCTCTCCCCTAAGCTTAACAATGTTGTATATGGAGTTTGGTGACACGGTTGTAAAGCAGTTGATATGCTGTATTTGTTTGGCACTTGGTACTGGTGGTGTTGTGTCAAAGTTAATACTCTGAATGTCATTGGAAGTTCGATTATTGGTTTCACTATCTAGTCAAGTCTTGTTCTCATTCAATGTCAGTTTTTTAATAAAGTATTTTTCTTAACATGCAGTTTTTTCAAGATACAACATCATATTCACAAGACGAAATCGACGAGGTTCGCGACTTATGGGCGGATTATTTTCTGAATAATTAGTAATATAGTGTATTACTTTGTCGGATGATGGGTTTGGTTATATTATATTACGTACGTATACACCATATTTTGTAACTTACATTTGGTGGCTTTTGATATTATTCAATGCGTGCTAGGATAGTGCTTTTTGCGTATGTACGTAATGTATTGGCCATGGATGTATTTGGTGACACCGGATTTTGGATAATGCTTGTGATTTTTGCATATAGTTGATGAATTGTTGAGCTGGTTGATTATATTAAACCGGCTTATTAAGCTTTTTTTAAAAACACGAAAATAAAGAATATGCATCGGGTTTTTAAAAATCTGATGTCTAATAGAGAGAATAGACATCAGTGTTTAGTAGAAAACTGATGCATATTTGACGAATAGACATCAGAGAAATTAAACTGATGTATAACAAAAATAATATACATCGGATTTTACTAGAAAACCGATGCATATACTTGATATAGACATCAGATAAAATACAACTGATGTCTATTCTCAAAATAGACATCGGTTTTAAAACCGATGTATATGTGTAAAAGTATATACATGTGTAGACTGTGCATCAGTTGTAAATCTGATGCATATTGACGAAAAAGTCCGATGTCTATTACGATTTTTCTAGTAGTGAATGTTTAATGTGATGATCAGGGCATCATGGTGCTGCTCTAGTACTGCTTGTGCATCTGTCTCGTCAAATGCTACTGCTGGGAGGTCCTGCCTTGCTATTCTGCATGATGACTCTGGCTTGTCTCCCTTAGCTGCGGTCACACGTCTTTTGGCTGCTAAATAGGTGAGCCCACATAGCTCTGATCCTCCGGTGATGACATTGACAATTCTGTTGCATGGAGGAGCTGGTAAGGGCTGCACCTGGCTGGCTACATTGACTCTGGTGGACTTCTCTGGGAGCAGATGATCCAAGTTGCGTCAGTCGTACTGGAATCGGACCTCCTTTCTGAGGGTATAACATTCATCTGTTGTATGGCTTATGTCATCATGAAATTCACATCTTTTGCTGGCATCACGACGGTCATTGGGTCGCTCCTCTTTTTTCTTTGGCCATCTGACTCCCTTGAGCTCTTTCAGGGCCTTCTACAGGCCAGCCATCCCGGTGGTGAAGCCGTATTCGCTGACCTTTGGAGGTGGGTCTGCGTCGCTTTTGCCACCGGTGCTCTCGGATACTTTGCTTACTGGCTTGTTGTAGGGCTTTGATCTTTCACCCCTTTTCTCTATTGGTGCTTTCCTGGACACAGGGTCTGTGTCGTAGGTACTTCTTTTGGAGGCAGCGTCCTCTTCCAGCCTCATTGCTGCGACTGCCTGGGCTTGTACATCAGCGAAGGCAGTGCACAGGTGCATTGTCAATTTCTTGTATAGGTCTGAATCATGATGTAACCCCCTGCGGAAGGCTTCATGTCAGTGGGTACATCACAATGTGGAATGGCAACCTTCTCTTTGTTGAATCTGGTGAGGTAGTCTCGAGTTGTCTCCTCGAATCCTTGAACAATTCTGTAAAGATCACTAGTCTGCTTTTCTGGTTTCATGCTGCTAGCAAACTGCTGATTGAAGGCATTGACCAGATCTGCAAAGGAGGAGATGCTGCGATTGGGCAATCATATGAACCAGTGCAGAGCTGCTCCAGACTGGGTTGATTTGAATCCCTTGCACATACAGGCCTCCTTGAGTGCTCCGGTTGCGGTCACCACCATCATTTTCTGCTTATACTGATTGATGTGGTCCAGGGGGTCGGCTGTACCATCGTATAGTGTCATGGTTGGTGGCACAAACCCCTTGGGCACATTGATCAGGGCAATATTGTCAATCAAGGGTGAATCTGCATAGCTGTCTTGGGAATCATTCTCCATGGACCTTGGCATGTCGGGTATCTTGGTGATCATGTCCTTCAGCTCCTGGTAGCGCTGGTCTGAGAGACTGCCTGCTCCAGAGAACGGATTGGCTGGCGGAGGGAAGAACCCGGGAGGGGCTCCTCCTCGTGGGCCTGAAGACGAGTTGGCTGGCGGAGGGAAGAAACCAGGTGGGGCTCCTCCCCAAGGGCCTGAGGACGGTCGGCTGGAAGGTGGGTTGGTTGCCATGGATGGACTGAACCCTGGCCCTGGATGCCAACCAACTGCTGACTGCACTGGTACTCCTCCTGCCATCCTCCGGCGCTGGACTGGCTCACTGGTGTTGGTCCTACGGGGATCTATGGCGTCCATCCGAGTGTTGGTTGCGGAGGTGTACCTGAAAAAGTCAAAGGGTTAGTCCTAAGAGGAAAACAAGGTGTAGGATTACCTGCAGGCTGAGCTGGACAGGACTGCGTGTTAGGTTTATTAGTTGCTCATAAACTAATTTATAGTCATACTAAACTAACCTTGTAATTAACTCTTTAATTAAAATGTTAATACGATCTTATGCATGCTAATATATGCGGAAAATAGGAGATTTTGAACCCTTACACACGGTCAAAAATTATAGCAAGGATGATCCTCCAATGTTCAACAAGAACACCTCCTTTGTGATGCACCAAGACAACCCTTGTATGAACCGAAATCTTCGAACAAGCTAGTATCAAGAAACGGTTTTCCTTAATTATTCTAATCTCTCTAATTAGAATTATCTCAATACTACAAATAGTATTTATGTATTATTATCTTATAATATCAATTTTGAGGTTAATATATTCTCTCTTGCTTAGTGATGTTTTCGGCTAAGAGAGGGAATGAATGGGTATGAGATATCTTATATATTATCCTAACCCTAGTCTTAAATTAACAAATTAACTTAAGGAGTATAGGGAGTAGTGGTGTGGCCGGGTATGAGAGGGCTCAAAAGGGAACAACAACACTTTCCCATATAGATAGGGTGGCTCTAGGTAGCACCCTAATTAAAGTTAAGCACACTTTAATCATCATGTTGTGTTAATATAATAACACACAACACATGCCTAATCCTTCCCAAAACCGGTGCAACCATACTTAAAATGGACTTCATTTTACAATTTTGTCAATTGTAGAATTTGTATAAAATGTGACATCTTATATGTCACTAGGTAATACAATAATAATCATATAAATATTTATCATATAAATATTGTATATTAAATAAATCATATTTATTAATTGACATGTAATTCGAAATTACAAATATAAAATGATAATTCGTCAATACCATTTACAACCTTTGTATTAATTTCAACCCGATTCATTCTAATAACGATATAATAAAATATCGTTCAATGTTTAACAATTGACACATTTCAATTTTAAACATAAATCTTACATTAAGATTTAACCTCTAATATCTCGATATACGAGTTTAAGGAATATGAGCAAATCGTATCAATATACATTTGATCATTTTTATCAATTAAGGGAATTGTCCTAAAGGTGTGACCTAAAGGGATCAACTGACCACCACCGTCATACGACAGTAATCTCAAACTCTAGCTAGCCAATCATTACCGATTAATGTTGGTCAGTTGACTTAATATAAATCGCATCATCCCTTGCGCATTCTCGTCATGAGATTTAATTACGTGATCGCACTATTGTTGAGGACACATTTCCCAACACTGCGGTGCTCTGAACACAGATGAGTCCAGATCCAGTATCTCTGGGCCGCTGCTTTGGGTGGCGACACCTAGATCCAGCCTGGTGACGATCTCCTGGGGAATCGGCCGGTTCAACCCTCCTCTCCCGAAGGGATTGAAGGTCTGTCCAGGCCCTGGCTGTAACATTCTGAACTACTGTTCTGGGCGAGCGACTGCGGCGATCTGCTCTCTCAGGTTCAGATTGTCCTTCTTCGGGCCCTCTATGGCTTCCTGCAGAGCACTCATTCCCTGGACCACCATCTGCATCGGATCTGGGCTGGGGATTCGCGGTTGCAGGCTTACTCCAGGTATTTGGGCTTCTCCACTTCTGCTGGGGCTGCTTTCTCTGCTCTGCCTTGGGGAAGCAGGCACAGGGGTGATCTTGGAACCTGAGGAGGTTTGCTGGATGGAGCCACAACCCTTTGGGCTGTGGTCTGACTCACGATGGGGGGTGATCCTGCGAGACCAATGGACACAGTAGGGTTGGTCCCACTGGAATGAGCTGCCATGCTCTAGGAACTGGAAGGGTTAGCTTTGGTCCCAGACATGTTTTTGTGGCGAGATAACGGTTTCAGATATTGGAATGCGCACTATGTCCCACGGTGGGCGCCAAATTGTTTTGGTAAAATTTCTACCGGGTCAAGTTACTGTGATGTGGGTCAAAGTACCAACCAATAAATGAATATGGGTAAAGAACGAATGTAAAGAACGAAAGAACTAAAAGAATGACACGTGAGGTTTTGGTGACGTGGAAAAACACAATGAGGGAAACACCCGCGGGGGGAACGAAATCCCACCAAGTTTTCACTATTTTGAGGATGATCGTTGTTTTGAGCTAAGTACAAGTATGGGCGTGCGTAAGCAAAATTACAACGTATGAACTGAATGAATAACAAATGCCCTAATTCTCCTTTTTATAAGCTTTGGACTCCTGGTCAGCTGGTCCTAGTCCTGGTCCGGGTCAGCTCCTGGAATATAGGAGGGAGTCTAGGGGAATATCCTCTTAGGGTTTTGACCCTTTCCCGCTCTCCAACGTCTCTTTTCTTATGCGTAATCTGCTCCGTAAATGGGCTACTTGCTTCTTAGCTAGTCTTTGGGCCCAATAGCATAATGACGGATTTTTGGGCTAAACACCCAGCTATCCATGAAGTGGGATAAAACCGACCCGCATGCACGGAATAAGGAAGCAAGCGTTCGATTAACATACCTTCATGTTTAGTCATCCTTACTTTTTCCAACCCTTCCTATGTAGCATCCCCGGATATGTCGTGGAACAGAGGTCGAGGTACTTGATCAGAAAATTCCTCCTCCATTACGGCTTTCCCTTTTTCGAACTTTCGTCTTTTGCTAGCTTCGGACTTCGGAACAGTGACGGTGATTGGTTCCGGTGACGGTGGTGGTGAGGGCGTTGGAGTCGGAGATGGAAGTTTGTGACGCGTAGAACGTCTGGCTAAAAGTGGCGGCATTTTTATGGTTATAGACGGAGGTTTGATCGGAGATTATGGTTGTGATTATGGTGGATTTCTTGGTTATGCGTTTTAATGGAGTATGGAGTTATGGGTTTGATTTTATTTGATTTGATGGAGTGAAGTGTGGAGTTAGTGTAAGGAGAGGGAGACGGTTATGGGGGTGAGGGAAGAGTGTGAGAGTTGTGATGGTGGGGTAGGCATGTGGGGGGTGAGGTAGTAGAAGTAAATAGGGTAAGTTTGAAAGGTAAATAATTGAGACGGGTTTAGATATTTCGTAAGTTTTGTTACGTGGAATTATGTTACGGTTTTGGTTAGTTACGTAAATATGGTACATAATTAATTGACACAAGTTGATTATAGGTTACGTACTTGAGGTACGTTACTATACATATATATATATATATATAATATTAAAATAATATTTTAGGCATAAATTTGTTAATATTTGAATATTATTATTTTGATTGAGATATTGGTTGTGTTCGTTCGTATAACATATAGCATCATATAATCAAAATTCGAGCATTCAATAAAAAATAACACACAAAGGCATGCAGCGGAATATACGGACACAGTCATATAATTCTGTCTTTACATAGTCAGTCATTGGGTTATATTCAGCTCTTAAGATTGATTAGGTGCCACCGATTAAACCAATTTCCAATCGCAAAGTCTCAAACCGTTCCCTAGCCAAAGGTTTAGTAAAAATATCTAATTTCTAATTTAATGTTTTTCTTTTCTACATGGTCGCGTAAAAAGTGATGTCTAATTTCTATGTGTTTTGTTCTCGAGTGCTGAGCCGGGTTCTTAGATATTATTATAGCACTCGTATTATCACATAATATAGGTACACATCCCACGTCAATACCATAATCAAGTAATTGTTGTTTTAACCATAGGAGTTGGGAACATACCAGTGCGGCTGCAATATATTCTGCTTCTGCGGTTGACAAGGCGACAGAATTTTGTTTCTTGGATGCCCATGATATAATACATGGTCCAACGAAGGTCGCAAGTCCAGAAGTACTTTCCTGTCTAAAGAACAACCTGCATAATCCGCATCTGAGTATCCTAGTAGGTTAAAATTACAGTCTAGGCGATACCATAAATATAATTTTGATGTTCCAATTAGATATCGTAGAATTCTCTTAACCGCAATCATACGCGATTCTTTTGGTGCAGATTGAAACCGAGCACAGACGCAGACACTAAACATTATATCTGGACGACTTGAAGTAAGATAAAGAAGTGAGCCAATCATACCTCTATAAGTAGTTTCATCTACTGACTTACCGTCTTCGTCTTTGGTGAGCTTTTTATCTGTTACCATTGGAGTAGGCATGGGATAAGAGGATTCCATTCCGAATTTCTTTATTAATTCCTTGACGTATTTTTGTTGATGTACCTTGATACCCTCGT
The DNA here is from genome assembly GCA_029255685.2 of Silene conica. NCBI lineage: Eukaryota > Viridiplantae > Streptophyta > Magnoliopsida > Caryophyllales > Caryophyllaceae > Silene > Silene conica. The sequence continues at coordinate 25,533,413 of CM055313.2, read as the reverse complement.
TCGTTTGTTGAATTTGAAGTCCAAGGAAGAATTTTAATTCTCCCATCATACTCATCTCGAACTCGGATGTCATCAACTCTAAGAAGTATTGGCACAACTTTTTGTTGGTTGAGCCAAATATAATATCGTCAACGTAGATCTGGACAACTAAAAGATCGGAATTTTCACTCTTCAAAAATAATGTTTTGTCCACTGATCCTCTCTTGAATCCACTTTCCAATAGGAACTTTGGTAGTCTGTCATACCATGCTCGAGGGGCCTGTTTCAGCCCGTAGAGTGCTTTGTCCAATCTGTATACGTGATCCTTGAGTTTGCTGTCAGGAAATCCAGGAGGTTGTTCGACACAGACTTCCTCCTAAAGATATCCATTAAGGAATGCAGTCTTAACATCCATTTGAAATAATTTCATTCCTTTATGTGCAGAAAATGCTATGAGCAAGCGAATCGCTTCAAGGCGAGCAACTGGAGCGAAGGTTTCGTCATAATCGATCCCTTCTTGCTGATTGTATCCTTGAACGACCAGTCTTGCTTTGTTACGTACGATGACTCCTGAGTCATCCAATTTATTTCCGAATACCCATCTCGTTCCAATTACTGATCTATCTTTTGGACGAGGAACGAGATGCCATACTATATTTCTTTCGAACTGTTGAAGTTCTTCTTGCGTGGCGACTATCTAGTCAGGTTCTGCAAGAGCCTCTTTTATATTGGTAGGTTCGATTGTGGAGAGAAAAGAGTAGAAGGAGCAAAAGTTGTTTAAGCTTCTTCGAGTTTGGACTCCTTCTGTAAGGCTTCCTATGATATTATCCAGTGGGTGAGAGACTTTATATCTCCAGTTCCTTGATTGATTGTTCTCATCGCTACTACTTGACTCGGGATTTTGACTTGTTCCCCCTGAACCCAAACCAGGGTTTATAGGAGAGTCAGGTATAACTATGACCTCCTCCCTTTGGTTTTGATTCAAGGTTGTAGCTTCATTAGCTACAACTCTGGGTTCCAAGTCATTGGTTTGAGACTGGTTAACAGTATCAACAACTATGTTCTCAGTTCTCGTACCGTTTTCTCCCAAGTTAAGTTTATCGTTGATTCCTTGAATATCGCCTTCATCATCATTTTCTACTTCTGAAGGATCTTTCCTTGACAGCCGAAAGTCTGGTTCGTCTAGGTTTTCCTCCTCGTCCTGTAAAGGCTTGTCAAAGGCATTATTTTCATCAAAGATAACATGTATACTCTCTTCTATGCACACAATACGTTTATTAAAAACTTTATAGGCTTTACTATGATCAGAATATCCTATAAAAATCGCCTCATCACTTCTAGGGTCAAATTTGCTTAAACGATTTTTACCATTGTTATGAACGAAACATTTACTCCCAAAACATCTTAGATGAGATATATTAGGTTTACGACCGCGTAGAAGTTCATAGGGTTTCTTTTTAAGAATGGGTCTGATCATGGCACGATTATGAATATAGCAAGCTGTACTAATAGCCTCAGCCCAAAAGTTTCTAGGTAGGCCACTACAAAGAAGCATTGTTCTAGCCATGTCTTTTAGGGTTTTATTCATGCGTTCTACTACTCCGTTTTGTTGTGGTGTTCTAGGTGCAGAGAAGTTATGTCCAACACCGTTGGATTTACAGAACTCAATAAAAGCATGGTTGTCAAACTCAGTTCCATGGTCAGTTCGAATTGTTACTAGGTTAGATTTTAATTTATTTTGGACAAGTTTCATGAGACTAAAAAATTCATCAAATGTTTCATCTTTAGAATGAAGAAAGATTGGCCAAACAAATCTAGAATAATCATCAACTAGAACGAAAACGTACCCGGAACCGCCTCTGCTTTTTACCTTCATAGGGCCACAGAGATCCATATGTACCAGTTCAAGAGCTTGGTTAGTACTTACTATTCTTTTTGGTTTGAAGGATGATATGACGTATTTACATCGTGCACATGTGTCGCACATCTTTTCTTGATCAAACTTGATCTTGGGAAGACCTTCGACGAAGTTGCATCTCTTCAATTTGCTAAGAATAGGAGAACTAATATGACTGAATCTCTTATGCCAGAGACATGGATCATCTAACGTAACATTCATGCATGAGAGAGAGTCAGTAGGCACAACGTTTAAATCAATCATATAAACATTTTTATTTCTATGACCTTCAAGAATTACTTTACTTGTACCTTCCATAATTATACGACAAATATTTGCATGAAAGACAACTTTGTTTCCTTTGTCGCATAACTGGGATATACTAATTAAGTTATGCTTGAGGCCACTTACCAGATATACATCGCTAATAGTATGAGATGATGAGAGGCCTATCTTACCGACACCTATTACCTTTCCCTTTTTGTTGTCTCCGAAGGTGGACTTTCCTCCGTCAAATGGTTTCAAGGTTGTGAATAGGTTAGCGTCGCCTGTCATGTGTCGGGAGAATCCATTGTTGAGGTACCATAGGTTATTCTCTTTAGCGATTATCTGCACAATATAATTTAGAGACAGGTTTTAGGTAACCAAGCATACTTGGGTCCTTTAGAGTTAGTGACAATATAAACATCTTCTTTCTTAACCCAGACTTGTCTTATTAAAAGTCTCTTGGATCTGTGGTAGTTAGATTTTGTTGATTTAGTGTAAGTCTTTGGGTTTTGTTTCTTATAGGTTGTAGGTTTAGGAATTTGGTTGGTTCTATTTTTCTTTTCTGCGTAATCGAAAGACATGTCATAGAAAACCATCTATGGTCATTATTCCTTTCCTCAATATTGTCTTTTATCACTTTCCTCACTATCGATGATGGAGATAGACTCATTTGGTATGCCTAGAGATTTTCCAAATTTGACTCCGGTTTTGAAATCGAGTGCGTGTTTTACATAATTTTCTCGTAGGTGTCCAGTATGACCACAATAAGTACAAATTAAATATTCAGGCAAGTCTACATACTTTCTTTTTCTAAAGTCACGGTCAGTTGATTTTTGTTGACATTTAGAGTGGTCCCTCCTGCCATAGCACTCATGGCCTAGACCCATCTTCATGTTATTGTCGGATTGTTCGGTTAGAAAGTTTAGTACGTTAGTACTTCCTTCCCATTTTTCGTGAACCTTTCGAGCATGAAGAAGAAGGTCTTTTAAGGAATCTATTTCTTTTATGCAGGAGGTGTGGTCAACATTGTTAGATTCTTTCAAGTCTTGAATATCTTTATTAAAATTGAACACTATTTGAGCATGTTCCTTTTTAATTTTGGTCAAGTTGAATTCTAGATCCATGATTTTTTGCTCGAGAATTTCAACTTCTTCTTGATGAGTTTCATCTACAACGACTGGTGTAGGTTTGCTCTTTAGAAGTTCGTTGGCCCTTTTTAAATCTGAGGTTCTAGCTTCATTGGCTATAATCTTAGATTCAAGCGCTTTAATGTTGAGTTTTAATTTTGAGATTATAGCTTCATTAGCTGTAACTTTAGACTCAAAAATTTTCTTCTCAGACATTACTGTTTCCAATTTAACATTTGCGTCAATGTTAACTTTGGACATTAGTTTCTTAGCTTTGGCCTTTAGAAGCTGATTTTCCTCTGCAATGTCAAGGATCTGTTCTTTTAACTCGTCTATTTCAAGACTTTGTTCGTGACATTGATCCGGGGTTTGCTCAAAATATTTAATTAATGCAGACTTAGATAAATTTTTAACTTGACTCTTAAGCTGTAAAAAATTTACCTCTTGGTCTTCATCATCTGAATCAGATTCTCCGTAGAGGCAAAATTGTGATGAGTTATGATCGTCAAAGATTAGATCCAAGCTGATATTGCTTAGGCATAGGTTAGCAACTTCTTCTTCTAAGTCTTCGTCATCTTCGGAATCTAATTCTCCCCAGCAAGATGCGAGCATAACCTTTTTGAATCCAGTCTTGGTTTTATCTCTTTTACATTTGTCTTTGATTTTCTCCCAGCTTGGACAGTCCTTGATCATATGGCCTTCATCACCACATTTGAAGCATCCTCGTTTGAAGAAGATTTGTTTAGAATCGCTCTTCTTCTTATCATAGGTCTTGTTGTTTGCTTTGGTAAATCTTCCCTTGAAGACTGCCTTTTTGAAGCGTCTTGCGAATAGAACTGTTTCATCTTCCAGTTCGGGTTCGCAATCTTCGCTTGTAGATGCTTATAAGGCAAAGTTTTTGCCCTTGGGATGATCATCATCATCTTTATTTAACATGATCTCATGAGCCATTAGAGATCCAATAAGTTCTTGGTAAGTCAAGGTCGTGAGATCACGAGCTTCTTCAATTGCAGTGACTTTTGGTTGCCACTTTTTGGTAAGGCTTCTAAGGACTTTTCTAACTATGTCCTCAGAGTCATATTTCCTACCAAAGTTTCGTAGTTCATTTAATATGCAAGAAAATCGTGCAGACATGCTATCAATCGATTCATTCTTTTCCATAGTGAAAAGTTCATATCGTTGAATAAGCAAGTCTATACGATGTTTCTTGACTACGGAAGTACCTTTGTAGGCAAGTTCTAGGCCATCCCATATTTCTTTGATTGAATTACAAAAAGAGAAGCAATCAAATTCAGAAGTAATCATACCGTTTTGAAGTAGACTCATGGCTTTTGAATTTTTTTCAGCAATCTTGTAATCTCACTTTCTGATTTCTCATATGTGGTTCCATTTGCAGAGGCGACCAAGATCTTCTTTGGTCCAGTTTGAATTATTTTCCAGCATTCTCAATCACATTCTTTGACGTAGTGGGTCATCATGTTCTTCCACAAGCTATAGTTCTTTCCATCGAAGATGGGATACTTCAAGTGTTTAGAATTCATTAAGAATCAATCGAAGGATTAATCTCAAGCTGTAAGGTTGTCAAGAGCACGAGGCTCTGATACCAATTGAAGAGTCTATTGATCTAGATATACTCAAGAAGGGGGGGTTGAATTGAGTATGCCAACTTTTTCGATTCTTCTTCGACGTATGTTGATAGAGCGTGATAGTAGCAAGTAACGAGTAAGAACGAAAAAATAAAAGGAGACACGATCTTTTCAAGTGGTTCGGTTTCACAAATCGGAACCTACGTCCATTATTCTCGATTAATAAAATTAGTACCTTCTCCGGATTACAATTTTATCAACCCTACTCGTACAACTTTGATATTAGTTGTAACTCAAACTAGATACCGTTAAATACCTAGCTATGTCAAGTACCGTTAAATACTTGACTACAAAGAGTACCGCTAAATACTCACACTATCTTAAGTAAATAAGATAAATCTTCAATAAACTCTTGTGTTCAACGATCTTGAACGAATGAGAGTAATCTCCAAAGCTTGTAGTCTTTAATACGAGATCTGACAATGATTGGCACGGAAAACGAGATGCACGAAAGATAATGTTCGGTTCTTTCTTTTAAGCGTGAGGCGTGTATGTTGTTATTTTTCAACGTATGATATAATGTCCCTTATATAGTAATTTAGATCTAGGTTGAATCCTAGATAGTTTAGGAATATTACTTCATCTAGAATTCTTATTCTAGGTAATATTCTAAAACTAATCTTATTTGAATTAGGAAAGACTTTATAAGATATTAATAAATTAAGACATAAGATTGTATTACCAAAACCTATTTGATTTAGGAAACAACTTATACCATAAATATAATATCCTACTTTAAATCGATTTCTAATTCTTGTTAAGATATACTTCCTCCATTTTTCTATTTTCTTCCCATTTCCCTTATTTGACAAATTACCTATTTTCTTACCATTTCTTTTCTTTCCTATTTTAGACAACCAAATTACAACTTTATCATTTTTTTATTACAAAAAATACCCTCTTTTCATTACTAACCCCACTTATTACCTTCCTTTCATTACTTTATCATTTCTTTATTAGTTTGCCTTAATCCAAGTGCAAAATGAAATGGGAAGAACACTTATAAATGGAGGAAGTAATAGATTATATCTTTAACCAAATCCTAGATTGACTTTAAGTAAATTAAATAAACACGTATTATTTATTTAATTAAGCCTCAAAGACAATATAAAACGTATTACTTCAACCGCACACAAAACGATGTACACGTTTCCCGAGGTGCACGGTTTCAGAGGTGCACGTTTCATAGGACACGTTTTTCGAGACATATTTCTTGAAGCACGTTTCCCTAGGAGTTTAGACTTTGACAATAACGGTTAGAATAAAATTCTTAATATATTAGAATAAATAATTATCTCATACGATAATTATTTTAATCCTTGTTAACCAAAGAATTTTTTTATTATAAAACCGTTTTAAAATTACTAAATTAATATATGACAATATAACAATACTACGCATATATTTTCACGCTTTTACTTTACTTCCACTACAACAGATACTTCCATTTGCGACTGAAAATAGCGACTGTTTTCAGTCGCCCTTCCTATTTTAGCGACCAAGTCCAGTCGCCCGCCTTTAGTCGCAAGGCATGGTCGCTTTTAGCGACCGATGTTGGTCGCCAAATTTAGCGACCGAAAAAAATAAGACGGGCGACCAATGATGGTCGCTATATTAGCGACCGTTTGCAGTAGTTGAATTAGCGACTGAAATCAGTCGCTAATTTAGCGACCAATTTCGGGTCGCTAATTTAGCGACCGTTTTCAATCGCTAATTTAGCTACTGACATCGGTCGCTAAATTAGCGACTGATTTCAGTCGCTATTTGGTCGCTAATGGAAAAAAAGAAGCAGAAGGTTAGCGACCGACTATGGTCGCCAATTTTACATGTTCGGTCGCTAATTTTACATGTATTTGGCCGTAAAATCCTGTTTTGTCCTAGCCAAATCCGTAGCTATTACTTATAAACCTGCAAGGAAACCCAACAAGAGCAGCGCACAACCCAAATGATGCCAAACATCTGAAACTTAAATATATAAAACTGTTTCGGATTCTATACAAAGTACCAAATTCTAGTGTTTGTCTAACGAAAATAAAAATTATCCAACACTAAAAACAAGAGACACTAGCTGAGACATCGGAAAAGATGCTCCCGCCCCACTCTCACCTCCATAATTCGGATCTCTTGAATCCCTATCTTGTGGACGCCAACCACTGTTAAAATTTGCGAAATAAGAAGACATCTTATCCATCTCTTCTTTCATTCTTCTCATTTCTTCATCTCGTTCGGCGTCCCTTCTATCCTTCTCAGCTAGTTGCATTTGGAGGTGACTTACCAAACCAGGAACATATGGTTGGTGCTAGGAGGAGGACTACCCTCTTCTTGTCGGTGGATCATAAAAGAGCTCTTTCGCTGAACCGGCCCCGTAGACTCCTCCTTTATGAAAACCATCTACTAGTTCATACCAAAGCTGATTGTCGGAAATTTCAGGGTTCTTCCTCTTTCGTTCAAGAAATGATTCCTACAAAAAAAATGAAACATTATTAATAATATATACAATAATACTTACATATAAATACATCATCTTCGATATTTAACTTAATTGATTATAAATCATTTTTTAAATACTTTATACAATAACACTTACATATAATTCGCGATCTCTTGAATTTGCGAAGACGTACCCTTTCCTTCCCTTTTTGGCATGTGTCTCAAGGAAGAGATCTACAACTGATTGTAGCTTGCCCTTATTTTTCTTTGCCTATAAAAAAAATAATAAATTCATGAAGTGTTAGTCAGTTAATTAAAATTTAAAGCTAAATATATACTTCAATATAAAAGTAATAAATTAAATTACAAGAGTAAATACTTACACTTATCACTACCCGATCATGGAATGGCTGAGACCCACCATAATGAGTAGCCCCAACTTCCGCTTCGGGATCATCTCCACCCCTCTTGTTCGCCTTGTTTCGCGCCGACGCTTGCTTGAACTCAGGACTTTCTCTGTACTTAGTGAATTTTTTTCCAATTAACTAACTAAAAGCATCCTAAAAAGCATCCAAATAATCTAATTCCTAACTAAAAGCATCATAATAATCTAATTACTAATAACAATTGTGAATAACAATAATACTATAAAGGGATTCAATACATAAATAAAGTTATTAAATCGACTCAAACCTGAAAAACGAGTATAAGGTAGGTGAACGGCGGTGGTGGGTGGTCCGGTGGCGTTGCGGTGTTCCGGTAGGGGCACGATGGTTAACGGGTGAGGAGGTTTGCGTTTTCTTTAAAGCTTAAGTGAATGAAGGAATGACGGGAGGAAGAAGAGGGGAAAAAAAATAACAGGGGGTTAGCGACCGACAGTGGTCGCTAATTTAGCGACTGAAATCGGTCGCCAAATTTAGCGACTGAATTCGGTCGCTAAATTAGCGACCACTTTCGGTCGCTAAATTGGCGCTATGGTCGCCCTAGGATTCGCGCGAATTTTTTAGGATAAGATCGGGATAACCTTTTGGTTGCTAAATTTAGCGACCGATATCGATCGCCCGCTTTTTTTTTCCGGTCGCTAATTAGCGACTACCATAGTGGTAGCCTGTTTAGTCGCTATCTCAGGTAATTCTTGTAGTGTTCACGCATTTCTCATTTCCTCAATAGTTATAGATACGACTTATAACTTAGGAGCTCTTTGATTCTGCAATAAGACTTTTAATCTTGTAAGTCTTCAAAAAGACTTGACACGAGCTTGATCTTTTCTTCAATATACTATTGAATCTATACTTTGTTAAACTATGATCTTCGCTCTATAACTAACTGTACACTTAAACGCACGATTACACGCATATGTATATAAAACATAATTATCTAGACTTGTCATTATTAAAACATAAAACAATATATTAAATATATAAAATATATTACTCAACATTAGCCCAATTGAAAAAGTATTTCGTACATATTGATGCGTGTCTATTTTATGATGTTTTACATCTATTTTTACACGTATTTCAGAGCTCATTCACGAGATTTTAGCCATCCATATTTCGTCTACTTTCGTATTTTTATGCTATTTTGCTGATTTATGCGGAAATGAGGCGATTTCAAGCCAAGTTTACCGTCGAGATTTTTGTACGGTTGAAGGAACAAAGGAACGAAGAAGGAACGGAGCCCAATGTGCATTTCAAGGACCAAAAGACCAACTTATGAAGACTTTAGAAGCTGAGACCACGGGTGTTCCGGTCGACCGACCGAGCCCACTGGTCGGTCGACGAACACACCTGACGTATTAAGTTCAGAAGTTCAGATTAAAAGCCAGAAGTCCTCATGGGCCCGATAACTGGTCGACCGACACGGTCGGTCGACCAGAGCACGGGATTTGGAAATTTCATAAAGAAGTTTAAAGCCCACGGCGTGATTAGGTTAAGGGGTTTGACTTTTAAGAATTCTTATAAAAGCTTAATCCTGTCATTGTACTGATTATCAAGTTAATTATCAAGTTTTATATTAGGCTTTCACCTTAGGTTTTATTAATTCAGTCTTTTTCTTTAATTCTCATCAAATTAGTTCTTAGTTTTAGAATTAGTATACAAACATTCTGATTCCACGCTTTTCTCAATAAAGTTCAATATTTATGTCCTTATTCCTTCGTTACGGTAATCCTCTTTTCATAGTTCAGTTTTGTTTATTCTTATTATCGTTATACAGGTTAGATAGAATCCCGAAACCTTGTTTGATAATCGCATTCTTATAGTTTTGATCATGATGTTTGTTGTTGTTATCATCGTAGTTGTTGTTTTTACTGTTATTATGTGTAGCTAAATATCATATGTTAGGATGTAGGTAAGTAATGGCGTAGATGGCATGAATTAAGGCGACCTGTAACAGACCTTGGTCGACCGACTGGCTTCTCTGGTCGGTCGACTGAGGTAGTCAATCGGTCGACCGGAGTAGCTGGTCGGTCGACCAACTCCGTGTATGATCAGACCTGTTTTCTTATGTTAATCGCAATATCATACAATGAGACCGAAAGGTTTGGGGAGGTTTGGTATTTGTATGTCCTGTTGAGAAAAGAAAGAGAAAGAAAGAAAAGAAAACGAAGGAAAAGGAAAAAGAAAAACATAAAAAGAAAGTAAAAGAAAGAAAAATTGAAAAAACCACTGCAAGTCAGTCGACCGACCGCATCAACTGGTCGGTCGACCAACCCTCAGAAACAAAAACTTGCAGTCATTCAGAAAAATGTCTTTCTTTCATATTTATTACTCCCGTACTTCATTCAAATCAATTGGGAGTCTTCTCCTCTAAAACTTTGTGAGTTTTGTGCTACAAAATAGCAACGGGTTTAAGTTCATTGGGTTGGAAGTTTTGTAATTTGTTGTTGGATCTCGATTTTGCTAGCTTGGCTATTTAACCCCACTTATCCAAAAACATCTTAACCTTTCTTACCCATTACCTCACGCATCTTTCTTTACCTCAGCGTGTGTCGAAGTCACTTGATTGGCATGTATATGCACGGTTGTAGAGTCTATTTTCATGTTAGATTGCAGGCATGTCTTCATGGGTCGAAGTTAGGTGAGTGTCCTTACAAATTGCTTCTTTCTATCTTTTACATACCCTCACCCTGTGCTTATCATGTGATTTGAGCGACCCGCGAGAGTCCATTGTGAGAAAGTCTCTATAGTTGAAAGATTAGCAAGTTTGACAACTTCGTAACTCGTTTACATGATTCGATTACTATGTCTTTTTTTGATTTTGCATTAAATTAGTTTAGGCTTACATTTGCATCTCGCTCTGAGATTGAAATCGTTCCATAGGTTTAAGATCGAGTCTAATTCTTGCTTGAGTGTAACACCCCGATTTATTAAGGAGCCTTTAGCAAGACATCCTCAGTAAATCGAGCTGTTACCATCTCGGAATATCCGAGGTAGTGAATAACAAAGTAAACCAAACCAAAGTACTTTATACAAAACTGATTAAATTTAAAGTTTGATGTTACAAATACTACACAGCAGACACTAAAGTAAAACTGATAACTTCAAGTATGTGATCTAAATCTAAGTCGGTCCATCCAAGTGCTCACGTCATCCCATGCTCCCACAGCACCATTTTTCCAGTCAAAACTGCTCCCCATTACGGATCATCACAGGTGTCACATGAATACACAGGGTCAACCACGAGGTTGAGTAGAGGAAACATTAAGCAGTCAAAGCATTACTATAAATAAAGAGTCAATCATCTCCACTCTGAATCACAAGACCCAATATTCTCCACACCAAATCACAAGACCCATTATCTGCGCACCAAATCACAAGACCCATTATCTCCACGCTAATCACAAGACCCATTATCTCCACACCAATCACAAGACCCAATATACTCCGCTCCATATCACAAGACCCAATATACTCCGCTCCATATCACAAGTGTAATACCCCGTACTTTTGTTTTCTTATTTATTTGTGTTGACGTTTTGATAGTTATTCGAAATTTGATATTCGATAATTAACGTATCACAGAATGTTGTTATATTTTATGGGCTATAAGTAAAGCGTCGAGCATGAGTATTACTTATCAAAACGTGTTCTAATATATGCGTTGGGCCTAGAAGTGCGTGCTAATAAAGGAATCAGCCCAACTCAATAAACAACATTACACGCTCAACTCACAAACACTCCCTCTGCCATCTCATATTATGTTGACCCAAACCCTAATTTAACCCTAAAACGACATAAACCCACGTCTTTCCCTAGGCTGCCGCCACTTCAGAGTGGTGAATGGGAGGTTCACACGGTGGGTTAAGGGGATGCAAGGCCGTTCGTTTTCATAGAAAGGTAAGCGTGTTCAGCATCATTTTTTAGTTTCTTTTCGAGTTCAGCAGTTTCGATATGGGTCTGTCTATCGTGTTATGCGTGTATAGTTCTTGTTCATAGCTTATTCTTAATCCTTGTTGCGTAGTAATCATATGTGGGCCACCAGTTAGTCGTCGTTGGCCGCCTATTACCGTCAGATGTGGTGTTTTAACGTGGTGTCAGGATTACATTATAATCGTGTTTTCAGTTTTCTGTTTTGAGCATGAAAGTTCGAATTGATTTCGATTTGGTTGTGGTCTATGGTTGCTATGGGCGTTTGGGGTTTTTGGATGAGTGTAGTCAAGAGTTCGTAAGGTGGTTGTCGTGGTGTTTAAGGTGGCTCAGGGCAGTCGGTACAGAGGGTTTTATCTGGGTAGTTTGTAACGTGAAACAGGGGTCTGTTGTGGCAGCTGGATTTTGTCGGTGGTGGGTGGCTACTGTTGCGGTGTCGACCGCCGTTGCTGACATCCCTGGAACCACCGTGGCTCAGTGGCGAGCCTGGTGGTGTTCCAGGCGAGGTCAGTAGTGGTGGTTGGTGTTGGCAGCGATGTTCGTTACATGGGTTGGTCAAGGGTCGGGATTTTGGCGTGGTGGCTGCTGCGTGTTTCGATAGCTATAAGTTGTTACATAGTTGGGTTCACACGTGATGATAATTGAATTTGCTAATGTTAATACTCTTACCTTGTCATTATTAACATTACACCTTGTTATGGTAAATAATTATAAGTAATGTTATAATTAGAATGTTGATGGGTAATTATTACAATTAGATATTATTGGTCTATGATAATTATGTGAGTTGGGCATGTTTATACATATGGGTATATATAGATATATATGTAATGTGTACAAGTAAATCCTTATGCTATATTTAGTAAGTTCATGATTAGTTTTTATTGCTATAATTGTGGTGTATAATAAATTGTTAATTAGTGTTGTGTTAGTAATTGGTGTTTTAGTTGAAGGTTTTAATGAGTCGGGAAGTAGCTATTTCGGGAAGTTCCTTTTAAGGAAAAGTTCTATTTCGGGAAAGTTTCCATTTTGGGAAACTTTCTATTTTTGGAAGGTTGCTATATTTAGTATATGTACCCTTATAACTTGGGGGTTTGGGAAGATTTATTGATTGTTACATAATATATGTTTAGGTGACGGTTTCCGCGGGGGGACATTTCTAGCAGCTATTCGGTTGACATTGTCTTTCTGCCAATTGAGGTAGGGGAATACTGTATACATGGTGATGAGTAATTGTTATTATCCGATGTTAACTATTTATATCTTATTGTATGAATGGTGTTATATTGTATTTAATTGACTGTATATTTCTGTGATACGATACGATGTGGAGAATATTGGGTCTTGTGATATGGTGTAGAGTTTATTTGGCGTTGGATCGGTGCGGAGTTTATTTGGCGTTGGTTCGGTGCGGAGTTTATTTGGCATTGGATCGGTGCAGAGTTTATTTGGCGTTGGATCGGTGCGGAGTTTATTTGGCGTGGGATCGGTGTGGAGTTTTTTTGGCGTTGGATCGGTGCGGAGAAGGGATGATTGATCCCAACATATATATAATAGTGGTCGTTATTTATTTTTCCTCTACTCAACCTCGTGGTTGACCCTGTGTATTCGTGTGACACCTGTGATGATCCGTAATGGGGAGCAGTTTTGACAGGAAAGATGGTGCTGTGGGAGCATGGGATGGCGTGAGCACTTGGAATGGACCGACTTAGATGTAGATCACCTACTTTGTAGTTATCAGTTGTACTTTTATTCCGCTATGTAGTATTTGTAACACCAAAGTTTAAATTTTACCAGATTTTATATAAAGTACTTTGGTTTGATTTACTTTGTTATTCACTGCCTCGGATATTCCGAGATGGTAACAGCTCAATTTACTGAGGATGTCTTGCTAAAGGCTCCTTAATAAATCGGGGTGTTACAAGTGGTATCAGAGCGAACGATCCTCAGGCCTAAACCAAATGAATAATAATGAATGTAGGAAGAGTCTGATAAAATAAACCCCGAGATGAAACTGTTAGGAGCCCCAAAAAGGAATGGGATGAGTTAGGGGGCCCCTCACACCAAACCTGGGCCCTTTCTGTTCTGTCTCGGGAACCCAATGAGAGAAATTGAAAATTGGGGTAGATTATATAGTGACCTAGTTATCTTGTACTAACGTTCTTGCAGGAGAAGGAATGAGGTAAGTTATGATGTGAGATATGATTGGTGATATATATACTGTGAATCATGAGATTGATGTTGAATGTTGGTTGAGATCTACTATTTTTGGTATTAAGAACAAGAGATTTTGAATAAGAGCTTTACTTGTATATATATGGTGATATGCATGCGGCCGTATGATCCCTGAACCGTTAGGTAGAGATATAGTATGATGATATGTGTAATAAGTTGATGAGCTATAGTCACCTAAAAGGATAGATGTAGGAGAGATATGATCATGATTGACTGGAATGGTTAGTAGAGCCAGCTATGCTATATCGTTATAGGATGTGGAACCAAGTTAAGTCTTATGGGTAAAGCTAGTAGACCGAACCGGAGGCCGTGCGCGTTGATAATTGCCTGTACTATTCTATGTGTATACACTTCTTATTTGCATGCCTTATACTTTGCAAGAGTTTACTGATAGGCATACTAGACAAATGTGATCGGAATTTGAGATTTATGATTTTATTATTTTACTAATTGCTTTAGCAATCCATGTTTAGTAATATGCAGAATGTGTGTTCTAATCTATGAATATATATAGTCATGTGTTGCGTATATCGTATTTAAAATTTTATGCCTGCTATATACATTTAAATTCGTTATGAAGATTGTCATCAATAAGGGATACGTAGTAGTCCCTAGGTTATATTTCCGTACTGGGATACACCTGTATAATTGTCAAGTTATTTAATTGATTTTATTTTCAGTTTCGAAACCTTTACCGTATTTTGATGCCAACTACAATTGAAATGAGGAATGAATGTTAATATGGTACAGAGTGATGTCTATGCTTCAAATGATTGCCAATGTGTTTGGATGAGAAAGGTTGAGTGTGGATGTAGTAATGTGTAGTTGTAAAGCTAGGGACCAAAATTTTAATAAATTTTCAGAATGTTACCTGGTTTGTCCGGGATGTCACTTTATACGTGTTTCATAATTGAGGATGAAAATTTTATGTATGATAACCTTCTGAGTTGGGTTTACAATGCTAGTGTTTTATCTTGATAGGAGTTATGTCTTTGGGAGAAATAATTCTTTTATTCGACAATAGTCAGACTGTTACTGCATAGTCCCGTTTTGACCTATCTTTTGTAACATAAATCATTTAAAACTTGGTTATTGCTTGCGAATAGTTTCAACTCTACTGTTCAGGATGTTCGTTCACGTTTTCAAAAATTTTACGCCATGAAAAGTCTTAACGAGCTGTTATTCAATTGTGATTTTTGCAAGATGCCTAAAATTCTGTTGAAATGCTGTAAAGTTATTGTTCAAATTGTCCGAGTTGTAAATATTGTATTAGATAATTTCCTTGAGGTATGCATTCGATACTTTTCCTCTGTTTAACTAATTCCTTATATTTACTAAAGGATTATGTTTGCTCACACGTTAGCTAAGTTGTTATTTAATTATGATTTTTGTAAGTTGTTGCATAACGTTTAATTGGTGAAGTTGTAAGATATGTAAGTTTCGTATCAAAAAGTTTAATCAAATGTGAATTATGTGATGTGACCACGTGATATCCTGATATGGCTTTAGTAACATGAATAGTAGGCATGGGGTATAAGTATGAACCCCACTATATGATAGCGAAACCTTGTTTATCTCGTCAAGTTTAATATAAAATCATTTCAAATACATGTCTAATTTTAATGATGTGCTGCTTGTATGTGATGTCAAAGGCGCGTTTAACTAAGAAGAGTCTTGCCAAATGGCAAAATGAAATGTAACTGGCGAGCTTATTAGCATGATATAGCAATCTAATGGTTATACGTAATTGTGATTTTGATTATTTGAACAATGTGAATCTTGTTGATGTTCTTTCGTCTATTGAGGGTTATCTCTGTCTAGTTCCCTGGGAATATAATTTTTATAACTTTTTCAAGTGTATTGTTATACCATATAGTGACTTACCTATTGTTATATTAAGAATTTGATCACGATATGTGGAATTATTAATTGGTTAACATGTGAAATATGAAGTACTAGTCTTGTGAATTCGTTTACTTTTATTGTTAAAATTCTCATAATTCCAGAGCGGCAAGAACAATGTCCTAGTAAAGAAGAATCAGAATGTCTCTGTGTAGTCTTGTTATGATCGGTAGCTTGTGAAATTGCCTTTCTATTCGTATTTATAAATTGTCACAATTTACCGCTTCAATGTTTCAAACATTTCAAAATAGTTCCGAAGTGATAAACCATGATAAATGATGTAATGTGAGTGGATAGGAGATGTACCTAATTGATTTTAACTTATTGACATCTAGGAATGATAAACGGTCTTGTTAGTCTATGATTGGTGTGTATCTTGTGTAATATGTCAATGCTCCATGTTTAATTATGTTAGTAAATTTTACCCTGCGTCCTTTCTATAATATGATTACGAACATGAAATGTTAAAGTTGTCAATTATGATCTATGAGTCTCTTGATTGTTTACATTGTTGTAAATATACTGATTTTGTGTGAAAATTTCAATGGCGTGTAAGCGTTAACTATTCTGATTCTATTTTGCTGCATAACACGATCCTACCGACCCTAATACTTTATTATTGTTCGAGGTTATATGTTACATGATAATTGATATGACTCTCGTACGAGTGCTTATTTGAGTTGAATATTAACAGTTTTTATTCTATTTTTGATAGTTAATAATTTCTATTGATAAGATAATCCTTTTGTTTGTGAGTCGGGTTGAGTTGTGAACGGTAAACTTTTGGTAATCGATTAGTTGTTTATGCATATGAGTTTTGTATTAGGTTGGCTTGGTATTACGTCCCGATTCTTATCTTATGGGTTGTCGAATGATAAGTATACATACAAATATGTCAGTGAACTTGGAAGGTAAGTACTGAGGAAATTGAGTTGCTCGTGAGTCTAGAACAAGACCATGAATGATGTTGTGTGGAGATTACAGTTCAGTGTCTTATCGGGTTGTCTCATTCTTTGACCTTGACTCGTGGGTGAGTAGCTTAGAGTTTTACTCTCTAAGTGTTGAGCAGTTCCTTTCATAGGACATTTGACAGTATTGATATTGAAATCGAGATGGAAATTGGTTAATGGTTTTGAGATATGAGTTATTAGGCCGTTGTGCCATGTTATGTTTACGGTCCAGAGTGACTATGGTTATTGAGTTATATTACTTGAATCAAAAATTGGTTTTGAGATGGAAATATTGTTTTGCGTTTTATTCCGCCAGTCACTCACCCCTTGTCCTTGGCTTAGGTTCGACGATGAGAATACGATACTTGGTTACTTAGAGTAACACTTTATGAGATAGAGTAATGAGCTGGAAATGTTATAATAGGGTTACGGGGACGTAACCGTGTTTTAAGGAGGATAGGATGGTAAAATCTTAATGATTTATGATAATATGGCTAATTGGTATGTCGTGGTTGTTTGCATATGCCTGATAATCTTGCCTTCTTCTGCTATGCAGTTTATTACGTTTCGTGAAGTTCCCCTTTAATTTAAGGGGGCGTTGAACTTTGGGGACAAAGTTTTCTTAACAAAGGTAGAATGTAATAATGGACGTTTTAGTAGTTCCT
The DNA here is from genome assembly GCA_029255685.2 of Silene conica. NCBI lineage: Eukaryota > Viridiplantae > Streptophyta > Magnoliopsida > Caryophyllales > Caryophyllaceae > Silene > Silene conica. The sequence continues at coordinate 25,515,945 of CM055313.2, read as the reverse complement.
TGACGTTTTGTGGTGTCGCATATTGTGTTCCTTATGTGCCTAGTGCCGGTTTATGGACCATTGGATGGTGAACTTCGGGACGAAGTTCATTTTAAGGAGGGAAGACTGTAATATCCCGTACTTTTGTTTTCTTATTTATTTGTGTTGACGTTTTGATAGTTATTCGAAATTTGATATTCGATAATTAACGTATCACAGAATGTTGTTATATTTTATGGGCTATAAGTAAAGCGTCGAGCATGAGTATTACTTATCAAAACGTGTTCTAATATATGCGTTGGGCCTAGAAGTGCGTGCTAATAAAGGAATCAGCCCAACTCAATAAACAACATTACACGCTCAACTCACAAACACTCCCTCTGCCATCTCATATTATGTTGACCCAAACCCTAATTTAACCCTAAAACGACATAAACCCACGTCTTTCCCTAGGCTACCGCCACTTCAGAGTGGTGAATGGGAGGTTCACACGGTGGGTTAAGGGGATGCAAGGCCGTTCGTTTTCATAGAAAGGTAAGCGTGTTCAGCATCATTCTTTAGTTTCTTTTCGAGTTCAGCAGTTTCGATATGGGTCTGTCTATCGTGTTATGCGTGTATAGTTCTTGTTCATAGCTTATTCTTAATCCTTGTTGCGTAGTAATCATATGTGGGCCACCAGTTAGTCGTCGTTGGCCGCCTATTACCGTCAGATGTGGTGTTTTAACGTGGTGTCAGGATTACATTATAATCGTGTTTTCAGTTTTCTGTTTTGAGCATGAAAGTTCGAATTGATTTCGATTTGGTTGTGGTCTATGGTTGCTATGGGAGTTTGGGGTTTTTGGATGACTGTAGTCAAGAGTTCGTAAGGTGGTTGTCGTGGTGTTTAAGGTGGCTCAGGGCAGTCGGTACAGAGGGTTTTATCTGGGTAGTTTGTAACGTGAAACAGGGGTCTGTTGTGGCAGCTGGGTTTTGTCGGTGGTGGGTGGCTACTGTTGCGGTGTCAACCGCCGTTGCTGACATCCCTGGAACCACCGTGGCTCAGTGGCGAGCCTGGTGGTGTTCCAGGCGAGGTCAGTAGTGGTGGTTGGTGTTGGCAGCGATGTTCGTTACATGGGATGGTCAAGGGTCGGGATTTTGGCGTGGTGGCTGCTGCGTGTTTCGATAGCTATAAGTTGTTACATATTTGGGTTCACACGTGATGATAATTGAATTTGCTAATGTTAATACTCTTACCTTGTCATTATTAACATTGCACCTTGTTATGGTAAATAATTATAAGTAATGTTATAATTAGAATGTTGATGGGTAATTGTTACAATTAGATATTATTGGTCTATGATAATTATGTGAGTTGGGCATGTTTATACATATGGGTATATATAGATATATATGTAATGTGTACAAGTAAATCCTTATGCTATATTTAGTAAGTTCATGATTAGTTTTTATTGCTATAATTGTGGTGTATAATAAATTGTTAATTAGTGTGGTGTTAGTAATTGGTGTTTTAGTTGAAGGTTTTAATGAGTCGGGAAGTAGCTATTTCGGGAAGTTCCTTTTAAGGAAAAGTTCTATTTCGGGAAAGTTTCCATTTTGGGAAACTTTCTACTTTTGGAAGGTTGCTATATTTAGTATATGTACCCTTATAACTTGGGGGTTTGGGAAGACTTATTGATTGTTACATAATATATGTTTAGGTGACGGTTTCCGCGGGGGGACATTTCTAGCAGCTATTCGGTTGACATTGTCTTTCTGCCAATTGAGGTAGGGGAATACTGTATACATGGTGATGAGTAATTGTTATTATCCGATGTTAACTATTTATATCTTATTGTATGAATGATGTTATATTGTATTTAATTGACTGTATATTTCTGTGATACGATACGATGTGGAGAATATTGGGTCTTGTGATATGGTGTGGAGTTTATTTGGCGTTGGATCGGTGCGGAGTTTATTTGGCGTTGGATCGGTGCGGAGTTTATTTGGCGTTGGATCGGTGCGGAGTTTATTTGGCGTTGGATCGGTGCGGAGTTCATTTGGTGTTGGATCGGTGCGGAGAAGGGATGATTGATCCCAACATATATATAATAGTGGTCGTTATTTATTTTTCCTCTACTCAACCTCGTGGTTGACCCTGTGTATTCGTGTGACACCTGTGATGATCCGTAATGGGGAGCAGTTTTGACAGGAAAGATGGTGCTGTGGGAGCATGGGATGGCGTGAGCACTTGGAATGGACCGACTTAGATGTAGATCACCTACTTTGTAGTTATCAGTTGTACTTTTATTCCGCTATGTAGTATTTGTAACACCAAAGTTTAAATTTTACCAGATTTTATATAAAGTACTTTGGTTTGATTTACTTTGTTATTCACTGCCTCGGATATTCCGAGATGGTAACAGCTCAATTTACTGAGGATGTCTTGCTAAAGGCTCCTTAATAAATCGGGGTGTTACAAGTGGTATCAGAGCGAACGATCCTCAGGCCTATACCAAATGAATAATAATGAATGTAGGAAGAGTCTGATAAAATAAACCCCGAGATGAAACTGTTAGGAGCCCCAAAAAGGAACGGGATGAGTTAGGGGCCCCCTCACACCAAACCTGGGCCCTTTCTGTTCTGTCTTGGGAACCCAATGAGAGAAATTGAAAATTGGGGTAGATTATATAGTGACCTAGTTATCTTGTACTAACGTTCTTGCAGGAGAAGGAATGAGGTAAGTTATGATGTGAGATATGATTGGTGATATATATACTGCGAATCATGAGATTGATGTTGAATGTTGGTTGAGATCTACTATTTTTGGTATTAAGAACAAGAGATTTTGAATATGAGCTTTACTGGTATATATATGGTGATATGCATGCGACCGTATGATCCCTGAACCGTTAGGTAGAAATATAGTATGATGATATGTGTAATAACACTACTACAAAAAAGGCATAAGAAACCTGTTGAAAAAGGCCTTAGACACCTGTTTATAACAGGTGTCTAGGTCATAGGTGTGTTTGGTTAAGAAACCTGTTGGAGCAACTAGTGTCTTATCTAACAATTAAAGAGACCTGATTTTATTAATAACTGGTGTCTTTGACTTATACCTGTTATCAATTATGTCCGGTGTCTTTGACATATATCTATGACACCACCCTCATGTACACCCGGTGTCTTTGGCATATATCTATGACACCACTCTCATCTACACCCGGTGTCTTTGGCATATATTTATGACACCACTCTCATCTACACCAGGTGTCTTTGCTTCTCGGTTTTTTATTAATTAAATACGGCTACATACAGCACCTGCTACTACGTACCTATTACATTTATGGAATACATACGAAATACATACATCTGCACCTCATAATCATTATTTTTATTCAAAATCAAAATAAGCTGAGTTGTTACAAATTCAATATATATCCAATAATCTTCGGACCAAAACAACAATTGTTTCCACTAATAATAAAGAAATAATCGCAACATTGTTCGTATTTTCAACTAATAAAGTTGGACAAAAACACACTAGCTACCTGCTAATAAACTAATAAGTTTAACAAATTCGACAACTAATATAATCCATTCACGCTTGACGAGCATACATCTTGTCAATATCATCGTTTTCCTCTTCTTCGTCATCTTCAATTTGGCTGAAGAAATATTCCGCCCATAAATCTTTTAATTCGTCAATTGCCTCCTGTGAATAAGTGCTAGGAGTTCCAAGCAAATACTATAGTACAAATCAATGTCAAATAATATTAGTGTGTGCAAATTGATTATGTACACACGTACACATACGAAGATGACGAAGTATTACGGAATCCAAATAAATACTACAGTAGTACAAATCAACAAGTATTACAGAATCCAAATAAACAGAAAAAAGTTGATATACTCTATACTATAAAAAGTCAAGTAATGCTCTAATAAAAATGCAAGCAATTTAGTAGTTAGATAAGTCTCATTCATTGATATACATCACACGCAATTACCTGCTTCTAGTGCGGCATAGAATGCAATAAAAAAAAACCTCTCTTTTCTCTTTTGGATGATCCTTAAATTTCCTTAAATTTGTCCCAAGCAGGTTGAAGAATCCACTGATATTTCCATGGCGGGCTTTTTCTTAATTTTCCAGACTTCTTGTACAACCAGAGCCTTCTTAATCTCGTCTTGAAAGCTCTCCAAAGCTCATCAGCTTTCTTTAAAATCCATTTTCTACGGTCTGCTCGTACAGTAAACCCCTTCTATGGAAAAAAAAAGATTTTCTACATCAGCATCATGGGTTTAACACCAAATGCAAGCTAAAATAGTTAAATATCATCACTGATGTATATATGTGATGCTGCTCCTGAATGGACATGAATGGACTTAAAACTATACTGCTACGAGATATAGGTGCCTACCGCGATTGCGTCATACAACTTGTCAAGTTCTGATTTGGGGACAACATTCCAATTGATATAGGTGATGCATATGCGTTCTCGAACAACCACGCCAATATAGTTGGAGAAATTTAATCGATTAACACCACATGGAGTTCTACGGACTGGATGCCAATCTAAAGGAATTTTGGTATTTTTTTGAATTGCATGGCCCACCATAGCAAGGACGGTACGACCCCTCTTATCCTCACGATTAGACTTTTCCACATCAGATCCATCATCGGAAGAGGTGGCATCACTTTGTAATAATGAGCATACTTTCTGTTTCTTTTTAGCCATGAACCTGAAAAGATTGTTAAACACAAAAGGATTAGACAATTAACATGATAACTTACAGCTAACAACTACTATCATGATTTTGGTACTGCACTACTGTATTGCAGTTTGCTCCGATAACTTACTTACCATGCATTTGTTGCTCTTGGTCTGCAGTTGTTGGTACCGCCCTCTGGTCATATTATATAGTTTTAGTTATGCTATTATGCTTCTAGTAAAATGAGAATGCTAATCCTAAACAAAGTCATATTATATAGTTTTAGTTATGCTGCTTTCACCTTAAGACGGCCCTCTGGTCTATGAAGTCACAAATACCGTCTTCTGAAATGTTTAACTACTGTCATGATCTGGACATACTGTATTGCATTTAGCTCCTACTAATATGAGAATGTTATTTCTAAAACAACTGGTTCAAGTCTCCAGTTCTTCCTTTTTTATAAGGCTAAAGAAATAAAAGAGGTTGCCCATATAAAGATATAAACGTAAACATTAACGCAATTCCTTAATATCAAAATAGAAAAAATCATAATTTTACCACTACAAAGAGAGCATTAAATACACATATCTAATGCTACTGACAAAAAGCCGAAACATAAGGTTTAGGAAACAAGAGCAATAATCTATGCAGTAATTAACTCTTACTTACTCACTTCACCTTTAATCATACTGACACCATCCCCTTTCCCACAGCCAAACTCCGCCCTCAATATACATTCAACTTGTTTCACGGTGACGCTTTAGACTTCTTCCCATTTTATTGCCATCGTCAATCAATTCACCTTCATCATGGTCCTCACGTACATATGTTAATGAATCTTCTACTTCATTGTCAATAAAGTTCAGATTTTGAAAATTTTTTGTACTTGACCTTTCTTCCAGCTCACCATCCTCATCATAATCATTAATTTCATTTCGAGCTCTCGGTGTTATAACAGCACACCTTCTCTTGTCGGCTGGATCAGTCACATAGAACACTTGTTTCGCTTGACTTGCCAATATATATGGATCTTCAGTGTGCCCATGCTTGTCAAGATTAACCAAAGTAAATCCTAACTCGTCATATTCAACCCCAACATGAGAATCAACCCAATCACATCTAAAAACCGGTATCGAGAAATCTGAATAATGTAACTCTATGATCTCCTGAATGACCCCATAGTAAATCATTTTACCACACACAGGGTGCTTATCTTTAGCACTAGCAAAATGCATAGCCTCGGCTTCCACCGTTACCCCACTATTTTGCATAACACTGTTTTCATCTTGTTCCCTTGTGTAAAATGTGCAACCATTTATCATATATCCAGAATAAACTGAGCCATTGAAATTAGGTCCATAAGCTAAACTCTTAAGTCGGTCAGATATTAAATGGGTTGAATCTTCAAGTTCTATCATAATTGTCTCCTTAAACCAAGTGCTAAATGTTTTGCTATGTTCACTTAGTACTGATTTCTCATTTGCTCTACGATGTTTTTCTCGCAAAAAAGCGATGTGTTTTTGAATATATGTCGTAACTTCATCCTCATTAAAAAGAATATAAGTGTGAGCCTTATGCCACTTCTCATAAGACAAGTCACATTCCTTCCGACCTAATGTCCCTTTTCCTTTAATTCTTCCGGTATTTCGTGATATGGGAAGCCCAATAGTCTTTGTATTTCCCAGAAATTCACTACTATATTTCACAGCATCTTCATAGAGTACCCGCTCAGCTATACAACCTTCAGGTCTAAAGTGATTCTTCACATACCCTTTATAAGTTTTCATCTCTCTTTCAAAAGGGTATTGATTCCGTAAATACACAGGACCACAAAATCTCACCTCCCTCACCAAATGAACAGTCAAATGAACCATGACATCAAAAAATGACGGAGGAAAATACATCTCTAATTGGCACAATATGAGTATGATTGAACTTTCCAAAGAATTTAAGTCTTTAGGGTCTATGACTTTGCTATATATGGCATTAAAAAATGAACACAATCTTGTGATAGTAGAACGGACATGTTTAGGTAAAATGGAGCGAATAGCCACTGGCAACAAGTCTTGCATTAAAACATGGCAATCATGAGATTTAAGACCCACAAGCTTTAAATTTTCCATTGAAACTAGACTCCTGATATTAGAAGAATAACCCTTTGGGACTTTCACTCCAACTAAACACTCACAGAACTCCTTTTTCTCTTTTCTCGACAATGTATATGCAGCTGGAGGCAAAAAACTTGTGTTGTTCTTTTCAGTAATGTGTAGTTCTTTTCTAATCCCCATTTCTTTTAAGTCATTTCTAGCACTCGCACCATCTTTTGTCTTTCCTGGAATATTCAAAAGGGTACCAACTAAGCTATCAAACACATTCTTTTCGATATGCATCACATCTAAAGAATGTCTTACAAACAAAAATCTCCAATAAGGCAGGCGCCAAAAAACGGAACATTTCTTATATCCTTGTTTGGGAAGGATGGATCCTTTGGTTTTTCAAAATGTAGTCTGAATGTTCTTCACTTTTTCAAACAACTCTACCCCAGTCAAGACTCTTGGACGTCCTTTCATTTCTTGTTGCCCATTAAATGCCCTTTTCCACTTCCTATAAAAATGATCATACGGTAAAAATCTACGATTTTCCAGGTAAATATTTTTCTTGGAAAATTTAAGCCACTTTCCCGTCGTACCATCCTCACATACAGGACATGGTGCTTTTCCTTTAACAGTATAACCAGATAAATTACCATATGCAGGATAATCTTGGATAGTGCAAAACAACATTGCTCTAAGGTTAAATGTCTCTTTTCGATAAGCATCATAAACTTGTTCCCATGTTTCCCATAAATATTTCAAATCATCAATTAGAGGCGCCAAGAATACATCTATGTCATTTCCTGGTTGTTTTGGACCAGAAATTAACAAGGAGAGCATCATGTACTTCCGTTTCATACATAACCAAGGAGGTAGGTTGTAGGTAACTAAAATTACTGGCCAAGTACTATAGGTTGTACTAAGGGAACGAAAAGGATTCATACCATCAGTGGATAGTGCAAGCCGTAAGTTTCGTACTTCTTTACCAAATTCAGGAAATTCTCCATCAATATACCTCCACTGTGGTGAATCGGCTGGATGTCTAAGTTTATCATCCTTAATTCTACCAGAATGATGCCATAATAACAATTCTGCATCTCTAGCATTCGAAAAAAGATGATGAAATCTTGGTATAATAGGAAAATACCACAAGACATTATCTGGAACTCCTTCCTTCTTGTATCGTGAAACATTGCAATTAGGGCAGTTTTTCAATGAAACATAGTCCTTACGAAATAATACACAGTCATTACGGCAAGCATGAATTTTCTCATAAGGCAAACTCATTGAACACAAAATCTTTTTTGCCTCATATGTCCTACTCGGAAGGACATTATCATCAGGAAGCATGTCTTTTACTACTTCAAGTAATTCCGTAAAACCCATATCACTTAAAGCATGAACTGCCTTCACATTATATAATCTTAGTACACTAGACAATCTTGTATATTTTTTGCAACCTGTGTACAAGGGCTTCTCTGAATCACTTAACAATGTTTCAAATGTAGCCGGATTTTCCTCAAATTTATCTTGAACTTCCCGTAACATATCCTCAATCCTATCACCCTCATTACTAGTAGGATTCTCATGTAAATCATCTGTAATACTTCTATCTTTATCTTCTCCATGCGAAATCCAAACAGTATATGTTTTATCAAAAGCCGATTTGCTCAAATGATTAAGTATTTCGTCAACTTTTTTATGTAAAAAGTTGTGGCATTTAAAACAAGGACAGGGTAACCTAGTACGACCTCGAGAATTCTCAACTGCAAAATTGATAAATTCCTTTACCCCGGCTATATATTCAGGTCACCAGGTTTTGACATGGAAATCCATCTCCGGTCCATATCTACATACACATACACAGCGCACACAATTTACCATACACGGAAAAAATCAAACTAACGTGCAAGGATGCAATTACTATACCCGAATCATGAATTTTTCTCTTTGTTTATGAAACTCAATAATCTCAAAAAATTCAATACTAGCTCAAGTCTAAACAGTATATCCAGATCATTAATAATTACTATACCGTATTGCATTTTCATAAACACTGGTTCAAGTCTTGATAAACAATATGAGAGTATTAGTAGGAGCAAAATTCAATACATTATAAAATGCAATACAGTATTATTTCTAAACTCAATTCTCCATATTTGATAAACAATTAAATTTTGATCAAACACTAACAGAAAAATCAAGTTAGCAAATTATACAACACCATATACGAAACCTAATTTATCGAAAGCAATTGTAGAAAACAGAGGTGAATAATTATATGTGAGATTGGAGCAAGAACACAAACCTAGAGCAAGTAGAGGCGATTAATTGCGATTCCTATTGAATTGAAAGCAATCAGCAGGTACTATTGTGGCCGAGAAGAATGGAAAGCAGTAGTTTTTAGCGCGAAAAACTTGTTGCACGTAGTACGCAAGGTTGAAGATGGCGTAGGGTTTGTTCTTATACGAGGAAAGCAGAGGTATTAGATACTCCGTATTATATATGTTACTGTGTGTAAATATTCTAATTAGATTTTGGTAATTAATTGAACTCCATATGGGTTATTAATTAGGCTGTGGTGGGAATTGATTGGTATAATTAATTAACTTATATTAGGCGTGGGATACTGGGTGGGATATATGGTAAGTTAATAAGCACATGTATCATGTATGTATTAGTACTGTACGGTGAATAATATTCTGCTAGAGTTAATTAAAGAATATATTATTTATTATTATTAATTATTAAATAAAAAGGAAATTAAAATATAGGAAACCGGATTTTGGAGGACAGGTTTCTTAGTTATTAAATAAATTGAAAATTAATATATAGGAAACCGGATTTTGGAGGACAGGTTTCTTAGATATTAAATAAATTGAAAATTAAAATATAGGAAACCGTATTCTGAAGGACAGGTTTCTTATATAAACATTGCAAACTTGTTATATTAAATCACCGGTGTCTTACGTTAAGAAATCTGTTAGAAAAAAAACAGGTGTCTTATAATTGATGCCTTAGGCCTTTTTTGTAGTAGTGTAAGTTGATGAGCTATAGTCACCTAAAAGGATAGATGTAGGAGAGATATGATCATGATTGACTGGAATGGTTAGTAGAGCCAGCTATGCTATGTCGTTATAGGATGTGGAACCAAGTTAAGTCTTATGGGTAAAGCTAGTAGACCGAACCGGGGGCCGTGCGCGTTGATAATTGTCTGTACTATTCTATGTGTATACACTTCTTATTTGCATGCCTTATACTTGACTCTTCCTACGTTCATTATTATTCATTTGGTTTAGGCCTGAGGATCGTTCGCTCTGATACCACTTTGTAACACCCCGATTTATTAAGGAGTCTTTAGCAAGACGTCCTCAGTAAATCGAGCTGTTACCATCTCGGAATATCCGAGGTAGTGAATAACAAAGTAAACCAAACCAAAGTACTTTATACAAAACTGATTAAATTTAAAGTTTGATGTTACAAATACTACACAACAGACACTAAACTACAACTGATAACTTCAAGTATGTGATCTAAATCTAAGCCGGTCCATCCAAGTGCTCACGTCATCCCATGCTCCCACAGCACCATCTTTCCTGTCAAAACTGCTCCCCATTACGGATCATCAAAGGTGTCACACGAATACACAGGGTCAGCCACGAGGTTGAGTAGAGGAAACATTAAGTAGTCAAAACATTACTGTAAATAGAGAGTCAATCATCTCCACTCCGAATCACAAAACCCAATATTCTCCACACCAAATCACAAGACCCATCATCTCCGCACCAAATCACAAGACCCATTATCTCCACGCCAATCACAAGACCCATTATCTCCACACCAATCACAAGACCCAATATCCTCCGCTCCATATCACAAGACCCAATATACTCCGCTCCATATCACAAGACCCAGTATTCACCACATCGTATCGTATCACAGAAATATGCAGTCAATTAAACACAATATAACACCATTCATACAATAAGATGTACATAGTTAACATCAGATAATAAACAGATTACTCATCATCATGTATACAGTATTCCCCTACCTCAAATTGCAGAATCACAGTCAATCACAAGCTTGCTAGAAGTGTTCCACGCGAAAACCGTCACCTAAACATGTATACGTAACGAATTAATAATCTTTCCGAACCCCCATGACTCACGTTACTCCACCACAAATAGAAACCTTCTAAAAATGGAAACTTTCCCGATATAGTAATTTTCTTTAAAAAAAACTTCCCGACTCGTAAATACTTTAACTACTACGCTTAAACAAAATTACTAATACTATTGAAACAATATAATAACAACAATAATAATCTATTAACAATAATAATAATAATACTAAGGAGTCGTTTGGTTGATCAAGGAACTTAATTTGCCTAGGAACTTCAATTTCATAGGAATTAAGTTCCAGCATCCAATTCGGGTGAATTCGACAAAAGGTGTTTGGTTGCCCATGTAGGAATTAAATTCCATGGGAATTTCCAATGACCAAGGGAGGGGTAGGTAAGCCAATTCCTACATCATGTAGGTATCGGAAGTTCCTGTGAACTTCTAATTCCTCCATTTTCCAAAAAATATGTCAACCAAACAAGACATATTTTTGTAAATCATGTGATTTTGCAATTCATGTGTTTTTAAGGTGTCAACCAAACAACCCCTAATAATAATAATAATAATAATAATAATAATAATAATATACTAATACGTTTGTAGTAACAATATTATAATAATATTATTTGTAGTAATGTAACCTTCCAACGCAAAACAACCACCGAGCCAAATAACCGACATTACAAACATCACCCACGAACCCGCGGCAACGGAACCACCACGCACGACTGCCGGCAACAACACGCAGCCTTAGCCACCACCAATCACACCCATCTTCAACCCGCGTGCCCCGCCATAACCATAACCAAGCCCGATTAGAACCCATTACCGCGTCCTGACCGCTACCGAACCCCGCATCCACCCCCGCAATACCCGACTACTACCAAACCACGCAACCAACACTCGCAACCCGACACAACCCTTAACATGGGACCAAGACAAAGACCGTGGTATCACCGTATCGACCTCCCCCGAGTCGACGGTAGTACCACCCCAATACCCTTATACGACAAACAGGCCCAAAACCGTAAACCCGACGCCAACTCCTAACTCCGACAACCGCGACTACCACCGACACGCAGACCACCACCCACGTACTCACCCTCACCCCTGCAACCAACCCACGGTCACCACGAAGACTCGATTAAAAAGACACCCCTACGATGAAAGAGACACACGCAAAGACAAACAACTTACCCTTATGCTCGCCGGATTTTGGCTTGAAACACCCGACTGCTGCCGTGTCCACCGCCTCTCTCTCTCTCTCATGATGAAGGCTGCGGGTAAAGTTGAGGGTGGGTGAAAGTGTACGAAAAAATAGGATTTACGGAGTTGGGTGGCTGAGAGTTTGAAACGTAAGGTGTTAGGGTTTCTTATAAAAGTTGTATTATTTGTTCATGCGTAGTTGGCCCTGGGTTGGTGGGTCATGCGTAAGTTTACGTGTGGTAACTTGGCCCACATCGATGCGGTACACATACTAATACCCATACGTAATTCCTTCATAAAATGAATCAAGCCCAACTCGTTATACACGTAAAACTCGTAACATTATTATTAACTTAATATATCTACTTATGATAGAAATTAATATATAAGCGGTAACATATTATAAAACCTATAATAATTAACTAATACGTATACCCGATTTACCACTAACAACATATAAAATACAACTTATTCAATTAATTAATTATCGAAAACAACGACTAAAATATCATCGACCGGACTATAAAAATAATAACTGTTATAATAATATACGAGATATTACAATGGGCCGATTCAACCCAAGGCTAATATGTGACGTTAGCACGTATCTCAAGATCTCGTATCAAAATTAGAACGAAATTCGATGAATAATATCCGTACCCGACACTTTACTAAAAATATAAAAACACTTGTTCGATAACTTAATTATCGAACTTAAACGTTCAAATAATTATCAACACGTCAACATAAATATTAAATATTAAATAAAACACAAAACACGGGTATTACATTGAGGGCAAACAAGGTTTGGTTTGGGGAATTTGATGCGTGTCTATTTTATGATGTTTTACATCTATTTTTACACGCATTTCAGAGCTCATTCACGAGATTTTAGCCATCCATATTTCGTCTACTTTCGTATTTTTATGCTATTTTGCAGATTTATGCGGAAAGGAGTGTTGGAGAAGTGTCCTCCACAATAGTGCGTCTACATAATAAATCTCGTACAAGGAATATGTCAGGGATTTATTTTACATATATGTCAGCTGGTCAACGTTAATCGGTAATGATTGGCTGACTAGAGTTTGACATTACTGTCGTGTGACGGCGGTGACCAGCTGATCCCTTTACGTCACACCTATAGGACGATGCCCAAATGGAAAAACTAATTATTTGTATTTGATACAATTATATTAAATCCTTGTATTACAGGACTTTTAAATAAGTCATGTGAATATATATTTGATGACAAGTTACGAACTTGGGCCAAGGGGATTTATTATTTAATTATTTGAGAATTAATTAATAAATATAAATGAGATTTTATAATTAATAGTTAATTATATAAATTTCTACGACATGTGTATATATTTGAGGCGAAGATAAATAGCTATTTAAATTTACAAGAGATTGTAAAATTAGCTAATAAGGGTTCATAAGTTATATTTTATACTGATAAAATAGTCTAATAAGGACTTAATTGTTAAGTGGTTATTAATTGTTGATTTGTATTATTTAATTGTTAAATAATCAATTTAATAATTAATTAAGATAATTAAATATAAGACTTATAAGCATTTGTGGGACAAATGTCGGAAATCGAAATGGACCAAAATGGGTCCATTTGAACCATAATATATATATATAAGGTCTTATTGAACATATTTGTCAAAGTTTGGTGGTGTAAACACAGGGCATGTTCCCATGAATTGTTTACATTTCAAACCCCTATATATACCCCTCATTATACACATAAATCCTCTTAATTTTTAAGAGAGAAAAATCCTCATAATAATAAATATATCATAATGTTATTAGTGTAATAATATTATCACATAATACAAGGTCTACTACTAAATTTACCTAGTTAGTAACTTAGTAGTTTTTGGGATAATCTTGGGTGTATCCTTAGGAGACCATCTATTTGGTGGTTAGTAGTCTTGGAGGATCTTTCTTATTCCATAGCTCAAGAACAACAATAAGGAAGGAGTCCTTGTGTTGTGCCCATTATCTTGCTTATACAATGTAAGGTTTTTTTATCTTATGATGGTTTAATACCATCTTTTATACTTTTGTTTGCATGCATGTAGATTTAGACCATTTTAGATTATATATTGTAATTTTAAGATCACAATATGAGTATTAATATGGTCTAAATAACTAACAAGTGGTATCAGAGCATTGTTACATACATGCATGTTGTCTTAAGACGATTTTAGTAATCTATGAGATAAATTAGTAAAATTGATATTATGTCATTAAAAATAGCTTTTATCACATAATATGGTCTTGCATGTATATAATATGGTCTTAGAATTATATGGGACAAAAATTTGATTTTTTGTTATTTGAGTTATTTTTTATGACTTTAAATGGCATAAAATTATGTTAAAATGCATTAAAACTAAGTAAAAGTTAATTATTTTTGGTTGCATGTTAATTTTATGCATGTTTATTTAGAAATAACCACATGCATGTTCTATTTATGAGAAAAATATAAATTTTAAATTAATGTGATTAGTTTATTTAGTTTAATGATTTTTATTTGATAAAAATGGGCAAATAGTGGTTATTTTGTAAATAATTATTGATTTAATTTTTGGGCTCGAAATTTTTGAATTTTTAGCTCCTGGAAATTTTTCCAAAATATGTAAAATTTGATTTTAAAGTTATTTCAATTTTTATGGTTTGATTTAGAATTAAATCGTAAAAATTGTCCGTTTTACCGATTAATTAATAAAATATTTTAAATAAATTTCAAAACTAAAATTTTCACTTGCATGACATTTTTAGTGTAAGACCAGAATGTTCATAGCTTTGAAATTTAATTTTCCATTAGTTTTTAAATTAAATGGAATTTTTATAAGATAATTGTGAATTATTGTATCTTTTTATCATGATTATGTTTTAATTCCCATATAATTTCAAGATAATTGTTGAGAATAATTATTTTGATAATAGACCAGATTATTAAGATGAGTAAGTCTTAAAATTGTTTTAAGGATTAATTGTGAATTTTTATTGGTAAAAATTCCGTCATTACGAGCTCAAATGATCGTTGTTGGTAAGTAAGACGATTTGGCAAGTCATTTTTACATAATGCATTTATATTATTCATTTAGATGGATGTTTCTTAGCATTATAATTATGTAATTTTCCTAATATGGCCATAGGTAGAAATTGGTATTTCCCGTAATGTAAGGGAATATCGATTTGTTTTGTAATTAATTGCGATTTCGTATCGCCTAATTTGTAATTTTTTAATAGTTTTATTTTAATTTTATTACAAATTGTATAATAGGTTATTGCAATGTAATTTAATTAATAGTAGTTAGATGAAGCATCTAAAGATGGATTTTTCATGAAGACGGTGTTTTCGGAAAGGAGATCCGAAATCCTAAAGAAGGAGGGCAATTTGTGAAGACTCAAGGGACCAAGGAGTTGGTTTCCGATATGTAATAATTTTAGTTAATTATATTAACTAGGTGGCCATATTTGGACTTGCTAATTTACATTTATGCATTCATGCCAAATCGTCATCACTACATATTTATTTATTTATTTTTCGTTGTTATCGATTCAATTGTCTACCATTCACCATTTTTGTTCACTTAAAAGTGATAGACAATTAAATTGATAAGATCTCTCAGTTTTAAAATTGAGATAAAGCCTTACCAAGTATTAGCACCTATGAATCCCTTCTTCATTAGAGGTAGGCTCGGCTCACCGGGGTACTCTCTTTTTACGTTGGGTAAGTAGGGTAATAAAAGTTATCACACGTGAAAATTGGTTGGACTCAACGGGATTAATGTGGGATGAATCGGCCTCACCGTGCCCATAGTTGATTCCGGGGCTAAAATGATAAATTTTAAGAAAATTCATCAACCAAGAGTTCTATTCAGTAGAATCAGTCAAAATGTTGACTCACCAAATTTATATAAATATGGGATGAAACGGCCTCACCGTGCCCGTGTTTATATTATAAAGATGGGTCTTGGAATCGTTTATATAATTCAGTGGGAGATCATTATATAAATGCTAACTTGTTAAAATTGTTTTACAAGTATTTTATGATAAATGTTGATTTTCTTTCCATTCCCGTTTTGTAGTAAATCACAATGGCTTCTTCTAGTCAAACCGCTACGATTTCTAAAGAATCATGGCTCCGCCAGTTCATGGACAAATATGTTTTAAATGCTAATGGTAGTAATTTTAAAGATTGGGAAGAACAACTTCGATTAGCTGCTGCAGGTGATGGTAAATTACGCTACCTTGTCGATCCTTCTCCCCCTCTACCAAGTACTAGGGCTACTCCTGATGTAAGGGACGCATATAATGATTATCAAAGACAATCCGCCGCCATTAAAAATGTTTTAATATTTGCGATGGAAGCGTCCCTACAAAGGCAATGTGTCCGCTTCAAAGATGCATATGAGGTATACTCGAGGCTCTCTACCATGTTTTCTCAAGCCCCGAGGATACTTCAATATGATGCTGTTGTTCGCTTTTTTGAGGCTAATCTTAAGGAAGGGCAATCTGTTAGTGCCCATATACTCAAAATGATTGAGTATGTGGAAACTCTAGAAGGTCTGGGATGCAAGATCCCCGAAGAGCTTATTGTGGACCGAGTGCTTCACTCCCTCTCTATGGTCAAAGGATTCACACAATTTCGAGTAAATTATAATATGGCCAACATGAAGAAAAGTCTACATGAACTCCATTCTTTGCTTGTGCAAGCAGAGAAAGACATGGGGTTAAGTGGGAACACTAGGAAAGATGTCCTCGCTATTAATGTAAAGGGGAAGAAGAAGTTTAAAAGGAGTGGTGGTAAGAAACCCGTGCAGGTTGAAGGTAAAGGGAAGGCTATTGCGAATGGCCCTTCCAAACCAAAATCTAAGAAGGGAAATCATCTCAATGATACTTGTAATTATTCTAATATCAAGGGACATTGGAAGCGTAATTGCCCCAAATATCTGGATGACATCAAAGCTGGTATTATGAAGCCAACATGTAAATTCTCAATCAAATCTTTTATGATAGACATAAATTACGCTACTACTACAACTTGGGTATTAGATATTGGCTGTGGTTCTCACCTGTGTAATCATTTACAAGGACTAAAAAGCGTAAGGAAGCTAAACAAGGGTGACGTGGATCTACGGATGGGAAACGGATCTAAAGTAGCCGCCGTATCTGTTGGAACCTATGTACTTAGTTTAGCGTCGGGTTTGCAGTTGTATCTAAATAATTGTTATTTTGTGCCAACGTTGTCTAGGAATATAATATCAGTATCTGTATTAGACACGGAAGGGTTTCGTTTTGTAATTAAGGACAAGTGTTGTACTTTTTCCCTTAATAGGATTGTATATAGTCAAGCTATTTCTATTAATGGTATTTATATTCTAGACACTTGCAACGATGTTTATCATTTGGATAATAAAAGACTCAAAACCGGTGATACCGATCTATCTTATTTATGGCATTGTCGATTAGGACATATTAACGAGAAACGCATTAAAAGACTAGTGTCGACTGGTGTTATTAAACCTTTTGATTTCGAATCATTTGGTATATGTGAATCTTGTCTACTTGGCAAGATGACTCGTTCACCTTTTCAAGGAAGTGGATCTCGAGCTAGTGATTTATTGGGTTTAATACATACCGATGTATGTGGTCCAATGACAGTCACTGCTAGAGGTAATTATGACTATTTCATTACTTTTACCGATGACATGAGTAGATATGGGTATATCTACTTAATAAAGTATAAAAGTGAAGCTTTTGATAAGTTTAAGGAGTTTCAGAATGAAGTAGAAAACCAATTAAATAAGAAGATTAAAACATTACGATCAGATCGTGGTGGTGAATATTTAAGCAATGACTTTAGAGATCACCTTAAAAACTGTGGTATTGTATCTCAGTTAACTCCTCCCGGCACACCACAATTGAATGGCGTGGCTGAGAGGAGGAATCGAACTTTATTAGATATGGTTCGATCAATGATGAGTCAAACTGAATTACCTGAGTCATTCTGGGGATTTGCTATCTTATCTGCAATATGTTCTTTGAACAGGAGTCCCACTAAAGCTACCAACAAAACACCATATGAGATATGGAAAGGGAGGGTCCCTAATCTACAATACTTGAAAGTATGGGGCTGTGACGCTTATGTCAGAAAAAAGTGTGACGATAAGCTTGCACCTCGTTCTGATAAATGTACTTTTGTAGGTTACCCTAAGGAAACCCGAGGTTATTACTTCTACAATAGTCACGAGAACAAAGTGTTTGTGGCTCGTGAGGCTGTCTTTCTAGAAAAAGAGTTTATTTCTAGGAGACAGAGTGGGAGAAAATTTGAACTTGATGAAGTTCAAGAGCCACAAACTGAGGTGACTGCACAGGAAAATGTCCCTTCTTCGTCAGATTCGGTTATTATTCCTTCTGAACCTAGGAGGTCAGGAAGGGTAAGTCACCAACCTGATAAATACCTTGGTATCATTGAGGAAGATGGTGACTATGATGTATTACTTTTAGAAAGTGACGAACCTAAAACCTACAAAGCAGCTATTGTTAGTTCTGACTCTAAGTTATGGCTTGAAGCCATGCAATCCGAAATGGATTCCATGTATGACAATCAGGTATGGGATCTGGTTGAATTACCTAAAGATGTCCGACCTCTTCAGTGTAAGTGGATTTTTAAGATTAAAATCGGCATGGATGGACATAAAGATGTCTACAAAGCTAGACTGGTGGCGAAAGGGTTCACTCAGGTTCATGGTTTACACTATGACGAGACCTTTGCACCAGTTGCTATGCTGAGATCTGTTCGGATAATGTTAGCGATTGCTGCATTTCATGATTATGAGATATGGCAAATGGATGTCAAGACCGCTTTCCTGAATGGGTTTCTGGAAGAGGAAGTGTACATGACACAACCTGAAGGTTTTGTGGATCCTAAAAATCCTAACAAAGTATGCAAGCTTAAGAGATCCATTTATGGTCTTAAGCAAGCATCAAGGAGTTGGAATCATCGTTTTGATCATGTGATTAAACAAAATGGTTTTTCTCGAAGTGTTGAGGAACCGTGTTTATACATGAAGTTTAGTGGGAGTAAAGTTGTTTTCTTACTTTTATATGTGGACGACATATTACTCATTGGGAATGATATAGATATGCTTACTTTTGTTAAGAAGTGGTTAGGAAACCACTTCCAAATGAAAGATTTGGGAGAAGCACAGCGCATCTTGGGTATCCGGATCTATAGAGATAGAACCAATAGGATATTAGCATTGAGTCAAGAAGTTTATATTGATAAAATTCTTGATCGATTCAATATGAAAAACTCTAAGAAAGGTTTTCTGCCAATAGGTAGTGGGATTACCTTGAGTAAATCTCAGTGTCCCACGGAACCTAAGGATATTGAACGCATGAAGTCGATTCCCTATGCTTCCGCTGGTAGATCGATCATGTATGCTATGATGTGCACTCGTCCTGACGTCTCGTATGCTTTGAGCATGACAAGTCGTTATCAAAATAATCCGGGTGAGAGTCACTGGATAGCCGTCAAGAATATTCTTAAATACTTGAGAAGGACTAGAGATTCATTCTTAGTGTTTGGAGGAGAATCTGAGTTACGTGTAAGAGGTTATACGGATGCCAGTTTCCAAACCGATAGGGATGATTTAAAATCCCAGGCTGGTTTTGTCTATATTATGAACGAAGGGGCGGTTTGTTGGAGAAGTTTTAAGGAGTCTGTGACTGCTGATTCAACAACGGAAGCTGAGTACATTGCAGCATCTGAGGCTGCTAAGGAAGCTGTTTGGATTAGGCAATTTTTGGAGGGACTGAGAGTAGTTCCGACCGCTGAGCATCCTATCACTTTATACTGTGATAACAGTGGGGAAATTTTTCAAGCTAAATAGCCCAAGTCTAGTAACAAGTCTAGACATGTACTTAGGAAATTTCATGTAATTAGAGATCTAATTGAAAGGAAGGAAATTATAGTCTGTAAGGTTGGGACAACTGAAAACATCGCTGATCCTTTAACCAAGCCATTGTCTCAAGCAAAACATGATAGTCATGTAGTTTCTATGGGGTTGAGACGAATGACAGAACTACTGTAAATTATACGATATGTAATAAATTTAAATATTGTACCAATTATTTCATATATGATAATTACATTTATCGTCGTATTTAGTTGTTGTCTAAATTCATATACTTTGTTTTATCCAAATAGGTTGTAATGACAACGTCGAACCCTATTAAGTGAACTGGATTAACATTATATTTTGTCCCTAGTTACTTAATGAGGTGACGTCTCGGAATGACTAGATTGTAAGGCGATAGATGACATGTTCGACTGTCATATGGTCATAGTGATGATTGGTCGATTACATAGGCAGATTGTGAGACAATTTGTCGGACAGTGACCGTTTATAGAGTTTTTTTTTGCTAGGTCGTGGCGAGGATTTCTATTTATTCCTTCGAGTCGATTCTTTTGACTGGAGACTATTTATCTGAGTTAGTACAGTTTCCGATTGACTTTAGTTTTTGCTTAAGGTCGTGCCGTAACAGGAGGCTGATGGGCATCTTCTGGGTCATATTGATCTGTGATTGAACAAAGAAAATAGGTCAACAGGATTGTCCACTTATGTCAAATTTTTATCTCAAGGCCACTCGAGGAGAATTGACTGAAAATGCGTGGCCACGCTCGGATAACGTCTATAGTAGATAATCCGGTCAGACGGTCATTCTCCTGATCGAGGAAACCACTTTATGATGAGATCACGTGCAGGAACGACCTGGAAGACATCTTGCATTGAGTGGGAGATAACTTTGGACAAGAGAATCGGTGGCGCACACTTGTGTCAGACAAGTGGGAGATTATTGGAGTAGTGTCCTCCACAATAGTGCGTCTACATAATAAATCTCGTACAAGGAATATGTCAGGGATTTATTTTACATATATGTCAGCTGGTCAATGTTAATCGGTAATGATTGGCTGACTAGAGTTTGACATTACTGTCGTGTGACGGCGGTGACCAGCTGATCCCTTTACGTCACACCTATAGGATGATGCCCAAATGGAAAAACTAATTATTTGTATTTGATACAATTATATTAAATCCTTGTATTACAGGAGTTTTAAATAAGTCATGTGAATATATATTTGATGACAAGTTACGAACTTGGGCCAAGGGGATTTATTATTTAATTATTTGAGAATTAATTAATAAATATAAATGAGATTTTATAATTAATAGTTAATTATATAAATTTCTACGACATGTGTATATATTTGAGGCGAAGATAAATAGCTATTTAAATTTACAAGAGATTGTAAAATTAGCTAATAAGGGTTCATAAGTTATATTTTATACTGATAAAATAGTCTAGTAAGGACTTAATTGTTAAGTGGTTATTAATTGTTGATTTGTATTATTTAATTGTTAAATAATCAATTTAATAATTAATTAAGATAATTAAATATAAGACTTATAAGCATTTGTGGGACAAATGTCGGAAATCGAAATGGACCAAAATGGGTCCATTTGAACCATAATATATATAAGGTCTTATTGAACATATTTGTCAAAGTTTGGTGGTGTAAACACATGGCATGTTCCCATGAATTGTTTACATTTCAAACCCCTATATATACCCCTCATTATACACATAAATCCTCTTAATTTTTAAGAGAGAAAAATCCTCATAATAATAAATATATCATAATGTTATTAGTGTAATAATATTATGACATAATACAAGGTCTACTACTAAATTTACCTAGTTAGTAACTTAGTAATTTTTGGGATAATCTTGGGTGTATCCTTATGAGACCATCTATTTGGTGGTTAGTAGTCTTGGAGGATCTTTCTTATTCCATAGCTCAAGAACAACAATAAGGAAGGAGTCCTTGTGTTGTGCCCATTATCTTGCTTATACAATGTAAGGTTTTTTTTATCTTATGATGGTTTAATACCATCTTTTATACTTTTGTTTGCATGCATGTAGATTTAGACCATTTTAGATTATATATTGTAATTTTAAGATCACAATATGAGTATTAATATGGTCTAAATAACTAACAAGGAGGCGATTTCAAGCCAAGTTTACCGTCGAGATTTTTGTACGGTTGAAGGAACAAAGGAACGAAGAAGGAACGGAGCCCAATGCGCATTTCAAGGACCAAAAGACCAACCTATGAAGACTTAGAAGCTGAGACCATGGGTGTTCCGGTCGACCGACCGAGCCCACTGGTCGGTCGACCAACACACCTGACGTGTTAAGTTCAGAAGTTCAGAATAAAAGCCACAAGTCCTCATGGGCCCGATAACTGGTCGACCGACATCGGTCGGTCGACCAGAGCACGAGATTTGGAAATTTCAGCAAGAAGTTTAAAGCCCACGGCGTGATTAGGTTAAGGGGTTTGACTTTTAAGAATTCTTATAAAAGCTTAATCTTGTCATTGTACTGATTATCAAGTTATTTATCAAGTTTTATATTAGGCTTTCACCTTAGGTTTTATTAATTCAGTCTTTTTCTTTAATTCTCATCAAATTAGTTCTTAGTTTTAGACTTAGTATACAAACATTCTGATTCCACGCTTTTCTCAATAAAGTTCAATATTTATGTCCTTATTCCTTCGTTACGGTAATCCTCTTTTCATATTTCAGTTTTGTTTATTCTTATTATCGTTATACCGGTTAGATAGAATCCTGAAACCTTATTTCATAATCGCATGCTTATAGTTTTGATCATGATGTTTGTTGTTGTTATCATCGTAGTTGTTGTTTTTACTGTTATTATGCGTAGCTAAATATCATATGTTAGGATGTAGGTAAGTAATGGCGTAGATGACATGAATTAGGGCGACCTGTAATAGACCTTGGTCGACCGACTGGCTTCTCTGGTCGGTCGACTGAGGTAGTTAGTCAACCGACTGGAGTAGCTGGTCGGTCGACCAACTCCGTGTATGATCAGACCTGTTTTCTTATGTTAATCGCAATATCTTAAAATGAGACCAAAAGGAGACCAATAGGACGCGTAATAATGACCAACCCGGGGATCGAAAGATAAGAGAAGGGAATTAGTTAACGTTTTAAGACAGTTAGGTTACTAAGACTGAAAGGTGTGTGACCTAGACATTAGGAATCACCCATATTGTTGACACCCGATATTTGTGAGACCTAGGAACTAATAGCATAGGCCAAAAGGAGCTATTAGATAACATAGACCGAAAAGATTTGTTATACCCCTTACACGACTGTAATACTTGTTGACCTAGACCATATGCCATCGTAGCTATAACGACCCGATCATCCTAACATCTCTTTTACTATAGTTCATTCATTTCTTTATTTTGGTTTAGTTTTGTTTTTATTATTAGACTTAGTGACAATTAATCATCAACATACAAAACCCCCAACTTTTTACCCTAAGACATTGACTTAGAACAGTTAAAACTCCCAACCTCCTTGTGGTTCGACCCTGACTTTCGCTATCTATAGTTAAAGCTAGGAAACTATAAATCTTATCTTTGATACCCTCAACGAAGGGTATCACATATGTCCCCCTCCATTGCCCATTTGACCTTAGCCCGTTGTTTCCAAAAGACCGCAGCCGCATTACCAAATTCTTCTAACTCCTGATGTGTGTTATCGTAATCATCCGTGTTTCCAAACACAATAGCTTTTTCATGATCCTCTTCAAGTCTCTTATCAAACTCGTCCCATTTACCTTCCCACTCTTCCTTTTTATTAAGGCTCCATATCCTAATTAATCGCATGACATGAATGGTTGTCGCGTCTCTCTCATAAAAGATAACTATCATTTTTTATGAATTTAAAATTTATTTACTAACTAGTTTTACGCCCGTGTAAACAATGTACGGGTTTAATATTATTACACTGAAAAAAAATCAATAAATGGGTGAATAACTATAATAAAAATATGGTTTTAGTATTGCAGTTATATTGATGTAAAAAGTAAAGAAAATTTATACGCTTAACTTAGATGTAAATAAAACAACGCATCTGCTTTACATTATAAAAGTATACAAATTATTATTTAGGACGACGCTATCGGTCTAAGTTTAAGCGTATCAAATATACATATGTAGGATGAATTAGTAAAAAAACCATTATGCAAGTCTAAAATAAAATATTTGTCCTATAACTCATGGGACTGATACTGACCCGTTCTTAAAACGGATAGTAGCAGACAAAAATATGTATAGATTTTTATCTTATATGTACGATTTAAATCCTAAATTTCTAACCATTTAATGAACCCGGCCAAATTATTATTAGTCTGACCCTCTAAGGCCCTATTCTTTTGAACTTCTTTTTGCTTAATTTAAGTTAAGTTCAGCAAAAATAAGTTAAGTTCAGAAAAGTTCAGCAAAAATAAGTTAAGTTAAGTTCAGCAAAAATAAGTTCAGAAAAGTTAAGCAAAAATAAGTTCAGAAAATTTAAGCAAATACTCATACCCGTTTATAGTATTAAAGAGTTTTGAAACATTTAAGATTTTCACAAATTCTGCCGTACAAAGTCTCATGTGCGACCATTTTTTTAATTACCGAAAAGTGTTACTATTAACAAAATAATAGTCGGATTTTGCAAAAAATACACGGGTTAACAATTACACATAATAATTCTCGTATGACTTTTATTAAAATCGAAGGAAAAAATAAGACATTATTTAAGCTAAACATAGTAAAAGGCATTTGACGAGGCAACAGATTTGACGGTGTAAGGCAAATGAAGACGCTGATAATATAGAAATAGATTATTAAAAAAATTGTGATATGTGATGTACTTTTTAATTATGTATTGAAGTAAGATAATGAACCTACTCTATTTATATATATAAAGGAACTATTATTTTATTTTTTTGCAGAAAAGCAAAGGATCTTTCTCATATATCATAATTAATTGAAGATACAAGACCCTAAACCAAACTACAAAGGAGACCACAGTAGCCCCTTCAAAAAAAACCTTTAAAAAGGAAAAAAAGACCAGAAAAACACCACATGTAACATGCGGTGTTGAAAAACTGGTGCAGTACTTGATGATAAACTATCAGGGTAATAGTTTACCAACAAGTACCCATAAAGTTCAGCCCAACTAAAAAATTGAATAAAAAACAACCGTTTACAGACTATAGCTTCAAAAAAGCCAACCAGCGAATGGAGGAAACGAAAAAACCAAGCCCAACTAAGACGTGAACAAGCTGAGTCCTCGGTCCTAAGGAGCTCTTGAATATACCGCCAATTCTCTCTTGCCAAGACTCAGTCAGCCTCTTCATCATGATCCAGCAACATCACACTTTTATGACCACAAACCCACTACAAGTCATTTTCCAACCAAATGGTACCAGTGCAATAAAAGCTTCTGAATGGCTCTCCAAAGAGACCTGAAAAAACGCTAAAAACAATAGGAAAGAACACTGGTAAGAACAAGAATTGGAAAAATGCCAGAATAGCACGTCTCAACTCAAGCACCCATAGGACTGATGAAACATCCTTAGCTGGACTACGTAATTGATTTGGCCCAACAGCGTTTGGAAGGGTCTGCACACTCCCTTGAATATACGACTATTCCGTTCCTGCCATAGTAAATAGACCGTGCTCAACAAAACACAACGTCTTCTCTTTTTGATCCAACTTTGGCCTCGGTTGTCGGAACGATACCAATGCGCAACAGCCTCTAAATCACTCTCATAGGTCTGAAACGAGTAAAAACTCTGAACAGCAGCCCAAAGAGAAGCAGAGTAATTGCACTGAAAAAAAATATGAGCATGGTTCTCGGAAGCACACTCACACAAAACACACCTATTCACCCAAGGGATACCTATTTTCATGTATTGATCAACAGTACAAAGTTTCTGTTGAATGGCCAAAGAACCAATGAACCTGTGCTTCGGCAAAACAGTCGGATCAAAGAAAGTCTTATGCCATCCAACTATCCAAGCTTGGTAGCAACAATTCTGAAAATATCATACACATTAGCCATATTAAACTTGCCAACCGAGAGAAGAGATTGAGAGTTATCCACTCCCTCCAACGAGATTAATTCATCTCGAACAAGCACAATGTTATCCCAATACCAAGAAGTGGCGGAGTTCTTATGAGCGGTCCAGATATTAGCATCCTTAAGGACATATGCCTTGGTCCAAGAGGCCCATATAGAACCAATGTTGTTGTGAAGCTTCCAAATCCATTTCACAAGCAAGCTTTTGTTCCAGCTTAAGATTTCTCGGATATCAAACCCCCCTTCACTTCCGGGCTTGCATATAGCAGCCCAGCTCTGAAAAAGAAGCCTCCTACCATCAGTGTCAACTCCCCAAAGAAAGTTTTTACACATACGATTAATCTTTTTAACCACTTGCTTAGGCAGAAGGACACTAGCCCCCCAAAAGGAGTTAATACCAAATAAGACAGTATTAATAAGTTGTAATTTACCCGCATAGGTCAAATGATGATGATTCCAACCCTCAAT
The DNA here is from genome assembly GCA_029255685.2 of Silene conica. Classification (NCBI taxonomy): domain Eukaryota; kingdom Viridiplantae; phylum Streptophyta; class Magnoliopsida; order Caryophyllales; family Caryophyllaceae; genus Silene; species Silene conica. The sequence continues at coordinate 25,489,347 of CM055313.2, read as the reverse complement.
TTTCTCACGGATATGCTTCAGTAAAGGAGCGAACATGTGCTTGGTCAATCTGGAGCTAAATAAAGGAAGACCTAAATAAGTAAATGGCATTTCCCCCTCCGCAAACCCCGTAGCATCCAGAATAAGCTTCCTGACAGAGTTATGAACCCCTCCAAAATAAATTGAAGTTTTCATTGGATTCGCAGTAAGACCAGAAAACAAAGAGAACTCAGTGAGACAATCTGCAACAGCCTGAACTGAAGGAAGATCTCCTCGAACAAACACTAACAAGTCATCAGCAAAAACAAGATGGGTTAACTTGATTTTCACACATTTTGGGTGATAAGAAAAGCCTTTACGATTAGGGAGCTCCCTCAAAAGCCTAGATAGGACCTCCATACAAAGCACAAAAAGATAAGGGGAAAGCGGGTCTCCTTGCCGTAAGCCCCTCTGACAACGAAAGAAACCTTCCACTGACCCGTTGATATTAAGAGAATACCAAGGGGAAGAAATACAAGCCATGATCCATTTACCAAGGGGAACTATTATTATTATTATTATTATTATTATTATTATTATTATTATTATTATTATTACTATTATTATTATTTAAGTTAATATTTATTTAGTTCGGAAACATTAGACTAATATAAGTTAAGTTCATAAAAGTTAAGCAAATATAAATTAACTTCAGCAAATATAAGTTACGTTAAGTTCAACAAAAATAAGTTTAGAAAAGTTGAGCAAAAATAAGTTAAGTTCTGAAAAAGTTAAGTTAAGTTCAGCAAAAATAAGTTCAGAAAATTTTAGCAAAAATAAGTTAAGTTCAGCAAATATAAGTTAAGTTCAGAAAAATTCAGAAAAAATAAGTTAAGTTAAGTTAAACAAAAATAAGTCCAAAAGAACGGGGCTTAACTACCCAAAAAAAAACTTCGACCATATAATATAAGCTCTATCTTTTTTAGGTACATCTAAGACGGAGTTACATATTTTCGTTGATTTCCAACTCTCAACAGTTTTAATTTATTACTTTTCAGTATTTGAATGCTTTAATTTTCATTCGCTAATTTATACTCCCTCCTATTCACTGTTTTCTTCCCCGTTTCCTTAAACGGATTATTCAGGTTTTCTTTCGCTTTCCTATTTTTGTATCTTTTAATTATATTTTATTCATCCCTCTCTCATATTACCCAACCACCCAACTTTTTTACCCCAATTTTATTCATTTCATTAATGTTTGTGGCTCACAATTCATTATTTAACTCCTAATTATATATTCATCCATCTCTCTTAATCCAAATCCAACACAACTCTTTCTTTATTCAAATACATTATTTCTTGAGTATTGTGCCGCTCCAAAGGGGAATAAAACCCAGAATAGGAGGGACTATATTATTATATTTGATATTCACTTTTTATTCCTGTTTTATACGCATTGTCACTCAATTTAATCATTTTAGTTGCTGCATGTTAAAGTAGTAATATTAAAAACTTTTTAAATTTTGGAATATATATACTTCATCAATAAAATATAATCGTCACAATCATATTATTATATTTAATTTAAGTAAATTTAGTTAATTTATTATCAATGACCATCAAATATTTGCTTTTTATAGCTGGAATTAAAGTTAGTACTCTCGAAAATTTCATATTTTATTGTGGGATTATAGATTGTAACTTATTTAATTAATGAAAGTAGAGGAAAAATTAAATTATTAAAAGCTTAAAGAAAGATAATTAATTAAATAGGTATCAAAAACATGGTAGACCCTACTTTAATCTACTTTTTATTTCTCTTTCTAATTTTCATGTTTTTTAGGGTTTTTAATTTCCACCTATTTTGGGCTTATTTTTTTTTCTCAACAAGATTGGGCCAACTTTTTCTCAACAGTTATTAGGATCTCAAGACTCAATCTTATATTATCCGAATCTATGATATCTCGATATCACTCTCTAACGTATTATTTGAGACCTAATATGTTCAAATGAAACCTACAAAGTAGATGTGATAGGAGATGCTGAGATTCATTAAACTGAAATTTTGGGACCTGCTCAATGGAACATGTTGAATATTTCGGAGACGGGTCTGGGCAGTGCATGTGAGTAAACATTTATACACACAAAACAACGAGTGGTGCATATTAATATGCGTAAATCAAAATACACGGTTTTTGGGATTATTGAACTCATTGTCATACCAAAGCTCCCAAGTCCCAACCTTGTACTATCGAAAACAAACATGATTTTTCGATATTACTCATTCACATACTTTTTATAATGATTCATTATTTTAAGAACCTTACAAAATGTACTCGTATAGTCGCATTTGATAAGATGATATCGGGAATTCTGGATTTTGTATAATAAATACCGTCAGTACTATCTAAATTTCCAAGGAACATTGATAAATATATATAATGAATTTTATATTACAAATTACGTCAAGTCGTCAATAAATTGTTATATCTCCATATATTTCCAGTCACATTTCAGAACCAAAAAATCGTTACAACAAACATGAATATATTACATACTTGTACTATTTTCCTTAAAAAAATAGTCAATTACTCGTAACTCACAAGAGTCACAACTCACAAAATCTCCAAAAACAATGAATAAGTCCCGACCTTGAATCCTCACCCATGTCGAACCGATGCTGAAGCAGGCAAAGACGAACAAATGATAGGCCTAAAACAACGAAAACTGGGTTTTACCACGGTAAGCCGAGCAGCACTGGCACTGGCAAGAGCCATCATACTCAACTTAACCTTTATAAGTACCTCTTTAACTTTCTCAACATACTTAGCCTCGGACTTGATATCATCAACTTCGATTGCCTTATCGTCTAGAGACGACAACTTATACGTCTTTAGAAAAGCGTGTCGCCTTCGCGCTCTTACACTTCTCGAAATTAACGGGTTTACGAGATTCAAGCTAATTTGACTACGCCTCGACGTTGATCGCCTAGCCTCGCCAATTTCATTTATATCCGTTGCTTGAAATTGATCGTCGACTTCTTGTATCGGAACGTAATTTGTAACGTTATTTGTTGCGTATATTTTGTTCATGGTATGTAACTGATAACGGATAACAACGTTATTTTATGTAATCTCGACAGAAAATTGAGATGTTTGTATAGATGAAATAAAGTTGGTCTATTTATATTAAGTTGATGATTTGATTTAAATTAATTATTTTTGATTTGTTGTATACGTTGGTCAAAGAATTAAGTGTTAGAAGATGCATTAGAATTTACAAAATTGGTTGGCGTGCCTGATGTTCTAAGAATATCTGACTTACAAAATATTCAAATAATAGTTTGTATATATTCAAGACTGGCGGCAGTCACTCAAAAATAAAAAATTTATGGGAGTGAGAAAATATCTCGGTGGCGGATTCAGGGCCGGTAGAAACGCTCATTCAATTAAATTTTAATATTTTTAAATTGCTTTAAAGTTAACGTCGTGATATCATCTGGTAAATTCAAATCCTTTTGTTAATACCTCTAATCCAGTATGTTTTATGACACGATTTCTTTTGATAAGTTTGGTTTAAATTGATCTTAATAAAGTTAAAACATCTCACCATTCCTAATCCTTAATTTTAACATTATTAGATCGGTTGTGACTTGTGAGTACGTTTAATAATGGTAAGTGAGACTTGAGAGAGAGCTTTAGGGCCGAACTGGTACAAAATGTGAAATAAGATCAGCTTTTTTGAAAGGAAAACGAAAACTTATATTAAATCAAGATCCGCAAGAGCGAAAACAGCATTCGGGAACCGATCTCAACAATCTCACTAAGTCCTAAATTATAGTACTTTCAATTGACTATAATGTTCAATTTTAATCATTTGTGTTAAACACAATTGACCTTCAAGATCTTGCCTCTCTTATTTCCATAACTGTCAATTATATAGTAAGTAGTACACAGCAAACACAGTAAATGCAAACTAGGGTTTAGTACAATAAAAGGCACGCGGCCCAAGACAAGTAACCACTAGTACAGAAATGTCATTCGGCAACGGTCAAAAAGTACATATGGCAACGGTTCCACGACCGTTGTAAATCGAGGCGTTGCCTTAAACAATCACCTACGGCAACGGTTGTTAACCGTTGCCAAATGTTATTTTTGGCAACGGTTGCAAAGGTGTTTTTGGCAACGGTTATTAACAGCAACCGTTGCCTTATGTATATAAAAGGCAACGGTTATTAAAAGCAACCGTTGCCTTATGTATATAAAAGGCAACGGTTCATTTTAACGACCGTTGCCGTTGCTCAATCAAAATTTTTAAAAAAAAATATATTCCTATAGTATATTTTTGGGTAAATGTAAAGTTTTCTATTAAAATAATAATTAATTACAAACCAATGTTTAACAACATATAATCAACATTATTCCTACAATATAGACGCCAAAGTCTGCATCATAATACTCCATCTGCTACTCTACTGCTCCAATAACAACCACACTCATGAAATGTGAGCGTCTGCTACATTAACCACCATAGCTGCTACGCACGCTACTACACCTTTCAAAATAGACCCCATTTCATTCTAATCTGCTAGTCTACTGCTCTTCACATAGAACAGACGCAAAGCTCCAGTCCCTGCACCCATGCTATGTTACTATTTGTATCAGACCCAACATCCCACTCCTCTGATAGCACTGCCAAACGCGTCTGCCAGACCTGATTCTGCTGCTGCACAAAAATGCAATTCAGAAAACGCTGCATCTGCCCATCAGATACAGCCGCTCCTGAGTACAGAACCTACTGCTTCAGCAACTAGTGCACTGCCAGTCATTCCCTGCAACACATCCCACACAAAGTTCTTCACTTTGCACATTCAGAATAGTTGTACTTTGAATTCCAACCTCGACATTAGCATACGCTTGGCAGAGAACTCTACGATCATTCCCATAAAAAGTTGCAACAATTCTCTGGCAATTACAAATACAAACAGAAGCTAGAATAAAATGCAGGTTCTGATCAATAGCAAGTAGACACTCAAGTGTAAATTATAACATAGAAAAAGAAGAGAAATTAAAGTGCGGGAGTGTTTCAGTTTATCCTCATAGCAAACCATCTAAGATATAAACACGAAATCAGTCTGATAAAGATATGGCAAAGGTTGATGCTGACTATTTGAAACAAATTGAAGCTGCTCGCAATGAGCTTCGCAACATTATCCGCTCCCAAAATTGTGCTCCCATTATGCTCCGCTTAGCGTAACCTTCTCCTTATTCTTTTTTTAATTATTCTTATTACTACAACTCCGTATTATTATACATGGATTTTAGCAAAGAAATAAGTGAATTAGTATAGTATTTTGTTGCAGATTTCATGATGCAGGGACATTTGATGCGAAAACTAAGACAGGAGGTCCAAATGGTACAATTAGGTTTGAGTTAAGCGCCCCTCCAAACAATGGCATCAAAGTTGTTGTCCATCTTTGTGGTTACTTACTTTAACTCCAATTCATTACCGACTCTACTACTAATAAATTACCTTTACCTTTTTATTCCTACTAAATCTCCGACTTTGCGCTAATCTCCAGAACTAGTGAAGGCTAAACACCCCAAAGTTACCTATGCTGACATTTATCAGCTTGCTGGAGTCGTTGCAGTTGAAGTCACTAGAGGCCCTGCTATTCCCTTTTCTCCTCGTCAACCTGTAAGTCCATCCCAAACGGCAAATTTTAGTCAGTTTTTAAGCTTAATTTACAGTTTTGGAGGCATGAGCTCAAAATCAGAGGACTTACACCATGCTCACGAAATATTCTAACTACTTCAATTATATTTCGTTATTTATTAGAAATATCGATATTTACTCGTACTACTTTAAGACGATTGGAGAATACAATGACGTGGTACACAGAATAAACCTTATTTCACGAAAAAAAGAAGCACAACTAGTTATCGCATATAGTCCGACTAATTAAACCTCATCTTACTTGAATGTCTAGAAGCAATAATTTACCAAAAAATTATCAAAATCCTCGTCACAATCTCATGGAGAATGATTTTTCCCGAGCCCATTTCAAGAGAACAAAGAGGTCGTAAATTTTGACATTCAACCAGTTTAAGCAAATTCTTAGATACGACATATAAGTGTCAAACAGGCAATAAGGGTGTGTTTGCCATCATCAGGAAGTATGGTCTCATGTGGTGCAGGCAATGCTTCCGCAGCAACGCATCAATCACAACAAATAAATCATGTATGGCCTAAAATGTGATGTCTATGCATGTATCGTGTCATGCCAGGTTGAAAATAATGTCAATCTTACTCGTAAAATGCAGTCAAAGTGAACAAGAAACACTACTATACCAACTAAAACAACAGCGGGTTAACTTAAATGGGTGCTGAATTGGAAGAGCAATAAATAAACATCAAAGCAACTGAAATCACGACACTCAAATTACGCCACAATTAAAATCTTATACACAGCAGAAGAACTTTCAGGTAGCCATTCTGCGAATAACGCTCAATGAAAGCAACTGTAAACAGAAACAAAGAGGGCTAGACTCCTTCAAGCCAACAAGGAGCCATTATATCTAATTCAAGTATGGTAAAATGAAGAATTTCACGCCAATCCTTAGTACTTGAATAAACGCAAAAAGAAAAATTAACCAATAAGACTTGTTACCTTTTCTCCACTAGTAGACTTAATCAGAATTTCACAGAATGATAAAATATGAAGTAGTTTGCCTATTCAAACAGCTTTCTGACTACCAACACACCATAATTGTATTCACCTACAAGAAATCAACCAAAATCAAATGGTTTTAGACAGCAGTATCGGTAATACATCCATGGCTACCAAACTTGTCCAAGACAAGCATGATTTTAAATCGAGGGCATTGCTTACGAATTATCATGCTCTCACTCTTCATGTAAGTTGTATCAGTTTAGCATCCATATGTTGGCAAAAATATCAGCTGCAGAGATCATGTATTCATATATCGGCTAATTTTAGAAGTCCTAAGTACAGGAAGATAACAAAGCCTTTTACGGGTACATTACATGAAAACTGATATTGAACACCATGATTACAAGAGCATAACATACAAATACAGGCTAAAACTTATTAGCTAGATAATACGGAGTAGAATGTATATTCACCAGTTCACCCAATTTAATCAAATCACGCATATTTATCTGCAAATCAAGCTAACTGATAAAAAAAAGTCATATAATTGTGATCTAGGAGACCTAAGCAAGTAAATCTCAAAACTCGTATATGTAATGGTTGCTGGCTATCTAAACTCGTATATAAGATTTCTTCTACTGTCTATTTATCAATATTTCAATTCAACATATCCTTCCCCCTTCCCTAACATTGTTATTATAATTAACTCGATAAATCATTTCTTCTACTGATCAAAGTATCAGTAGAAAACAAATGATCCCCAAATTAAAATCAAATTTAATTGAAAAATCTAAACCTTGATACTTAATTTCACCCTAAAATGCTAAAATAATTGAATCTCAAACACAGAAATACATAACAAAACAAAAAATTAGTGAAAAACGAAAACGAATCATAGGAGTTGTGATAACTTTAAAAATAATCGAAATAAAGCGCCATACCTGAATGAGGATTGTGAACTGAAACATTGAAGAGTGGTGTTAGTCGTGGGTCTCGATGTCGAGGTAGCGATGGTGGTTGCCGGTGTGGGAGAGGTTGTCGCTGATTTAGGGTTTTGGGTGTAATCAGTGTATGAATGTGACGATAATGATAATGAACGAAAGGTTGTCGCTGATATAGCGTTTTGAGTCTAAGTAATAGCAACGGTTAATACAAAACCGTTGCCTTAATTGGGTACAAAAAATACATATGGCAACGGTTTTTGAGTGGACCGTTGCCGTATTCGTTTCTTCTCTATATTTGGCAACGGTTGTTGTTAACAACCGTTGCCTATTCTATTAGGCAACGATTATTTTTAATGACCGTTTCCATTTGTCCATGTCCAAAGTCATTTATGTACTAGTGAACGGACTACGAGCCCAATAACAGTCTATTACCCCCCCTCAAGTACGGCATAGAGATTAACGAGACCCAACTTGCGGACAAGAAGCTGGAACTGGGATAACCCAAGGGCTTTGGTAAGAACATCAGCCAATTGGACCGTGGTAGAGACCTAGGAAGGAATAATGAGACCCGATTGGATGGCGTCGCGGACAAAGTGACAATCAATTTCAATGTGTTTGGTGCGCTCATGAAAGACCGGATTTTGGGCGATATCAAGCGCGGACTTACTATCACTGAAGAGCTCAACGGGTTCCGGATGAGGCACGCCGAGGTCTTCCAATAAACCCTTGACCCATTTAACCTCTCCGGTAATAGCACGGAGAGTATGGTATTCGGCCTCAGCCGAAGAGAGGGAAACAGTAGGCTGCTTTTTAGTCTTCCACGCCACGGGAGAAGACCCAAGATATACAAGCCACCCAGAGAGGGAACGTCGAGTGTCTGGACACTGAGCCCAATCAGAGTCACACCAACCGGATAGGCGAAGGGGGGACTGGGCCGACAATAAGATACCTTGACCAGGGGTGCTTTTCAAATAACGAACCGTACGAAGGGCAGCGGACCAATGATCCTCACGCGGGGTGCCCATAAATTGAGACAAAATGTGTACCGTATAAGACAGATCTGGCCGAGTGACAGCGAGATAAACTAACCGTCCAACAAGGCGACGGTAGGAGTCGGGTTGGGAAAGGAGTGGGCTGGTGCTGCGGGCGAGCTGATGATGCTGTTCAAGCGGGGTGAGCACGGGTTTGCACCCGAGTAGGCCAACCTCACTAATAATATCCAAGGCATATTTTCGTTGACACAGAAAAATACCATTAGAATTGCGCGCCACTTCAATACCGAGGAAATACTTTAAGTCACCCAAATCTTTCATGTGAAAGCACTGATGAAGATAGGTTTTAAATTTTTCAAGAGCAGGTAAATGATTCCCGGACACGATCAAGTCATCCACATAAATTAAGACATTCAGGCGAACCGAATCTTTCACATAGGTAAATAGAGAATAATCATAGTAACTCTGAGAAAATCCATATTGTTTCAAGGCCGTACCTAATTTCGCGAACCAGCAGCGCGGGGCTTGTTTGAGCCCATAGAGGGACTTTTTCAAGCGACACACAAGTCCCGGCGTAGGAGGACTGAAGCCGGGAGGGAGGCGCATAAACACTTCTTCTTTTAAATCACCATGGAGGAAAGCGTTGTGGACATCCATCTGGTGTAAATACCATCCTTTGGCAGCGGCAACAGAGAGGAAAGTGCGGACAGTAGTCATTTTGGCAACAGGAGCAAAAGTTTCATCATAGTCCACCCCCTCGGTCTGGTGATTGCCAAAAACCACCAAGCGGGCTTTAAATCGTTCATAGTGGAGTCGGACTTATATTTGATTTTGTAGAGCCATTTACTCCCGAGAGCTTTCTTGCCCGGCGGTAGAGGCGTGAGGATCCAAGTGCCATTGGTCGTAAGAGCTTTTATTTCATCGGCCATGGCTTGTCGCCATTCATCGTGTTGAACAGCTTCTTTGAAATTGCGCGGTTCAAGATGAGTGGTAAGGGCTGCCAAATAAGAACGATGTGGAACAGAAAACTTATGACATGACAAGTAGTTAGCTAGAGGATACGGGGTACCTGAGGAGGAAGATGAGATAGAAAGGCGAGAGGCATGCGATGGACTATTATCATTGCTGTCATCACTCTCAAAATCAAGTACGTAATCCCGAAAGGTAGTGTTAGGCACGCGCACTCGCTGCCCACGGCCCATAGTGGGTGAAGGAAAATCAGACATGACATGTGGGCCGGAGGTAAGGGACAAGTCCGTGGGTGTAAGGTTTTCAGACACGGCATTGGGGCCAGAAGTGGTAGGCTGGACAGGAATGAGAGTATCAGTGGTCTGAGGTGGGGTGTCATTGTTATTGGGCTGGATATGATTGGTATTATCAATGGACTGATGGGGGGTGTCATGAGTATTGGGCTGCTCATGTGGAGTGTTATTAGTGGGCTGATTTGGGGTGACATGGTCAGTGGGCTGCTCATGGGAAATATGGTCATAGGCGTCCCAGGAAGTAAGAGTATCATTGGATGGGACATGGTCAGTGAATTGTATAAGGTCGGGGCCAGAAGTTCGGAACGAGAACATGGTTTCGTAAAATTTGACATCCCGAGATACAAAAAACTCACGCCGCTCAAGGTCATAGAGGTACCACCCTTTTTGACCGGAAGGATATCCCATAAAAACACACTTTTGACTCCGACTTGCGAACTTATCACCTTTAGACCGTTGATTATAAGCAAAGCATAATGACCCAAAGACGCGAAGGATAGCAAAGTTGGGGGGGTGTTAAATAATTTTTCATAGGGCGTGACACCATTAAGGACACGAGACGGTGTCCGATTAATAACAAACGCGGCAGCAAGTGCACATTCCCCCCCAAAACTGAATAGGTAAACCCCCCTGAAACCTAAGAGCTCGAGCAACGTTTAATATGTGTTGGTGTTTACGTTCCACGCGGGTATTTTGTTGGGGGGTACCGACACATGAAGACTGAAATAAAATGCCTTGGTCAAGGAAATACGGTTTTAAAGTATGAAATTCCGTCCCGTTATCACTCCTCACAATTTTTATGTCGGCCGAGAACTGGCGTTTGATCATAGCAAGGAACAATTTATATTTGTGTTGGACCTCAGTTTTATTTTGGACCAAATACACCCATACCCCACGTGAGAAATCGTCGACTAATGTTAGAAAATATCGAGCCCCGGATATGGATGGAATATTATAAGGACCCCACAAGTCACAATGGACTAATTCGAAAACAGTTAAACTGTGATGAGTACTTAAAGGAAAGATACTGCGAATGTGTTTAGCCCTATGACAAACCTCACACGGTACAGATACACGGCATTCTTTATTTAGTAAGAAAGGAAGCAATTTGATAATTTGTTCGGACGGATGTCCCAGCCTATGATGCCATAAATTAAATAACTGTGAACCGGTCTCCACGGCGTGCACAACCTCCATACGAGTCCTGAGATAATATAGTCCATCGTACCGGTCACCTCTACCAATCACCTCCCTCGTAACCCGGTCCTGTAACATACACAAGTCAGCATTAGTTACAAATTCACACCGTAAATTATCACACAGTTGCGATGCTGAAATTAGATTACAATTTAATTGTGGGACAAATAAGACGGGATTTAACGTAATGGTCGAAGTTACTGTAACACGACCAACAAGAGAGGCTTGAATTTTTGACCCATCGGGAAGGCCCACGGTATGGTTCGGGACAGTTTTAACATCCGATAGCAACGCAAAATTACCGGTTACATGGTGAGAACAACCCGTATCAATTAACCACTTACCGGAATGGTCATGATTAGGAGTGCCGTAAACATTTACCGATGCTACGGTGGGGCTGTCAGTCGCGGCTTGAGCGGATTTCAAAACATTCGTACTAGTCTCGGTATTCTGACCATTATTTCGAACCCCACTGCTATTCTCCCTGGAAAGAAAATCTCCACTATAATTATGACTCCCTCCTCTGCCGCGAGAATTACCACGACCCCCGCCTCGGTTTGAATTTTTGAGAGTGTGATACCAGTCGGGCACTTCACCAAGTAGATCAAAACACATGCTCCGATCGTGCCCATTACGGTTACAATGAGTACAATGTAACCGTTGGCGTTCGGTGCGAGTTAATTGAGCAGGGAGTTTATAATTAGACCGAACAGAGGACTTTACCGTAAAACTTGAAATTTCAGGGGTATCAACGGGCTTACCAAGGCCTCGGACTCGTTCCTCTTGACAAACCATATGGAAAGCACGAGCAACCGTGGGCAATGGGGATTGGGCAAGGATTACAGATCGAAGGGAAGCATACGGGTCTGGCAATAAACCCAAAAGAAAAGAATGTAATCGTTCCGACTCACGACGATCCGTATGTTGTTTCGCGCTGGTGCATTTGGTACAACACTTGCAGTCAATTATGGGTTGATGTTTGTCAAGGTCATCCATAATTGACACAAGGTGCCATAATAAAGGGTGACGGACATACCTTCCGTTTGCCGGCAGTCGCGAAGATCGCCGATTATTTGTTGTATCCGAGAGCCGTCGACAATACTGAAGCGCTCCTCGAGTGCATCCCAAAGATTTTTCGCATTTTCGAATTTTGGCAGGAGGCTTTTAACTTCCGGCGAAATAGTACGAGACAACCACGAGACGAGCATGGATTGGATCGTCTCCCAATCATCAGCCGAGCAGGGAGGTGCCGGGGCGTCAATGGTACCATTGACAAAAGCAAACTTGCGCCGTGATTTGAGGGCAAGACGGACATCATGAGACCATTCATCATAGTTGTCTAAGGTCAGACGAATAGGGGTAATGAAGTCCCCGGGTTTGTCTTGAGGACCAAGATATTAAGGAGAAGAGGGATCGATTTTCGATCCCGAAACTTCGCCGTTAGTCATAACGGCTAAACGTTGGGAATGAAGGATTTTAATTTTGTATTAATTGTGTTTTTAATATTCTTGATACCATGTTAAACACAATTGACCTTCAAGATCTTGCCTCTCTTATTTCCATAACTGTCAATTATATAGTAAGTAGTACACAGCAAACACAGTAAATGCAAACTAGGGTTTAGTACAATAAAAGGCACGCGGCCCAAGACAAGTAACGGACTACGAGCCCAATAACAGTCTATTAATTTGCGATTTTCAAAGTTATGTTTTTTTTTCATTATTATAGTGAATTTAGAAAAAGTATAACAACCTATTTCATTTCTTCATGTATGTCGAGACTTGATAAATGGCTTAATCAGATTTGGTTTTGAGGCAGGTTAATTCAATGGAGTTAATTTCTTGATAGAAGACTTCGGATCGGGTCAGGTTAAGCCAAATTACTTCAATTTATGATAATTTTCAAATCAACTATTATCAATTTATCAGTTTACTTATGGACAATAATCTACAACAATCATTATATTATATTATATATATTAAAAAATCTTGTAAAAGCGCTTATGTGGCGTAATGTGGTTTTAGAATTAGTCTAATGGAGCTCTTTCATTCGACCTCAGAATTTTAGCTTTTTTTCAGCCAATAACGTGAACAATAGTAGCCATGTCACCTTCCATTAACTGATTTTTACATTATTTCCATTTTCTGCAATATATCTTTTTTTTTTACAGGAAATTTACATATATCTTAAAGTTCTCAAATCTGAATTTTATAGTTTTCTTTTTTAACTATGTTTTAATAGTTCCATTTTTATACCGCCTCACAATTATTACCCCTATTACTATTATCATATGTTATCTTATTATATATTATCAACAATTTTTTTTAAATGTCCTTATATATATATATATATATATATATATATATATATTTAAGATCGGGTGAGAACGATTATACGGTGCATACGGTGAGAACGACCTATAACTATTGGATTAAAACACAATCAACACATGAGAAATACTCACAACCCACATATGTTTTACGATAAAACATTGTTATGCTCCAATCTCTTTTTTTCTCCTCTCATTATTTTTGCCCATTGTACGTTTATTTATCCCTAATACAATTCCCAATTAATTTTTTCTACAATAAAAAATTCCCTAATTTATTTTCCCAATTAATTTTTTCTACGATAAAACATTTTTTTTACTTTTTTTACGTAAACCTAGATACATTTTTTGACGGAGTAGATACATTTTTTTTTTTTACTTTTTTTTACATAAACCTAGATACATTTTTTGAAAGAGTAGATACATTTTTTTTATTTTTTTACATAAACCTAGATACATTTTTTGAAGTAGTAGATACATTTTTTTTTTTACTTTTTTACGTAAACCTAGATACATTTTTTGACGAAGTAGATTCATTTTTTGACGAAGTAGATACATTTTTTTTTTACTTTTTTACATAAAGTTAGATACATTTTTTGAATGAGTACATACATTTTTTGTTTTTTTACTTTTTTTACATAAACCTAGATATATTTTTTGAATGAGCAGATACATTTTTTGAAGGAGTAGATACATTTTTTGAATGAGTAGATACATTTTTTTTTACTTTTTTACATAAACCTAGATACATTTTTTGAAAGAGTAGATACATTTTTTTACTTTTTTACGTAAACCTAGATACATTTTTTTTACTTTTTTTACATAAAACTAAATACATTTTTTGAAGGGGTAGATTTTTTGACGGAGTAGATACATTTTTTTTTTACTTTTTTACGTAAACCTAGATACATTTTTTGACGGAGTGGATACATTTTTTTTTTTACTTTTTTTACATAAATCTTATCTTAAGCTTGGTTAGTTGGTTGAACAATTATATTATATTATATCGCGTGCATGCATGACTTGGCTTCATGCTTTTACGTTTCTAATTTAATGCACTCTTTTCCGACTTCTTCTCTTCTTCTTCCTCCTCTACTTAATTAATGATTGGTTATCTCGATGTTACGAGTGGTTGGAAAGGGCAGAACTACAGTGTTGGTGCTTCTTCGGAGATGTTGAGTATGTAGTAAATTTGTGTTGCCATTGTCCTCCGTCAAATCATCAACTTCTTCTCTTACACATTCTTCAAATACTCTCATCTTACAATAATCAAATTTATAAAATACACTTTACTTGCATTCATTATTGCATAAATACGGAAATAACATATTATTACATACCTGTGATTCCAATCTTGTTTCAAAGGTGTCTGAGAGGACGAGTTTCACCATTGGAAAAGCTAGCTAAAACATCCGCCTTCAAAAAATTTAAAAAGGAGCCATATATTATATTATGATTATTGAATAAAAGTCAATAAAAATGATATCTAACAAAAGCAAGTATAATACCAGTAAGATAATCATATTTCCCAAAGCCATGAGTATCATCGTTATAAATGAAAATTGATGAAGATAATGATTGATGATTTTTTAACAATTTGCTTGGTGTGATTATATATGAAATTTGATGAATGTAAATGATTGATAATAATTTTTTATAGCAAAGAACGGTTGATGATGAGCAACTTGAAGAAAGATTAATTAATAAGATTTAATATCAGCCGTTCATTCCTTCTCATCCAACGGAGGAGGGTCGTTCTCACCGTATGCACCGAATGATCGTTCTCACCGGATCTTGACTCTATATATATTTATATATATATTAATTTTTTTCGTTTTTATTTTAGGTATACATGTTCAATAAATAAAATTTCTGGTTATATATATAGTAAATATAATTTGTCGTCTTCTTTTAAAATAAAAGTACACAACCCTGTGATTTTTCACGGGTGTTACACTAGAAAATAAAATGCTGAAGACAGACTTTCATTATGAATGAGAGACCTTCATTATGCCAGGACAATGTTGGTTGTAAGAATGTATTTTAATGCCCGTCATTTTACAGAATTTGAAATATCAACACTGACATTAACTCACCATTATTTTTTCAATAAGTTTAACAACTTTAAGACACTTACAAAATATTAAACGATCCTGATAAAATGAAAATTTTAAGGTGTACTTATGAACAATTTTGATTATATAATAACAATAATTTGTTGTCTTCTTTTAAAAAAAATTTGCTATTGTATGAATAAATTAAATGATAAAATTTCTAAGAAGACATAAGGAAAATAAATAAGATAAATATTAGTGATAAGCGTTTGTGTTCATGTAACTCTAAAATATACAAAACTCTATAGGAAAAACTCTATGCTTAATAATTCACGTAATAAAAGCGGGTGTATGTAATGGAAATTAATTAAATTAAATATAATTATGTAGAGAGGATTAAATTTGCTCCCATTAATGAATTTGACTGCCATTAAAATTCACAATCCGCTAAACTTGTCATGGATATAAATACATAAACGAGTACGGCTGTTTTTTTATTAATTAGTTCATCGTCAAATTATCTATTCTCTAAATTGTTGTTGTTTCGTCTCCGTTAGGACTTGAATTATTCATAGATTTGTTATTTGTTTCATTCGTTACATTACATTGCGTGTTAATTATATATCTGACTATTACACAAATAAAACTATACATTGTGATTATTATATAACGACATTTTGTAGCTTTTGTTTCTCTTTACTAATGCACATTCTGTTGTTTTGCAGTTATAGCTATAGAAGATCTACAAACAAATAACGAAGTTTCAGAGGCTACTTTCTTCTATTAATAATGGTGTTAGCTTAACGCTTTCAACAAATTCAGATATATCATAGAAATCGAAAAATAGTGGATCGGAGTTATTATTGAACGTCAATTTCATAGCGAACAAGACAAATATATATAACTATATATATGTAATAGATATAGTTATGTTCGAATAATAACTCGAGAAGTATACTATATCAATATAGAAACGATGACGATAATACCCAAGTCTTTAGCGGACGCCCAATTTTCTTGTGACTGACATATGAGAAATAATCAATCGACATAGTATAAGCTCTTGATTATTGAGTACGAAATTGTAGATTTAAAATTTGAGAACTAATGAACTCTTAAATATATTTTCGAGCGATTTCATTGGTTGAATAATATAATAAGAGGTTAATATAAGGATAAGAAAAGATAAAATTTGTTGTTGTATGAATAAATTAAATGATGAAGTTTTTAAGAAGACATAAGGAAAATAAATAAGATAAATATTAGTGATAAGCTTTTGTGTTCATGTAACTCTAAAATATACAAAACTCTATAGGAAAAACTCTATGCTTAATAATTAACGTAAGAAGAGCGGGTGTATGTAATGGAAATTAATTAAATTAAATATAATTATGTAGAGAGGATTAAATTTGCTCCCATTAATGAATTTGACTACCATTAAAATTCACAATCCGCTAAACTTGTCATGGAATAAATACATAAACGAGTACGGCTGTTTTTTTATTAATTAGTTCATCGTCAAATTATTATTCTCTAAATTGTTGTTGTTTCGTCTCCGTTAGGACTTGAATTATTCATAGATTTGTTATTTGTTTCATTCGTTACATTACATTGCGTGTTAATTATATATCTGACTATTACACAAATAAAACTATACATTGTGATTATTATATAACGACATTTTGTAGCTTTTGTTTCTCTTTACTAATGCACATTCTGTTGTTTTGCAGTTATAGCTATAGAAGATCTACAAACAAATAACGAAGCTTCAGAGGCTACTTTCTTCTATTAATAATGGTGTTAGCTTAACGCTTTCAACAAATTCAGATATATCATAGAAATCGAAAAATAGTGGATCGGAGTTATTATTGAACGTCAATTTCATAGCGAACAAGACAAATATATATATATATAACTATATATATGTAATAGATATAGTTATGTTCGAATAATAACTCGAGAAGTATACTATATCAATATAGAAACGATGACCATAATACCCAAGTCTTTAGCAGACGCTCAATTTTCTTGTGACTGACATATGAGAAATAATCAATCGACATAGTATAAGCTCTTGATTATTGAGTACGAAATTGTAGATTTAAAATTTGAGAACTAATGAACTCTTAAATATAAGCTTTTGAATGCAAAACAGTAGAGTTAAGAGATGAAAGTAACTTACACGTTATTACTCATATGTGCCATAATTTTGTTTTAAGAGATGAAAATAACTTACTCTTAAATATAATTTTGTTGAGTCAAAGGCAAATTACAATCTTTCGATCAATGTGTTTTTTTATGCAAATAATCCACCTCCTTTATATATACATAATTTATACTTCATCTATCCAACTATTTCTATAAATTTCTGGAATACATGTACATGTTATTTATCTTTTAACTAAATGTATAGAATTGATTGAAATTTATAGAGTATATTTTTTGTACATAGTTCATTTTATTTGAAGTTGGTCATGTATGTTTTTTTATTATATTAAATATCAATATTAAATATTGTCAATCAAATGTTGTAAAGTAATGATGTAATTTGTCATCACGTACACCAATTGATATAATTCCAAACATAAAACCATTGATATCATTCCAAATATAATAAATTATGGCACCACATTAATCTGCTAATCATGATCTTTGTACCATGCCTGATTGCACTATGCCTAATTAAAGGTGAACAACCCGAGAATTTGACCCTTTTGCGGACTTATATTTTGAATTAATCTCCAGTATACCTATTTACGGTTAACTATATCTACATGTTTATTTCATACAATTAGAGCAAAGGCCATGAGATTGATTCTTTAAAAAATAGTTTGTGTTAATATATTGAGGTGTCAATTATATACAAACACATACCTTACAGAAAATAAGTATAGACACGTGTATCTTCAAAACAAAGGTTTATTTTAGTGTCAACATTCCTTAATCAATCTTGGGGATGTAGCTCAGATGGTAGAGCGCTCGCTTAGCATGCGAGAGGTACGGGGATCGATACCCCGCATCTCCAAATTGAACCTTTTTTTACCACAAGAAAAAAACAATCCTTAATCAAACTTAAGTTGAACAATAGGTTAATGGATAAAGAATTCAATTTTAATATATGGAGGGTAATTTACATACATGCACCTACTCTACAGAGTTTTACATTTAGGCTCGTGCATCGCCCGGGCATTAAATCTTGTATAGTTTAAAGAGAGGTTTTATAAACAACATTTTCTTATATGAACGCATCTTTACACACGCACAAAAAGTCACACATCTAAGATAAAATATTAAAATTTTAACTCAAAATTTCAATTATATTAATGATTAGTTCAATAAAAATATATATATATATGTTATAAAATACTATAATATAATATTATATGGATGTCCATATCTTATAATATCTTTGAGTGTTTTATCTTATGAAAGCTCTACTTCATTGTATATGTATATACCCCTCATAATGGAATGAGAACATACTTTTGTCTCTCTTATTTTCTCTATATAATTCTCTTTTGTCTTTATTTCACAACACGTTATCAGCACGAGTCTCTACGCCATTTTTTTTAACTTATTGAAAAGAGGTATTTTTCAATACAAACATCATAAAAAAATGAAGTAACTAGTTGTCTAGTTACGTAACAAAGGAACAAAGCTTAGCAACTCCCAATCTCCCATGTTTGCGTTAAATCAAGTACAATTGCTTGATAAGCTTTGATTTCTTGCCCCTCGTATTTGCGGTTATCGAATATAACTAGAAGACAGGGAAGCCATTGGAATTGGTAAAGATCGACAAAGGTGAGTATAAGGTGGTAACCGAATTTATAATTTTTTTATATGCATTCATTATTTAAAATTTGAATAATCAAAAGGTTCATATTAGATCTATTCTATTATTTTCAATTGAATAAGGTACGTTTTCTTGCACGTGTTATATTGGTTAATTGTAAAACTATAATTATATTATTATGGAATTTAACAAGATTTTGGTATGTATTAGTCTATTAAAACGATTTTATAATGTGTATGAGATTATTATATCAGTTGTGTAAAATATCATATTATTTTGGAACTGAAATTTCATAGGAAATACCTTTTGAAAAAGGACATATCACTATCATAAAACTTTGGATTTGGAAGTTCCAAAAAATTTATTTTACAATGATGATGGATTAGGTCCATATATTATAACTTTGACTTCAAGTTCAAAGTTTTAAAGGGGTGTAAATTTAACACCGTCACATCAATTCATATTGTAGTAAAAGGACATATCATAAGGGAGATATGTTTATATTATGACTTTGACCTGAAGTTCAAAATTTTAAAGGGTGTAAATTTTACACCGTCACATCAATACAATATATTCATATTATAGTAAAAGGACATATCATAAGGAAGATATGTTTATATTATGACTTTGATCTGAAGTTCAAAGTTTAAAGGGTGTAAAATTTAACACCGTCACATCAATACAATATATTCATATTGAATTTTGGACTTGAAGTTTCATAGGGAAACGCCTCATATTATTTTGGGCCTGAAGTTCCAAAAGATTTATTTTATAAAGATGGGGAGATATGATATTCATATTATATTTTGGACATGAAGTTTCATAGGGAAATGACATATCATATTATTTTGGATCTAAAGTTCCAAAAGATGACTTTGACCCGAAGTTCAAAGTTTTAAAGGGGTGTGAATTTAACACTATCTCATGAATACAATAAGTTTATGTTGTATAAGGCAAGTGGCTAGAAGTCCACATGTAAAAGCTAGTGGCCATAAGTTCACAGCTGTGATTCTGATACGCATTTGAGTTTTGAATGAATAAAACGGTTTTATTCAAGGGAAATTATTTCTAAATTGATTTTTGTTCACCTGAAGTTGAACAGTATAATGATATTTGAAATTAGATCCATTCCTGGAAGTGAATGTGACATCTCATAAAAGACTCTGCCGGTGACAGAGATCGAGAGCATGACATAATGATAAGCCTAAAGTGAATGTGACATCTCATAAAAGACTCTGCCGGTGACAGAGATCGAGAACATGGCATAATGATAAGCATAATCACTAGTGGAAAAACAGCCATTTGCGGCTCATCATTTGAGGCGTTTTTGTCAAACAACCGCAAAAAACAAAGAATTATTTGAGGCGTTTTTTGAAAAAACGCCGCAAATAACACATATGAGGCGTTTTTTCCATTAACCCCACAAATATGAAAGTGATTTTTAGAAAAAATAAAAAATAGAAAATAGAAAAACTGCACTCTTTCACCCCTCGATCCCTTATCCCTTATCCCTAATTCATTTTTCACCTAATACCTAAACTACTCAACTGCACTCTTTCACCTCCGTTTATCCCTACCTGAAAAATACAACTCGTCCACCACCACTCTCCGCTCTTCCGCCACCATTGCCCAGACGCAGTCGCATCGTCCATCTGCCTCCAGTATAATAGGTACCATTCGTTCCTAATTCCTCTTGAACTAGTTAAATCTGACTATTTACTTATTTAATTGCATTAAGGTCATGTATGATGTTGTTGTTTTAATCGATAAATATAACATTATCATTGTTGTGATTAAAGTATTAAACAAATCTAAATTGATTAGATATTATGATTAGGGTTGGACCAAATTAGGGTTTCGTTTTAATTTATTCAATTCCACTGTAAGTCTTTAAGGTCTTGTGATTCAATATTAGTGTAAAGTTGGATTCCGAAGAGATAAGAAAGTGAAGAGATAAGAAAGTTGGATTCAATATCAGTGCAAAATAAATTTGTTATTCCGTATATTTTTATTTTTTTCACTGTTCGTACATGGTATAATTGTTGCTGGTTTGCGGGACTGCTATGTTTCACTTCTATGTTTCACATTAATTTAGTGTGTATCAGATTAATTGGGATGCTCTTACTTGACTGTCATCATGTTTATTTATTACGTTGGTACTCTTTTTATACTGAATTATGACAAACCAAATCGGAACTGAGCTTTGTGAATGTTGCACTATAAAGTTCGCTAGAAACCGGTGGTTGTTCATATAGTAGTTGTTATTAAGGTTATACTTGAATTGTGAGATCCGAAATCGAAACCGAGCTTTGCAAATAGTGCATTATTTGTGAAACCTTTAAAGTTTGTGCTACATCAACAACGTTTTGGGATATCTTGTAAACTACGATTCTAATTATATTATTTATTGTTTAACACTTTACCTTGTCTTAATATTTATGCTTTAACTTGAGAGTGGTGAACGTTGTATTGGATAATTGATGCTCATTGGTTTCGTGTGTGAGTTCAGTTCAGCA
The DNA here is from genome assembly GCA_029255685.2 of Silene conica. Classification (NCBI taxonomy): domain Eukaryota; kingdom Viridiplantae; phylum Streptophyta; class Magnoliopsida; order Caryophyllales; family Caryophyllaceae; genus Silene; species Silene conica. Next base: position 25,467,629 of record CM055313.2, on the reverse strand, counting down.
AGGAGGCAGGGCACGTGGTTGAGGAGTGCAAATTAAAAGTTGTTTATGTTTCTCAACCTCAACCACCCTCTCCTGTTGCAGAGGGTGAGGAAGAAGGACGTTCTCCAAGGGGCTCTGTTTCAGACAATAGACATTTTAGCGGTTCCGAATCTGCCAATGTGAGTGTCTTTATGATTCATTTATGTTCTGGATTTCTCGGTTGTGAGTGATGGTTGTATGATGGTCTGCTTAATTTAAATTGCAGGGACCAATAATAGACGGTCCTCAGGGTAGATCTTCTGAGGTATAATCCTTTCCCTTTCTTGCCAATTTTTGTTCCTATGTTGTACGTTACTTTTTTCTTGAATTGGTTACAATCAAGTAGCATGGGCCGTTGCGTGATTAGGTCTAGCATTTATCTTGTAGAAATGCTATTTGGAAAGGGTTTCTCTTATGAAGGAATGGCATTTTTTCTGGAAGAATTTGTGTAGTTCTTTTCCACATTAGGCGTTTGAATTGGCCGTTTTATGAGTAGGTAATGTAAGTCCGTGGTCTGCATGAATAGGCACTGAAAAATAGTTTACCGGTAATCTACTTAAATTTCAAACCAGAATTATGCCAAACTTCAGTGGCATGCTAAGCAAGCTCTTAAACATTCAGTTGCAAAAATGTAACTTGTGGGATGTCCTAGCGACTGTTTATTCTACATCCTTCATTTTACCCGTCTTTCGTTTAGAGGGGTGATGAAAAAAGATGAAGGTGCAAGAAGACCTTCATGATTGTAAATGTTAGGATGACGTACCTTAGGTATCATTGTTTCAGATAACTAAATAGTGGTAAGTCTTGATGGTTCTGAATTTCTGGCCGTGTTGATCATTTGATAGTTGATACTGATAATCAAGCATTTCATATGGCTTTTACTATTTTTCAAGCATGTTTTTTAATAGTTTCAAAAAAGCAAGTGACCTATTTGTGCATTTTACTTGTATCCCATTATTTAGCACTTATGCGTTGACATCTTTCCTAAATATCAGATGACTCACCAATACGTTTTAGCTATTGTTGCTATAGTTTTACAAGATTCTTCTCTTCGACAGTGCTTGACACGACTCCAATATAGAACTTCAGTACATAAGTTACGCCTGTTACGTTTTAGGGGTGCTGCTTGGAAATGAGTTCTAAACAATACTTGGGACTTCACCCACATGTTTTTTTAAGTACAAGTGGTCTGTCATGAACGATTCATGTGGGTCTTTCATGGAGCATTTTTCCCTTACCATCTATTCCCTCCTTCGTGCTTGTATTGTTCGAATTGACTTTGGTGGTCAAACAATGTAGATTTACTTGTTCTTGAATTATTCTTTGTGACAAATGCCTTCGTAAAACATTATCTGTGAAAAACTTGAATTTTTATGTTGCACATAGGTTCTGGATAAAATGCACCCAAGAGGTTTCGGTCCCCGTGAAAGCGGGCTAACTAGGCAGCCTACTGAAGGAAAGAGTAAAAATGGAGGTAATATTGATCTGGCACTTAACTATGAAAATGTTTCATATTAGGAGTTCCTCTAACACTTGTTAGATACGCAGGACTAAGAGTTGGCGAAATGGAGCGTGATTGTTTGATTGCTTATGGCGCTAGTAATTTGATGTTCGAACGTTTGATGGTTTCTAGTGATCCTTTTACAGTTCAGGTAATTTTCTGTTACTATTGACGGTCATGCTATTGGTGGTTTATATACCAAGAAATAGTGTCATTTTGTATTGACTTGTGATTCTCATAACACTCTTTGATTCTCATAACACTCTTTGATAGAAGTTAATCTGATCAAACTAGCAAGGTTTATATTGACCCATGAATCAATTGGTCCCATATGAGACGGTCTCTTGACTCTTGAGTGACTAACTGCCTACATTATGTTTCGAGTAATATCATGCTCACTGCTATTTCTGACCCGTCTCAGGTATGCTATTGGTGGTTTATCAGGTGGCGAAAGCAAGGATTCCTTTTGGTGTCCTACACGCATTGCTCGTTTTGGGACTGCTTTTATACCCGTCTCAGGTATGCTATTATATTTAAATATATCCTGCCCCCACCTCGCCAAATGTGTGAGGCTTTTCAGGCTTTGGAAAAAACGCCTCAAATAGCCTTTTCTATTTGCGGCGTTATTTTAGAAAAACGCCTCAAATAACCTCTTATTTGCGGCGTTTTTTTTTTCGCCGCAAATGACTTTTTCTATTTGCGGCCCCCTTATTTGCTGCTACACTAAACACGCCGCAAATGACCTCATTTTTGACGCCTAAATAAGTATTTTTCTACTAGTGAATGAACATGGCATGAAAGTATCTCATGAAAGTGAATATCTTATAAAAGTCAGGTGAGACTCATATATGCTCGAAATTTTATATGAGAAAGGATAAATTATTTATGGGTTGAAATTTTGCATCATTATGGCCTGAAGTTCATAGCATTTGCAAATAATGAAATTATGGCTTGAATTTCATAGTATTTTCGTAGATAGAATTATGACGGGAAGTCCACAATGTTTACAAATATTAAAGTTGTGGCCCGAACTTCACAGTGTTTGCAATTCACTTTTTTTGTATACAGTATTACATTTTGATTATTAAAGCAAGAATAAACTCGGGATTTATTCATAGTTGCCAAAAGCTCGTAAACTATGGCATATGAGAATTATTAACGATGCAATACGGTATAATGAAAAAAAAATATTTATGATTTGAATATTTTATAAGTGATATTTTGCCTCCAAGTGAAATTATTATTTTATTGGAGGAAATTATGTCATCGGTAGTCCTCTAATATGAGGACGTGATATGTTTATTTTGAAACACTTATATTCCTATCAAAAGTGGATATTTACTATATTCTTGAAAGAAAGGTGATAATGTGACGCTCATAAGATATTATGAGGTAAATTGTCGAAAAAAATACAACTAATTTTTAAGTTGTTGGAACCTTTGTGGTTAAGAGAATAATTGATTTGTAAGTTAAATTATGATCAATTTACATATATAATGATCATGTTATACGACACATTAAAAGGATGTGATAAACATGAGTATGTCATCATTGTATATGTTGACGATTATAATTATTGGTCATTTGAGAAAACTCAAAGAGAAATATATTTCCTATTGGAATATTGATGAGTCTTGCCTAGATATATGGTACACTTATTGTGTCATTTGTCACATCAATTATCAGGTTGAATAAAGTATTGCTGACTACAAATTTGGCATGAGAAATATAGTCAACTTGGAGTGACGTGTGATGAGTAAAATTATTGAGACACAGCCGGTTCTTATTAAAGTTTGCCATGAATTAATTGTGGGCAACTTAGATAGTTGACATGAAATAATTCAGATGTGACATGTTAAGGCCATCCAGGTTCTTATTATGCTCGTTTCGATAAACCTGAAGTTTATCCTAAGGAAAATATAAGTCCTGAAACTCTCTCGTGTAAATTTTTAAAAGCAAGACATTACATGGAGATTGAATATATTCGATATTGGAGATCTAACAACTACTTAGAGTGTAATAAAGAACTTAAAAATTCATTAATGGATTGACACTATATTAAGGAGTTTGTAGCCACATACTATTTTTTTTAAGTAGTTATTGTGTGGTAATCACATCTTATTATATGAAATCGTTAGTCTTCAAATTGGACATGTGATTCAGCACATTTAAAATCCGACTGCATTATATGGTTGTTGTACAAAAAAAATGCTTACATAAATTCTCATTGGTGATATGAGAAATTAAGGTCTAAAGTGGTTATGGTTTTTACCACCTTAGGGGGAGAATGATAAGGAAAAGTTGGTAAAAACAAACAAGTATAATATCCCAAACTTGACATGATGTTCAGCGGTTTGTTTTCGATATGAAATACATCACATAGAGGTTCATGTAATTAAAAATGATGGTATTCATTTGATAATGAAGATGTATTAATAATACCAGTTTGATCATCTTATCAAAAATGTGATATGCTCATACAATGAAATCTATGATTTAATTATAGACAGATAACCCTATATGTGGTATATCGAGCTATAAATTAGTCATAAAAAGTTGGTGTAACGAAAATTAGATTCTTACTAATTTGAACAACAAACACACAAGAAAGGTACACGTCATATCGGTTCGCATTTTTTAAGTAATAAGAAAATGACAAGCATAAGTAGTTAGTACTCTTACAGAGTAAAGAAATTTGGATGTCCCGGAAATGACATAGATATCTGAATGATAATAGATGGCCTATATAGAAAAAAGAATGGTACCATATATATTCAGATATCACTGATTCAGTACTGACAATGTCGCGAGATATTGAAATTGTATCGATATGGTTAAGGAACGAATATGCAATTGCGCGTGGAATTTAATGGACTAGATAATGGGGATCTTATAAATAAGTTCAATTTTATCGTAGACACATAATCAATGATTATGAATGAGCTCATGGACCGGAAGTCCACTTATTGACCGGAAGTCAATTTAAGCTATGAATATTGAAAAAAAAAATTAAGTTTGCATTATCGAGTCATCATCATGTGCATTTTAAGATTAAGTTCATCATTGCATTTAGTTTTAATATTTACATTATTATTTATTTTAGAATGTTGAATAGAATTAGTTACATATCATATGCATGCACTGATGCAAGTGATTTATTATATTGTTATTATTTGATAAATATTTAAAAAGGAGAAATATTATCTTATGAGATATTCCAACGAGGATAACTCCTTATAAGAGCCTCTTATAAATGTTCATCAAATGGTGATGTTTTATTGAGTTTTGGGAACTCGGGATTATATATGAACCTCTACGACACGATTGAAAGGTTATCGTGATTATTTCCAAAATGGAAAACTTCAAACTCATGTAGAGTTAATTCAAGGAAATTATTATTGTGTCAAACTGAAGTTTGAGCATATGAGAATAATGATTTAAATGAGTTTCATGCTAAACATTTGAAATTAGTTTATTATGGTCCAGAAGTACCATAACAGTTGGAAAATATTGTAGTCAAAAGCTACAATGAGAATGTCAATCAATACATATATGGTTTAGCAACGAAAATAGTTCAAAGGTATTGGATGATTTATTCAATAATTATCGTATTGATTCTCCTTAATACGAGGAATTAAGAAATAATGGCTACACTCTTTTTCCCTTCGACTAGGTTTTTCTCCCATCGGGTTTTTCCTAGCAAGGTTTTTAACGAGGTAGCAATATAAGCGCATTATTGCGCTATAGTCATGATCGTCATTATTGTTCAGAAGACAATTATTTTTGACATATAATGTTATGTCGTGTTTGTGGAGAAGTTACGACATTTTTGTGGTAGTATCAATTGAAATGAAGATCCAAGAGTTAGTATGAAATGATTAAGATCCAGAATGTGAGTTCTCAAAGAAATGTGATATTGAAACTGTGATGGATTTCTATTGACTGAAGATTCAAGTTTATAAAATATATTGGGTATTACTTCAACAATCGAGAAGTTATATCAAATCATGCATCATTTGAAGATGTATTAACTTATGTAATTACCAGGGGGAGTAACACGTGCTGTACTCTTTTTCCTTAGCTATAGTTTTGTCCCACTCAGTTTTCCATGGAAAATTTTTAACGAGGCAACTTTGGTATGCGTGTTTGAAGATTAGTATACTCTTTTCCTTCACTACTGTTTTCCCACGAGGTTTTTCTAGGAAGGTTTTTAACGAGGCATCTTTTTCAGTGATGGACATCCAAGGGGGAGTGTTATGAAATATTATAATATAATATTATATGGATGTACATATCTTATAATATCTTAGAGTGTTTTATCTTATGGAAACTCTACTCCATTGTAAATGTATATATACCCCTCATAATGGAATGAGAACATACTTTTGTCTCTCTTACTTTCTCTGTATAATTCTCTCTTGTCTTTATTTCACAACAATATACTCCTTCCGTCGCGTTCAATTTTTGTCCAATTTCATTTTCGAGTGTCTAATAACATTACCCTCGAATGATCTCATACCCTTAATTTTGTCTCGTGTCAAACGTAAAGGTAAACAAATGACGGGAACGAAAGCTATAAGGAGTAATGTAAATTGATAAAAATTGATCATATATTTCCATAAACATTGTGAGCATGCTTAAAAATTCCAAAGTCACTAATAATTACGTCTAATAAATTGTGAATAGTGATTTTTCAATCACTAAGCAAGTTTGGGAAAAATAATTATAGTCATTGATTTTGTAATTTGAATCAATGAATTATCAATAATCATTATGCAGGTGGGGGAATGTTCCTATTTTTTTTTATTACTTTTCTCTATATTTCCAAAGTAAAATCTAGAGTCTAGTCTTAATTAGAGATTTTATTGAGGGAGGGGGGGTCAGCGTGTTAAAATACAATCGTAGCGGGGGCTTGGCCCCGGCGCATATAAGGAAGATCCTCCTCTGCCTTTACCATTCAAATTAGGTGTACATGCAAAGGTTCGTGGATGCCTTTATCATTTGAAAGAGTGCGTACAAAACAATCTAATTCAGGAGTTAGGAGGTCTCAGGTTCAACTACCAGTTGAAGCGATGACCACTTGGCCACTGCAGTGAAGGGTTGCTCATACAAGCCCTTCTACCAAATTAGTCTTACTAAAATTTATTACCAATTTAACTTTTAAATTAGGTTTTGATCTTTATGCATGCAAAAGATAAATGCGGAAATAAAAGGAATCGGACTCTTATTACATTCGGTCCAAAATAGCTTAGGACGATCCTCCACGGAGCAACCAAAATAGCTTGCCTCCTTTACAATGCACCCAAGACGCACCCTTAAAACCGAGAGCTTACACGGACTAGGTACCGAAACTCGGTGTCCTTAAAACCGTGTTCTAATCTTATTAGAACAATAACCGAAAATACTATAACAATTATAGTAGATAAATATAATCTCTATTATATTTATTAATGAATATTATGTAATATTAATTTTAGAGGATTTATGGATTTTCTCTTACTAGAAAATTGCATAAGGGTTAGAATGTGAAAATGTGAACAATTCACTTGGGTTGGGGTTGAGCCGTGTAAGAGGGGCTAGGGAAGGCCAATGCATGGCCTTGGTCTTACCCATGCACTTAGGCTTGCATGGTTATCTATTAGTCATCATGCCTAAACTAATAATTATGTTTTAAGGAATAATAATATCACAATATTAACCCATAATACATACACTTACACGGTTCAAATTATGTAAAAATGGATTTTCAGTTTACAAATTGTAATTTGTACAATTATGTGACATGTGACATTCTATGTGACATAATACAATTGTATTAATTTAAAATATATATTTATCAAATAAATATTATTTCTAAATTAATTAAATCATATTTAACAAATTAATTTAGTAATTCATAATTACCGTCACAAAATATGGTTATTATAATAATCGTCAATACGATATACAACGTTTGTTATAACCACAAACCTTTCTCATTCTAATTTCGATATTTCAAAAATATCGATTAATATTTGACAATTGACACATTTCAATTTCAAATATAAATCTTACATTAAGATTCAACCTCTGATTTCTCGATATTTGATTTTAAGGAATTTGATCAACTCGTATCGTATACAATTGATCAATATATCAATTAAGGGCATTGTCCTATAGGTGTGACCTAAAGGGATAAACTGCCCACCACCATCATACGACAGTAATGTCAAACTCTAGTCAGCCAATCATTACTGATTAATGTTGGTTAGTTAACTAAATAATATCGGATCATCCCTTGCATATTCTCGTCATGAGATTTAATTACGTGATCGCACTATTGTTGAGGACACATTTCCCAACATGTAGTTCCTGAAAAGGGTGGTTTACATGGTCCATGTGCTGATGCGAGAATGCATGTGCCCGGGAATTCAACCCTCGTAATTGTTAAATAATTATCTTAAATTTTTATTTAAGATGGAGGTAGTCGCTTTATAGCTGAATAGGTTAAAATTACACATTTTAGAATTTAGTCTGGCAAACAGGTCATTCAATTCAATTTCGGATCGGGTCAAATCGAATCCATTTTATTCAGGTTGGACTTAGTTTCGATTTCATGATCGATTTCGTTCAGATTCATTTCGGTTAACAACTTTAACCGGTTGGTGCTATTTCGAGTCGGGTACGATCCAGGTCGGATTTAGTTTAGTTCAGTTGAATTTCATGTTATAGTTTTTTGAGAGTAAAAGCTTAGCTTAAATGAGGCACATTTTTTTCAATTTAAATGTAATAATTCATAATACATAATAAAAAAGAAAAAACACCTAATTTGAGTGTATTTTTGAAAAAATAAACATTTTTCGTTCGAGTCAACCGATTCAATTATTATCGATTCAGAAATTTTTCAGTTTCAGCTATCCTTGTGTAAATATTGAGTTCGATTCAATTTCAGTTCAACTTGGATTGTGTCGGGTTTCAGGTGCTATTTAATTTATTCCTATCGGGTTTTCAATCGATTATCAATTCAAATATTTTCAACCAGTTTTTCGGGGGTCCGACTTTATCTTGTCACGTGTTAATTTTAAAAATTAAAGGCAAAAATCTGATTTCTCGGCCATAAAAAGAGGGTCTCAAGCTTGCCATAAACAAACACAAATACTCCATAACTATTAAAAAACAACAAAAAAAACTTTTAATTCAATGGAGATGAGTGTAGGCACGGAAATTTTATTAAAGTGCCGAGAATACAACAAAATATATTATTTTAAGTTAATATCAAATTTTAGCTTAATTTAATTATATTTGTCCCGTTTAATGGAGTTCGGATCGACCCATATTATAAATTGGGTTATTTGGGCACAAAAGCAAACCAAGTGGTCAATTGGGCTCAAAAGAGAAGTCAAGTCTATAAATAAGGCCCAAACTCAAGTCCATTTGCCAAGGGAGAAATTCTTATAAATAAGACATTTCTCCACCATTTGAGAGGAAAATCACTTTTACAAGAGAGAAAATCATTTTGTCAAAGTGAGGAGAAAAGAGACATCAAAAGCTCTCAAATTCTCTCTACAAATCACACTTGCAAGTAGACAACAAGCACTACAAAATCATTCAACACCGAGTCCCCTGCTGTGCCCTGACGAATGACCACCAATAACTGAGCCCAACACCGCTGCAACAATGACCCCTTCTCGAGTTCCTTGCTAAGGTCAAGGTAAACAATTATGTGTATACTCCACAAAAAATGTTGGGTGCTGATAAGTATCTAGGATTTTGGAAGGAGAAGAAGAGAGGCGGCGAGGCGTCGGTGATTTGAAACAATTGTGAGTCTGGCAATGAAAGGAGGGAGGGAAGATGGAGAGATTTATCTCAAGTTTTGATATATTTTTGGCCGCAGAGGTTTCTGGAAAATGTAAACAAAGTTAGATGACGTAAGTGTGGTTTATGGTAAGAGTGGTAGTTTGGACAAGTTTCTATGTGATTTATCTCGTTATAATTTCAAAGTTGCTCAAAAAAAAAAAAAAATACTTATGATATGTGTGTCACATTTGATGGGACAACAAAATGTGCTCTGGTTCAGAGGATGGATATTATGTTCCAATGTTGGATTGTACAACATATGAGATTTTTTGTCAGATGCATCTCTGTAACACCCCAAGAGTTTGAGAGGAAAGTTGTCCCACATTGGTAGAATGTGAGGCTTGTGATATGTTTATAATAATTTCCTTCCACCACTTAGTAACAAGGCCTTGTGCTTTTGGGCTTAAGTGAGGACAAAGAATGGGCCCAAAGGCTTACCTCCCATCTTATTGGGGGTGTGTTACGACAGTGGTGGGTCGGGTTGTTACAAATGGTATCAGAGCGACCCTGTGACCGTGTGGTGAGCCTGTGGTCGGGAGTACCCGGGTCACACACCTAGCGGGGGAGGATTCTGGCCCTGGTTGTGGTCAAGTTTGAGGCACAACGAGGACGTTGTGTTCTTTAAGTGGGGGAGTTTGTAACACCCCAAGAGTTTGAGAGGAAAGTTGTCCCACATTGGTAGAATGTGAGGCTTCTGATATGTTTATAATAACTTCCACCCACCACTTAGTAACAAGGCCTTGTGCTTTTGGGCTTAAGTGAGGACAAAGAATGGGCCCAAAGGCTTACCTCCCATCTTATTGGGGGTGTGTTACGACAGTGGTGGGTCGGGTTGTTACAATCTCCGTGTGATTGACGATAGATTAGTGGGCTTGAAGGGAGATGGATACGATGGAGTTGGCTCAAGTTCGTAAAATTTGCGTAGTGTGAAAGCTCAGTTGGTGCCCCTTTCTGATATCATGGTTGGCGGCCACGGAAAAATTGCAAATGAACTGGATGACCTAAAAGATGCCTATAAACCCCTGCTCTCTATACCAACCATTCTTGACCAACTTATGACCCTTCCTTCCCCAAAACCTTGACCCCTCCTTGCATTTGCCTTATCTTTCACATGCTTGTGTGTATTTTCTAATCTTTCACTCTTGTCTGACTTTCATGCTATGATGTCTTTTGACTGTGCCCGGCAATTACATTGTCTCTGACTAATTATGATACACAACGATACCATATTTTGCACATCTTTCTCCTTTTGATGATGTCAATAGGGGGAAAATGTTTAGGACTCATGATTCTTAATAGCTACTGGTTTACTAGATCTATGACTATGATGATTTTTCTCTTTGTGTTCTCATAGCGGATGGAAATTTAAACTATGATCTCAGTTAATATTTAATGTTCTCGATTTCGGCATATTTCGTTCCGTTGCTTAAGTTTCTCAGTTATTGCTTCATTGAGGGGGAATATATGCTTGATTGAGGGTGAATATACTCATAGGGACTTGCTATCATCAAAGGAGGAATTTGTTGGACTTATTTTGTTGATGATGACAAGTCCTCTTACTCTCCGTCCCCTTTTAATTAATGTTTTTGCGAGACGTGTTTTTAACAGGTTAGTGAAGACTTTTAAGCTTGCTCGGATATTGGATTTAGCTTGAGTCCTGTCTCGGTCCATGTCTAGTAAAGTTGTAAGAATATAAAACTCGGACTCACTCTAATTTCTTATCTCATAAATCACAGCTAAATTTTTAATAGATAAAATCTTTGAAACTATTTTCTTATAAAATATTTTGATTGAGATTTTCTAAGTTGTATCAAAATCTTTCTTTCTATCTTAGCTAGGATATGATTAAAAAAAAGATTTGACTGGCTCATATTTTTGTCAAAGATTTCCCACGGAAATTTGGTTACCAAAATTGAGTAAATTTCCTTTGCTAAGATCTTATGATCAACATTGAGTATTTAAGTGCATATTGAGAAAGATTCATTTTTACGTAGCACAACTACAATCAAAATACTTTGTGCAAGAATTATTTTCAAAGAAATTAACTGTGCGTCAATTCCTCTTGCAAATCTTTGGTCAAAATAGTTTATATTATTTTTGGTTTGCAAAACTTTTAAGCTGTGTTCTTTGAGATTGTGTTAGAGAGTACAAGTTTTATATTCATAGTGACAATTAATTGTTCTTCATTGTTCAAATTAATTGAACCGTATAAGAAGACATTTGAGTTGTAATTTTCTATCTTTGATAAAACAGTCATTGGAGTAGGGGTTGTACTCGAGTTGCACGATCGGGTTGATCGTGGGGATATTTTTTTGTAATCGGGTTTGGTTATAAGGAGATTTTTAATAAGAGAAAGAGGGTGGACGTAGACCTTTAGAGAGTAGGTCGAACCATGTTAAAAATCTCGTGTCTCGTGCTTTTCTTCTTTTTATTTGTTTTATTTTCATTCTCGTTCATAGTATTCTTTTCACGGAAACAATCAGGACAGTACAGCACAATTTTAATTGTTTGAACAGACATCGTGACTATTCAATTAGCCTGTGTACTGCTTCAGCATAAATCGTGAACGCTAATTCCGCTTTAATTTTAAAAAGGGTACTTAATTCACCCCCTCCCCCTCTTAAGTACCGGATCGATAAACTCAACAATTGGTATCAGAGCCTCGTGCTCTTGATTGCTTTACCGCAAAGAGTTTGATCCTTTCTGAGTTTATTTATCCTATTTTTTGTTTTTCAATGAATTCCAAAATTGTCAAATGTCCTGTCTTTGATGGCACGAACTATGGCTGGTGGAAAAATTGTATAATGCATTTTATACAAGGAACGGATTACGAATGTTGGGTAATCATTCAAAATGGTCCCCTTGCCATCACCTCCACCGATGCTAATGGTGTTGTGAGTGAAAAGGCACCAAAGGACTACACATCTAATGATTACTAAAAGGCGGAGAAGAATGCTAGAGCCATATCACTCCTGCAATCTGGGATTGGAGAATCCGAAACAAGTCGTATTGCAGGAAGTAAAACGGCCAAACAAATATGGGATAGTCTATAACTAGCCCATGAGGGAACAATGCAAGTAAAGAAACAACGTATTGACATTTTAATGCAACAATACAAGTCCTTTAAAATGCAACAAGATGAATCAATTAAAAGCACGTCTTCACGTTTTTCCAACATAACTAACGAACTTTCCAATCTTGGTAAAAACTTTTGAAACCGAGGACATTGTCCGCAAAATTTTAAGAAGTTTAACTAAGAAATGGCAGGCTAAAGTCACCGCCATCGAAGAGGCTAGAGATTTAACAACTCTTACCTATGAAGCTTTAATGGGATCTCTCATGGCACACGAGTTAGTTCTCGATAATGATGCTGAGAAGCCCAAAGCTAAGGGACTAGCCTTAAACGCCTTGTCAAGTGAAAATAAAAATGATCTTGAGGAGGAAGTGGTTCTGTTATCTAAACGAATTGCTAAAATCATTAGAAAACAGAATGAAGGAAAGTTTGATAGTTATAAACCAAAAGATTTTTCATCATCTTCATCACGTTCCACATCTCGAATGGGCTGTTTCAAGTGTGGGGAACGTGATCATCAAATCAAAAATTGTCCTATGTGGGAATAAGAAAAATCGAAGGACAAACGTGAAAAATATAAGCAAGAGTACAAACGTGTAATGATGGCTGCAGTTTGGGGTGAGTCTGATTTAGAAGACGATGAACCCTCTAATGACAGAAAAAGTGAGAAGTTGTGTCTGAGATCAATCTACAAACCAAGATCTCAACGACAAAGGGATGAGGATACAATCAGATGTCTTATGGCTCACTCAGATGGCTCAGATAGTGAATCAGAGAATGAATCCGAAGATGAGGTAAGTCTTTCAAAACTCAAAACTAAAATGCGGTCTTTATCTAAAGAAAGAATTTTAAGATTACTTGATGAGACTTTAGATAACAGTTATGAACAGAACAAACAACTAAATGCTATGCAATCTGAAATAGAAAGTATAGCGGAGGAGAACATAGACTTAAAACGTGAGTTAAGAAAAGTCGGCAAACAGACAGTCAACCAGGCTGTTCAATCTGAACTGACTGAACTTACTACCAGAAATGAGTCTCTTGTCAATCAAATTCACATGCTTACTAAAGAACTGGAGGAACAAAAAACTTTACATGCTACTAGAACTTCTAGGTACTCAAACACATGCTCTAGGTTTGATAGATTAAACGTTGATTATGATGCTCTTTTATACAAACATAAGAAACTGCTTGAAAGAGTAAAAAACCTAGAGACAGACTTGGATAATGCTAGAAATGTTGCATCCAAATGGGAAGGAAGCAATACCGTGCTAAATTTCCTAGTCAATCAATCTAAGAACACTAAGAAACTTGGATTAGGGTACGATTCATGTTCTGACATTAGACAAAACGATCCTCAATATCGTACTGTCTGGGTTCCTGAACAGAAACTAAACACTCCTCCAGGATGTTCAAATGTGCATGATTCTAGTTCTGACACCAGACAAAACGATCCTCAATATCGTACTGTCTGGGTTCCTGAACGCAAATTAAACAGTCCTCCAGACTGTTCAAAATAGGGTGACTTCATTTACGCTAAGAAAACTGAACCCAGTGATAGAGACTTTCGCAAGCATAAATATGTTGGATTACCTGAATATATCATTTGTAAATTTTGTGGAAAAACAGGTCACGTATTTAATGCTTGTGCCAAACGACTGAGACATTTGGATAATAACATAAAAGTCGTTAAGAAAATGTGGATTAGAAAAGATATTCTTGACACTGTTCGTCATAAGAAAGGACCCAAACTTGTTTGGGTTCCTAGATCATCTAACTAATCTTATTTCAGGGCCATATGAGAGGAGGCCACCATTGGTATCTTGATAGTAGAGATTCATGACATATGACAGGTAATAAGAACCAATTCCTTTCGTTAAGGGCTTACAATGGTGGAAATGTGACATTCAGAGACCACGAAAAAGGAAAGATAGTTGGTATTCGCAAAAACGTTGAGTCTTTTTCACATTTCATGGATGGATGATGTGATGATGGTAAAAGATCTTAAACACTTGCTTGATTTTTTGCGTGATAATATCGAAAAAGGGAACACGTGTTTGAAATTTTGCAAAATTGAAGATCAATTGTCTGACTTTTTTTTTCCACTAAAACATTAGCAAGAGAACAATTTGAGAAAAGCCGATTAGAATTAGGTCTTTTAAATAGTAGCTCTTAGCGTCTTTGTCCTAATTATTCTCCTCCCATGACTGACTAATTTGGAAAAGTTGCGCATATGTGTTTTCAACGTGTCTTATATGATTTCAGTTTCAGTGTAATTTGCTTACTCTAGTCGGTTGTCGTTCAAAGACTAGCACCAAGTCATTCTTTGCGTAAAATGTTTAGCTTGTATACTCGTAGCATTTTTTCTGGCAAATGTATCCTCTTTTCAGCCCGGCCAATACCTTACACCCAACCCCCTTTATAATAAACCCAACGTCTCAAACACAACCCTAACCCTCATGTGCCCTCAACCCGTAAAACCTCCCCAGCCCAACTTCCAATACCCAAACCCATGTTCTTTTACCATCAGTTAACCCAAATCGCTACTTCATCTTCCCCATTACACAAACCCCTCTTACCTCCACCTGAACTATCCTCTCCCTCAACAACCACCACCGTCCCCTTCAAAAATACATCACCTACTACCAAAAATATAAAATTACAACCTTCCAACTGGTCCAGATCTTTGCAATCATTCAACACCGAGTCCCCTGCTGTGCCTGACGAAAGACCACCAGTAACTGAGCCCAACACCGCTGCAACAATGACCCCTTCTCGAGTTCCTTGCTAAGGTCAAGGTAAACAATTGTGTGTATACTCCACAAAAATTGTTGGGTGCTGATAAGTATCTAGGATTTTGGAAGCAGAAGAGAGAAGAGAGGCGGCGAGGCGGCGGTGATTTAAAACAATTGTGAGTCTGGCAATGAAAGGAGGGAGGGAAGATGGAGAGATTTATCTCAAGTTTTGATATATTTTTGGACGCAGAGGTTTCTGGAAAATGTAAACAAAGTTAGATGACGCAAGTGTGGTTTATGGAAAGAGTGGTAGTTTGGACAAGTTTCTATGTGATTTATCTCGTTATAATTTCAAAGTTGCTCAAAAACAAAAAAAAAAAAAAAAAAAAAAAAAAAAAAAAATACTTATGATATGTGTGTCACATTTGATGGGACAACAAAATGTGCTCTGGTTCAGAGGATGGATATTATGTTCCAATGTTGGATTGTACAACATATGAGATTTTTGGTCAGATGCATCTCCGTGTGATTGACGATAGATTAGTGGGCTTGAAGGGAGATGGGTACGATGGAGTTGGCTCGAGTTCGTAAAATTTGCGTAGTGTGAAAGCTCAGTTGGTGCACCTTTCTGATATCATGGTTGGCGGCCACGGAAAAATTGCAAATGAACTGGATGACCTAAAAGATGCCTATAAACCCCTGCTCTCTATACCAACCATTCTTGACCAACTTATGACCCTTCCTTCCCCAAAACCTTGACCCCTCCTTGCATTTGCCTTATCTTTCACATGCTTGTGTGTATTTTCTAATCTTTCACTCTTGTCTG
This sequence comes from Silene conica, assembly GCA_029255685.2. NCBI lineage: Eukaryota > Viridiplantae > Streptophyta > Magnoliopsida > Caryophyllales > Caryophyllaceae > Silene > Silene conica. Next base: position 25,451,640 of record CM055313.2, on the reverse strand, counting down.
ACTTTCATGCTATGATGTCTTTTGACTGTGTCCGGCAATTACATTGTCTCTGACTAATTATGATACACAACGATACCATATTTTGCACATCTTTCTCCTTTTGATGATGTCAAGAGGGGGAAAATGTTTAGCACTCATGATTCTTAATAGCTACTGGTTTACTAGATCTATGACTATGATGATTTTTCTCTTTGCGTTCTCATAGCGGATGGAAATTTAAACTATGATCTCAGTTAATATTTAATGTTCTGATTTCGGCATATTTCGTTCCGTTGCTTAAGTTTCTCAGTTATTGCTTCATTGAGGGGGAATATATGCTTGATTGAGGGGGAATATACTCATAGGGACTTGCCATCATCAAAGGGGAAATTTGTTGGACTTATTTTGTTGATGATGACAAGTCCTCTTACTGTCCGTCTCCTTTTGATTAATGTTTTTGCGAGACGTGTTTTTAACAGGTTAGTGAAGACTTTTAAGCTTGCTCGGATATTGGATTTAGCTTGAGTCCTGTCTCGGTCCATGTCTAGTAAAGTTGTAAGAATATAAAACTCGGACTCACTCTAATTTCTTATCTCATAAATCACAGCTTAATTTTTAATAGATAAAATCTTTGAAACTATTTTCTTATAAAATATTTTGATTGAGATTTTCTAAGTTGTATCAAAATCTTTCTTTCTATCTTAGCTAGGATATGATTAAAAAGAAGATTTGACTGGCTCATATTTTTGTCAAAGATTTCCCACGGAAATTTGGTTACCAAAATTGAGTAAATTTCCTTTGCTAAGATCTTATGATCAACATTGAGTATTTAAGTGCATATTGAGAAAGATTCATTTTGACGCAGCACAACTACAATCAAAATACTTTGTGCAAGAATTATTTTCAAAGAAATTAACTGTGCGTCAATTCCTCTTGCAAATCTTTGGTCAAAATAGTTTATATTATTTTTGGTTTGCAAAACTTTTAAGCTGTGTTCTTTGAGATTGTGTTAGAGAGTACAAGTTTTTATATTCATAGTGACAATTAATTGTTTTTCATTGTTCAAATTAATTGAACCGTATGAGAAGACATTTGAGTTGTAATTTTCCATCTTTGATAAAACAGTCATTGGAGTACGGGTTGTACTCGAGTTGCACGATCGGGTTGATTGTGGGGATATTTCTTTGTAATCGGGTTTGGTTATAAGGAGATTTTTAATAAGAGAAAGAGGGTGGACGTAGACCTTTAGAGAGTAGGTCGAACCACGTTAAAAATTTGTGTCTCGTGCTTTTCTTCTTTTTATTTGTTTTATTTTCATTCTCGTTCATAGTATTCTTTTCACGGAAACAATCAGGACAGTACAGCACAATTTTAATTGTTTGAACAGACATCGTGACTGTTCAATTAGCCTGTGTACTGCTTCAGCATAAATCGTGAACGCTAATTCCGCTTTAATTTTAAAAAGGGTACTTAATTCACCCCCCTCCCCCTCTTAAGTACCAGATCGAAAAACTCAACACAAAATTTGTTGCTACAATGAGCAAGAAAATGAATGTGATCCAATTTAAATAGGCCCAAAATCAAAATTAGGGACATGGGATTGGAATCTCGGGCATAAGTTAAAATAGCGTGTGATCAGGGCCCAAGTAAGAGTATGGTGGTTACTACAACCGTGACCCAACAAATTATTTGCAAGTATGATGAGCTACGAAGGAGGGGCCATCACGACAAGTGGTGATCACGGTGGGTTAGGTGATGGTCACGGCGGGACAGGTGGTAATCACGGAAAGGTGCACGGTCCAAATAATCAAGCTTGTATGGCCATTATTAGTTATTTAGAATTTGCATAGTTGTTACAGTTAGTTATAACTAGTTACAATAAGTTAGTTAGGGTTGTTACAAATAGTTTGTTACAACCAAATTTATTAGTTAGTTAGTTGTTAAATAAAGATCTAAATGTGATCTATTTTAGATATAGTTTTTATTTAAGATAGAATTTAGGTGGTTACAATCCTCCTTAAAATAGGGAAGGTTGTTACAAGGTGGTTACAAGAAGGTTTCCTTGTGGGAGTCGGTTTTGTGCTTCTGTTGGCCGCGGGACTTCCCTATTTATAGGGGTCTTGATAAGTTTATTTTACACATCAATCAATTAAGAATTAATCAAATTTTCGGGTTTATAAATTTCTCTTATATTCTAGGGTTCATCGCGTTTGAATCTGCCCGTTCTTATTTGTCGTGTTTCAAGTAATAACATATTTTTAAGAAGCTTCCGCGTCAGATTCTTGCCTATAATAATTTGTATCATAAGTGGTATCAGAGCTTCGGCTATTGATTTCCAGCAACCCAAGACGATCCAAGAGGAAGTGGTATCACAACTTCGGCTCTTGATTTCCAGCAATCCAAGACGATCCAAGAGGGACAGCCATAAAGTTCAACAACCCTGTGGAGAAGTTGACGAGGAGCTGAGAGTTGGGGCAGGCCGCCGAGAGCAGGGTCGTGGGGGAGTTGCGAGGAGGACGAGTAGACCGTGAGGGTGAGGGTGCGAGGGAGATAAAAAAAACCAACAACCAGAAACTTAACCCTTCGAAACCTACAAATTCTGACCGAACCAATTTCAACCGATCAAAAGGAACAAAATTTTCACACCAAGTGTCAAGTTATGGACAAGTGGTGTAGCGTGATCATAGATCGGGGTAGTTGTGCCGACATAGCTTCGGAGGAGGTAGTTGCAAAATTAGCCTTAACTACAACCACACGCCCTAATCCATATTCGTTACATTGGCTAGGGATGAGATCACGGTAAGGGTTACGAAGCAGGTGCGAGTGGGGATCACGATGGGTTCATATAAGGATGACGTAGAGTGTGATTGTAAAACCCCTCGCGAAAGCGGAAAAAGTAAAACATACAAAGTACCAAAAATGCAGCGGAATTAAAACTTTTTAACGAAACTAGACATGCGAGGTGCTTTAGAAATCTAAACATGCGAAAGACAAAACATAAATAAGTATTAAGTGTGATACAAGCAGCCCGGGATAGCATATCCCTACAGGCACAAAATACTGAAACGTAAGTCTAAGGTCTAGCTACACGATAAGGTAAAAGTCAACGATGAAGGATCATCGCTCGCTAGCCTCAACGTAACCCCCTGCAAACAGCCTCATGTACCTACACACATACAACATGTGCGCCACAGTCAGTGGGGAGTGACTAGAGTGCTCCTAGCCACCTATTGTCAGTGACACATAACACATAAGCATACAATATACTCCAGCATATATAAAACATGTGAAGCATACAAATCTCAATATCTCAATCTCAAGTCAACATGCAAATACTTATGCAAGGCTCTCAACCAATTTCGGAAACTATTTGGAAGGAGAGCCGGTTTCCCTTCCGGTTGCCCGGCCGGGGGGTCTTTCAATCCAAACCATTTACGAAACCGGACTAAGAGTCGTCCAATGCCTTGGACGAACAATACTAAGATAACCAAGTATCATACAATCACAATCACAACTAAAGCATGCTCAACGTCCAATTATATCAACAAGAGATAGGTCACCTAGTGACTCGACTCTAACAACTATAGGCCAACCAAGTGACTCTACAAACGAGAGATAGGTCAACCAAGCGACTCAACTTTTACAAACAAGAGATAGGTCAACCAAGCGACTCGACTCTTACTAGATTGATCAGCCAAGTGACTCTACTAGACTACTATGAGCAGGCCGACAATCGACTCATCTATATACCACGACATTCCCAATCTCAGACTATACAACCCCCTGGTAGGACGACATCAAAAGACTGTCCCAGTCTAAACCTGGCCAGACTCTCGGAGCGGAACGAATCACGATCCCCGATTCGACAAGTGCACGAGGCACCCCCAAGACCCGAACTAGCTAGGAACGAGATACGCCCGAAGGCGGGCAGACAATCTAAGACCTGACCGTGAGGACCAAGCCACTACGGCCAACCAGCTACACAATGGAGTCAGGTGAGAACTCGAGTACTATAGCAGCGCACAACAGGTTTACACAAATCACAAATGTCATCTCTAAGATGTACAACAACTCAAATTCGAATGACAATCATTTCTTAAATATCTCATCAATAAACATCCATGAAACACTTAGCCAACTTCGGGAACTAATTTGAGGCGAGAGCCGGTCTCCCTTCCGGTTGCCCGGCCGGGGGGTCTTTCATCCTCAAATCCGTTACCGAACCCGACCTAAGCGCTGCCCAATTTCTTGGGACTTCAAATAAGCATACGAAACATAAGAAAAAAGAATAACAAAAACTAATATAACATTTCATATTATACCCTCATATTTTCTATATAAAATTAACATGTGAGAAATTAATATAACAAGTCGTATTTTAATTATCCGGGGAAACCGATTAACTAATTAATCATTTAGACATGCTTCTTAAAATAAAACCGTAACCCATTACTAATTCGTAACGATTTCAAACGTATAATATTTAAACGTAAACAAGCTAGCAAGCACGTACGTAAACTAATTAATTCAAGCAGGCTAGCAAGCACGTACGTAAAATAATAATATAATAATAAAATAATAATAATATATTATTTTCAACAACACGAAGTAATACTAATTAATTAATAGTTAGGCGTAGTAGTGAAGTATAATATTGATTACTAATTCTAATAATGTAGTATGTCAAAACGTAGAAATACTAATAATTATTAATTAATAGTAGTAATGCAATAACAATGCATCAACCAGTAGCAATCAACTTCATTGCGACAGAATTGAAATTGTATTTGCACGACAATAAGACAACAATTCTAAACAGTAGCAACAATGAGTAGTAGGCGGCAACCGTAACAACCCAGAAATAGCAGCAGTACAGCATAGCAAATGCAACATTCGGCAGCAACGATTGGCGACAGAATGCAATACATACAACAATAACATTACACAACAAACACCAATTTGTGATGGATATTAATTACCCACTAACTATTAAACATAAACCCCACATCAATTTCACATAAACAACAAGAAATCACATGTCCAATTAATTTAAGACAAAGGCCGAGTTTTTCTCGTTATCGTCACCTTTTAGCGATTTAAGCTCCAAAGTCTTCTACAATAACGTAAGACTCGACCTCGGGGTCCTCTAATCTAACTCCTACAACCATAAAAACGGAGATCAAAAGCTAAAAACGGAATTGGGTCAAAACAGCCCAAAAATGAAAGTGAACAAAACTGAAATTGAAAGAGATAGAAAGATTGCAAATCTCGAGAGGATTCCGAAAATATAAAATTTACCTTGATACGAGTAGCGGAAGGGGTCGAGATTATCGTTTTAAGCTTGAAGAAAATGGAGAAAAATGGGTTTTTCTTTTAACAGTGGAATGAAATGAGGAGGGTTGATATGTCGATGGAAGGGTTTGGTGTAGGGTTTTATATTGTCCTTTTTGCTTTTACTTGAGTCGGGTATATTTATTTAAGTGATACGGACTCAAGTCGGAATGAAATGCCAAGTGAACAACATCTTAAGAATTAAAATATTCTTAAGACGGAACTTAACGGAAAACTTTAAATTAAATTTACGATTTATTATAAAAATAATATTATATTCCGGAAAATAAATTAAAATCATTAAAATATTGTTTACGAAAATACGGGATGTTACAGTGATGTAATACCTATGGAGGTATGTCATATCCTTTTAGGGCGGCCTTGGCAGTTCGATAGGGATGTGTTGCATGGGGGAGGACAAACGAGTATGAGCTGATGGATAAGGGTAAGAAGATTACCCTAAAACCAATGACTCCACAGGCCGTGCGGGATATGAACATTAAGAGGAGCAAAGAGCATAATCTTATTATGAGTGTGAGTAGAGCGAAAGTAGAACGTGCCATAGAGGGAGTAGCAATAGGTATGTTTTGGGTTAAGAAGAAGGGTTAGAATCCCCATTAGATTTAGTTTCGAGGGCTGCACTTCCTGTTCAGTCCATTGATAGAAGTAACCAAAGCAAGGACTTGTGTGTGAGGACTGAGACGATAAGTGACAGATTGAAACAATACTCCGTATAGTAGGTCCGGTCCATTCCAAATTCAAGCGAGTCAAACCATTATTGAGGAATAAAACTTGCACATCTACCTTAGAGTCATACCTAGATAAATTCATGTATGTTGTAAGGAATTATGGTAGGGAGTATACTTTGGTTGCGAATGAGGGCGGTATACAGAATTTCATTGAACACAGGAAGGCCAAGCCATTAGAGTCTAGAGAGTCGGTGGTGCCGGAGGTGACCGAGAGGAAGCTAGGGTTAGTGACGGTTGAAGGGGCAGCAACTAGGGGGAACGAATTAGGGGGTTGTTGTTAGATTGCGTTTCAATCAATTCTAAGCCTTAGTGTGTTGGTCCAGGTCTGATCCAAGCACCGTACAAATCACCTTTTGAGGCACCTTTAGACCGAGTTCTACATCAGCCTATTGGTGTGGAGATGGTTGGCGTGATCAAGGGCGAGCGTGAGATTGGGTCAAGGAAGCGGACAACAACGAGCAAAGGAGAGTTCAGACGGTTGTTGTTGGGTTGTAGCTCGGTCCAATCTAAACCAAGGAGCGTGGAGTTGAGCGGGGACCAGGGGTTATATGAATCCCCTATGGGAGTAGCCATGGACCGTTATATATAAGGTCATAGGAAGGCCGTGGTGATGGAGTTTGAAGGAGCTGTGGATGGTCATGATTACGGTGTAAGCAAACCGACAATCAATTATAAATCAATACTGGTTACAGGTCGCACAATCCAAGTTCGGCAAAACTCGGAGTTAGACTATCCAGAATTGAGGTCAATTCTCTTTAAAGAAGGAAGGGATGATCCAATTACAATAGGCCCAATGTCACAATTAGGGACGTGGGATTGGAGTCTCAGGCATGAGCATTGGATGACCGAGTATAAGTTAAAAGAGGGTGCAATCAGGGCCCAAGTGAGTTTATGGTGGTTACTACATCCGTGGCCTAACGAATTATTTGCAAGTATGATGAGCTACGAAGGAGGGGGCAGCACGGCAGGTGGCACTACTACAATTGAGCACTTGGGCCACGGCTAAATTCGTGGCGCAAGTACTAATTTCCCGTGGCTAAAGCTTTTTGCCACGGAAATACCTTCCGTGGCCCAAGTGGCCGTGGCTAACAGATAGCCACGGGAAAAACAAGAACGTGGCTAAAATTATATTTTTAGCCACAGATTCTCACGTGGCTAATAATTCCCGTGGCCAAAAATTAATTCTCGTGGCCAAAATTATTCCCGTGGCAAACAAAAAAATAAAAAATAAATAAACAAAATGTAAAATATTATTTTTTACTTATAATGAAAATATTTTCACATATGGAATCTTTTATTTTGGTCTAAATAAACCGGGGTGTCCACCGTCGACAACGATGTATCAGTCCCTCGCCGCGGGTGATCTCACGAAGACGTAAACGGTTGGCCAAAGAGTTGCTCCATTCTCACGGGTAGGGATCGAACCCCTGACCTCATGGTTAATGGATGAGGTGAGCAACCACCACACTACCAAACACATTTGTTACATATGGAGTCTTGTCAAGCTTTAATCCTTGTTTGGCTAGTTATCTCAACTCGTTACTTACAATCAGAAGTCATTCACTTTTGCGAATCGTATATCCTTTCCAGGAGGTCACCCATCCCAAGACTACTCTCACCTGAGCACGCTTAACTGTGGAGTTATTATGATGAGCTACCGAAATTGAAACTTAAACTTGTTGATATAGTTAACACTTTGAAACCTTTTTAAATTGTATTCTTTTGTTTCTAAATTAACTTCACTATTATTTTTGCGAAAAAATATTAAATGATTTACATATTTTTGCAAAACAAATATTATTTTTCTCAAATTACTCGAGTTTTCAATGTTGACCTCCCGACTAATGATGCTCGGGTCATTTTTTGCCCGACTCAACAACACCATTTTCTCCAAACTATTTAATCAAATATTCCTTATATTTTTTTCCCTAATATATTTTTTTTTATTTTTTTTCATTTGTCGGCATTTTTATTTTATTTCTCTTTTATCCATTTTTTCATATATTTTTCCAAACAAATACTATTTGTAAGATCGTCGTATTTGTAACGAAAAAAAGTTTAATAACTTTTTACTAAATAATAATCACTTTTGAAAAATGATTACATATGGGTATCAATGACCGAGTTTTAAAAAAATGACCAAGACATTATTAACTCGAAAATAATCAGTTTTTGCCAAAAAGCACAGAAAAGATCGTAAAAATTTCTGTTTTCTCTAAATTGATTTCTTTTCATTATTCTTGATATTTTTTTTTGTAACAAAATTTCACATTATTTACACATGTAAATCTATTATTTTAATTTTCATTTTAATTGATAAAAATACTCTGAACGATGTTTTTCCTGCTCAAAATACTTCAAACTTTATTTTAACTACCAGTATAACTAACTAATGCTCTCACTCACTTTTATTATAATATATGACCTGTTACATGCTAATTAAGTGAAGAAATTACTAACCCTTCTTTAACCCGTCTTTCTCTTTCTACTTCTATGTTAATCTATTTACTTAATCACAGCATTAAAACATGCTACAACAACTTAACAAAACAACAAATTCTATTCAAAGCAAATGAGGGCATTAGTTGGTTATATTGGTAGTTAAAATAAAGTTTGGAGTATTTTGAGTAGGACACTCATAGTTAAGAGTATTCTTATCAATTAATCCTTTTATTTTTCGGTGTGATACGCTCATTTTCAATAATTAAAATGTTTTTCTATATTGATTTTTTTATATCGGTTATTTTATCAATATGTATTTTTCCATTTTATTCAATGATTTATTGGAAATCATTTTGAATTTAATTTTTTAGACTACTTTTTTTTATTTAATCATATTATAAATCTAATTATTGTCTTTTCTTTTTTTTTTTCTCCTTAAAAACTTCCCCAATTTTTTTCAAATTTAACATCTCGAATTCAAGTTCTTTTAGAAATATTTTACAAATAAAGTTGTAAATCAATTTTCTAATGAAAAACTTAACAATATATTAGTTTCAGACTTCTCAATGATAGGTGTTAATAAGTTAATTATTTAATTGGACATACTTTCTCTTTAAATGTGATGCAGTCACTAAATAATGTTATTCAATATTTTAAAATTTAACAAAAAAAGAATTATTTATTTATTAAATTATCGATGTTATGAAAACACCTCTAAATATTATTCTAGTCTGTAAAAAAATTAAAAAATTTAAGACGATGGTAATTTTCTTTACGTGTGTATCATTTTATAGAAGTTTTGCATTTCTTATTAGACTAAAAAAACAAATACCAAATATTTATTAAATTAATCAAAATATTTTCAAAATTTTACATTTAAATTTTTCATATTATGTATATTTGATCAAGTTTCATTCAGCTTTTGTATTTTCCTTGTATTTCTTACAAAACCAAGTTTTTACGTTTACCTTAATATAAAATATCTTGATAAAAGTCTGAAGAAATCTTAGTCACTGGTGTTTGTTACTAGTTTTGTTGGTAAACAAAAATGTTGCCACGGACAATATGTAAGTCGTGGCTAAAGAAATATTGGCCATAGAATGATCTGTGGCTAAATATATATTTGTCATGGGTGTGACATTGTTCGTGGCAAAAATGATTATTAGCCACGACTGTAACCTAAATCGTGGCGCAATTGACTTTTTGCCACGGGAAAATTTTTCCCGTGGCATAAAATTTTTCTAAAATAGTGAATAACTTTTTTTCCCGTGGCTAAACAAAATTTAGCCACAAATTATAAATTCCCGTGGCATAAATCGTGGCGCAAGTGTCAATTTGTTGTAGTGTGGTGGTCACGGTAGGTCAGGAGGTGGTCACGGCAGGACATGGTGGTGATCACGGAAGGGTGCACGGTCCAAATAATCAAGCTTGTATGTGCATTAGTTATCTAGGTTTTGCATAGTTTTTTTTTTATGACGAGGGGTTTAATCCCCCCGGGCCATGCATTCCCGCACCACCACATGGACCATGTAAGCCACCCCCTTCGGGGGCTGCAGTGGCCAAGTTGTCATCGCCCCAACTGGTAATCGAACCTGAGACCTCTCAACTCCTGCATTTCTGCAAGCTTTAAGGCTTAACTCAGTTACCACTGGACTACCACCACTTGGTTAAGGATTAGCATAGTTGTTACAATTAGTTACAACTAGTTAGTTACAATTTGTTAGGGTTGTTACAAATAGTTTGTTATAACCTGATTTATTAGTTAGTTAGTTAGTTGTTAAATAAAGATCTAAATGGGATCTATTTTAGATATAGTTTTTATTTAAGATAGAATTTAGGTGGTTACAATCCTCCTTAAAATAGGGGAGGTTGCTACAAGGTGGCCTGGTTACAAGGTGGTCTGGTTACAAGGAAGCTTCCTTGTGTGAGTCGGTTTTGTGCTTGTGTTGGCCGTGGGACTTCCCTATTTATAGGGGTCTTGGTCAGTTTATTTTACACATCAATAAATTAAGAATTAATCAAATTTTGAGGTTTATAAGTTTTTCTTAAATTCTAGGATTCATCGCGTTTTGAATCTGCCCGTTGTTATTTGTCGCGTTTCAAATAATAACACCGAGTTATAACCTATAGGTCTAGGAGATAACTCACCATTGAGTAACATATAGGTCTAGGTTAAACAAATATCATTCAACCTTCAATTTCATCTGCCACAATAATCACAACCATACAATCCGATTCATCCATCCGTTCACCGCAATCAAACCGTTCATTCTTACACCAAACAACCTGTTTTCGATCCAAATCACACACACACCTTACCATATTTTTAAGAAGCTTCCGCGTCGGATTCTTGCCTATAAGAATTTGTATCAGAATGCGGTTAGTATGGTGGTGGTGGTGTTAGCCATTGTGATGCTAGCAACCGTGCCTGAAACCGCGAATGCTACTCGTCAATTTAATCCGCTCTTCAACATTATGCTTGAAGATGCGTACATCCGACCCCTTACCGAATGCTTGTCGTCTTATGTTGTTGCTTGCAAGAAGAAGCCGATTCCTTGTTGCAGCGGTTGTACTTGCAAACATTCAACGATATTTCCTGGATCCGTCGTATGCGTACCCGAAATATCAATAATCGACCCGGCCTTCCTTATCGAGTTATGGTTATGAATTATGATGGAATAAAACTTAGTGTTACAATGTATTGTACGGAGTATTATTATTGTTTGCTTAGAAATATATAAATATTATCATGCAATTTTTATAAGGACAACCGACTTTTTTTTCCCAACCATAGTGAATTTTGAGGAAGAATATGAGTTCCATGCGGCCTCCCAATTCTATCGATTAATCGATTTTAGTTGTTCGCTAATACGTGTATTAATTTACAATCGCGATTGTCGGAACACCGGCCAATGTTGCTCCGGTTGTACATGCAAAGAATAAACCGTGCCTTTAAGTTTGGAGCCAGTTTGCGTGCCCAATGATTTTCAGGCTTTTAATTGTTTGTTTCTTGTCTTTCTGGTAGTTGTAATCAAATGACCGAGTGAGGGGTTAAGAACGATTAACACCTGAAAGGGGAAGGGGATAAATTAAGTGTACCTTCAAAAGATTTCTCCTTAATTTGCAATTACAGAATTATACAACTAGTTGTATACATCTGGTAGTGTAGATTTCGAGCTTTATAACAAAGAATTTGAGCTTATACATATATTTTACGAGATTTAATTATTGAAAAGATTTTGAGCGTCTTTATAAACTAATTGTAACTCAAAATATTATATTAAAACTCAAAAATAATATATATAAGACCTAAAGATTTTAATTTTAATACTAAAAAAAATATAGTGCAAGATAAAATTGTTAATAGCTCAAAATAATTACATATAAGCTCAATTAGATTTGTATTAGAGGTAAGATGCTCATATACATCTTAATGTATAGTCCTATTTGTGCTTAATTTGGTCAAATGATAACACAAGGCTATGTATAGTATTACAAGACTTGGAAAACTTAAATGAATGCAAGAGCAGGAATAGATACAGCAGGTTTATGTTACGGTATGAAACTATGAATGACTGTAACACAACACTAACAACAATGAGATTAATAAGAAATAAGCAAAGGTAAATAAACTTCAAAGTAAATGATCAAATAAAACGATGTTTAAAAAACGTAGTTGCTTATTCATGTATGAGTCTTACTCTTTCATGCACTTTTTTTTTACTGTTTTTAGGCAAAAGATATAAAATAGAAGAATAATGAAAAAAAGTTTACGAATGAGAAAAACTTGTACATGAAGGGGCACCACCCTTAAAAAATTGTTCCTTGCTTTACTCCGAGTTATCTATCCAACTGTTATTTTATTACTTGTTTAGAAATTTACTCAAACTTACTAAACCCCTTAAAATGAAAACAACTCGCCAAAATGCTCCGGTTACAACTCAAATTTAAAGGTATTCCGTTTTAAGAGTTAATTAGTTCTATCTCACATGTTTATAAAGTCGGAATCTCAGTAATTTACTTAACAACCTGAAAATTGTAATTAAGAATTAAACACGAGAATCATGAATAGAACAAATTCATCATGTCACTATACGCAAGAGTTAATTTTTGTTATACTCTCCCATCTACAAGCTAAGTAATTGATTTTATCGTCTATACACTCTTATCAACGACCAGACCAATTTAGCGTAATCAATAAAATACAACAAAGTTAATGTTGGAGAAGAAACGTAACAATAGTAGGAAAAACGAGAGGAAGAAATAACTTATCGAAATTATAATACAGTGTCGTGGTATGGAAGCCACTGACTTGAAAACAATATCGGCACGACTCCGGTGGTTATCGCCTACACGCCGTATGTTCCCCGAGGTTAACACTGCAGCTCTCGTAAAGAACCACTCGAGTACAAGAGCTTTGGAACAGTAACAGTAATCGTACTCGGGAATTTTAGCAGAAACAGGAAGAGGATTTGAGAGAGAACTGTTGTTGATGTTGTTGTGTGTTTTGGAATGGCAAGGAGGTGCTCTATTTATACAGGAAATAGAGGCTCCAAGCAGACCAAAACGCTCCTGGTAATTAAAGCCATTAATCGAGAATCAATGCCTTTAATTGCAGAATCAATTCAAAAAAAAAACAACTGTTATAGAATGAACTTGGACAGAATCACAAACACACACGCAGGCCAAAAATAAAAGATAAAAAGGGCCTTCAGCCTGCCCCGCAGGGGCTCTACCCAAACCCAGACCTGAACCCGGACCCGGGCCGAGACAGTGCGCGCATGTGATTGGATCAAGACCCACAAACCCAATGCACTCTACAAAAGAGTCCTTGGACCAACTCTTATCCAATGTGGGTAGAAGGAGTATTATAAACATATAACACTCCTCTTAATCTACCGATATAGGATACAAGAGAACTCTTGTCCAAAATGGAAAGAAGAGTATTATAAACATATAACACTCCCCTTAATCTACCGATGTGGGATACAAGATAGATCTTATTCAAAGTGGAAATGAGAGTATTATAAACATATAACACTCCTCTTTCCCCATCGATGTGAGATACAAGGAAAAAGATGATGCGCTTTTTCTCCTTCACCAAGCCATCATTTCCAACAGTTAATTACTCACAGGGACGAAGCTAGGTTAAAATGGGAACAGGGGCCGGTGTTCGTTTCGTTGATGTATGTTTATTGATCGGCTTATTGTAGATCTCACGTCATTGGGATATCATTGTTGATATCGAATACTCCATAGTATTTTTAGATTATAATATATAATATAAAAATTAATGTTAACTTTTATTTAATTATCGAATTATACATTTGATTATATTAACTTCCTAAAAGACTGTTTTATAATAAATTAATTAAGATGGGTCAAACACGACTATCTACTAATTATTAAGTTTATAAAACAATAACATTACCGAACGGTAAAAATATAAATCCTTATTTTCTAAATATAAAATATTAGTATTTATACTAGTTATAAATTATAAGAACCATTGTTTGACATAAAAAATAGATAAGGAATCTAGAAAATTATGATAAAAAAAAGTTGTTCAAAAAAATGTGAGCAAAAAGGTTTGAACCCGTGACCTCACTGCTGAGGTTCAACTCTTCAAAATGATGCACAACTAGGGATGACAGTCTCACCCTAACCCTGTGGATATCCATCCACCCGAAATTAAATGGGTGAGATATGGATTACAATTTTCCTTTAAATTTAGGGTGGGATATGGATATGGGTGAATTTAGGATGGGATATGGATCAAGGGCTATCACCCGCTTATCACCCGATGGATATCCTAAATTAGTGTGTAAAATTATTTTTTTCTAAAAAAAAAATAAATAATAAAACTTTGATTAAAAATTCTTTTAATTTGTACAGATTTTTTAAAAGTAAACTTAGAAACTACTAAAAGTGCTCTTTTGTCCAAGAATACACTGGACATGCATGACGTATATTTTATGGGAGCTAAATATTTCATGAGCCCAAAACGATCCTGAACGAACATTAAGTTGTTACCCGTTATCGTAACTAGCAAACTAATATTTTATTTCATTTTTTGTTTATTGGCGTGTAAACATTGTACATATTTCATGTAACCCGGATTTATTTGCTAATGTACTGTTTTAATTTTTTCATCTTAGGTGTGTTTTTTATATATCGCAGTTAAATTTTACGAGCGTAAAAATATCCAACGGGTGCTCGTTTCACCCGCTTCACCCGGTGGATATGGATATGGATGGATGGAAAAAAATTAAACGGATAAGGGTGGGATATGGATGACCATAAATTAAATGGATATGGGTATGGATATGGCTCCACCCCATCCATATCCCACCCATTGTCATCCCTATGCACAACCACTCTAACAACCTCATTTCATACGACTCTACATAACACATTTATTACTTATTCTTACAATTGCACCCCGGGCTGTGGCCCGCGCAGCCCAGCCCTAACTTCGTCATTGAATTTACTCAAGTGGATGATCTTTAGCCCATTTTTATAACTAATAGATCGATTAATAGTGCTTGAGAGAAATTTAGTCAGCAAGACGTATCCCCAATGAATTACCAAGACGAATACGTATGCGTAGAGTTGGTTATAAAATGAAAACGACAACGACGATTTGTTATATGTAAAATCATCCATACTTTAATAATACATATTCATCAATGTTGTTGTAGAGTTTGATAATGAAATTGTCCTATATACATACATAATACATAAATTTTAGAATAAAACGTTTATATTATTAAAGTATTATTTATTTTCTAAAAAAACAATTATTTATTACTGTCAGTAAAATAAGTGAATTGTATACAAAATGGACTGTTTTACTCTGTAAAATGTTACAACATGACTGATTTTACATCTACATTGAGAAAAAAATATTACTCTCTCTTTCCCATTAGAAGAATCCATTCAAGTACGGACTAAAAATTAACAATTACAGGATTATACAACCAGATGTATACATCCGGTAGTATAGATTTCGAGCTTTATAACAAAGAATTTGAGCTTATGCATATATTTTACGAGGTTTATTGAAAATCATCTGAGCGTCTCTATAAAAAAATTGTAACTCAAAACATTATATTAAAAACTCAAAAATAATACATATAAAACCCAAAGATTTTAATTTTAACACTAAAAATTTATAGTATAAGAAAAAAATTGTTAAAAACTCAAGAAAAACTACATATAAACTCAATTAGATTTGTAATAGATGTACGATGCTCATATACATCTGGATGTATAGTCCTATTTGTGACAAAAAAAATTAACAAATACAATAACTTTGTTTTCCTAAATAAAGACCAGGGTTGAGTAAAATCGCACTTATAGTTATACCTCTATATATAATATATAACCTCAATTTTTTTGGATGATGAGGAGGTTTGATTTGTTGGTGGGAATTACAGAACTCAGAAATAACTGTAATTCTAAAGGTACGAAAAAGCAGTAACAAAATCAGAAGATTAGAAATACCGAGAGAAGGTAGTGACGTGGTAAGACCACTGCCTTGAAAACTATATTTCCGGTACGACCGAGGTGGCGATCAGCGATGACCGGTAGTTCCCCAAGGATTACACTACTGCTGCCTTACAGTCTTGCCCACTCAAGACTGGAAGACCTGGAACGATTTAATGTACTTTACCCAGAAAATATAAGAGAGATCATAAGAGAGAAGAGAGGAGAAGAAGTGAGTAATTGTGTTTGCAGAGGCGGGTTTATATAGGGGAGTATCACAGGAACCCTACTGAGGAAACTGCCTCCTCGAAGTCAGCAGTCAAGGCTGAAAGTGGGGAGAGAATATCTCACCCACTAACAGTCAGTTGACTGACTACTTCAACCCAAAAAAACCTAGACCGTAATGGACTATCTCAACACAAAAACGAATCATCGGCCCAAAAAGATAGGCACAGCCCGCCGCAGACGATTGCCAAATCCCAAATCCCAAATCCGGATCCGGGCCGGGCTCGGGCACGTGTGCGAGCTGAATTAAGCACCTCGCAAGCCTCTACAAAAGACTCCCTTGACCCACTAGTGATAGGTGTAGTAATAGAAGGATATATAAACACAAGCAAACTTCTATAACTCTCCTATGTGGGACAAATGTTAGAAAAGGACTCCCCTTATCAAGCCCCTATTTCCAACATGATTTTCCCCGGACACACAACAATATGTACCATGTAAGCTCAATCAAAATATATGACCAAGTCTCATCTTTGGTTGTTAGTAAGTTTTGTATTTATTTCCCCTGTATTATTATTCGATCTCCGTTACTTTACAACTCACATAAACTTTATCCTAGATGAGTATGGGACAATGGGGTCATAAAATGAAAACGAGGATTAACTTTACGACCTTTAAATAGAAAGGACCTCGTAAAGCTGATCAAGGGACCAAAGTTACAAACCCATTATTGAAAAGCAATTAATTTAATTGACTAGTCACTAGATCGAAATACAAAACTTCTCATTTAACACGAGTATATCCTGTCTAAAATTTAAAACGCGTCAATTGGTCAAGTATTACTAAGCTACTCCAATGACTAATAAATAACGATAAAACCAAGCCCTAGTTAAACTTGTTCGCTAATTTACTTGTTTACTCCTTCGTTAATACGGCTATTTTGTCCGCTATGATGGTTAAGTATCTTACTAACAAAGACGAAGCTATATCTGGGCAGAATAGCCCATTGTTCGGGCTAGCTTTTTTTAGAACAAGTAATATATAAGTTGATTATTAATCTACAATATAGTGGTAATTGGTAAACTGGTAAGTACATTCTACTGTGCAAGAGGTCAGGAATCAAACCTATTAAATATCACAAATTCTCATTGTAGACGGAGGGTATCCGTCACAAGGAGAAGACGGATACCATTTTGTCTCACAAAATGCCCATTAAGAGGAGAGAGGGAAGCACATGGGCATGCCCCACCTTGTCCCCTTATTCGTTTTGTGAGTGTCATTATCCGTCTCTCCACCCGACCCGTCACAAGCAAGACCAACTGATTAAATATATCGATAAAATAAAAATCGACCTAGTTACAAATTTTGTCCTAGTTTCGTCCTTGCTTACCAGAAATTATCCCCAAGCCTACTATTGCTACTCGCCAATTTATTCCCCGCCTCTCGGCCTCTGTAAGAGTGTCCTGAAGGATGCGCGCATTCGACCTCTTACCTGCAACCCGCCATATATAATCCTTGCATGAGTTGGTTGTTCATGCAAATCATCAATATTACCGTTACCATTCAAAGCGTGTTGTGTTCATTTATGCCCAGCTCTTTTTTCGTCGTAAACAACAAAAACATACAAAACGAGTGTTGCAACGGCGTTGTACATGCAAGGATCATGGATGCGATATGTATAGTACGTCCATTAATATTAAGTCGATGATTTAATTATACTCCGTATCATTTTTAGCCTATAATCGTATTATTTTTAGTTTATGATATTATGGGATTACTTCATATCCTTGTATTGTCATTGCGTATTATCATACGTTCTATACATTTATTTACTAGTTCTCGTCATATAATTTAACAAAAATCGAAATAAATAAATATAAACCATTTCTATAAAAACGAGTTTAAAGTTGCATAAAGGCGGGGTACTAAATAATTTAACAGATTTGGTTTATGATTTGTACAATAAATTACAAGTACAATAATCACTGGATTTGAAGTGGATGTAATTAACGCTGGCAAACAATAATACAACACGAAAAGATGACACGAAAATATGACACGCACTCGACACGATATTAACAGGTATGAGATTTAATGGCTCATTTATGTAAGTGAGTGAACACAAAAATGGCACCAGATTTAACTAGATTGACCTCTAGTCTAAACACGAAACCGACTCGAATAACTTGTTTACTAAATTAATTTAACCAAGTGGTGTTAGTCTAGTGCGTGGTAAGTGGGTTAAATCTTGAAGTTTGCAGAAATATAGGAGTTGAGAGGTCCCAGGTTCGACTACCAGCTGTGGTGATGACCACTTGGCCACTGCATCCCCTGAAGGGGTGACTTAATTGGTCCATGTGGTAGTGCGGGAATTCATGAACCCGGGGAATTCAACCCCCACGTCATCAAAATGAACCTAACATGATCGATATGGTGTCACCCTAATCTGTTTGTCAAGTCTAGATGTAACAGCAAGGCTCCCCAATCTCAATATTTAATATCCTCTTTAGAAGTGGCGACAACGAGATTTGTACTCGTAATCTTTTAGTTATATGACTCTAATACCATGTAAAGATACCATATCAACCAAATATTTAAGATTATATTTTGGATTTCAAAATCAATTTATACTCGAACAAAATCGACACACTTCTCTCTCGACGCATTTTTTTATCTTTCCTCCATTATATATGCTCGATAATGTGTACCTTCGCTCCCTTACTTGAATATTCACTTATAAATTGGGTATTAAAAAAAGTAGTAGAGGGAAGTTAAATAAAAGAAATAGGGTATTCTACATGGTACCCCTCAATTTTTTGACTTTCTACATGGTACCTCTACAATTTTTAAAACATATATGGTACCCCTAATTGTTGTCATTATCACTACGTGTACCCCTAAACTTTATTTTCCGTCAATTAAACTCATTTTTAAGCGTTAAATGATTACTTAGACGCATAACCAAACTTGACATTTATTATATCATGACATAAGGACTCTATTAGAATTAATATCAATTATTTGGACGTGATAATTTGGCAAAGATCAATAATTTTTCCTTCACCTTTTTTTTAGCCCATATATATCTATAAATATTAGGATCGAGATGGATATTGAGCCTAATAGAGTCCTTATGTCATGTGATAATAAATGACAAGCTTCCTTACGCGTTCAAGTTTTCACTTAAAGCTTTAAAATGAGTTTAATTGACGGAAAATAAAGTTTAGGGGTACACGTAGTGATAATGAGAACAATTAGGGGTACCATGTATGTTTTAAAGAGTATAGGGGTATCATGTAGAAAGTCAAAAAATTGAGGGGTACCATATAGAATATCTCAAAGAAATATGTATAAACAATAAATTATTCTATATTTAACCTGTTTTAATATCGAGATAATAATATCGCTAAAGCATGCATGTGACCTGGGTGGTACACTTATCAGTTTTCATTATTAGTTATTTATCAAATGCACATGGCTAGTACACTTCTCACTATTCCACTTATCACTTTACATGGTTGAAATAGAGAGGACCTAGTGAAGCTGATCACAATGTTTGGATAGGGAGATTTGGAGGGAAAGGGAGGGATGAATTGTTTTTTATTTGGATACAATATTTAGAGGGAGAAAATGAGGGGGGAGAGAAATGAGAGGATCTATTTTCCCTCCTTTAGATCAAATTGTTTTCTTTCCTAATCAGGTGAGATTTGGAAGGAAAACACAACTACACCTTCATATTATTGTCATTATTCATCCTATTCCATAACATCCTCCATATAATACATCATGTCCCTCTTTTATCCCCTCCCATTTCCCTCTCAAAATTTTTATTATCCAAACAACCACAATTTTCCTCCCCTCACCTCACCTCCCCTCACCTCCCTTTCCTCCCCTCCCCTTCCCTCCTAAAATTGTATCCAAACACACCCTTAATCACTAAAAAAAACACAATTTCTGATACTCTCTTCCTTCAAATTCAAATAACAATTTTACCCTTTTCACGTTTGTCAACACATATTTTACGTACTTAATATCTTTAGCTACGTATTTGTAAAAATTATAAAAGTTATATATTTTCAATGCTTTCAAAAGACGAATTAAACAAGACGACACGTGAATATATTTTTTCTGATGTATTGAGAGAAAATTGAGATTGAAAGTTGATTTGTAAATAGTGTACAAAAAGTAAAGTTGTCATTTGGATTTAAATGAAGTGAGTATAAAATAGTATAATATTTATTTTAAATTTAAAACGGGTTAACGGGTTAAATATTATGAATATAATAGAAATAACATACATAGAGAAAAAAACATTTGGAGTATTTCTCTTATATACTGAAATGGAAGATACCTACAATCATCATATATTTATCAAATGTAGAAGTCAATCTGCTGACATGACATCTCAGATTTCAAGTTAAAGCCGAGGTGTCAGTCTATTAAATCACTTGAAAAAAAGTACTTCAAAAGATGAAAAAGTGCAATAATAAATGACAGAATATGCTATATGGAAGACAAAATATTCCTTTTCAAGTAAAAATTTGATAGGGTTATGCTAAAATTAGAGAGATTCATTCAAATTTGATAAGTGACATGCTAAAATCATTGAAATAATTTTTGCGTTATTTATATATGTAAACTACATAAATATACGTTATCCAATTCTAGATATACTCGGTAGAAATTAGGTCTTCCAATTTTATATCTCGCAAAATAATTGTCTCAAAAATGACATGAGTACTACGAATCAAACAATTGAACGTGTTGTTTATTCTTAGAAAATATATGTCGGATTAAATAAATTTTGCTCGGTTTATACACTAATGTGTGTGCGATAATTTACTAGAGTACATTATCGTTATAAAGATCATTGTTCATTCTAAGGTGATTCATTTAAATAAGAAAACTATTTATTTAATATATTAAATGAGTAGTCATTTAATATATTCTAGAGTACATTATCGCACACAATAATTGTCGTTTACTATAAACATCTTCAGTAAGCTAAGTATATTCAAATTTACGTTTTTAACCCAATTATCCGTTTACTAGCGCCTTAACAAATTATTTGTGTTTTGCCTTTATTGTACGATATGTAATATACAACTTTATTTTATGACTATTTTACATATTTTAAAAAAGGTGCAATGGGTAATTAGACGTGTACTAATTTTTTTAAAAGTCGATCATCTTAATGAACAAAATATATGATAGCTCATGTATACCGATATATGTGATGAACAATTCAAAAATAATTTATCCGTAAATAATTAATTTGTTTATCTTTGATAATATTAACTATATTCATCTACAACTATAAAAACATACCTTTGTAAATAATTAATTTGTTTTATCTTTGATATTATTAATTATATTCATCTAAAATTTCAAAAACAAACCCGTGAATTTCACGGGTTACAACCTAGTTGGTTATAATGTGAGACCGTCACACACATTGCCACGGAGTATTATACTCAGTATTCACGGGTTACAACCTAGTTGGTTATAATGTGAGACCGTCACACACATTGCCACGGAGTATTATACTCGGTAGTCAGTACATGCTAATTTAAGAGTCTTAAGTCTCGTTTGGTTCATACAAGAATTAAGGTGATGTGTTAATTTACACTATAGTTTAATTCCTAAATTAAAATTCATGTGATTTACAATAATTCGTTTGGTTGCCATGAGTTTTATTTTCTTAGAAATTTCCTATGACCAAGAATAAGGTAGGTAGTTAAATTTCCTCAAAACGTACGAGTTTCTACAAAATACAGTATAGGATAATCAACTATACAACCTTCTAAAATCGCAATCAGTTGGTCTTGCTTGTGACGGGTCGGGTGAAGAGACGGATGAGACGGATAATGATACTCACAAAACGAATAGGGGGACAAGGTGGAGTACCCCTCATGTGCTTCGACTGCTTCCCTCTCTCTCCTCTAAATGGACATTTTGTGAGACAAAATGGTATCCGTCACTCCGAAGTGACGGATATCTCCCGTCTTCAATGAGATTTTGTGAATCGCAATTCATGAGATTTTAGAATTTCATAAAAAAAATAAACCATTTAAACCTACATACCATCAAGCTTCATATCACCAGTAGTTATCTGTGTTTTTTTTGCAGAATATCACCGTTTTTTTTTATAAAACTAACTACCTTTTGATATATAGTGATCACTTTGAGAAAATAGATCATTTTTTAACCGAAAAAAAGGTCACTATTTAATCAAAAATAATAATTGTATATTTATCAAAGAGTAATCATTTTTTTTGTTGGTCACACGTGTGACCGTCGTAGAGTAGAATTTGTTCCATATCAATTACATTTTGTGCATGATTTAACTGGTAACAAATAATTAACAACCTGATTTCACGTAAAAAAAATTTAAAAATTAACAGTAATATGTGATCATTTTACGACAAACAAAAACTAACGAGAATTATACATTTCAAATGGTCGAGTCTTAATATAAAAACAGATAAGTATATGATCCTTTTACGATAAAATATAGGGTTATTTTATGGGAATAATCCAACCTATTCCCCATCTTTTCATATTAATCAATACTAACAATTAACTAAGAAAAATCCAATCTATAAACTCATTTACCTTTCATTGAACTTTGGTTATATTTAAACTATTATTATCGGTAGGCTAACATGTCACCTTCACTTACTTTTTGTACAGGAAGCAGGAAAAACAAAAAGTAAGTCAAGGTGACGTGCTTGCTTACCGAGAATAAGAGTTTAAAAATAGACAAAGTTCAATAAAAGATAATTGAGGTTATAGGTTAGATTTTTCTCAATTAATCGTTAGTAGGGATTAATATGCGAAGATGAGGTATACGTTGGTTGAATTATTCCTATGACATAACCTAAAATATAAATATTTGGAGACGTAAATTCGATGGGCCACATTTCACTATAAAAAGGGTCTCGTGATTTGCTTACGAACAAAAACACAAACACACAAACAAGCACCAACCGTTGCAAGAAAATTGAGCAAAAAAATGAATACGCTTAGTATGGTGGCATTGTTGTTGGCCATTGTGGCGCTATCGACCGTTCCTGAACCCGCGACTGCTACTCGTCAATTTAATCCCATCTTCAACATTATGTTTGATGATGCGTATACTCGTCCCTTTACCTGCACGGCGTCTTATAATTTCTGTCGGAACACCGGCCAATGTTGCTCCGGTTGTACATGCAAAGAATCAACCGTGCCTTTACCTTTGGAACCGGTTTGCGTGCCCAACGATTTTTGGGCTTTTAATTGTTGAATAATACGATCTTACGATCTTCGTACGGTCTTATGTTTCGATTTACGTAAGCCTTGATGTTATCTTTCGTTCTAGTTGTTGTGATTGAATAAAACTCAAAGTTTCAAAATTGTTTGTTTCAACAAGTTATGTTACTCATACTCGTTTAGAAGCATTCGACATAGGTGCGTGTCCAAGTGTCTGTACTCGGCTATTTTCTAAAAATATGCATATTTTGGTTTAAAATGAGGTGTCCAAGTGTCATACTCATCTCCAAATATCGAGTGTCGAACACGAATACGAAAAAAAATATGAATAGTCAGAGTAACGTAGTCTATAAGTATTTAATTTTATACTCCATCCGTCTTGAACATTATTTTTTACCAAATATTCGTCACGAAGAAAATAAAAGGTAACCAATCATTATTTTTTACCAAATACACGTCACGAAAAAAAATAAAAGGTAACCAATGACCGAGATCAAACTCTATCGTACATGAGTATGGGGTCGTAACAAGAAAAAGAGGGCTGTTTTTATCACGAGCTTCAAATAGAAAGGACCTCGTAAAGCCGATCAAGGGACCGGCGTCACGGACCTCTTATTTAAAAGCAATCTACCTCACTGACTAGGATAGTCACTAGAACGTAATACACAATTTCTTATTTAACACGGGTATATCATGTCTTAAATTCACAACAAATCAACTGGTCGAGTACTAGGCCTCGTAACGTATTTTGGCCAACTTTGCCTCTCCGTCTTGTGTTTATATATTACCATATGTTAATGAAAAAGTCATCACAAATTACCCACAAACACCATTCACGTTTAGCACAAATTTTTGTTTAAAGCGAAAGTGTACGTTTTATAGCTAAACGAGCTAGTTATTACTCGTACCTATTTTTAATAAATGGGGGGTAAAAAATAGATAAATTAGGCAATACCTAAGGTTTGTCCAACCTATTTAAAACGTAATACTTAACCTATATTTTAATATTAAAATTATATTTTAATATTAAAATTGATATATCCAAAGTTTGTGATCGATAGATATCCAACATATATGGAAAACAATGAACCACATAATTTCAATCTTGTTACATTTCTTATCTTTCGTCCATTATTTATAAGATCAATTTCACTTTTCAGTAACGTTATCGTATTGCCGTACGATTGATAACTTGACGGTTGTACAATAAAATTATTGTACCTGGCCTCTCCAGCTTTCTAGTGGCTGGAAAATAATTAATCACATGGAGTAACATGGTGTTGGCCCTGTTACGTTTATATCTTGATTATGTTAGTCGCTACTTTGAACGACTATTTAAAGGTTTCGCATTAATAAAACATTTTCTCTTCTGTCCCGTAGACGTAGCTAAAACATCATTAGTGAATCACGTAAATCTTATGGTCTGTTCTTTATTGTTTCTTATTGTTTTTCTCGCTTCTGTTACAACACATGGCTATAAAAAGGGTTTCTAGTTTTGCTCATAAACCACATAATTTCAATCTTGGTACATTTCTTATCTCTCGTCCATTACTTATTCGATCTACCTCACTTTCCAGCAACTCAAGCCAACGTTATCGTACGACAATTGTCGTACGATTGATAACTAGACGTTCATACAATAAAATTATGGGATATTCTACGGTGTACCCTCGAGTTTTTCGATTTTCTATGTTGTATCCCTACATTTTTTAAATTCTATAGTATGCCTTTAAACTCTATACATTAGTCTATACAATGACTTTATTTATTGGTTTTGCTAGCTTAATTTCCTAATTTATCTATTAAATCGTCTATTTAACATTTCAATTACTCGACAACCATCTCATTTACTTATTAGTTCGTCGGATTACCATTAACCAACCAAATAGCATATAAATCTAACTCAATTTCATCAAATTGCTGTTATTATTTCATGCTTCATAACAAATGTTTTTAATAGAAGTTTATGCTTATTTAAAGATATTTGTGATACTTTTTATATAGAATGGTGATACCACATTAATAAGTCAAAATAAATGTCGAATTATGATTTTTTATAGTGATAGTGTTAATGGAGATTTGAAGGAGGTCATTATGGAGAATAAGTAAGAAGTTTAAGGGTATACCATATAAATTATAAAATGTAAGGGTACAACATAGAAAACCGAAAAACACGAGGGCACACCGTAGAATATCCCTAAAATTATTGTACCTCTCCAGCTTTCTAGTGGCTGGAAAATAATTAATCACGTGGAGTAAATATATTGGTTACATATATAGTGTTGAGTTTATATCTTGATTTTGTTGGTCGCCGTTTCAAACGACTATTCAGGTGTCTTGCATTAATAAAACTCTATTTCTCCTGACATATGAACGTAGCTAACACACTGTTAGTGGACAACGTAAATCTTATGTTTTGTTCTTTATTGTTTTTCTTGCTTCTGTTACAACAAATGGCTATAAAAAGGGTCTCCTAGTTTTGTCATAAACCACACAAACACTTGGAAATGAGCAAGAAAATTAAAATGGTGAGTATGGTGGTATTGATGGCCATTATGGTGCTAGCAACCGTTCCTGAATCCGCGATTGCTACTCGCCAATGTAATCCCGTCTTCAACATTATGCTTGATGATGCGTACACTCGCCCCCATAGCGACTGCACACCCAAATTATATCGTTGCATTGATACCAAAGAGTGTTGCACCGATCTTACTTGCAGAAGATCAGAGCTAATGCCTCTAAACCACGATACGTGTCTGCCTGAAAACGCTTGATCGACGCGAGCTCACTGTTGTTCGATTCTCAGTTACAAAAATGCTGGTATTATACAGCTACTACCTTATGTTTAAGTCTATCTATGTATGTTATGTTGTTCGATATATTATGCATAATTAGTATTGTGTTTGTCATGTAACATTAAGCAAGTCGATCGAGCTTGATGTATGTCGTCTTCCCTTCTTATGTTAAATTGCCCCCCTACTGCTAAAGGTTTGAGTGAGACCGTCTCACACAATAATATCTATTGTATATGCGAGTTTTTGAGTTTAAGCAAAACATAATCTTGTATGTAGTTGAAATCAAAAATATATATATATATATATATATATATATATAGAAATTGAATCACGTGAGGCCGGTCTCTTAGGGTGAGGCTGTCGGACCCTTCTAAACCGTTAGATTTAAGTATCACGGACGCACCAGATTGTGCCACGTGTCCTATATAAAAAAAAAAAAAAACTGACACTCCTTACTTCATTTCGCGTCTTTTCAAATTCATTCAATCACAAAACCGTTGCTCTCTCTCTCTCTCTATCTCCCTCGCTCATTCGTTTGCTCGCTCGCTCGCTCGTCCGCTCGTCTTCTTCCCGGAATCTATCGTTGTCCTTCATTTTCTTCGTATGTTTCTTCATCTTTCTTCATCTTTGAATTTGCATGTAGTTAGTCTGTTACATTTTTGTCAGCAAGTTATTTAAGTAGTTTAATTACTGATTTGCGTTTTTTTTTGTTTTTTTTTTTGCTATTTTCTTGCTCGATTATCATTAGTTGAATGTTTATTGTTATTTTCCATTGTTAGTGATATCTAGGGTTTGTGATGAAAATATCTAGGGTTAATTAGGATGTTGTTTCTTATAAGTACTGAAATGTCGTTTTTCTTTGCTATTTTCCTACTCGATTATCATTAGTTGAATGTTTATTGTTATTTTTTCATATTAGTGATATCTAGGGTTTTGAGATGAGAAACGATTTTATGTGATCGTAAGAGTTTTGAGTAAGTTTCAGTAGTAAGTAGTATTCGTGTCAGTAAAATAGCCATCTAGTTTCACAAAATAAGCATGTAGTTTCACTTCATAAGCTTCTAATTTCACAAGTTAAGAATTCAAAAAAACAGGCTGATTTTTCATCAGGTTTCACAATATAGCCAACTAGTTTCACAAAATAAGCATGTAGTTTCACTTCATAAACTTCTAGTTTCACAATATAACTCTTAGATTCACATAATAAGTTTCTTTCAGTTTTAAGTTTATTTTCTATTATTTTCAGTTTAAGGTTCTTTTTCTGATTCTGTGATTCTCAGTCATTATTGTGTGAAACTAGAAGCTTAGGTTGTGAAACTAAGCCTTTTATTATGTGAAATCTAAGAGTCTGTGTTTCACAATGTATGCTTTTTGATTCTATTTTGTAATGCTTGTAGGTTACTTTGTGGTTTTAAACTTAATTACCTTTGGTCAAATATGGAAAACTGGTGCAAGGGGTGGGTAGTGAATCTTCACGCAGAAGATAAAGCAGAATATGTCCAGAATTACATAACAGAAAAAAAAGAGGCCATGGCATTCTCATTTACTCCCTTACGGACTGTTGAGCTCACAAACAACTGTTATCAACCCCAACTGGCTGTTTTTAATAATTAAGATGTAATGAATAACATCATCAAACAACTTAAGTGTAACCTAGATAAGGCAAACATGGCATTGGTCTGTCGGAACTGGTGTCAGCTTTTCCTCCTACACCCTAGTGCACCTCTCATTCGAGTTGCGTATGGGATTTCTCTGCGTATCAATGATGTCAATGGTGTGAGAATAGTTCGTAGGGGTGCTAGAATCATTTATAAAAGATGCAAGTGCTTTATGACAAATGATCCGGGATCTAAATTACTCCTACATTATTTGCAAAGTGAAAATCCTTACCAAAGTGAACACCTTAGAGATCTCATTGATGCTGAAATCGACCAAACACAAGAGATGCTTGACATTTTAGATGTGCCATCTCCAGAACTTGACTTAGCAGTTGCTACTTCGACAGAGTTGATGACTCGGGCAAAACTATCTTATTTTGATTTGCCTTTCTTGGCATTCAATATGTAGCATAGCTGCTCAACTTTGTATCACTTTTTTGCATCTTAGTGGCTGGCCTAAATGTCTTTTTGTAGTGCTCTTCTGTAATTACATCTATCAAGCCAGCCTTTTGTGTAATTATCTAGCTATGTATGAATGATATTTTTAATTAATCAAGTTTCTTTTCCTTATTATCTTAAGTTTCTTTTTCTTCTTTTGTGAAACTAGAAGCTTATGTTGTGAAACTAGAAGCTTATGTTGTGAAACTAGAAGCTTAACTTGTGAAACAAGAAGCTTAGGTTGTGAAACAGGAAGAACATACTGTGAAAGTGTGAAACTGTGAACTTGTGAAACTAGATGCTTAACTTGTGAAACAAAAATCTTAACTTGTGAAACTAGAAACCTATTGTGTGAAACCAGAAGTTTATTCTGTGAAACTAGATGCTTCTTTTGTTTCACAGTTTAAGTTTCTTATTCTGTGAAACTAGAATCTTTGCTTGTGAAACTAGAAGCTTAGCTTGTGAAACTAGAATATTATATTGTGAAAATAAGCCCCTATTCTGTGAAATTTAAGAGTTTGGGTTTCACAATGTAGGTTTCTTGTTTAAGTGTTCTTTTCCTTATTCTGTGAAACTAGAAGCTTAGCTTGTGAAACTAAGCTCTTATTATGTGAAATGTAATAGTCTGGGTTTCACAATGTATGCTTGTAGGTTATCTCTGGTCAATTATGGAAACATGGTGCAAGGGGTGGGTAGTGAATGTTCTTGCAGAGGATAAAGCATATTTTGTCCGGAATTATATAAGAGAAAAAAAAGAGGCTATGAAATTCTCATTTGCTCCCTTACGGACTGTTGAGGTCACTAACAATCGTTATCAACCCCAACTGGCTGTTTTCAATAATCAAGATGTAATGAATAGCATCTTCAAACGACTTAAGTGTAACCAAGATAAGGCAAACATGGCGTTGGTCTGTCGGAACTGGTCTCAACTTTTTCTCATACACCCTAGTGCACCTGTCATTGCAGTTGTGTTTGGGATTAATCTGCATATTAATGATGTCAATGGTGTGAGAATCATTCGTAGGAGTTATAGAATAATTTATAAAAGATGCAAGTGCTTTATGACTAATGATCCGGGAGCTAAATTACTCCTACATTTTTACCAAGGCGACAATCTTTTGCAAAGAGGACACCTTAGAGATCTCACTGGTGCTGAAAACCCAAAAGTGAAAGAGTTGATTGACAATTTACATGTGCCATCTCCAAAACATGACATATCACTTGATACTGCAGCACGCTTGCTGACTCGGGCAACTTTATCATATTTAGATTTACCTTTGTTGCTCGATATGTAGCACAGCTCCTCAACTTTTGTATCACTTTTTGCCGTGATAGTGGCTGGTCTAAATGTGCTCGGTTTTAGTGTTTTGTAGTGCTCTTCTGTAATTACGTCTATCAAGGCAGCCTTTTAGTGTAATTACCTAGCTATGTATGAATGATATTTTTAATGAATCAAGTTTATTTTCCTTATTATCTAGCTGTGTGAATCTAAGTGCCTGTTTTTTTTATTCTCATCCCATATCTTAAGTTTCTTTTCGTTATGTTGTGAAACTACAAGCTTATGTTGTGAAACTAGAAGCTTGTATTGTGAAACTAGAAGCTTATGTTGTGAAACTAGAAGCTTATGTTGTGAAATCTGAGGGTTTGGGTTTCACAATGTAAGCTTCTCGTTTCAATGTTATTTTCGTTATTCTGTGAAACTAGAAGCTTAGGCTGTGAAATTAATACCTTATTATGTGAAACTAGAAGCTTAGCTTGTGAAACTAAGCCCATAGCTTCCTGTTTTCCTACATTTCTAAAATTTCATGTGGTATTGATGTGTTGTGTTGTTTGTGTACTGCTTTCATTTCCAGTTCCTATTTATATAAAAAATGGTTATTGACGGTTGGTGCAAGGGGTGGGTAGTCAATGAAGTTGCAGCAGATTTAGAGGATTTCGTTAACTCCAAAAAACATCCATTAGCGGACATGAACTTCACTAGCAACCGTAACCAAGCACCATTATATTCCGTTTTCACCAATGAAGACTTAGTTGACTCCATATTTCAGCGACTTAGCAATGACGATAAAGCAAACATGGGAATGGTTTGCAAAAGATGGTGTCAGTATTTTCTTATTCATCCACGTGCGCATTCATTCGGAGCGCATATTGTCTTACCCTGCACAAAAACGACATCAATGGTGTCCGTATTATTCGTAGTATTCGTAGGGGTGGCAAAATCATTTACAAAAGGTGCAAGTGTTTCCAGGAATCATCAAAGGGAATTGAGACTCTCTTGCATTTCAGTCAACTGAAAAATCCATTCCAACAAGAACACCTTCGCGACCTTACAGCTGATGAAATGACAACAGTTATTAATTTCGTAAAGTCTTTGAAAGCACGACCAGAAGTGTATAGCCTACTAGATACCTTCGCATACTACGAGTTATATCGGATGACAGCATTAACGCCATCTCCTGCTGACTTAGCAAATTTGGAGTACTGAAATTTGATGTGTCCATTTTTTTCTCTGAATTTTAAGTGCTTGAATCTGTGCATGTACTGGCTGGCCTAAATGAATGAGCCAGACTATTTTGTAATTATCTAGCTATGTGTAATTATCTAGATATGTATGAATGATCTTTTTAATTAATCAAGTTTCTTTTCCTTTTTATTTTGTGAATCATCCGAATCTAAGAGCTATTCTGTGAATGTCAGCTCTTATTCTGTGAAACTAGAAGCTTATTTTGTGAAACTAAGCTCTTATTCTGTGAATCTAAGAGTTTGGGTTTCACATTGTAAGCTTTTTTGTTTCACAGTTTAATAATTTTGTTTTCTTTATTCTGTGAATGTCAGCTCTTATTCTGTGAAACTAGAAGCTTATTTTGTGAAACTAAGCTCTTATTCTGTGAATCTAAGAGTTTGGGTTTCACATTGTAAGCTTTTTTGTTTCACAGTTTAATAATTTTGTTTTCTTTATTCTGTGAATGTTAGCCCTTATTCTGTGAAACTAGAAGCTTATATTGTGAAACTAAGCTCTTATTGTGAATCTAAGAGTTTGGGTCTCACATTGTAAGCTTCTATGTTTCGGGTGTCGAATCTACCGTTCGACTAAGAAGCAAGGGAAGGGTTTAGGGTTGGACTAGGGGGAACCGCGGTAGCGGATCCCCCTAGTCCAACCCTAAACCCTTTCCCGTCCCGTTTTATGTTTCGGGTGTCGAATGTACCGTTCGACTAAGAAGCAAGGGAAGGGTTTAGGGTTGGATTAGGGGGATCCGCGGTAGCGGATCCCCCTAATCCAACCCTAAACCCTTTCCCGTCCCGTAAGCAAGGGAAGGGTTTAGGATTGGACTAGGGGGATCCGCGGTAGCGGATCCCCCTAGTCCAACCCTAAACCCTTTCCCGTCCCGTAAGCAAGGGAAGGGTTTAGGGTTGGATTAGGGGGATCCGCGGTAGCGGATCCCCTAATCCAACCCTAAACCCTTTCCCGTCACGTTTTAAATCATTAAATAATAAGATCACTTAGCATTCACCAAAACTGCTTCTAGTTTCACAAGTTAAGCTTCTAGTTTCACAATTTATGACCCTAGGTTTCACAATGTAAGAAAACTTATTCTGTGAATGTCAGGTCTTCTTCTGTGAATCTAGAAAATTATCTTGTGAAACTAAGCCTTAATCTGTTAATCTAAGAGTTTGTGTTTCACAAGTTAAGGTTCTTGTTTCACAGTTTTATGTTATTTTTCTTTATTCTGTGAATGTCAAAACTTCTTCTGTGAAACTACAAGCTTATTGTGTGAATCTCAGCCCTTATTCTGTGACTCTTAAGAGTCTGGGTTTCACAATGTACTTGTTTCACAGTTTAAGTTTATTTTCCTTCTTCTGTGAAACCAGAAGCTTATTTTGTGAAACTAGATCCTTCTTCTGTGAAACTAGAAACTTATTTTGTGAAACTAGATCCTTCTTCTGTGAAACTAGAAACTTATTTTGTGAAACTAGATCCTTCTTCTGTGAAACTAGAAACTTATTTTGTGAAACTAGATCCTTCTTCTGTGAAACTTATTTTCTTAATTCGTGTATTCTACCATTTATGCATAACAGGAAGCAAGCTAATATGAAGCGATCGGAACATCCAACTAGTGAAATAGTTGAACCTGCTGCAAAAAAGAAACGAAACTATAAAGAGCGATTGCCGTCATTGAGGACCCGGATGTGTCCTGCTGGGCTATACAACTTTATTCAAAGTCCACCCTCAGAACAGCAGATTCAAGCTATCAAAGAAATGGGGTTTGGGGGTCTTTTACTTCTTAAAACGGATGTTCTTCCCGGAAACTTAGCATATTGGCTAGTTTCAAATTACGACCCAATAAAAGGATGTTTGTTGGGTGGGAAGCTTCCGATTTTAGAGGAGGATATACATCTTTGTCTTCGATTGCCAATTGGTCCTAATGTTGTTGTTGAAGCAACAAATGGAGATAAGGACCCCTCTTATTTATCTGCTTTGGAGCAGTTCACTAAACAATATGGTGTTGGTTCCATTGACATCAAACTTGTTCTGCAAAAGTTGATTACACAAAGAGATGGAGGAGATGATTTCAAACGCAACTTCATCGTTTATATTTTCTCTGCTCTTTTAGGCGATGTCGTTGGGAACAAGGTCAGTTTGAAAGTGCTGAAAAGTCTGGTGAATACTGAGTTGATCTCCAGTTTCAACTGGTGCAACTTTATAAAAAAGAAATTGGCTGACCAAGTTCAGTCTTGGCAAAAGGAAGAGTTTGGGGTTAAACAGGTGAAAGAGAATTGGTTTGGTGGACCGATTATTGTGTTGCTCTTCATTTATCTAGACCGTTGTGTCTTTAAATCCCGCATTGTGGGTCGTCAATTTTCTACGTTATCGACTTGGACAAAAGATGCTATATCCAAGAGAATTAAGGACGAATTGAATGACCTAACTTCCAAGGAGAGAACTTTCGGCAGGGGTTCTGTTGAGCCTCCAATTGCCAGACGTGAGCAGCATGAACCTTTGCTTGCTATTGAGTTTGCAACAGCCAAGCAAGCACAAAAATCTAAATCATCTGTTCAGGAAATTGTTGTTCGGCAACCTGAACAAGAAGAATCTGAACAAGAAGAATCTGGAAAATCCGAACAACCCAAACATGAAGGAGAAACTGGAAAGCCTGGCATTTCTGTAGATAGCAGTGATGTGAAGCTTGTTACTGATCTTGTGAAATCAGCAAAAGTAATGGCTCATGCTTTCATGAACTACAAATGTCTTGTCAGTCAAGCTTCCGTCAAATTACCTTCGTCAGCAACAGTTTCTAAACTAGTTGCAGCTGTTGATGGTATTGCAGATGGATTTAGGTTGTCTCAACAAGATAATAATGAGCAGAATGAGGAGAATGTTGAGACAGCAAATAATGAGCAGAATGTTGAGACAGCACATAATGATAGTGGGGAGATTGATGATAATTTGGAGATTGATGATAATGAGAACGCAATTTTGGATGGTACTGGTGAGAATGTTCATGAGGATGTGCATAAATTTTATGGGTGGTCTGAAGCTGAACTGTTGGCGGCATTGGACATAATGGGTGACTCCTTTCAGCCAATACAACCACATTATTGTTCACCAGCAAAACCAGAAATGCCAAGCTTTAGGCTCTTTCCAGACGATGACCACTTTTTATCTCCACCCTCTCAACCTGAACGTGAACCTGAACTTGAATCTGAACCTGAACCTGAACCTGAACCTGAACCTGAACCTGAACCTGAACGTGAACCTAAACATGGACGTGAACCTGAAGCTGAACCTCAACTTGAACATTCAACATGTTGTGATGAAGCCGTACCCGATCGTTCAACATCTTGTGTTCAACCTAATCAGCCTGAACCTTCAACATCATATGTTCATGCTGAAGGACCTGGACGACCTTCTATGTCCACACCAGTGGTAGAGGATCATCCTGTGGTAGGGAGCAGTGATAAAGAGGTCATTGACGTAGGAGATACTCCTCCGAATGTTTACAAGCGTCGATCCAAAGGTGAAAGTCATTCACCTGTCAATCCAAAGGTGAAGAGGGCCATAGTTCCATCAGAGGTCTATCGATCTCCGTATTTGCAAAGAAACATGAATATTCTTAAGGGTTTTACTCAAGAGGAGAAGCATGTATTGGATTTCATCTTTTTGGATTCATGTGAAAGGTATTGACTTATTTTATGAATTTTCAAACCTTGTATTTTAAGATTTCAGCCTGTTTTATTAACATGTTTCACAATATAGCCTTCCAGTTTCACTTAATAAGCTTCTAGTTTCACAGAATAAGCTTTTTGTTTCACAGCCCTTATTCTGTGAAACTAAGACCTTATTCAGTGAAACTACAAGCTTATGTTGTGAAACTAAGCGCTTATTCTGTGAAATTTAAGAGTTTGGGTTTCACAATGTAAACTTATTGTTTCACAGAATAAGCTTCTGGTTTCACAGGATAAGTTTCTAGTTTCACATGTTAAGCATCTAGTTTCACAGTTTCACAGTATGTCCTTCAGTTTCACAGAATAAGCTGCTAGTTTCAAAAAGTAAGCTTCTAGTGTCACAGGATAAGGTTATTGTTTCACAAGTTAAGCATCTAGTTTCACAGTTTCAGAATATGTGCTTCCTGTTTCACAGAATAAGCATGCAGTTTCACAAATTAAGCTTTTAGTTTCACAATTTGGTCAAACTTACTAAACATCAAAATACTCTTCTTTTTTAATTTTGATCGTATATTTAATATCATTTGAGGGTGTGACCTATGCTTTTAATGACTGTTTCCAGTGACATTCTTTTCAAAAGTCAAACTCAGCAATTGACAAGGAAGGAATTGATGAGTTTGTCTGAAAGTGATCAAGTATCTTCTGCTGTGATAGATGTTTGGTGTGAGTTTCTAAACAGTAGTGAGAGCTTGAGATCACGAGATTCTGCTTGTCGTTTATTTGTGCCACACTCCACACACAGTGTTAGTCTCTCTACCTCTTTTCTATAATCCCATTTTACATGGTGTGCACTTATAATCATTACTCACACATGATTCGATTTTTGTTCCAGTGTCTCGACAATGCTGATGTTGCTGCTACCCAATTAGTAAGTTTTTTTTATATTTGGTCTTATTATATTCAAGCTTTAAGGTGGACTTGTCTTTTTTATTCATTGCATTTTTATCTGTTGTCTTCCAGATTTTGACTCCAATCATCTCTCCCGAATGCCCACCGTTCTTGTTTTGTTTTGATCTGAGACCGGAATCTTGCAAATGCCAAGTCATCCATGCTATGAAAGACAAACCTGTTGATTATACTTCTTTTTTAAAACATACGGTACATCTATTTTACCTATTTTGGGACTCGTTCTTACTCCATTACCTTACTAATTTCTCTTTGTAATTACTCTTTTGTTCATACAGCAACACAGGCTCATCAACCTTCTTCAATCAAAGTTGCCAGCAGTGACAAGTATTGCTTCAATGACGATTCCAGAAGTGTTTATCCCAAAATCAAATCTGAAATCCAAACAAATTGATAATGGCCTCTATCTTCTGAACATAATGGAGAATTACAAAGGGAGCAAAACTAAATCTGTAATAACCATAAATACTGTAAGATTGCTTTTCAACATCTAATTTAATTTCTATACAATTGCCACAACTTTATTTCCTAGTTTTTCTGAAACCCATTTTGTTTGCATCAATAGGAAACTTAGCGCAAGCGTTTTGCATTGCGGGTGTGCTATCATATTGTTACATGTTCTGTTAACCTGTCCAAAGAAATAGTCACAAAAGATGCACTAGAATCAAGTTCCTCTATGACACCAACTTTTACTGAGAATGAATTGGTGGCTTGTGTTGGGAGAAGAACAATCACAAGCAAATTGTAATGTCATACTTTTTCTTTGATTTCTTGAATTATGTTTTTTTAAATTGTGTGAGATATAGTGACTAATTGCATTTTGTTCAATAATTAAGTGAGGTTCTGGTGTCCACTCCGTGGATGGAAGTCACTAGAGATGCTTTGCAGACCCTTACATCGCGTGGCCTTATTATGGATTAGGTAAGTATTATTTTCCCATTCCTGACCATGTTTCTTTTTTTGTATGGTTCCTTATTTGGTGAATCTCAGACCTTATTCTGTGAATCTTAGAGGTATTTTTGTGAAACTTGATGGTGATTTCCGTGAAAGTGGATGCTTCATTTTGTGCACGTTTTATTTGTAGATCATTGATATTGTTGGGATTAAGCGGACAGTTGGTAAAAAAAATGTGATTTACTTGCCAACGACAGTATATGTGAGCTTCAAATCCTTCAGATGTTCATATTCAAGTGTTTTTCATTCTGAAAGTTGCTCATCCAAAGACTAAAATTGCCTTTTTTGTGTCATTCAGGGTCTTAATGCAGATACTAACCCAGAGATTTGGGGTCAATATATACAGTCCTCATACACTCCAGTAGATGGTAGCCAGATTGATTTGGTCAGATCCTTCAGTTCTGCTATTCATTTTGTTATTTATTTACCGTCATTCATGTGTGTTTTTTGATTGATTATTCTTGTACATTTACTATCTCAGGTTTTTATCCCTTTGCATAGCCAAAAATCGAAGCATTGGTGGGCTTGTATTTGCGACATAAAGAAGCAAATAAATTACATCCTTGACTCATCCATGGATATAAAAGTGGATAAAGGAAACAACAAGGCCATGGGCATTGTATGATTTTTTTTCCAAAATATTGTAGAGTTTTTGTTTTAGTATACCCCAAAATATATTTTTGATCTTTTATTGTCCTTTTCTTCTCAGTTGTACAATGTTGCAACTATTTTGGGAGAGTTGTACAAATCTTTGAAGAACATGCACGTGCATGATCTTGTCAATCTCGAAGTCCCTCAACAAAAAACGGGGTGTGTAGTTTGACTTGTTTTGTTAAACTTAGTCTGTGATCATTTGTTGAATCTCAGACCTTGTTCAGTGAATCTCAGACCTTATTATGTGAAACTTTGTTACACTCATAAGTGCTTATATGTTTTTTTGTCTAGTTATGATTGTGGAGTCTTTCTGCTAAAGTGGTTGAGTGCATTGGAAGATCAGAGTTTATGGACGAACAGTGACTATTTTGAGGTGAGTTCATTACTATATGAAAATAAAGCCGTGCATTCCACGAATATTAGCATGAATACACTTCATTAATAATATACGTCACTCTATGCAGGATTTGGTAAAGTATCGAAAGTCGATCATGTTGGAACTTCTTATGTGGAATGAGAATACTGTCAGGTCTTACTTTGTGAATCTACACATTAAAGTTTTAAATTCTTAATTCCTTGGCTGAATATATTGTAATATGTATATTGTACTTGTTTTGGTTTTATAGGTCTTCCCTTGTTAAACCGAAAAAGCAAAAAAGCAAAAAATGAAGCTAAAGCATGTCAATTGAAGGACTTTTTTGTGAATGAATTGTATCTGATTCTCATGCTGTTGGGGACCATGCTGTTTGGGATAATGTCCCTTCCCACGTTGGTGAAACCGACGTTGTCAATCTTGAAGTTTCCTCAACAAAAACCAAGGTGTGTAGTTTTGTTAAACTTAGTCAGTCATCATTTGGTGAGTCTCAGACCTTATTCAGTGAATCTCAGCACTTAGCATTCACCAAAAATGCTTCTAGTTTCACAAGTTAAGCTTCTAGTTTCACAATTTATGAGATTAGGTTTCACAATATAAGAAAACTTAGTCTGTGAATGTCAGGTCTTCTTCTGTGAATCTAGAATCTTAACTTGTGAAACTAAACCCTTAATATGTGAATCTGGAGATTTGATGGATTTTATGTCTTTATAGAGTTATATTGCTTCTCATTGCTTGATCTTAACTCCACTTGTAGATGATGAAAACGATGAAAACGAGATGGTCGAGTCATTGCAACTGGACTTCGACATTGTTAAGGCCGCAACAAATAATTTTTCGACATTGTGGACAAGGTGAAAAGGAATTCCAGTCAGAAGAACTTGGTGAAATGTGCTTTTGTTGTGATGTTTTTGTTGCTGTAAATTGACGTTGTAAATAATTTTGAAGGGAAAAATTGCTGGAAAGAAAACCGAGGAAGCGAGCACGTAAGTGATCTCGTGATCTTCGCTTTCTCCTGTCATCTTCTATAGTTTTTTTTATCATATTGTAAGCCTTTATGTTGACATGTTTAAATGGAAATTAATAAGGGTAGAATGGTAAAATATTGGTAAAAAACTTACCAAAAAATGAACAATGGGACAATATCCTGAATAGACCGAAATCTACAATGGTACTTTTAAGTTAGGTAGGAGGGAGTATTTTGTAAAAAAAAAAAAGAAAAATACGGTATGACCTACACTCATTATATTACACCTTATTAATCACGATCTTAATTTGAAACAATCTCTTGAGTAGCAGTAAGTTTTGCTTAAGACGAGTATTATTCATCTTAAGTGGGGTAATATAGAGAAAAAAATTATAATTTTTTAGGTGATGAATGAGGTGATTTGGTATACATTTGATCCGTTTTACGCTTAAAACAAATAACGATGGTTTAAAACGAAAATTTGTGGTTGAGTAGATGAGACATACCCAAACACAAGAGTAATGAAAAGAAACTTCGTAGATAGCAAAATGCAAGTACAAATATCTAGAAACGGACTACTTGTGGAGTAACAATCTAAAATGTGGTACCCACAGGACGAATGCATCACATTAGCCAAAAAGTTGGTTTAATGATCCCCCTAATCCAAAACTGCTTCTAGTTTCACAAGTAAAGCTTTTAGTTTCACAATTTATGACAACAGGTTTCACAATATAAGAAAACTTATTCAGTGAATGTCAGGTCTTCTTCTGTGAATCTAGAAGCTTATGTTGTGAAACTAAGAGTTTCTTTTCTTTATTCGTCAACAGGTTTCACTGTATAAGTTCCTATTTTCACAGTATAAGCCCCTAGTTTCACAGTATTAAAAAACCTAAACTATACATCTTCATCTTCTTCTTCTTCTTCTTCTTCTGTTGTATCTCCCTGAAAGTAAATGAAACATTAAAATAAATACTTTTGAGACGTACCTTGCATTGCTTAAGTAATAAAAATTATACTTAAAATTGAAATCAGAATGTATAAGCCCTAATTTCACAATATAAGCCCCTAGTTTCACAGTTTAAGGTCTAGGATTCACAATATTATAAACAGCCTAAAATCAGCCCTTCATCAACAGGTTTCACAGTATAAGCCCCTAGTTTCACAGTATAAGCCCCTTGTTTCACAGTATAAGCCCCTAGTTTCACAGTATAATAAACCTGAATTTAAAAAAAAATAAAGTAAAGGAATAATACACACTTGATTCTCCGGAGGATGCTCTTCAAAATCATATGGACAATTTCTTTTATCATGGTGCGACATTCGTTTACAATTAGCACACAACCTTTTTGGTTTTTTTGCTTTTATGATTGCCTTATTTTTGCTACTGACCAACCGCTTCCCGCTACCCTTGTTCTTAGAGAACTTAGGTGGTAAGACCTTTCCTTCTTTTGGAGCCTTTCAGTTTAGAAGGATTTCCAATTCTTGTTCTTTTGTTAAAGCCTTTGGGTTTGGCTCCAACTTATCTCGGAATTCTTTTACAAGCTTAGCAAATTCTCTCACATCAGACTCTTTTTTTCTTTTGAGGATCCCCACAGTTGCATAAATCTCAGACCACATCCGAGACATTCCAAATTTCGGGCTACTAGTAGGATTGTAGTTGTCCAAAAGATTTCCATTCAAATCATAAATAGGGTTTCTAAGTGCATTCTTACTCCACCTACCCAAAATGTATTTCTCAGGTATTTCCTTAGTTTTACCCGAGCAAACCCAAATTATGTGATAACATAGAATACCTCTCCGTTCAAATAGTTTACAGGAACATCTCACGTCCATTGTTCTTTTATTGTACTCAATTGTGTAGCTCTTTTTCTTGATCGCGTCTTCAACTATCAAAATCTCATATTTAGTTACAGGATCTGGTGGGGTGTATCCACCCACACTACACCCATTTATCGAGCCCTTAACCTCATTTTGAAAGTCATAGAAGACTTCATGTGTATATACTCTCGCTCCATGGGCTTCCCAGTTTGAAGAATATAAGGTTTCAGGCATTGAATCATCACTCTGTGCTTCAAGAAGCTTTAGAGCATGCCTTTGTTGGTCGATGGCACTCTCAAACCTCATCCAAAACTCAACCAAGGTCCCATATTTATTCTCAAATCTTTTAAAAAAACTATTAGCACTCTCTGATCTCTGTGTGGTTCTTAAAATGTTACCCATCAGAACATTTCTGAAATACGCTGGTATCCATTTGTGTCTTTCAGCAAACTTTCCACTCAACCATATATTATCCTCTAACGAGAATTCTGTGATGACCTTAACCCAATTCTCCTCAAATTCCTCAGGTTCCATATCATTGCTCCAAACAACATTGTTCAGACGTGATAAGAAGTCAGTGTCTTTGAAAATTGTGCTCCCAACCTTGTCTGTTACTTTTTTCATAATGTGCCACATGCAAAACCGATGTCTTGCTGTTTTGAACACAACTGCATGTAACAAAATAAGATTAGTCGAAAAAATCATCCTCTTTTATCAACAGGTTTCACAAATATAGGCTTGTAGTTTCACAGAATACGAATCCAGTTTCACAAGTTAAGCTTCTAGTTTCACAAGTTAAGAACTCAAAAAATCAGGATCTTTTATCAACAAGTTTCACAATATAGCCATCTAGTTTCACAAAATAAGCATGTAGTTTCACTGCCTAAGCTTCTAGTTTCACAAGTTAAGAAGTCAAAAAATCAGGCTGATTTTTCAATAGGTTTCACAATATAGCCATCTAGTTTCACAAAATTAGCATGTAGTTTCACTTCATAAGCTTCTAGTTTCACAAGTTAAGAACTCAAAAAAATCAGGCTGATTTTTCAACAGGTTTCACACTTTCAGAACTCCAAAAATCAGCCTCTTATATCAACAGGGTTCACAATATGGCCTTCCAGATTCACAGTATAAGGATCTAGTTTCACAAGTTAAGCATGTAGTTTCACAGTTTCAGCATCTTCGGCTTGTAGTGTCACAAGTTAAGAAAACTAGAAAAATTGCACGATATACAAACATACCAGGGAATGCCTTTTGTATTCCTGCATCTTGGTCAGTGATAATGTAATTAGGTTCTTTTCCACCCATTGATTTCAGAAATTGCTGAAACGCCCACATAAATGCTTCATCGTCTTCATGATCTAAAAGAGCGCATGCAAATGTTATTGACTTTTTATGATGGTCAATGCCAGTGAAAGGGGTGAATATCATGTTATATTTGTTAGTGCCATAAGTTGGATCGAATGAAATTGCATCACCAAACACTGAGTAACATCTCTTTGCCTCAGCATCTGTCCAAAAAATCCTTGTCAAAGCTTTCTCAGAATCGATTTCATGCACAAATTCTAACCCTTTTGTGTCACAGAGGGTTTCCAAACGTGAGATAAACATGTCTCCATCCTTACTCTTAATGAAACACTTCAAATCCCGTTGGAAATTCTTGAATTGTGAAAGGGAAGCCCCCACATTTTCGAACCCTTCGACTTGCTCTTTGCATAGCTGGAATGTTAAGCTAGCCCCAACATTAACTCTTGAATTCTGGACAATCATTTGCTTATGAAATTCATTCATATTTGCTGCAAGTTTATCAAATTCCCTATTTTTTACAAAGGTCACTAGGTGATTGTGACCCTCATGAAATTGTTCAACGATGTACTTGTTATAATGGAACTTGAATTTGACCATTGCACGACAACCCCACCTTCTAATTTTGGTTGTTCTTGTAAATGTTTGCTTATTTGAACTTTCAGCCTCATCTCCTTCACTTCCCTTCACACCAGTTTTTGGTTTTGCACTTTTTCCAATATTTGAACCAGTTTCAGAACCAGTTTCACTTGCAACAGTTTCAAGAGGTCTTCCCTTCCTCTTATTATGGCCTTCACGATTACAAACCATGGCTTTAGTTCGAATATTACCATCACGAAACCTCTTCGTTGTAGATTTCCTAGCTTCAAAACCACAAGCAGTAGCATACACTTGATAGAATGTCATTGCCGACTGTAGATCTAAAAATAACTTCCCAACAGTAGGTGTAATATCTTCTGCAACTCTGACAATCCATTCCTCACTACCACCCGGTGTGTGATTCACCAAAGTAATAGGCGTACCAACCGGTACTGTAGGTGTGGATTGTGCTGTTAATATTGTAGAAACCTCTCCGTTGGTGTTGAAAATGGAATCAGTACCTATATAAAGTTAAAACATATAAACTAAATCAGCCTTTTTTTTTATCAGGTTTCATAGATTAAGTATCTAGTTTCACAGATTAAGCCTCTAGTTTCACAGATTAAGCATCTAGTTTCACAGATTAAGCATTTAGTTTCACAATATAAAAAGACTAAACAAAATCAGACTTTTTAATAAGCATGGTTTCACAATATCAGCTTCTAGTTTCATAGTTTATTTTGCCTAGGATTCACAATATAAGAAAGCTAAACTAAATCAA
The DNA here is from genome assembly GCA_029255685.2 of Silene conica. Classification (NCBI taxonomy): domain Eukaryota; kingdom Viridiplantae; phylum Streptophyta; class Magnoliopsida; order Caryophyllales; family Caryophyllaceae; genus Silene; species Silene conica. Next base: position 25,408,725 of record CM055313.2, on the reverse strand, counting down.
CCTTTTTTAATCAGGTTTCACAATGTAAGCTTATAGTTTCACAGTTTAAGCTTCTAGTTTCAGAATATTCATAAACTTGAATTAAGTCCTATATTCACAAAATAAGCCCCTAGTTTCAGCCTTTTTATAATCACAATACAATAGTCATAAAGTTCAATAGGTCCTACATTCACAAAATAAGGTCCTACATTCACAAAATACAAAAAGCGATCCATATATTCAACAAAATTGAGCAGAAATTGAATCAGAAAACAATAATGTAAACGACAATAAACGACATACCTGATTCAATAGTAATATTATCATCAACCGTGGTGATATCTAGATTCTCCATTGCTATTAGAGCTGCAAAATAATCGAAAATAATGTCATAAGTAGTATGAACTCGAGAGGTAAAGAAAATCGTGAGAAAAATTGATCAAATTCGAACAATCGCATGAAATTCGAACAATCGTTGAAAATTCGAAGAATCAAATTATCAAATTACCTGAAAATTAGTCTTAATCTTCTTCCAAAATCAATTGAATTGAATTTGTATGTTGCTTTGATGGAATTTACGAACAATCGGAGTACCAAATCGATTTTGCGTTGAATTTGAGGTTTTTTTTTTGTCGTAAAGAGTTTTCTAGGTTGGAAGAGAGAGAGTGTATTTTGGGTTGGGTTTAATTATGTTTTTAATATTTTTAGTGAGAGAAAGTTTTTTTGGCCCAAATGACAAGATTTGGTTTGACCCTAATTTTCAGCCCACATTGAATAATTCGCAAGGGAAGTCGGCCCAACAGCATTAGCAAACGTGAATTTGGCCCAAACAGGTTATGGATGCGTGAGGTTCGGTGGCCTCACCGTAAGAGGCGGCCTCACGTGATCCGGCCTCTATATATATATATATATATATATATATATATATATATATATATATATATATATATATATATATATATATATAGATTTAGGATCCGGTGAGAACGAACACTCGGTGCAAACGGTGAGAACGAATTACAACCATTAGATCATACTAAAATTCAATGGCACTAATAAAACAAAAAAACACCTAAAACAAAGTATCTGCACGGACAACCGCCATCCATTATACAATCTTTTCCTTCTCTCTCTACCTTTCCCTTGTTTATCTATATCTCATATATATATAAATTTCTCACAGCAAGGAATTCCCTAATTCAATTTTTCGTCAAAATTTTAGATACATTTTTTTATGGAATAGATACATTTCCTTTACTTTTTACATAAACCTAAATACATTATTTTAAGGAGTAGATACATTTTTTTTAACTTTTTTTACATAAACCTAGATACATTTTTTGACGGAGTAGATACATTTTTTTTTACTTTTTTACATAAACCTAGATACATTTTTTGACGGAGTAGATACATTTTTCTTACTTTTTTACGTAAAACTAGATACATTTTTTGAAGGAGTAAATATATTTGTTTTTACTTTTCTTAGCTAAACCTAGATACATATTTTGATGAAGTGGATACATTTTTTTTTTACTTTTTTATAAAACCTATATATATTTTTTGACGGAATATATACATTTTTACGTAAACCTAGATACAGTTTTTGACGGGGTAGATACATTTTTTTTTACTTTTTGACATAAACCTGGATACATTTTTTGAGGGAGTAGATATATTTTTTTTACTTTTTTACATAAACGTAAATACATTTTTTGACGGAGTAGATACATTTTTTGACGGGGTAGATACATTTTTTGACGGAGTAGATACATTTTTTGACGTAGTAGTTACATTTTTTTACTTTTTCACATACATTTTTTGACGGAGTAAACATATTTTGCTACATTTTGTTTATTAATTCTAGACAACTATAAATGATTTTTTTACTTTAATTTGTAATTCTAGACAACAATAAAAGATTTTTTTTACTTTAATTCTAGACAGCTATAAATGAACACAAATTCTTATATAAGACGGACATACCCGTCGCAAGCATGCGACGGGCCAAATAGGTACCATATTATAGCAAAATGGGTCTGGGTCAGATTTACTAACAAATAAGATCTCGCAAATGTGTGATGTTTGTGTTTTAATGTTGATATATTTAGGCATTATGTATGATGACTACAATGTTCTTTATTTTGCCGACATATATTTTTTTTTTGTTAAGTAGATATGTTCTATTCTTTAACTGTTATGTTGTATACGTTACATAATGTTATATATTACGTACACATGGTTATGCTCCTTTGTTGTTACCTTTTGTCATTATGTTTACCCTCAGTAGTGTTGACATTATGGTTTAGTTAGTTAACATACGAAAATTTATGCTGTGTAATTAGATGTTGATATACTTATGTATTATGTACATATATATTACACATGTTGTTAGACTGATTTGTAGTTGTCATTTGTAATTATGTTTCCCTTCGATTGTGTTAACATTATGCTTAAGCTTGTTAACATTATGCTTATGTTTGTTAACATGTTGTCTATGTTTTGTTCTTTAACTGTTATGTACTGTACATTCCATCTATCAGCCACAAGTGGTATGTATTCGACCCATTTAACTGATATTTGGCCCGTCGCAAGCTTGCGACGGGTATGTCCGTCTTACAAAAAACGGACTGATAAATGAAAAGCTAACATATCTTCTACTGGTGCATTTTCTGGGATTGCAGGTTTGACTCCTTCTATGGCTAGCCAGTGGCACATAAGAGTCAAGATCATAACATATCTTGCCTACGGTGAGAACGAAATGATGGGAATATTGGGGTAATTTGATTTTTGAATTAAGTTTAAATTTGTTGTAATTTGATGACTTTGAATTGATTATTGTGTATAAATGTTTGCTCAGGATCCATCTGAAATTGGCGATCGTAGTAAAGTAATGATGGGAATATTGGGGAAGATAAAGGAGATTATTGTTGTTGTTGAACTAGTCGTAGAGGTTTCAAAGACAACAACGAATCATATGCGATGATTACCTTTAGATTGGTTTTAATCCTATGGTTAATATTCGTTCTCACCGTATGCACCGAATAACCGTTCTCACCGGATCTTGCCTCTATATATATATATATATATATATATATATATATATATATATATATATATATATATATATTACACCAACCGCATAGTCTATGGCTATAAATAATCTGAGGTTGCTCGTAGAATCCTTAAAATTAATTTAATTAATCGATTGGGTTTATGTTTAATACAATTACGGACTACTACTACTACTAATTTTATTGTCTATACACGCTTATCAATAGAAATTCAACTATATCAAATACTTAAGTAGGATATTATTTGATTGATTGTATATTAAGATGGATATCTCTGTTTTGTTGTTACGGTTCACCCAACGTTAGTTGTAATATTTCTTTTAATTTTGGGACGTGCTTTTTAACATGCGGATTTTACTCTTTTACATACGGTTTTTACGATTTCACCCTTGTCATTTTCAAATCTCCCTCACCCAAAGCCAATACCCACTTCTTCCCTCTCCACCCACGGACCACTGGTCTACCCTCCATCCGGCCTATGCCACCCTCTGACATCCTCTATTCTGGCCTCTCTTGCTTTGGCCACTGCAATTTTACTCTACCCACCGCGCCAGACACCATAAAATCAAGCCATAATGAAACTCCTTGCCTAGCCCGATTGAAAGATTAAGAATTTATGATGTGACTGAAACATGCTAGAGTTAATATTTAATTTTGCTTGATTGAGTTTTCGTGCTTAACTACCGCCATCTTTCCATTAGCCAAGTACTACAATATCGTGACATTCGTAATTACTTTTTCAACCTGTAATACAATTCTGATGTCATATCTCTAATGTCCCATGGATGTCCTTTTGTCCAATTTCTTTGATTCATCCCATTGCAATATATAGCTAGAGTACATGATTGATAAAAATATGATTAAATTAAAATAAATTCAACGAACCCTAATTTTATTTATCAAAGAGTTAATTTGGTTAGGTTCGGGTAAAAGGGTACTAGTGTAAGAATTATTATTTAATTCTCTAATATGTGAACCTAATTATTGATCTCGGTCGCCTTAATTAGAAACAATTAAATATAATATTTCGGGTTTTTAATAGGAGTAATAGAATAAGTGGATTATGGCTAATGTTTACAGACCATTAACATATTAGGCACGCTTATCTATTTAACCCCCTTCTGCCACCTATATATAAAGCTACACCTGTTTGTAGTTTTAACCTAATTAATTCATCAAGTGAAACACACAGAAAGAGAATTAGGGAATAAGGAAGGCAGGAGAAGGCAAAGTATTAGTGTTTCATCTTCTAATTAGTCTCAAGAAATCTCCTCACCAAACCTAATGGCTGCTTCATGTATGTATTTATCAGTAATTATCATTGCAATCAAGATTCTCTAATTTTAGATTACATGTGGTATCAGAGCATGATTATGATTGCAGTTATAGTTCTGATTAATGTTTTAATTATGTCTTATGAATGAAATTAAAGTTCTAATTATGAAGTTATTATTTTCAACCATGGTTGATTATATATACCTTTGATTATGATTGTTTTCCGCCGCTCTATTCGAATTATTTCGATTTATATGTTTGAATATGATTGTTTCTTCATCCTTATTTAATTATTTCGATTCGTATGATGCTTTAATTGGTTGCGCTTCGTCTATCACTTGAGATTTTGAGGAGTACTCGATCGAGTATCATGTTTCACTTGATCGAGGTGTTTTGTTCTCGATCGAGCTAATGTTTCACTCGATCGAGATGTCTTGTTCTTGATTGAGCTAATGCTTCACTCGATCGAGGTGTCTTGTCCTCGATCAAGCTAATGTTTCACTCGATCGAAGATCTTACGCATGAATAGTTTCCTTCTCTTAATTTATTGTATAATTATTGTCTCTTTTGATTAAATATGTATGTTCGTATAATATTAATGTTGTTGTACTAATAAAATATATATAAATCATCATATTGTCGTTGTAAACATACACACTGATTATGTATATATATAGTTTTTGTATCGATTGAAAGAGACACCTTCGCATTATGGCCAAGTTGAAAGTCACCACAGTGATTTCATCTAGTACGCGATCAAATCTCATAATGGAATCACATTGGATATTCGCATTAGGTTGAAGATCACCACAGTGGACTCAAATTATGTAGTGAATATCCGACTAAGCATCTAATGGGGTAAACTACTTGTATTAAGGTTTTACCCACGGGTAACCTGACATTAAAATAAAACACCCATTAAAGAGAGCAAACTAACTTGTATTAAGGTTTTACCCACAGGTAACCTAACATTAAAGTGAGACGCTCATTAAGAAGAGTATACTAGATTACGAAATTAAGCATGTGTAAGTTGTCCACATATACTATACTTGCCTAATGAACGCTTATGAGTTACTCATTTAAGTTTCTAGTCTTAGTCATAATTGATATTGTGTGTTAAACTCAAAGCCTAATGTTTTGAGCATTGTTCATAATGCATTACCGTTGCAAAGCTCTCTCAATAACTGTGTCCAAGCAGTTCCACAACTTGATGGTACTAATTACTCAAAATGGAAAGAGCATCTTGAGTTTTATTTAGGGATTCTTGAACTTGATCAAGTGCTTACCAGGTCAGCTCCAGCTGGACCAGCTTCTGATGCGAGAAAAGAAGTACTTGAAGAGTATAACTGGTGGAAGAAATCTGATAGTCTTTGCCTAAAGGTTTTGCGCCTTACCACTGCATCAAACATTAAGTCCTCAATTTTGGAGACAGCCTGTGACACAGCCGGTAAGTACATGGAAATCATTAAGGAACGCTTTCAGACTACCGATAAAGCGGTAACTAGGAGGCTTGTGTCTGAACTTACCACTGCTAAGTATAATGAGAGTGTAACCACCATGCAACAACATGTGTTACACATGACGAATCCGACAGCTAAGTTGGGAAAACTAAGCATGAAAGTTGAGGACCCGTTCCTTGCCCAGTTTATCATCAACTATATATTTGCATGACAAGTTTTATGCTTTCCATCTCCATTACAATACTATTAAGGAAGATTGGAGTGTTAATGAATTAACCAATAAACTTGTTCATGGAGCATCAAGAATCAAACAGAAAGATGAGGCTGATGCCTCAAGTAAGAATAATGGCTTATCACAGGCACATTATGTGCATCATGTAAGCGGGAAATCAAAAGGGAAGTTTGGAAACATAAAGGGCATGTAGTCTGGCCCTTCTGATAAGCCGTCTATATCTGGCATAAAAAAGGATATTAAGAAGCAGGAAAGTTGCTTTTTCTGTAAGAAACCTGGGCACTTTCAGAATGACTAAAAGCGTAAGAATTGGTTCGAAAAGAAGGGTATGTACAGCCTTTAACTTTAGTATGTTTTGAATCAACTTATGCCGAAGTTCCTTCTAATACATGGTGGCTAGAAACAGGCTCTAATGTACATGCTTCGAATTCCTTGCAGGGATTCCTTATGCTGTTTCCCTGCATAATAATGTTAGTTCAAAACGTGGAAGGTGTAATGAAAGTTCCTCTTTGTGGCATAAACGTTTGACCCATATTTCAAGAAAAGGAATGAGCATATTGGTTAAACACAATATACTACCTTCCCTTGATTTTACGTGTAAAACCCCTCGCGAAAGCGGAAATATAAACATACAAAAGTACTAAAAATGCAGCGGAATTAAAACTTTTTAAAAGTAAACAACATGCGAGAAGTCTTAAACTGAAACGGAAACTGAAACTGAAATAAAACAAAAATAGATAAGTAACAGTTCTAAGTATCAAAAACATATATGTACATCAGCCTGGGATGGAACATCCCTACAGGCACCAAAACAACTGTATCAAAAGACTAAGAGTCTAGCTAGGCGACATAAGTGTAAGTCATATGATGACAACAAGATCATCACTCACTAGCCCTCTCGTGAACCCCGCTCCAACCTGCATGTACCTACATACATGAAAACATGTACGCCACAATCAGTGGGGAGTGACTAGAGTTCTCCTAGCCACCTTTTGTGACAACACGTAACACATAAAGCAATATAGAATACTCCAACATATATAAACATGTGAAGCATAACCAACTCATCAACTGTTCTCATACTAACATGCAACTCTAATGCACGGCTCTCAACCAACTTCATAAACCGTTAGGAAGGAGAGCCGGTTTCCCTACTGGTTACCCAGTCGGGGGTCTTTCAATCCAACTATTTATGAAACCGATCATAGAGTCATCCAATGCCTTGGATGAACAAACTATATCTCAAACAATATACACATCAACATCATCATGCATATCTGACACTGTACCAACCTAGGCAAGCAGATATAACATAAGCACTGGCAATGGGTCCAGAGGTGAACTTAACACATATCCCACTACCAAACAAATCAAGTAAAGGGTCCAGAGGTGAACTTAACACATATCCCTATACTTTACAATTCAAGAAAAGGGTCCAGAGGTGAGCTTAACACATATCCCTAATCATCCAAAAGCAAAGGGTCCAGAGGTGAGCTTAACACATATCCCAATGCTACAAACAAGTATTGGGTCTAGAGGTGAGCTTAACACATATCCCAATACACAGCTATCGCACAACGGGTCCAGAGGTGAGCTTGACACATATCCCGTGTACGACAACCGATCACGTGTCAGGTCCAGAGGTGAGCTTAACACATATCCTGACACGCCACAAGCAAAACACGTAACGGGTCCAGAGGTGAGCTTAACACATATCCCGTCACGCGACATGCAAAACACGTAATGGGTCCAGAGGTGAGCTTAACACATATCCCATCACGCGACATCCAACTTAACCATTAACAACCAAAGATAGAAACTAACCTATAGTTCTAACTTCTTAGACCACTAATCGACACTTAATTGATCCCGGGAACTAAGACGAGGGAGAGCCGGTTTCCCTTTCGGTTACCCGACCGGGGGGTCTCTATCCTCACTCCATTCCTGAACCCAATATAATGTCGCCCGTCCCACGGGGACCTCAAATACATATCAAAGATGCAAGGAACAAGTTTCAATCAAAACCGATTAACCGTTTGAAAGATACGAACGATTACAAACAAAAACAGCCTACATGGATCCCCAGCCGGTCGGCAGGCAGCCGGTCGGCCGGCTGGTGACCCTCTCAGCCTTCTTCCCTTTGAAAACGAGAAAACACAAAGGACTCCCAGCCGGTCGGCAGGCAGCCGGTCGGCCGGCTGGGAACCCATATTCCTAGCCTTCCAATTTCGTATACCATCCCCACATGTACTCCCAGCCGGCTGGCAGGCGGCCGGTCTGCCGGCTGGGCTCCCCTTCTACTTATGTTCACGCAAAACATCAACACAACACAATGAGACTACCAGCCGGTCGGCAGGCAGCCGGTCGGCAGGCAGCCGGTCGGCCGGCTGGCAGTCCTAAGCCAAATTTCTCAGAAATCGCAAAAACACAAAGAAGCGCTCCCAGCCGGTCGACCGGCGGCCGGTCGGTCGACCGGCTCAGAGAGCCTGATACGAAAACGCGACTTTCAGCTTGTTTGAAAACATCACAAATCGACACCAAAACTCAAGCATTGCTACAATTGATGTTTACCCAACATTATAAATCATCCAATACTACTATTCTAACAGCACACAAATCCCATAACAATCCTCAAACGATTATATCAAGTATCCGTCGCAAAATGTGTAAATTTCCAAAAAACAACATATGAGCATGTGAACATCAACAAGCATGAATTCATCACAATAAAACATTCCTAATCATGTTACTTAGTCCTTTAAACATTATGCTTTAACAAAAATCAGAAACTAACATAAGAACACATCAAACTTGCTAATATTCACATTAAGGCCGAGTTTCTCATTATCGTCACCTTAAATGCACTCCGGCTAAAGATCCTCCTCTACCACGAAGCTATCGATGTACGGGTTGTCCAATCCTTCACCTACAAACACGAAAAACGGGTTTTAGGCTTAGAAAACGGAATTCGAGGAAAACAGCCCCATTTTCGAAATTGACGAAACACAAAATGAAAGTGATAGATGGCTTGGAAATTAAATGAGGATTCCGAAAATGTTATTGTTACCTCGATTTTGTTAACGGATGATGGAGAAAAGATCAAAAGAAGATGTTAACAATGGATGTTTTAGAAGGAATAAGGTTTACAGTGGAAATATTGTGAAGGAGATGAATTATGTCGACAAAAGGGGTTTTAGGGATTTAAGTAAGTGTCCTTTCCGAGTCAATTAAACGGGTTAGGATACTTGAACGGATATTAAGATGTGAGTTTAATTTTACCAAGTTTGTATTCGTCTTAAGGACTTAAGGTTCTTAAGACGGATCTTACTAATTAAATTAAAATCTTTCACAATAAATTATTAAAATATTATTTTATTACTTAAAATAATTTAAAACGCTTAAAAATAGATTTTACGAAAATACGGGATGTTACAATCACCCCAACTTCAAAAAGTTTCGTCCTCGAAACTCGAACGAAGATAAATTCTAACTATCTCTACCTCAATCGAAAAGAGAAGGATGCGCAATACGCATCGACGCCTCGGTCTCCCACGTCTGCTCCTCAACATCACCGCAACGCCAATGGATCTTCACTAGCGGCACCACCTTGCTCCTAAGCTTCCTATCCTGACGGTCTAGGATCTTCACGGGACGCTCCTCAAAAGCAAGACTCGGCTCCAAGTTCTCGATCTCTCTGGGCAGAACATGACTCGGGTCACTAGCATACTTACGGAGCTGAGAAACATGAAATACACTATGAACCTTGCCCAAACTAGGAGGCAAGTCCAAACGATAAACAACAGCACCAATCCTCTTCACGATCTCAAAATGCCCAATATACTTAGGACTCAACTTGCCCTTAACTCCAAACCTCTTAACACCCTTCATCGGTGAAACTCTCAAGAAGACTCTGTCACCCACCTCGAATTCTAAGGGTCTACGGCGAACATCAGCATAGGATTTATCCCGATCCTGTGCGGCCTTCATCCTACCTCTGATAAGCCGAACCTGATCAATAGTAACAGCTAACTGGTCCGGTCCTAGGCCGTGCACGTCACTCGCCTGATCCCAACAGATCGGACTACGGCACTTCCTAGCATAAAGAGCCTCGTACGGAGCCATACCAATAGATGAATGGTAACTGTTGTTGTAAGAAAACTCAACCAACGGCAAACACTGCTCCCAAGAACTCTGAAAATCAAGTGCACAAGCACGGAGCAAATCCTCTAGTGTCTGAATAGTCCTCTCGGACTGACCATCGGTCGCGGCATGAAATGCGGTGCTCATCAACAAACGGCTACCCATAGCCTCCTGTAAAGCCTTCCAGAATCTGGAACAAAACCTCGGATCTCGATCTGAAACGATCTCTCTCGGGACACCATGGTAGCGGACTATGTCAGCAATATAAGCCCTGGCTAAACGGTCCATATCCCATGTCTCTCTGATAGGCACAAATCTAGCACACTTAGTTAACCTATCCACTATGACCCAAATCGCATCCTTGGCTCCCACAGTCTTAGGCAATGCTGTAACGAAGTCCATAGACATACACTCCCACTTCCACTGAGGAACGGGAAGCGGCTGTAGCAAACCACCTGGCCTCCTATGCTCTATCTTGACTTGTTGACAAGTCAAGCACCTACTCACGTAATCTAAGATCTCTTTATTCATACCAGGCCACCAAAACATAAGCCTCAAATCCTTGTGCATCTTCTCTCCTCCTGGATGAACTGAATACAGTGTCAAGTGAGCCTCATCAAGAACCCTCTTCCTCAAATCTGGCACATCTGGAACATACATCCTACCACGGAACCTAAGGAAACCATCAGCATCAATTACTAAGTCAGGTGCAACACCACTCGAAATCTTAGCCTCGAACTTCTTGAAATCGGCATCTGAAGGTCAACTCCGGCGAATCTCCCAATATAAAGACGGCTCGGCAGTCATAGCAGCTAACCAATCAAAACCACTACCCACCATCTCTAATCTCAACTTCCGAAACTCGGAGCACAACTCATCGGGCAATACTCGCATGTCACTCAACGAGTGAGAAGTCTTGCGGCTAAGCGCATCAGCAACTACATTGGCTTTTCCCTCATGATACAATAACTCAAGGTCGTAATCCTTAACCCACTCTAGCCAACGTCTCTGTCTCATATTAAGGTCTTTCTGGGTGAAAATGTACTTAAGACTCTTGTGATCCGTGAAAATGTGACAATGAGATCCCATCAAGTAATGACGCCACATCTTCAAAGCATGAACGACCGCGGCCAACTCCAGATCATGTGTCGGATAGTTCACCTCGTGAACTCTCAACTGTCCAGATGAGTAAGCTATCACCTTACCACTTTGCATCAGCACGCATCCAAGCCCTAACATCGAAGCATCACAATAAACATCAAAGTCAACCCTGATCTCTGGCAAAGCAAGTATAGGAGCGGAGGTCAACCTAGTCTTTAACTCCTGGAAAGAACCCTCACACTTGTCGGTCCACACAAACTTAGCTTCTTTCTTCAGTAACTGAGTCATCGGACGAGCTAATCTAGAGAAATCCTCCACAAATCTACGATAATAACCAGCCAATCCAAGGAAACTACGGATCTCTCCAACATCTTTGGGACTCTCCCAATCAACAACGGCCTCAATCTTCGCGGGATCAACCATAACTCCCTCACTAGATATCACATGTCCAAGAAATGCAACCTTAGAAAGCCAAAACTCACACTTTGAGAACTTCGCGAACCACTTCTGTCGACGTAAAATCCCAAGAATCAATCTAAGATGCTCAGCATGCTCCTCATCGGTCTTAGAGTAAATGAGGATATCATCGATAAACACCACAACACAAGTGTCAAGATACTCACTAAAGGTACGGTTCATCTGATCCATGAAAATGGCAGGTGCATTAGTCAACCCAAAAGGCATAATCACGAACTCAAAATGCCCATATCTGGTACGAAAAGCAGTCTTCGCAATATCAGCCTCTCTCACTGGAACTTGATGATAACCCGATCGAAGATCAATCTTAGAAAACCTAGAAGCACCTCTCAACTGATCAAACAAGTCATCTATCCTAGGCAAAGGATATATATTCTTCACGGTCACTCGGTTCAGTTCTCTATAGTCAATGCAAAGTCTCAAGGAACCATCTTTCTTCTTAACGAACAAAACTGGAGCACCCCACGGAGAAGCACTCGGTCTAATGAACCCTTTCTCGATCATCTCTTCCAACTGTTGCTTCAATTCTTTTAACTCTGGCGGAGCCATACGCTAAAGAGCTTTGGAAATCGGTCCGGTACCTGGAACAAGCTCAATAGTAAACTCCACATCTCTCTCTGGCGGTATCCCTGGCAAGTCATCTGGGAAAACATCTGGATACTCACGAACAATGGCTACATCCTCAAGCTTCGGTAGCGATGGTTTAACAGCTGTAACAACACACAGGAAGGCTTGGCAACCCTTTCTAAGAATATGAGATGCTTTCATCGAAGAGATAACACGAACACCCCTTTGAGGGCGAGTTCCCCTATAGGAAACATGAACTCCTGAAGAACTCCTCAAGCAGATTTTCTGGTCGCGACACTCGGAGTGAGCATGGTATCGCGATAACCAATCCATACCGAGGATAATGTCAAACTCCCCGAGAGGAAATCTCAGTAAGTCCGCTGGAAATGTGGCTTGACCAATAATAATCGGAACATCCCTATGGGACGAAGAGCAAGAAAACACGTCTCCAGAAGGTAAAGAAATGGAAGTCTCCTCAACCAATGAAGACTCGAGAGCTAAACGATCGGCGAACTGTGTCGATGTAAAAGAAAGAGAAGGTCCAGTATCGAACAAAATAAGGCACTCAGCGCCAAGAACAGAAAAGATACCGCCAACAATGTCTGGATGAGCCTCAGCCTCAGCCCTAGTCATCACAAAGATCTTCCCCTTCGGCTTTCCTCCCCTAGTCGCTGCAGCAGCAGTGGCAGCCTTGCCAAGAGCGGTGTTCCTCTCAGGACACTCATACGATCGATGCCCATATCTATTACAAGTGAAACACTTGTATGCATTCTTGAAACAGTCAAAACCCGGATGAGATGGTTTACCACAACGGGGGCAAACACTAGGAGATGTGTCGGTGTGAAATGTGGTCTTAGCAACCGGAGCAGAGAACCTCTCAAACCTCTTCTTCTGAGAAGAAGGCGAAGAAGTAGAAGGAACAAACGGCCTCTTCCCCTGGTACACTGATCTCTGGTGAGGAGTCACACTAGAAGTAGCAGCACGGGTCTCAGCATCTATGGTACGAATAGAACTCTCGGCCCAAATAGCATCATCATATACCTCCACAAAAGAAGTCGAGTCACGACGAACCATGCTCTCGATGCGCGGTCCTAGCTTTCCACGGTAAAAGTAGACTCTCTCGGCCTCATGTCTGACAAATCTCGATGCGAAGTGAGAAAGTTGGTTGAATCGGTCTGTAAACTCCTGAACTGACATCTTGCCTTGCTTCAAATCCATGAATTCTTTGAGTCGCTGTGATCTGAGCTCTTTAGGATAAAACCTCGTCTCGAGCTTATCCTTAAAAGCCTCCCAATCGAACAAAGGATCAAGAGTGAAAGTAGGTCCGGTCAACGCCCACCACCTATCGGCCTCAACGGTAAGAAAGTGAGTGGCTAGCTGCACTCTATCCTCTCTACCCACCGAATACATAGTAAAGCTCTTTTCCATCTCCCTGAACCACTCGGTAAGAGCTACCGAATCAACCTCGCCACCATAAGTCTTCACGTGGCTACGGGATATCTGCGAAGCTATCCATGAGAAACTACCAGGACGATTAGCCTCGTTGCCTGGCGGTGGAGGAGGTGGAACATTCCCTGCTTGCTGTCACTGAGTCTCAAGCAAGTGATAAATTGCTTGCACCATAATGTTATCAGCAGCCGTAGGTCTCACCATCCTTCAAAAGAGAAAACAGCAAGTATTAGCTTAGCAATTAGCATTCACAAATAGACTACAAAATAAATCCTTAGATCTACCCATCTCTCATTCATTATTTGTTAATTTGGTCAAGTTAAGGTTGGGGGTCAGATGAGTGCGTCGGGAGCAATAATGCTTTGATACCAACTGTAAAACCCCTCGCGAAAGCGGAAATATAAACAAACAAAAGTACTAAAAATGCAGCGGAATTAAAACTTTTTAAAAGTAAACAACATGCGAGAAGTCTTAAATTGAAACGGAAACTGAAACTGAAATAAAACCAAAATAGATAAGTAACAGTTCTAAGTATCAAAAACATATATGTACATCAGCCTGGGATGGAACATCCCTACAAGCACCAAAACAACTGTATCAAAAGACTAAGAGTCTAGCTAGGCGATATAAGTGTAAGTCATATGATGACAACAGGATCATCACTCACTAGCCCTCTCGTGAACCCCGCTCCAACCTGAATGTACCTACATACATGAAAACATGAACGCCACAATCAGTGGGGAGTGACTAGAGTTCTCCTAGCCACCTTTTGTGACAACACGTAACACATAAAGCAATACAGAATACTCCAACATATATAAACATGTGAAGCATAAACAACTCATTAATTGTTCTCATACTAACATGCAACTCTAATGCACGGCTCTCAACCAACTTCATAAACCGTTAGGAAGGAGAGTCGGTTTCCCTACTGGTTACCCAGTCGGCGGTCTTTCAATCCAACTATTTATGAAACCGATCATAGAGTCATCCAATGCCTTGGATGAACAAACTATATCTCAAACAATATACACATCAACATCATCATGCATATCTGACACTGTACCAACCTAGGCAAGCAGATATAACATAAGCACTGGCAATGGGTCCAGAGGTGAACTTAACACATATCCCACTACCAAACAAATCAAGTAAAGGGTCCAGAGGTGAAATTAACACATATCCCTATACTTTACAATTCACGAAAAGGGTCCAGAGGTGAGCTTAACAAATATCCCTAATCATCCAAAAGCAAAGGGTCCAGATGTGAGCTTAACACATATCCGAATGCTACAAACAAGTATTGGGTCTAGAGGTGAGCTTAACACATATCCCAATACACAGCTATCGCACAACGGGTCTAGAGGTGAGCTTAACACATATCCCGTGTACGACAACCGATGACGTGTCAGGTCCAGAGGTGAGCTTAACACATATCCTGACACGCCACAAGCAAAACACGTTACGGGTCCAGAGGTGAGCTTAACACATATCCCGTCACGCGACATACAAAACACGTAATGGGTCCAGAGGTGAGCTTAACACATATCCCATCACGCGACATCCAACTTAACCATTAACAACCAAAGATAGAAACTAACCTATAGTTCTAACTTCTTAGACCACTAATCGAAACTTAATTGATCCCGGGAACTAAGACGAGGGAGAGCCGGTTTCCCTTTCGGTTACCCGACCGGGGGGTGTCTATCCTCACTCCATTCCCGAACCCAATATAATGTCGCCCGTCCTCCGGGGACCTCAAATACATATCAAAGATGCAAGGAACAAGTTTCAATCAAAACCGATTAACCGTTTGAAAGATACGAACGATTACAAACAAAAACAGCCTACAGGGATCCCCAGCTGGTTGGCAGGCAGTCGGTCGGCAGGCAGCCGGTAGGCCGGCTGGTGACCCTCTCAGCCTTCTTCCCTTTGAAAACGAGAAAACACAAAGGACTCCCAGCCGGTCGGCAGACAGCCTGTCGGCAGGCTGGGAACCCATATTCCTAGCATTCCAATTTCGTATACCATCCCCACATGTACTCCCAGCCGGCTGGCAGGCGGCCGGTCTGCCGGCTGGGCTCCCCTTCTACTTATGTTCACGCAAAACATCAACACAACACAATGAGACTACCAGCCGGTCGGCAGGCAGCTGGTCGGCCGGCTGGCAGTCCTAAGCCAAATTTCTCAGAAATCGCAAAAACACAAAGAAGCGCTCCCAGCCGGTCGACCGGCGGCTGGTCGGTCGACCGGCTCAGAGAGCCTGATACGAAAACGCGACTTTCAGCTTGTTTGAAAACATCACAAATCGACACCAAAACTCAAGCATTGCTACAATTGATGTTTACCCAACATTATAAATCATCCAATAGTACTATTCTAACAGCACACAAATCCCATAACAATCCTCAAACGATTATATCAAGTATCCGTCGCAAAATGTGTAAATTTTCAGAAAACAACATATGAGCATTTGAACATCAACAAGCATGAATTCATCACAATAAAACATTCCTAATCATGTTACTAAGTCCTTTAAACATTATGCTTTAACAAAAATCAGAAACTAACATAAGAACACATCAAACTTGCTAATATTCACATTAAGGCCGAGTTTCTCATTATCGTCACCTTAAATGCACTCCGGCTAAAGATCCTCCTCTACCACGAAGCTATCGATGTCCGGGTTGTCCAATCCTTCACCTACAAAAACGAAAAACGGGTTTTAGGCTTAGAAAACGGAATTCGAGGAAAGCAGCCCCATTTTCGAAATTGACGAAACACAAAATGAAAGTGATAGATGGCTTGGAAATTAAATGAGGATTCCGAAAATGTTATTGTTACCTCGATTTGGTTAACGGATGATGGAGAAAAGATCAAAAGAAGATGTTAACAATGGAGGTTTTAGAAGGAATAAGGTTTACAGTGGAAATATTGTGAAGGAGATGAATTATGTCGACAAAAGGGGTTTTAGGGATTTAAGTAAGTGTCCTTTCCGAGTCAATTAAACGGGTTAGGATACTTGAACGGATATTAAGATGTGAGTTTAAGTTTACCAAGTTTGTATTCGTCTTAAGGACTTAAGGTTCTTAAGACGGATCTTACTAATTAAATTAAAATCTTTCACAATAAATTATTAAAATATTATTTTATTACTTAAAATAATTTAAAATGCTTAAAAATAGATTTTACGAAAATACGGGATGTTACATTACGGATTTTGGAATGTGTGTGGAATGCATTAAGGGTAAGCAAACCAAACACACCAAGAAAGGGTCCACAAGAAGCACTGCTCTTTTAGAAATTATACATACATACAGACATATGTGGTCCATTCGATGTTCCCTCCATGAGCGGAGATAAATTTTTCATCACTTTCATTGACGATTATTCACGTTATTGTTACCTTTACCTTTTGCATGAAAAATCTCAATTAGTGAACGCTTTAGAGGTTTACATTAAGGAGGTGGAAAGGCAATTAGGAAAGAAAGTAAAAATTGTCAGGTCAGATAGAGGTGGTGAGTATTATGGCAAATACGATGAATCAGGACAACATCCTGGTCCTTTTGCAAAACTCCTTGAAAGTTTGGGTATTGTCCTTCAGTACACAACTCCTGGTTCTCCATGGATGAATGGTGTTGCTGGGAGGCGTAATCGAACCCTATTAGAGGCTGTGAGGACAATGATGAGTAATACCAATTTCCCGTGAAGTTGTGGATGCATGCCCTAATGACTGTTATGTATGTTGGAAACCGGGTTCCAAGTAAGACAATTTCAAAGACACCATTTGAACTGTGAAAAGGGTGGAAACTAAGTCTTCAACACTCACATGTATGTGGAAGCACGCGTTTTTAATCCACATGAAAGAAAGCTTAGCTTGATCCTAGAACCATTAGTGGGTTCTTTATCGGCTATCCAGAAAAGTCCAAAGGGTATAGGTTTTACTGTCCTGCACATAAGACTAGAATTGTGGAAACCGGAAATGCCAAATTCCTTGAGAATGTCGAAGTTAGTAGGAGTGATCAAATAAGGGACATCGTCAATGAAGTTAGGGTGGCAATTCCAGTCCCTTTGCCCCTAATTTCTATTAATGAGGTACCACATCATAAAAATGTTGACTCAGTCAATATTGTGGAACCTAAAGTCGATGATCCTCCACTCCAGAATGATAACAGCGCCACTGAAGTTGTTGATATAATACCTGAAATAGCATTAAGAAGGTCCACAAGACCTAGAAGGTCAGCTATTCTAGATGACTATGAAGTATATCTACAACAAAGTGAATTTGACATTAGTATAGATAATGACCCGATTACGTTTTCACAAGCTATAAACAGTAGTGATTCCGATAAATGGATTAATGCCATGAAAGAAGAGATGGAGTCTATGGCTAAGAATGAGGTCTGGGAGTTGGTCAATATACCAATAGGTCATAAGGGTGTCGGCTGCAAGTGGGTCTTTAACACCAAGCGCGACTCCTTAGGTAATATTGAACGACATAAAGCCAGATTAGTAGCTAAAGGCTTTAATAAAAAAGAAGGCGTTGTTTATAGTGAAACATTCTCTCTAGTTTTAAGAAGGATTCCTTACGGATCATACTAGCTTTAGTAGCTCATTTTGATTTAGAGCTACATCAAATGGATGTGAAAACGACATTTTTGAATGGGAGTTTGGAAGAAGTCTACATGGGTCAACCTGAAGGCTTAATTATTTAAGGCAAAGAGGACAAGGTCTGTATATTAAAGAAGTCCATTTATGGACTTATCAAGCTTCTCGGCAATGGTATATTAAGTTCCATAGTATCATTTCATCCTTTGGGTTTCAAGAAAACACTGTTGATCAGTGTCAGTGGGAGTAAGTTTGCATTTTTGGTCTTATATATCGATGACATACTTTTCGCGAGCAGTTATTTGGGACTATTACGTCAAACTAAAGATTTCTTATCGAACGACTTTGAGATGAAAGATATGGGAGAGACGTCCTATGTGATCGTGGTGGAAATATCTCGAGACAGATCACAAAGGACATTAGGGTTGTCTCAGAAAGCCTATATCATGAAGGTCTTAGAAAGATTTAACATGGTAAAATATAACCCTAATTAAGTTCCTATTCAGAAAGGGGATAAGTTCAGCTTAAGTATGTGTCCTAAGACTGAACTTGAACGAAATGCCATGAAAAACTTTCCTTATGCATCTCTGGTTGGAAGCTTAATGTATGCTCAGATATGTACAAGACCTGACATTATTTCAATCATATGAATAAACGAAGATATACATGTAGCTGTTACACGTCCAGCCTTGATATCATCGAGGTACTTAGGGCAGTTCCTCTTCCAATGCCCAGACTCGTGGCAATGGTGGCACTCTCCTTGTTTTCCTTTGCCCTTAGCTTTGGACTTTGAGTTACTGGTATCACGAGGTCCACTCTTGGGCTTTGGCTGCTGCTTCTTTTTTAACTGAGGCTTCTTATCATTTAAGGGAGCCTTTGCCTTTCCCTTCCGCTTCCAATTAGATTGTATGACAAGGACGTCCTTCTTAGCACTCCCACTTCAATTGAGATGCTTCCCAGCTTGCACGAGCTGAGAGTGGAGTTCATGAAGACTTTTCTTCATGTCATTCACGTTATAATTTACCTTAAATTGGGTGAACCCATCATGAAGAGAGTGTAAGATTCGGTCTACAATGACTGACTCCTCAATCTTGCAACCAAGAGACTCCAGAAGTTCCATATTCTCAATCATCTTGAGCATGTGTGGGCTAACAGCTTGGCCTTTAGACAGTTTAGCTTCGAAGAAGCGGACTGCTGCGTCATACCTCATGATTCTCAGAGCTTGCGAGAATTCATTGGTAAGGGTGGTGAAAATCTTATTTGCACCTTGTGAAATGAAGCGGCGCTGCAAGTTGCTTTCCATTGCATAAATAAGTACGTTCTTAATCGCACCAGCTTCACGAACGAACTCATCATATGCAGTTCGTTGGGCTCCAGTCCTAGTAGTTGGTTCAGCCGGCATTGGCTCAACTAAATACTTTAATTTACTATCAGCAATGGCAGTATTCCGTAATGCTGCCTCCCAATCGGTAAAGTTACTCCCATCATTCTTAAGGCGGGAATTCTGATTGTAGGAGACGTGGTCCATAAAGGAGCGTAACCACGACTCCCTGGTGAGGATGGCGCTAGTGTAAAACCCCTCGCGAAAGCGGAAAATTTAAAACATACAAAGTACTAAAAATGCATCGAAATTAAAACTTTTTAAAGTAAACAACATGCGAGAAGAATTAGACTGAAACGAAAACTGAAACTGAAATAAAACGAAAATAGATAAGTAACAGTTCTAAGTATCAAAACCAAATATGTACAACAGCCTGGGATGGAACATCCCTACATGCACCAACAAAACAGTATCAAAAGAAACTAAGAGTCTAGCTACTCGATAAATGTGTAAGTCATATGATGACAACAGGATCATCACTCGCTAGCTCTCTCGCGAACCCCGCTCCAACCTGCATGTACCTACATACATGAAAACATGTACGCCACAACTGTTCTCCTAGCCACCTTTTGTAACGACACGTAACACATAAAGCAATACAGAATACTCCAACATATATAAACATGGGAAGCATAAACAACTCCTCAACTGTTCTCATACTATCATGCAACTCTAATGCACGGCTCTCAACCAACTTCATAAACCGTTAGGAAGGAGAGCCGGTTTCCCTACTGGTTACCCAGTCGGGGGGTCTTTCAATCCAACTATTTATGAAACCGATCATAGAGTCATCCAATGCCTTGGATTAACAACCACAACGAAGTCAAGTATTAACATCAACATCTATATCTGACACTATACCAACACTAGGCAAGCAGATAAAACTCAGCAAGTATAAGGTTCAGCGGTTAACTTAAGACATAACCTATATACTAAAACGTTCAGTAAGTGTAAGGTTCAGCGGTCAACTTAAGACATAACCTAAACACCAAACATTCAGCAAGTATAAAGGTTCAGAGGCGACATCTTAACGCATAACCTAGATTACTAAGTTCACAATATCAAGCAAGGACTCAGAGGCGAAAACTCAACGCATGGACCGGCTATCACAGAACACTAGACTCAGAGGCGAAAACTCAACGCATGGACTAGCATTCAATTCCCTATCACAAGTAAAGAACTCAGAGGCGAAAACTCAACGCATGTTCCCCTACTACATCACAAGGTACTAAACTCAGAGGCGAAAACTCAACGCATGTTCTAGCACCAAACACCTGCACTTCGGGTAAGGTATGACAACCTGAATGCCCCGTCGTGCAGTTGCTCTACTCGTCAGACTCAGAGGCCAGCTTAAGGCATGTCCTGACGCGATCACACATACATGTCTGGACTCAGAGGCGAAAACTCAACGCATGTCCCAGACACGACAAACAAACATGTATGGAACTCAGAGGCGAAAACTCAACGCATGTTCCCATACACGACAAACAACCTACGTATTAAGTTCAGAGGCCAGCCTAAGGCATAACTTAATACGCATCAATACAATATCATCCAAGTCTATGAACTAACCTATAGTTGTACTTTTAAACTTCTAATCAACACTTAATTGACCCCGGGAACTAAGTTGAGGGAGAGCCGGTTTCCCTTTCGGTTACCCGACCGGGCGGTCTCTATCCTCACTCCATTCCCGAACCCAATATAGTGTCACCCATCCTCCGGGGACCTCTAATACATATCAAAGACACAAGGAACGAGTTTCAATCAAAACCGATTAACCGTTTAAAAGTTACGAACGATTTACGAATTCAAAATAAAAATATGCTTCAGGGGTCCCCTAGCCGGTCGGCAGGCAGCCGGTCGGCCGACTGGTGATTCCTTCAGCCTCTCTTTCCTTTTAAAAACTAAACACACAAAGGACTCCCAGCCGGTCGGCAGGCAGCCGGTCGACCGGCTGGGAACCCCATTTCCCTAGCTTCTCAAAATTCGCAACCCACACCCAATGCACTCCCAGCCGGCTGGCAGGCGGCCGGTCTGCCGGCTGGGCTCCCCTATTCCTTATGTTCTCGCAACAACACAAACACAACACAAAGAGACCACCAGCCGGTCGGCCGACTGGAAGTCCCAAACCAATTTATACAAAAATGCACAAAAACACCATAGAAGCGCTCTCAGCCGGTCGACCGGCGGCCGGCCGGTCGACCGGCTCAGAGAGCCTGTTCGCCTATATCGCATTTTCCAGCCTTTACCAAATTCAACAATTCGACACCAAAACTCAAGAATCGTTACAATTGATGTTTACCCAACATTTCCAATCATCTAATACTACTTCGTATCAGCAAACAAAACCCATAACAATCCTCAAACGATTAATTCCATGTATCCGTCTTAACTTCGTGAAAACCGAAAATAAGCTTATGAACATGTAACAACATCAAAAGGCATGAATTTTTCACATAAGAACAATCCTAAACATGATACTAAGTCCATTGAACATTAAACATCAACAAAAATCAGAAACAAATAGAAGAACACATCAAACTTGCTAATATTCACAATAAGGCCGAGTTTCTCATTATCGTCACCTTAAATGCACTCCGACATAAAGATCCTCCTCTACCACGAAGCTATCAATGTCCGGGTTCTCCAATCCTTCACCTACAAGCACGAAAAACGGGTGTAAGGACTGAAAAACGGAATTTAGGAAAACAGGCCAAATTTCGAAATGAAGGGATTGAAAAACAGAAGTGATAGATGGCTTGCAAATTCGATGAGGATTCCGAAAATGTTATTGATACCTCGATTTGATGAACAGATGATGGAGAAATGATCAAAAGAAGATGAATAAAATGGAGGTTTTAAGAGAAATGGAGTTTACTATTTATTTGCTTTTGATGAAGAAGATGTCGACAAATGGGTCTTAAAAGGGTTTAAGGACTTGTCCTTTCCGTCACAATTGAAACGGGTTAGGATACTTGAACGGGCTTTTAAGATGGGAACTTAAATTACCAAGTTTGTATTCGTCTTAAGGACTTGAGGTTCTTAAGACGGATCTTACTATTTATTAAAATATTTTCCGTTAAGTTATTAAAATATTATTTTATAACTTAAAATAATAAAAAACGCTTAAAATATGTTTTATAAAAAGGGTTATTTCATAGGAATAATCCGACCAATAGCGCATCTTCTCATATTACTCCCTACTAAAGATTAACTGAGAAAAAACCAACCTATGACCTCAATTATCTTTCATTGAACTTTGTCTATTTTTGAACTCTTATTTTCGGTAAGCAACCATGTCACATTGACTTACTTTATGTTTTTCCTTCTTCCTGGACAAAAAGTAAGTGAAGGTGACGTGCTAACCTACCGATAATAAGAGTTTAAAAATAGTCAAAGTTCAATGAAAGATAAATGAGGTTATAGGTTGGATTTTTCTTAGTTAATCGTTAGTATGGATTAATATGAGAAGATGGGACATAGGTTGGATTATTCCCATGAAATAACCCTTATAAAAATACGAGCTGTTACAGCTAGGGCCCGAAGTTGCATTTGCATCAGTCATTTTAATAGCAGATATTAAATGATCTACAAATGAGAAAATAAATAAAAATGAGAAATCCTTGAACTTAAAATCTTTTTAAACAAATATATACGACATAATATAATCGATCTCACTCAAAGAATTATATTATGTATCCCAAGACCCAAATCCCGATTTGATGAGTTAAGCCATTAACTGGTTCTACATTAGAACTCTCAGTCGACAAATTTCTTAAATTTATCTATTAGTCCAAAATGACTTCAATAACTTGATTGAATCATTGTGTTGAGTTCAACCAGGTCACAACACACTACTTACCCGAGGTAGAAGGGGTCCATATCGAGAAAACAACAGGTCCTATATGCCCACCGACGAACAAGGGATTCATAGTTGTTTGATTTAGAAAGGATAATTTCTCAATTTTATGTAGAGTGAGATCTCATCACTATTTTAAACTCATTTAAGTGAACTATTTGAGATGAGTAGGAATGAGTGATGGCAAATATAAAACATCATATGTCAAAATGCAAAATAATCTACATGAGTCATTTTACATGCATATAGGTGGTTTGGTCTAGGTGGAATATAATGACATGCAATATTCAAGCAATGAAGAAAAGAACATAAAACATAAAATCCTAGTGTGGCCTATCCTATGAAAAACAGTAAATACAACTTGGAATCCAATCATATGGACTCTTGAAGCTTCATGAATCACCGTTCTTCATCTCGTGATGTAAACTGGAAATAGAGACCCGGACGCACCAACCTCCTCCTCTTCTTCTTTGTTCTAAGCTAATGCAATGCAAATCATATTTACATTTGATCTAAAATAAAGAATAAATAAAATACAAAGCAGAGATGCGAGATCTCATAAATTACATCACTTGATTACTTTCAACCATTACCGAAAAGTAACCCAAAAACAAAAGCCACACTAGATTACATAATTAAACTTGACAACAATTGTAAAAATAATACATTCAACCTTCATTGAAAAGCAATATCATTAACAATATAATAAAAACATTAATAATGCAATAATATTCAAACCACCAATAACCTAAAAATTATATGTCACACATGTAAGCCATAATCCAAGTGAATTCTAAACAATTTTAGAATCTAGTAAGTATCATCAGTTAGATATAATAAACCTTTTAAATAAATAAATGATTAAATAACCGAAAAATTATCAAATAATTTTCGTTTATTTCCTTTTTCCCACGGCAATCACACGGTTTTTGTAAATAAAAATTTGTTACAATTACAAAACATCTTTTATAATTTAGTTAATATAAATATTATCCTATAATATAAATAAAACGAAAACAAATAAAATAACCCTAAAATCCAATTTTACGGTTTTAATACCCCCTTTTGTTATCTTTATAAATTTGTTCTCATTATAAATCTTTATATATAATTTAGTTAATATAGACATTATCATAATAATATTAATAATAACATTAATAACAAATCACAAAATTGGGTCGAAGAAAAAACATTAATGGCCGAAACAAGGCTGCTCACGTTTTTTTTTCTTATAAAATTACTTATTATCAAGTAATCTTCATAAGAAATTATACTTATTTCATTAAATTGTATAATCAAGGTAGAAATAGATATGATATACTTTACTAATTCATAAATTTTCTCAAAATTACTCATAGTAGCACAAAAATCATCTCATAATTTATGTGTTAAAGTTCTAATCATATTAGATCTAAAAAGTATTAAATATTGTCATCAAGATTAACTTTTAATTCATATGAACAATATTCATTCATCTTAACAATAAAACAAATCAATCTAAATCTAAAATTATGTTGATTGAACTTTTAATAAACATTGATCTATATCATTGTTATGAGCATCATCATATGATAATTATTTTAACAATTAAAATAACAAAAAAAAAAAAAAAACGAAACAAAAAAAAACGCCGTGAACCAGCACCTGTGACAATCACGAAAAAAAATTCAGCCGAGAAAAAAAAATTTAAACCGTGAAAAAAAAACTTGGGCCGTGGGATTTAATTCTCAATTAATTATCAAAACGATTTTGAACAATGGCTCTGATACCATGTGTAGGAAAAATTTTCTTAAATTACTTATAAAGGTACTAATCTAATTAATACTGTCAAGGATTATATCAAAAACAATTCAATAAACCATTAATTGCAAGAATTAAACAGTCAAGTATATAGAAATAACCTTTAGTCCTATATGAGATCGGCCTAAGAACAACCTAGTATAAACCCAAACTTCAAGGTAGAAGTTCTCCTTAGATTGCACCCAAGATGACTGAGAAAGATCCCTTCAAAGCTCCACCTAAATTACTATTAATTTTAGAGGATTTGTTTTGGGATTTAAGATGATAAACTGATCAAGGAAAACAAGAGAGAAAAACAACTCCTTCTTCTGTCTTTGTACCACACGGCCGAAATCCCTTGTTATAGGGTTTTGGTTTGTGTTGGTATTATACTTCTAATAGGAATCCTTCTTATATTATAATACCCTAAGTTAGTTTCCTTATTCCGAACTTTCTTAAAATATATTACATATTTTAATATATATTCTCGAAACTAAATATCCTATATTAAGTTCGATATTTTCGGTGTACAATTATAATTCCCGGAGAATATTAATTAATTATCTTATAATTAATTAACCCAATTATATTATTCTAAAATATCATATATTAAAATATATAATTAATAAATATAACATTTATATATATTTATTTAGAATTAACATTTAATTTATTTCTCCTAATTATTATTTAATCATATTAAATGTTTATCATCTACTTAACTACATTTAGCTAAGTTTAGCATTTACCTAATTATATCAATATATAATCACATTTCTCAGTACTATCCTATAGGTGTGACCTTTAGGGATCAGCTGATCATCGCCATCATATGACAGTAACGTCAAACTTCTAGTGAGTCAATTGTTACCGATAAACGTTAACCAATTGATTAATATACTAAGTATCCTTGTGTTATCCTGTAAAAGATTTATTCAAATAATCACACACTGTGGAGGACATTTGCTTCAACACCTTCAAAAGAAAAACAGGTGTTAACTTAACAAATAGCAGGCACAAACAGACTACAACAATAAGTCCTTAAATCTACCCCATCTCTCATTCATTATTCAATTTATGGTCAAGTTAAGGTTGGGGGTCACATGTGTGCGTCGAGAACGATAACGCTCTGATACCAATTGTAAAACCCCTCATCGAAGCGGAAAATATTAACATGCAAACATGCCAAAATTTGCGCGGAATTAAAACTTTAACATGCTTGCTTAAATACAAGGTGAATTAAACAAACTATACATCAGAAATGAACAAAACATAGATAAATATATAAGTCTAAGTACAAAACCAAAAGTACAAAAATGCAGCCTGGGATAGCATATCCTACAGGCACTAAATGTATAACAAAAGTCTAGGTCTAGCTAAAATGATAAGTGTATGTCATCGATGATAGGATCATCGCTCGCCAGCCTCAGTAACCCTCCAACAGCCATCATGTACCTACATACATGAAAACATGTATGCCAGAATCAGTAGGGAGTGACTAGAGTTCTCCTAGCCACCTATTGTTAGCAACACGTAACACATAAGAACATCCATCATACTCCAACATCACAATATGCGTAGTATATACATAAATAACATCCTTCATATCAACATGCATCACTTATGCAAAAACCCTTAACTAACTTCGGAAACTATTTGAGGCGAGAGCCGGTCTCCCTTCCGGTTGCCCAGCCGGGGGGTCTTTCTCCTCAAACGATTTACGAACTCAGAATAAGAGTCGTCCAATGCCTTGGACGAACAATACTCAAATGATAACAATACTCTAGATAAACATCCATTCAGCAACATCTGACACTGTACCCCAACTCAGGCAAGCAGATGCAAACAGCAGTATCTTGAACTAACCCCAACTCAGGAAAGTACTAAACACAAACAGCAGTGCCCAAGCCACACCCCAATTCAGGTAGACTTGGTACACAAGGTCAGCTAGCATTCATCCGTGAACCCCAACTCAAGCACGAATGGATACCGGTCAGCTAATAATGGTTCAATGACCCAACTCAGCCACAACCATTACCCTTCATAGTGAATCAGGATCCCGACTCAGACCCGATTCACCACAGTCAAACAAACTCACGGAGGGATAGAGGTCCCAACTCAGACATCTCCTACCGCATCATTCATACATGTGACGATCCAGAGGTCCCAACTCAGACATGGTCGTCACGCCACAAACACGCACATATCAAACTAGAGGTCCCAACTCAGACATAGCTTGATATGCAACAAACATCAGTACATATCGTACTCTAGCGGTCCCAACTCAGACATATTCCGATATGTACTACAACCATGTACTAAGTCCTAATCTTACTTACTTCCAAACCTCTAGTCAACACTTAATTGATCCCGGGAACTAAGTCGAGGGAGAGTCGGTTTCCCTTCCTGTTGCCCGGCCGGGGGATCTCAATCCTCCATTCCATTCCTGAACCCAATATAGTGCCGCCCGAACTTCGGGGACCTCAAACCGCATACAAGACACACCGAACAAGTCT
Source organism: Silene conica (assembly GCA_029255685.2). Lineage (NCBI taxonomy): Eukaryota > Viridiplantae > Streptophyta > Magnoliopsida > Caryophyllales > Caryophyllaceae > Silene > Silene conica. The sequence continues at coordinate 25,380,831 of CM055313.2, read as the reverse complement.
CAAGCAAATCGGACAAACCGATCATAAGCTAAACAAGCTTTAGATGAGAACATGGCTCTCAGCCTGTAGCAGACCGTCGGCCAGTCAGCCGAATGGGAGTCCCTTCCCAAACGCAGCCAACGTTGAAATCTCAAGAGGGAAGGATCCTCTGCCGGGGGACCGGCTGCCGGCCACCCGGCTGGGAATCCTACCCATACCATTACTACAACTTTTCCAAAAAGAGGGAGAGGATCCTTAGCCGGTCTACCGGCCGCCGGCCTACCGGCGAGGAATCCTCTTCCTAGCTACTTTACGAAAATACAACCATTAGGGACTCTAAGCCGGTGGACCGGCAGCCGGCCACCCGGCTAAGAGCCCTATTCACAGTTTTCCCAACATACGCAAAACACACTATAATGACCTCTCAGCCGGTCGGCCTACCGGCTCAGAGTCCCTGAACGCAGAATTCGCCATTTTTGACATTGATAAACAAACCAATTCTTCACCAAATCATCCTAAACATGATTCTAAACAACAACTCAACAGTCCCAGCATGTTTATAGCATCAAACAAGTATAACAAACATATATAAACAATATCAAATTCATGGATTCACATCAAAATCCCAAATTAAACCCATCTTTATGTATACTCCCCAAATCAACCCATATAATGATTTCAACACCAATTTCTCATAATAATCAGAATATAAAGCATACTAAAGATGTTTACAACCTATTTCATACTTCTAATCATAAGAACACATCAAAAACACCACGAAATGCTAATGTAACAAAATAGGCCGAGTAAGCTCATTATCGTCACCTCAAGCATTTTGTGCTCCGATTTCTTCCTCCACAATGTAAGAATCAACCTCGGGGACGTCCAAGCCAACTCCTAAGAACATAAAAACGTATATTAGAAGCTTAAACGAAGTAGGGTAAAAACAGCCCGGAAATGGAAGGTTGAGATTCGAAAAACAGAAGTGATGGGAAGAACGGAAATTGTGAGAGAAATCCGAATATGTAAACATTACCTTGATTCGAGTTGAAATAAGCCTTTAGATGATCTTTTAGAAGCTTTCAAAGGAGAGAAAAATGGAGGTTTTGGTTTACTGTTGATGCATGCAATTTCTATAGTCCTTTTAGACTTCTTTTGCATGTATTTCTATGCTCTCTTTCTAACACCTTACTACTTTTAGCCCCGAATTGCCTACTTTGAGCCTTCTTGTATTAATTGCAGGAATATACTCGGAAGTATGTACTTGGAGTCGAATATTGTCCTCAAGGTTGCATTTAGAAGGTCAGGAGAAGTGAACCACCCTTTGTATCAGGTCAAGGAAGCGTGTTTTTGAAGTCAACCGTCCAAGTCAAGACCAACTCCAGTCGATCGACCATTTCTAGTCGACAAGTAAGTCGGTCGACCGCTCTTTTAGTCGATCGACCACTTTTGGTCGATAGGAAAGTCGATCGACCAGATGCTAAGTCGATCGACCAGTTTTTCTTTTCCGAAGCCCAAATTTAACCTAAGCCCATTAGGTCGTCGGATGGGAATCAGATCATTTCGTTTTTAAGCAGTTTTTGGAGTTTTCTTTAGAAACAACTTTTACTTTAATCTTCACTTTTTATCTTTTTATACTCTAAGAAACATGTAATCAGTAATATTTCCGTAGCATTTCCTAGCCTTCAAGAATTCTGCTTTGCCATTTACATTCGGTAATTTAATTTGCATTTGTTCATTTTATTCTCATTTGTTTACTACTTGCTTTTCCATTGTTTTATATTGCAATTTTTATCATCGCGATCATGTACTCCCTCTCCATTAGTTATTCTATCTCAATTGTTCCCTATATTATGCGAAGCTAATCCTCTTGACTAGGATATAGGTGATCCAATGATAATGTGACGATGTTCTTTTAGGTTAGATCCGTTGTTGGTAGTTTGTCTCTTTTGTTAATTATGACATTTATTTGTGTTTAATTGGTTAAGTCGACGTAGCTAATTAATCGTATGGTAAACTCCGACCTAAGATCGAAAGCTTGGTGAGGGTTAGACCTGTCATAAACATTAGAGTGCCCTAATAAGTTGCGAGAGCCCGTTAGAAGAATTCTAGGGCGAATAGCGATCTGAGAGGACCTTTTCACTACCCCTTAGACCGGTAACTGCGACTGATCTGCGACCTAAACCCCCTATCGTTACACAATCTTTGGTGAACCGACTATCCTAGTTTTCTCTACCTTATATTTTTACACTCTTTTCTTTACGCTCTTCTTTTCGCTCTTTCCTTCTCTACTTTTAGTTTAGTCAAAACAACAATCAAAACCCCCAAATTTGGTTACCTTGACAGACTTAGTTTAGCTTTTAGAATTCATATTAGTCTCCCTGTGGATACGATCCCGACTTCCTTGCTACATTAGTTAGGCCAGTTGGTTATCTTTGATAGGGTTGCGACAACCGTGTCAAATTTTGGCGCCGTTGCCGGGGAGACGGTGATATTTTATTTGCTTTATTTTAGTTTGTCTTTTGTCTCAAGGGATTCAATTTCCTTGAGGCAGTTCTCATCCTTTCCTTTAGTTTCTGTTTATGCCCAGGTCCAACAGGTCCGAACTCATACCGTTTGATCCCGAACCTGAGAAGCCTGTTCGCGCTTTACGAAACTTCTGGAAGAAAATACGTCAAGCAGAGGATTTGCAAACTCTTGATTCCATCTACGAAGAATTATCTAATTCTCACGAAGAAGGATCCTCCGACTTTTATACCTTTGCAGAAGAGACTTCGCAGTTCGTAGCTAATATTTCTATACCGGTTACAATGCCAAAACTGTGTACTCATTCCGAGCCCTCACCCGATTTCATTCCCAAGGGATTTAAACTCCCTACTGCTACTAATGGAAACTTTGATATCCGCCCATCTTACATAAATCTGGTGGAGCGAAATCAATTTCGGGGAGTAAGCGGCGAAGACCCCGGAAAACATATGGAAACATTTACCGACTATTGCTCAACCATACCACTCACCGCTGGAGTTACGCAAGAACAAGTTAAGGAGGTTCTTTTTCCCTTCTCCTTGTTAGACGGAGCTCGTGAGTGGTACCGTGACCTTGACAAGGAAGCTGTGGGAGTGACTAACTGGAATTCTCTCGCCCTAGCCTTCTACAAGAGGTACTACCCTCTACAAAGAACAAATGCCCTAAGGGGGCAAATCACTAGTTTCAAGCAGTTACCTACTGAGACCCTTTACGAAGCATTTGTCCGGTTCAAGAACCTAATCCAATCTATTCCTCATCACGTGTTCGAGAAATGGTTTTTGTGCAACCAATTTTACAATGGGTTGTACGATGATCATCGTGCTATTTTGGATGCTTCATCAAATGGGAGATTTCAAAAGAATGTTGATGATGATAAGGGGTGGAATGTGATTGAAGAGATGGCAACTCATACTGCAGAGTACGGGAATCCTAGGGGTGGTGCTAGGCCGAGTGTCGGTGGAAGTGACAACAGTGCCCTTGTAGCCCAGTTACAAGCCATGAATGCTAGGTTTGACCGTTTGGAGATGGGTCAAAGCTCGGGAAACCAACAAACTGTGAATGTTATGGTTCAGCGAGAAGTCAATTGTGACCGGTGTGGAGTAGGGGAACATATCGCAGCTGAGTGTATGTCCGAAAAGGAGCAAGTTCTAGCTTTTCAAAGCTATAAGCAAAGTGGTCCCTTCTCTAACACCTACAATGAGAGAACAAGAGAACACCCTAACTTCTCTTGGCGAAATCAGAATGTTTTGAATCCCACACCACTACCACCTCCACAACAATCCACTTACATACCACCTCACCGTTCCAACCAACAACCACCTTTCCAAAAACCACCATCTATTCCACCACGACAACCACAACAACCGGTTTCTCAAAATGTTGGTGAGATTGCAGAGTTGAAGGGTATGCTACAATCTCTTATGGGTCATGTGATGAAAAGTGATCAAGCTAAGGACGCATCTATCAAGATGCTTGAAACTCAAGTTGCCCAACTGGCATCTAACCAATCAACAAGGCAACCCGGTTCCTTACCTTTTCAACCCGATAAGCCACGTGATTTGGTTAATGAGATCCACTTACAAAGTGGATCATCTTTTGAGGCCCCTCAAATGCCGACTGATGATGCACCAGAAGTGTTTGTAGAAGATGTTGCTGAGTCCGAGAACGAAGAGGAAAATAACACACACGACGATGCTGATAAAGAAGGTGAACAGCAGTCGATCGACCAAAACAGGTCGAAAGGAAAGTCGATCGACCAAAATCCGTCGATTGGTAAGTCGATCGACCAACCTTCTGGTCGATCGACCAGACCCCCTCCTGCAGAAATTCGATCGACCAATTCTGGTCGATTAGAAAGTCGATCGACCACTCTAAATGCTGAAAGAGTCGTTTCTGATGCCACAAAGCTTGCTGATCCAGTTTCCGACAAGGGAACCGTTGTCTCTCGTGTCCCAATGACCGTTCCATTCCCGAGCAGATTACGGAACACAAAAATGGAGCAACAGTTCGGTAAGTTCATGGAAGTCGTCAAGAATTTACAGGTAACCGTTCCTTTCACCGAGTTAATCACCCAGGTACCCTCCTATGCGAAGTTTATGAAAGACATATTGACTCGTAAGAGAAGCTTCAACGAGGTGGAGACTATTGCTTTTACCGAAGAGTGTAGTGCACTCCTACAAAACAAATCATCTCCACCAAAGTTGAAGGACCCGGGTAGTTTTTCAATTCTTGTTACTATAGGTACCCTTGTGATAGATAAAGCTTTATGTGATTTGGGGGCAAGTGTTAGTGTTATGCCCTATTCGGTCTGTGAAAAGTTGAACATGGGTAATCTTAAAGTCACGAGCGTGACTCTTCAAATGGCTGATAGATCAGTAAAGAGACCTCTAGGCGTGTTTTAGAGGATGTCCCTGTTAGGATAGGTAAATTGTTTATACCTGTCGACTTCATTGTCCTATATATATGGCTGAGGACACCCAAATCCCAATAATCTTGGGTAGACCCTTCCTACACACTGCAGGAGCCATCATTGATGTCAAACAGGGGCGTTTGACTCTTGAGGTAGGGGATGATAGAGTAACCTTTAATCTAGATAACACACTAGCTAAACCTATGATTGAGGACACTTGCTATGCCATCGACATTATTGATGAATCCATGTTTGATTTTTGGTCGGGTTCCCTAATTGGGGACCCGTTAGAAGTTGTAATGATTCTTGATAATTTTGCAGAAGATGCGCAGGTTGACTATGCAATGATGAAGGGGGCATTAAAAGGAAGACAATACAACCTCGAGAAAGGTGAGACGGTTGATGCGATAATGGAAACCTCTTATACCGCGGAGGTAACAAAACCGGAACTCAAACCCCTCCCATCCCATCTCAGGTATGTCTTCCTTGATGATCATGAACTATATCCTGTCATAGTTAGCTCTAAACTAGGTGCTGGCCAACTCGCTGACTTGTTGGTTGTTTTGAAAAAAAATAAGAAAGCTATGGGATACAGTTTAGATGACATGACAGGTATTAGTCCCGATTTCTGCATGCATCGAATCAACCTGGAAGAAGGTCACAAACCTCGCGCGCAAGGTTTATGCCGGCTAAATCAGAATATGCAGGATGTGGTAAGGAAAGAAATGATGAAACTTCTTGATGCAGGTATAATTTATTCTATTTCTGACTCAAATTGGGTAAGCCTAGTTCATGTAGTTCCTTAGAAAGGAGGGACTACTGTAATTAGAAATGATAAGAATGAATTAATACCAACTAGGACTGTGACTGGGTGGCGGATGTGTATTGACTATAGGCAGTTGAATACCGCTACTAAGAAAGACCATTTCCCTCTCCCTTTCATTGACCAGATGTTAGAGAGATTGGCATCACACAAGTTTTCTGTTATTTGGATGGGTATTCGGGATTCTTTCAGATTCCCATTCACCCTAATGACCAAGAAAAGACGACTTTTACTTGTCCCTATGGTGTTTATGCATATCGCAGGATGCCATTTGGTCGCTGTAATGCCCCATCTACCTTTCAAAAGTGCATGATGGGAATTTTTTCCAAGTATACCGAGTCAATCATGGAAGTCTTTAGGGATGACTTCAGTGTGTATGGGTCTGATTTTATCTAACCTTGATAAAATCTTGCAGAGATGCATTGAGGTTAACTTGGTTTTGAACTGGGAGAAATGTCATTTCATGGTGAACGAGGGTGTCGTTCTTGGTCATTTGGTTTCAGATAAGGGTATACATGTAGACAGAGTAAAAGTGCAGGTGATAGAGCAATTACCTCCACCCGTTAACGTCAAGGGAGTTAGAAGTTTCCTTGGTCATGCCGGATTTTATCGCCGGTTTATCAAGGATTTTTCTAAAATTGCTAAACCGCTTACACGGTTGCTGATTAAAGATGTGTCTTTTGATTTCTATGACGAGTGCCTTATTGCTTTCAACAGGTTAAAAGAAGCCTTGATCACCGCGCCCATAATCCAAGCACCGGATTGGGAGATTCCTTTTGAGATAATGTGTGACGCGAGTGATTACGCGGTTGGCGCAATGCTAAGCCAAAGGAAGGGAAAAGCTTTGAGTGCAATCTACTATGCAAGTAGGACATTGGATGAGACGCAGGTCAAGTATGGTACCACAGAGAAAGAGATGTTAGCCGTGGTATATGCATTAGAGAAGTTCAGGTCATATCTGCTGGGGTCAAAAGTGATTATCTTCACTGATCATACCGCTCTGAAACAACTCTTGGTGAAGAAAGATTCCAAACCACGGCTGCTGAGATGGGTACTCCTAATTCAGGAGTTTGATTTGGAGATTCGGGACAAGAAAGGTTCTGAAAACCTTGTTGCTGACCATTTGTCTCGATTGGAGTTACAAAATGAGGGAGACACTCTTCCTATCAATGATTTCTTTCCTAACGAGAGTTTAATTGCTTTTTCTATTTCTGAGATTTCTTGGTATGCTGACTTTGCCAACTTTATTGTAGGTAATCTTCTACCTCCAGATTTGAGTTTTCAGCAGAGAAAGCGATTCCTCCACGATGTGAAGCGATATTTTTGGGATGACCCCTTTCTTTTCAAAGAATGTGCTGACATACTCTATAGGAGATGCATCCCACAATGGGAAACAAAAGCTATTTTGGAGGCTTGTCATTCCAACTCTTATGGCGGCCACCACGGTCCATCCCGGACCGTGGCTAAGGTACTTCAATCTGGTTTCTTTTGGCCTATCATGTTTTATGATGCTAAAATGTTTGTTTCCTCTTGTGATGCTTGCCAACGCACTGGTAACATTTCCAAGAGGCACGAGATGCCTCAGGTTGGAATCTTGGAAGTCGAAGTTTTTGATGTTTGGGGAATCGATTTTCAAGGTCCTTTCCCGTCATCAAAGGGAAACAGGTATATCCTGGTAGCTGTCGATTACGTGTCTAAGTGGGTAGAGGTCGTTGCTTCGGTCTCTTGTGATGCTAAGACTGTTGTGTCACTCTTTAAAAAGATTATATTCCCACGATTTGGTGTGCCACGTATTGTTATAAGTGATCGTGGCATGATCTTTAGGGATAATAAGTTGTCAACCCTCTTCACAAAATATGGTGTTTCACATCGTCGAGGTGTGGAATATCATCCCCAAACTAGCGTGCAGGTTGAGGTCTCCAATAGGGAGATCAAGGAGATCCTAGCCAAGGTATTGTCTAAGTCGAGAAAGGATTGGAGTATGAAGCTGGATGATACCCTCTGAGCCTACTGTACCGCTTTCAAAACTCCAATAGGCACATCACCTTATCGACTAGTCTATAGTAAGTCGTGCCATCTACCCGTGGAGTTGGAATTCAAGGCTTGGTGGGCAGTGAAAGAGCTCAACTTTGATCCCAAGTTGAGCGGTGAAAAGAGACTTTTGCAGCTTGATGAACTGGAGGAATTTAGGCTTAATGCCTATGACAGTGCACGAATCTACAAAGAAAAGACAAAGAGGTGGCATGATAAGAAAATCCTCATTCGTGATTTCAAAGTGGGAGAAAAGGTGCTACTGTACAATTCCAGGCTTCGCCTATTTCCAGGTAAGTTAAAATCTAAGTGGTCTGGTCCTTTCACTATCACTAATGTGTCTAAGTTTGGTGCAGTGGAAGTTGAGAATGCCGTAGGAGAAAAATTTAAGGCCAATGGACATCAAGTTAAGCACTATCGAGATCAAGGTGAAGTGATTGGAGTGGTCGAGGTGTTGTACCTTGAACCACTAGACGATGCCGAGCTATGAAGGAAGTTAGAGGTCGTGCGGGACCCTTATAAATCAGCGCTTTCCGGGAGGCAACCCGGGTTGTAATTTAAAGTTTTGTTTAGTCTCGAACTTTTTAGACTCAGACATTTATAGCTTTTAAGAACTTTTCTGGTAGTTGAGAATTTTAGGTGTTTTTGTTGAAGATATGCAGGTGTTTTAAGCGACCGAAGTCTTTCTAAGCAATTTTTGCCGATGGCAAAGTGATACGGGAAATATTGAACGGACAAAAATCAAGGGAAAGGAGTCACGATGGTCGATCGACCATTTTCAGTCGATTGGTGAGTCGATCGACCAAATGTGGTCGATAAGAAAGTCGATCGACCAGGTGTGTTATTGCACGTGACTCGCATTAGTCGATCGACTCGAATTGGTCAATCAATAAGTCGATCAACCGGTTTTGGTCAAAAGCAAAAGTCGATCGACCGGTTCTGCGTGAGGTTTAATTTCTCCTTCCTTTTCTTTCTTTTTACAATTCCCTCTCTCTTCAAACACCCCCCTTTCTCTTCTAACATAAACCTTAACTCTCTCTCACCCTTTTTTTCCCTTTTTCCTCCTTCAATCTACTCTATTTAGATTACTTTTGCTAGTTTTTGACTTTTTAAGCTCAAAAATTTCAGATCTAGTCTTGTAAGGGCTAATTGCTTGAGGTATTTTCTTCCTTTTTTCTCTATTTACTTTGTTTTCCTCTCTTTAGATTTTCGTTTTTGCTTGTGTTTGTTCATTCTCGTTTTGTTTCTCAAGTAATATCTCGTTTTTCTTTTAATTTTTCTTCTGATTTTCGTTTTTTTTAGGACTTTCGTTTCTATTTTTGTTTCAATTTCGGTTTCTGTTTTTTTTATTTATTTCCGTATTTTTTCGTTTAGTGTGTTTGTTTGTTGTTGCTTATTGATTTTTGCTCTGATTATTTTCATGTTGTTCTTCATTTTCGTTTCCTACAAAATCAGTCACAAAAATTAGGGTTTTTGATTGAAAAATCAATTTTCCCTAATTTGGATGACTGATTTTGGGAAATTTAAAGTGAATTTCGTGATTCAATTAAACTTGGGTTTATTTTCTGCTACTCAGTTCTGCTAGTGCAGATTTTGGACATGGAAGGCAACAAGAAAAGAAGGGAATCGCGACGAAGTGGGAGCCATGACGAAGGGAGTAGCAGTTCACATTCCCAAAGGAGTTTTCAGAATGCAATAGTTACACAGGGACCAGTGGATAGCCTACCGGGATATCCCGAGGTAAAATTTTACGTTCCTGCATAACGAACCCGTTTTGAGAACCTCTTGGGAACTACTATCACCCCCACTCGTTTTCTCCAACGACCTAGCCTTGTGACCATAGGTTGTTTTGAATCCGTAGCTGAAATTCTAAACGGAACCGGAATGGGTGGGTTGGCTAGAATGTACGAATACACTTACCCCGTGCTTCCTCTGGAATTTTTTAGCTCCTTTGTGTTTAGAGCTAGCGTTTTTGAAAGCAACTCAGGCAGCCCTTGTGTGTCCTTCCGGCTCATGAACCAAACCTTTGTTTGGCCGTTGAGCACTTTTGGGGAACACCTTGGTCTAGTTAGTGAGGGGTATACCTCACCACCTAGGGCAGTGTTCGGCTCTTTTTGGGCAGCAATTTCAGAGAGCCCAAGCACCGACTCAAAACGTCGTGGTGCATCCGTGCACCTTCCTCCCCTCAGGTACGTACTCCGTCTCATGGCTAACACTATCTTTGGAAGAAAAGAGTCTAATAATATAAACACCTGTGAACTCTCTCTGCTAGCCGGTTACCTAATGTAACAACCTGACCCACCACCGTCGTAACACAAACCCAATAAGATAGGTGTGCACTTTTGGGCCCGTTAACTGTCCTCACTTAAGCCCAAAAGCACAAGGCCTTGTTACTAAATGGTGGGTGGGAGCTATTATAAACATATCACAAGCCTCACATTCTACCGATGTGGGACAACTTTCCTCTCATACTCTTGGGGTGTTGCACCTAAACTTTGATCATCGCCTTCCGTTTGTACTTAATGTGGCATACCTCACCCCAACCGTTTTCACCAACTTGGACTTCGGCATTTAGCCACATTGACCTGTGGTGGGCTAGTGACACATATTGCCCGCCAGCTTTTTTCCGACTTCCCTCGAGGCCTAGTACCCTTAGGACATGAGTTACCTTTGGGCCCTAGTACTAACACTTACATGGACCTTCCATACATGGAATCCATCAGATGGCTCTCACATGACCGAGTTTGGAAAATTTCTGGTCGACCGACCGTGTCTTTGCCTTGTACCTTTTTACCACAGGTCACCCCCTTGACTACCGTGACAGGCCGTACGAGACCTGTCCCACCCTCCTATCTCATTGACACCTCTTACGCTGGCCCTAGGCGTCGTCCTTCACCTATGCACCCTCCTTAACCTCCACCTTCGACTTGGGAGGCCGGTACGAGTTCGGGGGCCCGTCGTCCTTCTCCCCAGGCCCCTTTTACCTCTCACAGACAGACTGAGGAGCCTCCTCGTTTTGACCCTCATGAGCATCGCTATGGGTATGCCTCTTTAGATGTCCCTTCTTTTTCCTCCGCTCCTATTTACCCGGCTAATTACACTAGCCCGCCCTCTTTTACGACCCCCACTACTTACGATCAGGGGGTCCGTGATAGTATGATTACTGATTTGTGCAGGGCAGTGGCGCGGATAGAGCTGCATCAGTCCTTGACGCAATTCCCTATTTATGAGCAGTACGCTAGGGAGGGACGGTTGCCACCAGCTGGGTGGCCACACCCCTACTTTTACCAGTACCTGCAGGGAGGTTATGCTGCAGAGGAGGAGGAGGAGGACACAGATGAGGTGGCACGGTACCGAGAGGAGAGGGCGTCACACACTCATGCACGCCATAGTGAGGACCCCGATTATGATGAGGAGGAGGACTAGTTGGTAGTCGGTTTGGGGAGGTCTTGATACAGGTTGTGGTATTCCATTTCTCCTTCACTTTTATCGTTTTTGCATATAGTAGGTCGCATTTCCCGTCCCTCTAACTGCTGTTGCTGTGATGCTGTTGAGTACAACGAGGGCGTTGTACGTGTTTGGTTTGGGGAAGGTATGTGTTTCATTGCATTTATTCACATGGTTCTTTGCATTTAGTTTAGTTTTGTTCCATAAAAAAATGAAAAAAAATCATGTTTGTTTTTGCATACTAGATCGAGTCAGTTTGGAGTTTCTCAGTGCTTTAGACCGTCGGATTGCTCAAACTAGGTTTTTTGTTTCACTTCGTTTAGCAAGTTCTTTGGCATTTCTCTCGAATCTCGTTTCAAAGCATGTTGGATAATAGACTAGACTTGATTTACTGGCAACCTACAAAAACTTTCTAAGGATTTAAAGCTTATAACCGGTGACATTCATGACCGGTTCATCTAGGAAAGTGAGTAGTTACTCCTTATAAGACATGTAACATCAACTTGCATAAACATGAGTTCAGTCTTCTTTATACCTGTATGCATTCGGGTTTGCGGTTTGTTGGTACATGTGGCAGAGGTTCCCTTTTTATCCTTTTTACCCATAAGCTTCACAAAGCCAAATTTGCCTATTTTTGTCCCATATAGCTACAATACATAATTTTACCCACCCTAGCCGAGCTAGTAATGGTAGCATTTTGGGAATGTGTCGTTTTGCATTTTGGTTGATCTATCTTGTCGAAAGAAGAAATGGCGAAAAAACAAAAAGGGGAAAAGAAAGAAAGAAAAAAAAAAATCAGAATTCGGAATTCAGAAAAAAATCAGAAACTTTCAATGAAAAAAAAAGAGAAAAAAAGTAATTGTGAAAGGTTGAATAAGTCATTTGACAATTCTCACTCCCATGCTTGACTTGTATCTTATGTGGAGTTCATAAATTTGTGGTTTTGTGAGTTGGGTGCATCCATTTTGCACACATTTGTATTGATAATTTTGAGTACGAAGATTGGGATTATACTCATTGTTTGGTTCGTATTGTTGCTAGCTTGGCTACTAACTCCTCTCTACCAAACTCATTTTAGCCCTTCTTACCCATTGCCTCACTTTACCCATATGAAAACCCTCGGCATGTATCATGGTCATCAATTTGGTTGGAATGCATATGTACGGTTGTAGAGACTCTATTCATGTTAGATTGCATGCGTGTTCTTATAGGTCGCAGTTAGGTGAGTGATCTTAATTCTTTCTATCTTGCACTATATAATGCCTTGTGTTTACAGGATTGCTTGAGCGACCCTTGAGAGTCCGGTCTTGATAAGTCTAAAGAAGTCTAAAGTCCAACTGCTTGAGAAACATACATAGATTCGTTTGCCATAGCATTTGTCGATTAGAGATGATCACTTGCTTAGTTTTTGGTGTCCACGGTCTACTTGTTCATGTTTAACTCCTAGTCTTTATTTTTACACTTTTTGCTTGGGGACAAGCAAAGGTTCGGTTTGGTGAGGTTTGATGCATGCCATTTCTATAGTCCTTTTAGACTTCTTTTGCATGCATTTCTATGCTCTCTTGCTAACACATTACTCCTTTTATCCCCGAATTGCCTACTTTGAGCCTTCTTGTATTAATTGCAGGAATATACTCGGAAGTATGTACTCGGAGCCGAATATTATCCTCAAGGTTGCATTTAGAAGGTCAGGAGAAGTGAACCACCCTTTGTATCAGCTCAAGGAAGCGTGTTTTTGAAGTCAACCGTCCAAGTCAAGACCAACTCCAGTCGATCGACCATTTCTAGTCGAAAAGTAAGTCGATCGACCGCTCTTTTAGTCGATCGACCACTTTTGGTCGATAGGAAAGTCGATCGACCAGATGCTAAGTCGATCGACCAGTTTTTCTCTTCCGAAGCCCAAATTTAACCTAAGCCCATTAGGTCGTCGGATGGGAATCAGATCATTTCGTTTTTAAGCAGTTTTTGGAGTTTTCTTTAGAAACAACTTTTACTTTAATCTTCACTTTTTATCTTTTTATACTCTAAGAAACTTTTAATCAGTAATATTTCCGTAGCATTTCATAGCCTTCAAGAATTTTGTTTTCCCATTTACATTCGGTAATTTAATTTGCTTTGTTCATTTTATTCTCATTTGTTTACTACTTGCTTTTCCATTGTTTTATATTGCAATTTTTATTATCGCGATCATGTACTCCCTCTCCTTTAATTAGTCTATCTCAATCGTTCCCTATATTATGCGTAGCTAATCCTCTGGACTAGGATATAGGTGATCCAATGATAATGTGATGATGTTCGTTTAGGTTAGATCCGTTGTTGGTAGTTTGTCTCTCTTGTTAATTATGACATTTATTTGTGTTTAATTGGTTAAGTCGACGTAGCTAATTAATTGTATGGTGAACTCCGACCTAAGATCGAAAGCCTGGTGAGGGTTAGACCTGTCATAAACATTTCCATTCTCCCTAGATAAACAACAGTACTATGATCTCATAGACGACGGCAGTGGCGTTACCACCATGACATAGATAACATATAATCATTACAAGTACTTAACTGAGTAGGATCACCTACCTGACATGCGTATTCAAGGTCTTCGCGTGACTCCGACATGGTATAAACGACCCATCCCTATTGTGAAAGATGTTGAAGACGGGTTAACCAAATAGGACTGAGACACTTACCGAAACTTGTTGTATAACTGCTAGCAATTAGGTCTTGCGTCGGATAGCCCAGAAGGTAAGATGGTAGGTGTTTATGGAAGTCTAGAAAAGAGTGGGTGGCAGGTGGAGATGGGTTCTTTTGTTCTAGGGTTGCAAGGAAATGAGAAAGCGATTAGAAATGAATGGGGTTTTATTAGGTCCCGTCGCGGAAATAAACCCGTTGGAACGAGGCACTCGGCCGAGTACAACCCACTCAGCCGAGTAAGGCTAACTCGGTCGAGTACAATACACTCGAACGAGTAGGTCTCGCTCGGTCGAGTACTATCCACTCGACCGAGTAGGTTTCACTCAGTCGAGTATGCAATACTCGACCGAGTTCTCTCAGTCAATCTCTCATACTAAGGTTTTTCCTTCTCACATCATAGATTTGTTCATAAGTCTTAAGATGATAGTCCTTGGTTTAAATATTGGGTCTTTAAACCCGGGTGTTACATAACCGAGGTCAGAAGGGAGGAGCTGATGGTGGCTAAGGTGATTGAGGTTGAGCAGTAGCGTGGGTTGAGGACACGGGCTGCAACTAGCACATAGGACGTCATGAGGTTGTTGCTTGGTAGTATTTTTGACCGTTAAAAATCCAAGGGCACGGGTTCAAGTTTAAGTAAGGAGGCATATAAATCTCCTTTAGAATTATGCATGGATCGTTGTCTTTATGAAGCAATGAGTAGTAAGCAGATGTAAACATGGAGGGTGTTGAGGGGCGTAGCCAAGGATTGAGTGAGTCGAAGATAATGTCCTAACTAATTTTTATGATTGTAGATCACATGTCCCGAGTTTGAAGATGCTTTGAGTTAGACTATCAAGAATTGAGGTCAATTCTCTTTAAAGAGGAGGGGATGATCTGATTATCGTTGGGTCAATATCATACATAAGGGCGTGGGGTTTGAAGTTGGGGCGTGAGCACAGGTTGTTCGGGAATAATCTAAGGAAGGGGCTGCTCGAGGCCCAAATCAAGATTTGGTGGATGCAACGACCATGGCGCAACAATTTAGATCTGAGTGCTCGGGAAAGAATTAGGTTGTTCAAGAGCGTAGGAGAAGATGCGTGGATATGTGTGATGGCCCAGAAGGATAATATATGTGATACCGTCGTTTCAGTACCAAAAATAATAACCTAAGTACTACTAACATAAGTCAGCGGTAAGTAGGGTCGATCTCCACAGTGAGGCTAAATTGCTAAGTATCTGTATAAATTAGTCTGTCGAAATGTCACAAAATTGGGGGTTTGATTGATTTGAATTCTAAAAACTACGAGAAAAAGGGAAATAGAAAAGATAGAAAAAACACTAGGATTGTCGGTTCACCATGGCTACTAAAGTCCGAACTAATACTCATAAAACACCCTAAATTCGGTCTGTGGGTAGTGAAAAGGTCCTTCTGGTCTGCTATTCGCCCTAAGACTATACTAACTTAACTTTTGCCCTCATTAGTACGGTCTTAATAATCGCCGCAGAACTACCCCTAAACCAATCTTCTGATCCAGGTCAAGAGGGTTTCTAAGCAGTCAATTGAGTGCGTCGACTCAAACAATTAACAGATCAGTACCAAAAAAAATAACCTAAGTACTACTAACGAAAGCCAGCGGTAAGTAGGGTCGATCTCCACCAGGAGGCTAAATTGCTAAGTATCTATTTAAATTGGACTGTCGGAATGTCACAAAATTGGGGGTTTGATTGATTTGAATTCTAAAAACTACGAGAAACAGAGAAATAAAACAGATAGAAAAAACACTAGGATCGTCGGTTCACCATGGCTACTAAAGTCTGAACTAATAGTCATAAAACACCCTAAATTCGGTCTGTGGGTAGTCAAAAGGTCATTCTGGTCCGCTATTTGCCCTAAGACTATACTAAATTAGCTTCCGCCCTCATTAGTACTGTAAGACCTCTCGCGGCAGCGGAAAAGTAAACATATAACATGCATGAAAAATGAGCGGATTTAAAATTTTTGACATGATAAATAAAACATGCGAGGTGAATTACTAATTCAAAATGCGGAAGAAATAAAACATGATAAGTTATTAAGTATAAATATAAAACATCAGCCTGGGATAGCATATCCCTACAGGCATCCAAAAACTGAAATGTATAAAGAGTCTAGCTAACGTAAAGGTAAATGTCAGACGATGAAGGATCATCGCTCGCTAGCCTCAACGTAACCCCCTGCAAACAGCAATCATCAACCTACATACATGAAAACATGTACGCCACAATCAGTGGGGAATGACTAAAGGTTCTCCTAGCCACCTATTGTCATTAACACGTACACAGGTAACACATCAACATGCTCCAACATAAACACGGATTATGAGAAGCATTAACATATATCATCATGTGATTAATATCGATAACCAAATATCATACATCCATAATTAATTACAAACTAAAACATGCTCAACAACTGATTCGTCAACACAAGAGATAGGTCACCAAGTGACTCGACTCCCACAATAATAGGTCGACAATCGACTCTACAACAAACGAGCTAGGTCAACCAAGTGACTCTACTCCAACAATATAGGTCGACAATCGACTCACAATACAGGTCGACAATCGACTCAACTAGACTGGTCGACAATCGACTCGGTAGACCACTATGAGCAGGCCGACAATCGGCTCGTCTATACAACTACAGAAGTCCACAATCTCAGACTATACAACCCCTTGGTAGGACGACGACAATCGACTGTCCTAGTCTAAACCTGGCCAGACTCTCAGGGCGCAGACAATCCACGTCCCCAATTCGACAAGTATCCCTGAGTCAGGATACCCCCAAGACTCGAACTAGCTAAGAACGAGATATGCCCTAAGGCGGGCTGACAATCTAAAACCTGACCGTGAGGACCAAGCCACTACGGTCAACCAGCTACACAATGCAGTCAAGTGAGAACTCGAGTAATATAGCAGCGCACAGCAAGTTCATACACATCACACAATGTCATCTCAAAGTTGTACAATAACTCAAACTCGAATGACAATCATTTCATATATATTTCACTACTAAACATGCATTCAACACTTAGCCGACTTCGAAAACTAATTTAAGGCGAGAGCCGGTCTCCCTTCCGGTTGCCCGGCCGGGGAGTCTTTCTCCTCAAATCCATTTCCGAACCAATATAAGTGCCGTCCAATTTTTGGGACTTCAAACAGCATACAATTCATATTATATAAAGTATATTCTTTACGGAAATCATTACGTATATAAAATAACAAAAGAAACGTAAGTTAAATATATAGTTCATTCGAAAAAGAGAAACAAGAACTAATTAACATTTCATATTGTATCCTCCTATTTTCTATATAAAATTAATATGTGAGAAATTAATATAACAAGTCGTATTTTAATTATTCGGGAAATCGATTAACTAATTAATCAATTAGACATACTTCTTAAAATAAAAATTGTAACCCATTACTAAAGTGTAAACAATTTTAACGTATATATTTAAACGTAAACAAGCTAGCAAGCACATACGTAAACTAATTAATTCAAGCAGCCTAGCAAGCACGTACGTAAAATAACAATAAATTATCAAAACCGTAAACTAATTAATTCAAGCAGCCTAGCAAGCACGTACGTAAAATAATAATAAATTATCAAAACATTACTAAATAATAATAATACGTACGTAGGGTAGTAGTAATATGTTGTAATATAATAAATAATGTATTAGTATGTAGTTGTAGTACGTAGCAACAAGCCGCAACAATTCATATAAAATAAATCAAATCACGTGATTAGGAGATATATGATGTAGTACTCCGTACTTAGGAACAAGAAGCAATAGTAGCGAGAGATCACAGCTAGTAACATCAACAAGGCAGCAGTAACGCTTAACCAACATCAACAACAGGAACCCACATTAGCACAACAATTGTGTATAACAGAAACAGATCTACAGTAGGCAGAAAAAATAGCATCAGATTACCGTAGATTAAAGAGTGCAGAAAACAACAATAGAAACGCATCAAAACGATCGCCAAACAACGGCAAAACTGCTTGCTGCAGCATCCCATTACTCAACAGTCGTGCGGCAGCAACAATGTGACAATAATTGCAGCAAGGCGCCCGCACAACAACAAGAAAGCAAGGAAAACAGAAGCACCAGTGCAGGAAATGAACTGAGGGCAACAATTAGTAGCATATAATTCATACGACAATAAAAATAGCAGCGAGACAGTAGCAGGCCAACAGAACTGGCAGTAGTAATTTAAACCATAATGCACGGCAGAAAATCACGAAAGTTGCAGTAGCATCAACAATAAATAATAGCAGCAGCTATAGAGCAACATTAACAAATGATAATAACAAGTAGCAACCCAGCAGTAATAGTAGTAGTAACGTAACAGCAGTAGAGCAACAAACAGCACCTCAACCCATGATTTCACTTAATAACCATTATCCTATGAACCAAACAATATAATCTCACCAAGTAATAACTCAAAATCATATTATACCCATTTCCCATTCTAAATACATGTGAATTTCAGAATCTAAACTACCCACAACTCATTAAACACAAAACCCACATTTAATTCACATAATCAACAAGAAAATCACATGTCCAATTAATTTAAGACCAAGGCCGAGCTTTCTCATTATCGTTACCTCTTAAAGCTTATTCTTCACTTGAATCTTCTCATATGTATGAGTCCACTACCGGGTCTTCAATATTAGCCCCTTAAAAACAAAGTAAACAAGTTAAACAAAACATAATTTCGAAATTACTCAAGAACAGCCCAGAATTCAACTTGCATCATTCTCAAAATTGAAAAGATAGAAACGTCGGGAATGATGTAAGGAGCGGGATGGCGAAAGAATTACCTCGTTTGGACTTGAAACGAAGTCGGGGTGATGACTTTAGTGAATGAGATCGGTATATACAAATAGAGTTTGGGGTTGTCTTGAGGAAGAAGAAAACGAAATGTGAGGGAAGGTTATGAGGAAGCTTCCTTTTCTCTTTTCTTTTATCACAACTAATGAGTCGGGTTTTTAAGTGGAATGGAGTTGAGTCGGGTTTTTAAGTGGAATGGAGTTGAGTCGGGTTTTTAATGAGAACGGAATGTAAAGTGATGTTTAACGTTTTAATCACTAAATCACTTAAGACGGAACTTGAGCTATTTTTCTTAAAATAAATTTATGAAATTAATTAAAATAAAATATAAATTTCCGAAATCGATTTAAATTATCAAAAATGTGAATTTCGAAAATACGAGATGTTACAAGTACGGTCTTAATAATCGTCGCAGAACTACCCCTAAACCAATCTTCCGTTCCAGGTCAAGAGGGTTTCTAAACAGTCAATTGAGTACGTCGACTCAAACAATTAACAGATATTATATGCGACGGATACATACAAACCAAGTTACGGGTAGTTTAATCTACTAGTTCATCTTACGCCATGGCTACCCTAAATCCTAGCGTAGGAATTAGCTACGCATAATCAGTAAAAGAATACATAAAGCAAAGGTACGAATGATTAACAACAAATCAGAAAGAGAAGGAAAATGAAATAGAGAGTAGAGAATAAAGTACCGAAACCGAGTAGCAATAAGGAGAAATGAACAATAATCTGATCCGAAAAATAGAGAAAACTATCGTACTATCTAAAACTAGGTATGAGAAATATATGGAAAGTGATAATTGAAAGTCATGTCTACTGTTCTCTCGTTCTGTTCTTATATAGAAAAAGAAATCTCAAACAAAAGCTGACAGCTTAGTGCAGCCCAACAGTCACAATCTTCTCGATCGAGAAGAATAGTTATCAAAAGCTCTCAATCGAGAAGAATGGCTATCAAAAGCTCTCAATCGAGAAGAATGACCATCAAAAGCTCTCGATCGAGAAGATAAGTGTCTGATCGAACAAATAAAGTACTCGATCGAGTACTTCTCAGCGCGTATTTCCTGCACTGAACTTCAAATCGCTGTCATTTCTTCGTTACTCTCTCAAATCAAGCGTTCTTGGTGGCGATGAAAAGCTAAGAGGATAAGCTTTAATCTCCAATTGAATCACCTGATTATCTATTGTATAACTCGACAAATGGCTCCTCAAAGTAGGCACTAGCAAAATGAAGCTCTTCATTTGCTTGATAGACTTTATTGCTTCTATGCGCATCTCAAAATGGTAGTAACAAGCCCCGACTCAACTCTTCTCCTAAATGTATGCATAAGGACATGTTTTAGGCTTGATTATGATCTTCTCCGGCTCATTTCTGCAATTAGCATAAGACAAACCAAAGTAAACTTTTCGGGGGATAATTGTAGCAAAATACTACGGAATAAGCATAGAAATGTGTGTTGAAAAGGCCTAAAAGGTCTATAAGAATTGCACACATCAAACTTCCCCAAACCAAACCTTTGCTTGCCCTCAAGTAAACTCATGCAACTAACTAAGACTAACTAGATAGGAGTAAAACATGGACAAGCTGAAAAATGTTAACTCAAACCATTTATTGCACATGAACCACTCTCAATAGCCCAAAATCCTAAGCAAGCGAATTTATACATATTTCAAATAATGTTAAACTTTCGACCTTGCAAGACTTTCAAAATTGGACTCTCCCGGGTCACTCTTCTCTCATCAAAGCAAAGGGTAAGCAGATAATATGTAAGAGAGAAAGAAGTAAAAGTCGCTCACCTAGACTGCGACCAACAAATCATGCATGCTAGACTAGTATGAATAATGATTTCAGGCACCGTACACACGCACAACCACCGTCAATGTCAATTACACGCCGAACTATTGCAAATATGGGAACGTGAGGTTAAGTAGGACAAAAAGGGCAAGACATGTATGGAAATGTGGGGGTTAAAGCCAAGCTAGAACCGAACAAACCATAATAAAACGTATCCCAATCTTCCGACTAACGAATAAGCATGATGGCTCCTTTAACTAGGCAAAGACATCACAATTCCCGATAAACTCTCAACCGAAAAAATCTTTCCTTTTTTTCCATTTCTTTTTTTTCCATATTTTTTCCTTTTTTTGTTTTTCGTTCTTTTTTTTTTTATTTTTCATTCTCGGTTATACAGGCCAAATACCTCCAAATCCCTCGATCGACTACAATACCATTCGATCGAGGACTTTTTCTTCCCAGAATTCTCGATCGAGCAAAAATCTCGATCGAGCCCATTAAGCACTCGAAACATCTCGATCGAGCAATAAAGCTCTCGATCGAGCACAACACAGTAATACTTCTTCAATTCTCACTTGCACGCACTCCAAGATATCTAAATACGAGCCAAAACTGATACAACAAGATAATTTCCTTCACTACTTCCTAGCTCGGCACAATGGTATGCAAAGTATGGGATGTAGTTACGGATAAAAGGCAGTTATGGCTTAAAGTGGAGTTGAATGGGCAAAACGAGAAAGGGGTGATGCAATAGTCCTCCAAACTTGTAATTCCGACCTCTAACCGACGCGTGTAGGCAATAAGAAATCAAAACTCATACACATGCAAAACATGAAATGCAGGGAGTACTACTCACATTCCTAAAATAACTGGTCATGGATATCACCAGTTTAGGGCTATAAAGCCCAGAAAGATATTGTAGTTTGCCAAAATTTCCAGTCAAGTCTACTAGTTCAACAAATTTTGAAACGAAATTCGGAAAATTGCTCTGGAATTTGCTAAGAGACGTGTAACAGTGCAAGGCTTAAGCATACAACAATTTTCAGCAATGAAACACTCCAATCTGACTCGACCTAATATGGAAAAGTAAACGTGATTTTTTAAAAAAAATTCGATTTTTTAAGGAATAAAACAACAATGCATGCTAAATTTGAAACGTGCAGACAAAAATGCAGTAAAAACGAAATGCAGACACAAATATGGATGCAAAACCTCCCCAAACCAAACTGTACAATGTCCCCATTGTAGGAAGTAAAGGAAAAGAAATGCAAACTAAGGAGAAAGAATGAGGAACTTACAAGAGTGCATGTACCACGGGCCTCCCCAAACCGAACCAGAAATGGGAAGTTGCAATCAAAGCGTAGAAGATGGGCAGAATAATCCGTCACAGCAGTCGGTACAAAAGCAGCATCTAGATCGACAGATAATAGTGCTCGATCGATCAGTTTGCCATGTGAGCTCTCTCGATCGAACATTCCTGGCTTCAAATTATCTCGATCGAATTATGACGCCATTCGATTGAGTTCAATCCCTACAAATATGCAACCACAGCCACGGAATACTACCAAAACGCGAAGACGAGTTCAAAGTCTATAAGCGAGCAAGATTATTACAAAACACAAAAACAGGAAGGCGAAAAAGGTCCGAAACTAAAAAGAAACTAAAAAGTTAAAACTCTGGGTTGCCTCCCGGTAGCACTAGATTAAACGGTCCCAGCTCGACCTCCCTTTTTATCAACCAACACCACAACTTAATGGCCTTCTATAAGGCTTATGACTGAATGCGGTAGCTTCAGCTGTTGTCAAGTCGACATCCGACCACTTGGCAACTGAAAAATGGGAGCTCCTCACAGCACCCGACTCCCAAACTTTCACCACGTCACGCATCTCCTTTCTCGATGGCATGGCATTATAAACACCTCCTTCCGGATCATCTATCCAAGTATTTCCAAATTCCAAGCTAGGAGCACCCATTACACCTCCCGGGTCTTTGATCTCGTCAAAACCTGCAAAAAGAGAAACAAAGCAATGTTCCTCCATTTTGCTCCCAGAATGGGGCGGAGGTGTTATAACAACATTAATAATATGTGACTCAGAAAGTGGCTCAGACGGAATGGCAACGGGCTCTACAAGAGGGAAATTATTGCAAGGTACGATAGGTATGGGTTCCCTAGGGTCATCGGACTTAGTAAAAACCAACTCCTCTCCTCCGACCTGAAAGGTAAGTGTCCCAACCCCGACATCAAAAATTGCGTCAGCAGTGCACAAAAATGATTGTCCCAAAATAATGGGAACGTTGCGATCCTCGGGTATGTTTAGAACAATAAAATCTGCGGGAATATAAAAATTCCCGATCCTAACAGGTACATCATGTAAAGCTCCCTTGACCTTTACGTAAAAGTACTCAACTAACTGAATTGTCGTCCTAGCGCGCACAAACTTAGTCAATCCTAATTGCATTGCAAGAGGTAAAGGTAAGATGTTGTCACTAGAATCGAGGTCACACAAAGCATTATCGAACGATTGGGTTCCTATAGAACATGGAATAGAGAATTAACGCGGGTCAGACATTTTAGAAAGGATCCCCTTCCTAAGAAGCATGCTACACCCCTCACTCATGGCTATGTTCATTACCGACTCGTTAGTATCCTTCCTAGACCAATCAATTTGAGAAATAAAATTAGCATAAGTAGGTACCTGAGTTACCATCTCATTTTAGTGAGCCATGACGTCGAGAGCCCGTAAGCAGTCAAGAAATCCACGGTGTGGTAGCAACCGTTGTGGGTAAGGAACTGGTCGAGCGGGAAAACTATTTGGTCGAGTGATTTCCTCGTGATCTATAGTTGGTTTAGGATTAGTGAATAGCTGAATGAACCCTTCGTCCTCAAAAGTCCTCGATTGAGTGTTTATATCCTCTCGATCGATGATTGTAGCCTCTTTTTTGTTCGATCGAGAATCTTTGTTCACTCGATCGAGATCCCTCTCCTCGCATTTACTCGATCGAGCATTTTCAGCAGCTCGATCCAGAGGTTTGTCCTTAAATTTACTCGATCGAGCAGTGTAAGACACACGATCGAGTAAATTACCCTTCGGTGCTCTTGAATCAGCTGCCTCTCGCTCAATTTCTTCACTCAAAATGTTCACTTGGGCCTGCAACTGTTCAAGACGGATAGCGTGGGAATTTGATTGCACCCTTAACGTTAATGTCTCTATAATCTCGTTTATTTCCGCGATCTCATTATTTCCAGCAGGTGAAGGGGTTTGTTGCGGTACCGGCTGTGGTGTAGGAGCAATGTAGTATCTACCACAACCCCAAGATTCCTTCCTCCCCAATTAACGGATTTTTCAGCTTGGGCGTCGAACTGAGCAATCAATCGGGAAACGGACGTCATCTTGCCAATAGGGATCGAAGGCACTCAAGCCTTCCCTTCAAAAATCTCCCTCCGTAGACTGTCTAATAAACCTGTGGGCCTATTAAAGCAGCACTAAAGAAAAATATAAGAACAACCTCAAGGTACTCAGTCTTCCCTTGAGGCAAAAAAAACATACAAAGTTAAGCAGATACAAGTGTCGCCTCCCCGGCAACGGCGCTAAAATTTGATAGAGTCGTTTCAGATCAGTACCAAAAATAATAACCTAAGTACTACTAACGGAAGTCAGCGGTAAGTAGGGTCGATCTCCACCAGGAGGCTAAATTGCTAAGTATCTGTTTAAATTGGTCTGTCGGAATGTCACAAAATTGGGGGTTTGATTGATTTGAATTCTAAAAACTACGAGAAAAAGGGAAATAAAACAGATAGAAAAAGCACTGGGATCGTCGGTTCACCATGGCTACTAAAGTCTGAACTAATAGTCATAAAACACCCTAAATTCGGTTTGTGGGTAGTGAAAAGGTCCTTCTGGTCCGCTATTTGCCCTAAGACTATAATAAATTAGTTTCCGCCCTCGTTAGTACGGTCTTAATAATCGTCGCAGAACTACCCCTAAACCAATCTTCTGATCCAGGTCAAGAGGGTTTCTAAACAGTCAATTGAGTGCGTCGACTCAAACACTTAAAATATATTATATGCGACGGATACATACAAACCAAATTACGGGTAGTTTAATCTACTAGTTCATCCTACGCCATGGCTACCCTAAATCCTAGCGTAGGAATTAGCTACGCATAATCAGTAAAATGATACATAAAGCAAAGGTACGAATGATTAACAACATATATATCAGAAAGAGAAGGAAAATGAAATAGAGAGTAGAGAACAAAGTATCGAAACCGAGTAACAATAAGGAGAAATGAACAATAATCTGATCCGGAAAATAGAGAAAACTACCGTACTATCTAAAACTAGGTATGAGAAATATATGGAAAATGATAAGTAAAAGTTATGTCTACTATTCTCTCGTTCTGTTCTTATATAGAAAAAAAATTCTCAAACAGAAGTTGACGGCTTAGTGCAGCCCAACAGTCACAATCTTCTCGATCGAGAAGAATAGCTATCAAAAGCTCTCGATCGAGAAGAATGGCTATCAAAAGCTCTCGATCGAGAAGAATAGCTATCAAAAGCTCTCGATCGAGAAGATAAGTGTTGATCGAACAAATAAAGTACTCGATCGAGTACTTCTCAGCGCGTATTTCCTACACTGCGCACTGGACTTCAAATGGCTGTCATTTCTTCGTTAGTGACTCAAATCAAGCGTTCTTGGTGGCTCCTCAAAGTAGGCACCAACAAATTGAAGCTCTTCCTTTGCTTGATAGACTTTATTGCTTCTATGCGCATCTCAAATGGTTGTAACAAGTGATGTTTGTCGTTGTAGACACCAAAAATAAACCTAATGAAATACTAACATAAGCTAGTGGTAAATAGGATCGATTCCTCAGGGAGGCTAACTGTCAACTATCAGTCTTTAACTATTGGTCACAATTGGGGGTTTTGAAAATTGTTAACTAAACTACGAGATGTGAGATATGAAAAAGAATAAGAAAATGATAGCAAGCACGAAATGATAACGAATTAAATCAAGAGTAAAGAGAATATGTTTGGAACTCGGGTCATTGTGTCATATGTATTATCGGTATAACTGGGTTGGTCAGTTTATTGGTAGGAAAGGCTGGGTCATGTCTCAAACCCGTCTATACCTTCCGGTCTTAATTCGCCCTAAAGTCATTTTTGCTTAACTTCCGCTCTCACAAAAACTAATTAAAATAATTAAGCAAGTCTTACCCTTCCAACCTTCCGGTCTAGGTCGGGATTTAACTAAACGTAAGGTCTCATGCGTGCACTCACTAAACCAAACACAAATTATATTGCTTAATGATAACTCCTACAATAAACTACCCATCCCGACTACCACCTATCATGCAATAGACACAAGTTCTCTCATCCCGGCATATTAAACGAATTAGCTACTCATGACGATAGTATAAATGATTACGACTACAAGATTTATACTAACATGTGACATGATGATAAGGGAATAAAATCAGAATATAACTAACAGTGACAAAGGGAAGCGAAAGAGATGAGAGAACAATGAGCAATAAGAGCGCGATTTTCGAGGATTTAAACGGAATCAAGGGCCGCAAAAACAAGCACAAAAACCAAAACTAAATACGGATTCTAAACAGAATAGATATGCGATAATACTAGATAATATCAGAGGTGATTAAGGAGAGGGAAACAGTAGCAAAGTGTAACATTCCGTGTCTTATCGTGTGTTGTTGACTTCTTTTTATGCCTTGGTTGTGGTTTGGGGAGTGAGTATGGGTGAACTTCGGGACGAAGTTCAATTTAAGGGGAGAAGACTGTAATGCCTCGAATATTTGTTACGATGTTACTTTTATTTTATCGTAAGAGTAGTATTTTAAATGTTTTAATCGCTTGATATATATATAAATAGTCGAAGTTGTGTATGTTTTGTCACTCGTGGGATTTGAACTTGGGACCGTCGGGGTAGTTGTGGGCCTCGTAAGTCGTGCAAACACTCCAGCCCACGTTTGACAAACCCTCAAAAACAAACCCTCAAAACATAACACTCACCAAGCCGTCATATATGAGGAGCTGTTTACCCAATTTCTAACCTACTCTATACACAACTAACACCCCAACCCTACTGCCGCCACCACAGAGTAAGGAGATGAAGCTTGCACGACCACTTTTCTTATGAACCTTAAACCTACCTTTGTACTTTTCGATTCCGGAGCTACCCATTCTTTTGTGTCTAGGGAGCATGCTAGGGTGTTAGAGTTGGATATTTATGATTGGATTGAGTATTCTGTAACAATTCCGTCTGGGGAATCTGTGTCATGTAATAGGTCTATAGGAATGTGCCCATCAAGATTGGGGAGGTAGTTTTCCATTGCGACCTTATTGAGTTTCCATTGGGGGACTTTGAGATAATCCTTGGGATGGATTGGTTGGGGAAATATCGAGCTTTTATAGACTTTTACCAGAAGAAAATTTCTCTGAAAGGACCTAAGGGAGTGAGGGTCACTTATAGGGGATTTGTGGTTAAACCTAAGGTCAAATTCATATCTGTTAATACCCTTAAGTCTAGTCTAAGAAAGGGGGATAGCTTGATCTTGTGTCAAATGTGGAACTGTGAGGCAGAGACTCCGAGCGTCAGCGAGATACCTGTGGTGAGGGAGTTTGTGGGAGTGTTTCGGGATGATGTGTCAGGGTTGCCACCTAGGAGAGAGGTCGAATTTTCTATCGATCTAAAGCCAGGAGCAGGACCAATATCAAAATCACCTTACCGTATGGGACCGAAAGAAATGGAAGAATTGAAGAAGCAATTGGATGAGTTGGCCGAAAAGAGGTTCATCCGACCTAGTGTGCCACCCTGGGGAGCACAAGTGTTGTTTGTGAAGAAGAAAGATGGGAGTCTGAGGCTTTGTGTTGATTACCAAGAACTGAATAATGTGACCGTTAAGAACCGCTACCCTTTGCCTAGAATCGATGATCTGATCGACCAATTGAGTGGAGCCGGAGTTTTCTCGAAGATTGATCTGAGGTCGGGTTATCACCAATTGAGAATCAAAGATGAGGATATCCCCAAGACTGCTTTTAGAACGAGGTATGGCCACTACGAATTTGTGGTTATGTTGTTCGGGTTGACGAATGCACCGATAATTTTCATGGATTTGATGAACCGGGTATTCAGTCCGTACTTGGATAAGTTCGTGGTTGTGTTTATCGACGACATCCTAGTGTATTCCAAGAGTGAGGAAGAGCATGAAGAGCACCTGAGAGCAGTACTGAAGACTTTGGAGGAGAATGAGTTATATGCCAAATTGAGTAAGTGCGAGTTCTGGTTAAAGAAAGTTGCTTTCCTAGGTCACGTGATTTCCAAGGAAGGGGTATCTGTGAACCCTAGTAAGATCGAAGCTATGACCAGATGGCAAAGCCCGAAGAATGTGGGTGAGATCTGAAGCTTCTTTGGGTTAGCTGGGTATTACAGGAGGTTCGTCAAGGATTTCTCAAAGTTAGCCAAGTCGTTGACATCGTTGATGAGAAAGGAGAACCGTTTCATTTGGGATGAGAGTTGCGAGAAGGCGTTCCTAACCCTTAAGGAACGCCTAACAACAGCTCCTATCCTTGCCTTACCTGATGGGAGTGATAATTTCGAAGTTTATACTAATGCTTCTAAGCATGGTCTGGGGTGTGTGTTAATGCAGAATGGGAGAGTGATAGCGTATGCTTCCCGTCAATTGAAGACCTATGAGGAGAATTATCCTACCCATGACTTGGAGTTGGAGGCCGTGGTCTTTGCACTGAAACTGTGGCGCCATTATCTTTACGGAGCTACATTTAAGGTGTTTTCTGACCATAAAGCTTGAAGTACATCTATACCCAGCGAGAATTGAATATGAGACAAAGGAGGTGGATAGAGTTGATTGGTGACTACGATATGCAAATTATCTATCATGAAGGCAAGGCTAATGTGGTGGCCGATGCGTTGAGTAGGAAATCCATTCACGTGTTGAGTAGTGCCAGATCAAGGGTGAGACTGCATAGTGAATTGGGAGAAATGAGAATTTCCATGATTCGGAAAGGAGATGCTCTTAGTGATCTGACAGTAGAGCCAGAGTTGTATGGAGAAATCAGGGAATTGCAAAAAGGAGATTTGAGGATCCAGAAGTGGCGGGGAATGATCGAGGGAAGTGGTAATGAGACCGAGTCCAAATTCAGTGTTCATACCGACGATAGCTTGAGGTTCAGTGGAAGATGGTGTGTTCCGGATAATGATGAGTTGAAAAAGAAGATTCTAACTGAAGCTCATGTTACACCCTACTCTGTTCACCCAGGGGGTGATAAGTTATACAAAGACCTCAAGAAGACGTTTTGGTTGCCTAATATGAAGAAGGAGGTTGCCGAGTTTGTGTCGCGGTGTCTGACGTGCCAGAGGGTAAAAGGTGAGCATAAGAGACCTCAAGGAAAGATCCAGCCACTGGATGTACCTGATTGGAAATGGGAGAATATCTTTATGGATTTCAACGTGGGGTTGCCTCGAACTCAGAAGGGCAACAACATGATCTGGGTAATAGTGGATAGGTTGACCAAGTCCGCTCACTTTATTCCAATGAAAGATACTTGGAGTAAGGCTGAGTTTGCGAAGTCTTATGTGCAGAATGTGGTCAAGTTGCATGGCGTTCCCAAAGATATTGTTTCCGATCGTGACTCGAGATTTATCTCCAAGTTTTGGCAAGAGCTGCAGTCCGCGTTGGGCACGCAGTTAAAGATGAGTACGACTTTCCATCCCGCTACAGATGGTCAGACTGAGAGGACCATTCGGACTTTGGAGGATATGTTGAGAGCGTGTGTGCTGCAGTTCGGGGGATCATGGGAGGAACGATTGGGGTTGATAAAGTTCTCATATAATAATAGCAACCATGCTAGCATTGGTATGACACCTTTTGAGGCTCTGTATGGGAGGAAGTGCCGGAGTCCTGTGTGTTGGGATGATCGAGCTGATGCTGTGGTTCTAGGTCCGGAGATGATTCAAGAGATGGTTGAACAAGTCCAAAAAATCAGACAGAAGATGAGGGATGCCCAGGATAGACAGAAGAGTTATGCAGATCTCAAGAGGAGTGACATCTCATTTGAGGCAGGAGAGAAGGTACTACTGAAGGTATCTCCAATGAAGGGTGTGATGAGGTTCGGGAAGCGTGGCAAGTTGAGTCAGAAGTTTATTGGACCAGGCCATTTGAGATTTTGGATAGAGTTGGATAGGTGGCATACCGATTAGCTTTACCTCCAACCCTATCCAAGGTCCATAATATGTTTCATGTCTCTCAGCTAAGAAGGTATGTGAGTGATCCCTAGCATGTGTTGAACCATGAGATAATTGAGGTAGATGAGCAACTTGCCTATGTTGAGATCCCAAAGGAGATTCTAGATAGGAAGATTCGGAAGACTCGGAATGGAGAGACAGCGTTAGTGAAGGTCTTGTGGACCAATCACAACCAGGAGGAAGCTACTTGGGAGGCTGAAGCGTCCATGAAAGAGCGTTACCCACATCTGTTTGTTTGAGGTAAGTTACGGGGACGTAACTTTCATTTTAAAGGGGGTAGAATGTAACATTTCGTGTCTTATCGTGGGTTGTTGACTTCTTTTTATGCCTTGGTTGTGGTTTGGGGAGTGAGTATGGGTGAACTTCGGGACGGAATTCATTTTAAGGGGAAAAGACTGTAATACCTCGAATATTTGTTACGATGTTACTTTTATTTTATCGTAAGGGTAGTATTTTAAATGTTTTAATCTCTTGATATATATATATATAAATAGTCGAAGTTGTGTATGTTTTGTCACTCGTGGGGTTTGAACTTGGGACCGTCGGGGTAGTTGTGGGCCTCATAAGTCGTGCAAACACTCCAGCCCACGTTTCACAAACCCTCAAAACATAACACTCACCAAGCCGTCATATATGAGGAGCTGTTTACCCTATTTCTAACCTACTATATACACAACCAACACCCCAACCCTACTGCCGCCACCACAGAGTAAGGAGAGGAAGCTTGCACGGCCAGTTTAGAGCAGTCTAGCACATCTCGTTTTAGACAGGAAACGGGTATGGTCGTCTCTGGTTGTTGGTTGTTTCGTTTTGTGTCTGCGTATGTTGTATTGGATTCGATAGGTTATGGGTCGTCCTCTTCACCATACATAATCACCATGTTGCTGTTTGTAGTCAAGAGAGTCGTATGGAGGTTGTCACGGAGGGTCGTGGGTGTCAGAGTTGGTGTCGAAGGGGTGTTTGTTACCCCTAGGGGTCTTAGTTTATTTTAATGTATGCGTGGTCAGGAGGACAGTTGGGGGTGGTACCACCGTTGACTCGGGAGAGGTCGATGCGGTGATACCACCGTGGGTTAGGAGTCCGGTGTCAGAGGAGGTCTGGGTGGTGGTTGTGGGTGGTGTTAGCGGCTGAAGCAGCGTCGTCAGGGAGTTCTTCAGGGGACGTCTGGGTTGTTTGCGAGAGGAACCGGGCCTGGGTTTAGGTCTGGTTCACCTCGCCGGCGGCCAACGGAGGGGTTGCTGGTGGTCGTGGGTGTAGCCGACAGTTGGGGGTACAGGAACGGTGGTTGCTGGTGGTCAGGGAAGTGTCACGCGGTGGTGAGAAGGGTCTTGGAGTCGCGGGTTGTGAGTGTCGGGTTTTTGGTGGTTGTTGGTGATGATTATTATTATTATTATTATTATTATTATTATTATTATTATTATTATTATTATTATTATTATTATTATTATTATTATTATTATTATTATTATTATTATTATTATTATTATTATTATTATTACTACTACTTTTGGTTATTGTTTTTATTTAGTTTTATGTTGTTTTGTTAGTGTAATGTTGAGTCGGGAATTCTTTGAAGTTTCCTTTTTAAGAAGTTTCCTTTTTAACAAGTTTCCTTCTTGGGAAAGTTTCCACTTTGGGAAACTTTCCGTTTTTAGAAAGTTACCATTTATGGTAAGTGTAAGTGAAATAGAAGGGGTCTGGGAAGGATTTTAATTTCGTTATATCATATATGTTTAGGTGGCAGTTTCCGCGTGGAACATTTCTAGTAGCAGTGTTCGATTTCCGCTATCTTTCTGCAGTTGCGAGGTATGTACATATATATACGTATATATGTACATATATACGTGTATATATGTACATATATACGTGTATATATGTACATATATACGTGTATATATGTACATATATACGTGTATATATGTACATATATAGATATATATATGTACATATATACGTGTATATATGTACATATATAGATGTATATATGTACATATAAATATGTATATATGTACATATATATATGTATATATGTACATATATATATGTATATATGTACATATATATATGTATATATGTACATATATATATGTATATATGTACATATATATATGTATATATGTACATATATATATGTATATATGTACATATATATATGTATATATATACATATATATATATATATATATATATATATATATATATATATCTGTGGTTGCGTTGTGACATGAAATGTACGTGTTGCTAGTTATATATTGATATGATTGATCATGAATGTATTTTTGGAATATTGATTATTATCGATTATTGTGGAGAACGGGATTTGTGAAAGGGGTCTTTTGATATGGGTCTTGTGATATGGGACTTATGATATGGCCATGGAGGAGTGGGGTGATGGAGGTGTGATGTGATGGATGTGGAGATGGAGGAGATTTATATTGTGTTATTTCATGTCTTAATTATAATGCCTACTCAACCTCGTGTTGACCCTGTTTGTTTATATGTGTCTGCGTTGATCCAATTTATTGGGGAGCAGAATGACAGGTCTTAGACTCATGGGAGCTGGAAGGGAGGAGAGGCCATGAACCAGACCTACCTAGTGCTAGGCCACGTTATTTAGTCTTTCACCTAGTCAAAACATTTGTTTTATTTTGTAAGACAGTTGTATTACTTTTGGAGACTTTCTGTTCTAATATTTAAATTACTTAATAAAGTACTGCGATTCTTCGATTTGTTATCTACTACCTCAGTTATCCGAGATGGTAACACCCTTGGTTATTTGGGGAGTCCTAGATCAGGCCTCTAAATAAATGGGGGTGTTACACAAAGTGCGATGAACAGAGACGAAAATATGAACGAAACAGGCGAGTAAACGGAGTGCAAAACAGAGTACGTAACATGCGAAAAACTAAACGAACAAAAACAGAATAACAAACAGAATATGCAGATTACGAATGATAATAAAAACAGTAGAAAGGAGTAAGGAAGGAAGATTACAAGGCAAAGAATCCGGCTTAGAACAACAATGATACGATCCTTGAGTTTTAAGAAGAGAAAACACAAAACTAAAACAAATTTTATTGAGCAGAAAATGTGACGGCTGAACAGTAGAAAATGAGTTCTCCAAAATAAAAGATGTAAATAAAATTAGATGATAACCTAATGCACTTATTAAGGAGTTCTTAAATAGAGAAAAAAAAAAAAAAACGGATGTAAATCTTCGAGAAAACGAAGAGCCAGCGACAACTCTCTCGATCGAGAGAAAATGTTTCTCGATCGAGAGAAACCTCATCCAAAATGGTCGATCGAGGAAGTCATGGTTCTCGATCGACTTCTTCTTCCGCAAAACCTCTCGATCGATCAACAAAGCTATCGATCGAGCACTTGGAACCTTGAATCTTCTCGATTGAGCACAGGACAGCTCGATCGAGGCATTTTCTTTCTCGACAAGGTCTTCGATTGGCCTTAATTGGTCGATTGCCTAGACTTTCTCCCTTGTTAGTTGATAACACTCCTCACGCTTCTCTATAAATGCACAACCGTCCTTGTTTCTTCCATCATCTACCAAAATGCAATACTTAAGGTAGAAAAAGCTCGGTTTCCTCTATAATTTGGTCTATATCTGCAAAACAGCAATACAAACACAAAGTAGCATATACGGGGTAAAATGTCCAACAATATTTATAGCTAGAGTGTAAACTGCGTTTTCTTTTTCTTTCCCCTCAACATTTGTTGTAGTGTTAAGAATAACATTCTTCCCATTGTGGATAGATAATTATCCCACCAGCCTTTAAGTTGGCCAGTGAATCCTGCAGCTATCAACTTAGCTATGTTAACATCAGTATTTCCAGAACTTTTACAAATAGTAGAATACATAAGCATTCTATGGATCTGATTATAAATTTGTTTGTCAGTATACCCGTCAATATTCCAGTCGTAAATACACTTCCCACTGTAACTATTGTTTAACTGGTATTCTTGTTCTTCATGCAGGACATCTATGGGGGAAGGACGATTATAGTAATATAGTCTTTGAGTGGGTTGATCAGCCCACTTTGTGTCAAGTTTATTAAACTCATCTTCTATAACTTCTTTGTGATCTAAGTTATTATAAAAACAGCTAGTAAAGTCCTCACTAAGAGTTTTATAGATAAGTTTTCCATTTTTTCCTTAAGAAAGGTTTGAACTTGTTCACTAAGTTTTACTTGCTCTGTTAATCAAACTTCCTATTCCGGTTTTTATTTTAAAACAAAGTCTTTGATTTCAGGCGGACCTTGGATACTGACGGTCGAAGAAGATGAATATTGTAATACCCCGTATTTCGTTATGTTTTATTTTACTATTTAATATTTATTTGGGAATGTTAATAGTTAATTGAACGTTCGTATTCGATAATTGATTTATCGAATATATTTTTATGATGTTAGTAAGGGGTCGAGTATGAAAGCTAGTAGTAAAACCGTGTTTAAGTTGTTATAATGTGGGCCTCGTTTTGTTGCACAGACCACTTATTGAAAATTAAAAACAAAACTAGTACACAAACCCTCCCTCAAACATCCAGCCGTCATACATTCATACACCACCGCATCTTCATTTCTCGTCACCACCGCCATCTTCATTTCTCGTTTTCTTTTCTCTCGCTTAACATTCATTCCAATTCCCTCAAAGCAAGTCTCTAGCGTTCCAGATTCGCTCACTTCACGCGCATAAAGGAGTCACTTCACACCGGTTCGGAACTACCTTAAACGACTTAGTTATCGCGACTTTCGGTAAGTTCGTGCTCTGTTACTTTGTTTTTATGGTCATGTTTGGGTTTGAGTTATATGGGGTGTAAGAGGACAATGACCTTGACTAGGGTGACCCATGGTGGTGCTCCTGGTGGTGGTTAAGGCGGGTATGGGACTTCGAGAACAGGAACCACGAACCTTTTTCGTTTGTGACACCCACATCGTGTCTGACTAGCCCTAGGACTAATGGATTCAACTATGGGTAGGATTAGACCGTGGTGGTGTCTTTGTAATGGTCGAAAGGTGGCGTAGTGTGGGTATTGATAGGGAACGAGCGGAAACCAGCGGGTAGGGGAAACAGCGTACAACGGGAAAGACAATCAGAGTATTCAGTTGATTTGAGAGGTTTGAGTGCGTTGAATGTGGTCTTTGGGTCTGGTGGCTGTAGTTGAGGGTTTGAGTTATGCGGATACGGATTGGGTCTTGGGGCTTGTTTTGTCCGTATGTACGTTGTAGGTGTAGCATGTACATGGGGGTGTGTATAAACGTGGTAGTTGTTCTTTTGGCCTCATGCTAATAGTATAATGAGATGATAACAATAATATGATAACTAAACATTAATGATGTGTCGACATGATGAGTTATTTAATAAAATATATATCTATGTTGTGTTAAGCGACCGGTTAAATGTTTTTCATAATTCCTAATATAATTATATGTATGTAATGTCGTCTTATTTATTTATAGAATACTTTTCACATTATCGTTGTTTAACTTATCCTGGCTATAAGTGATAGCTAGTAATAATGAGAAATGAAGTAGTGGGAATGATTTTTAATAACACAAACGATGTGGTAATAGATATATTATTTGGTTATAGGTGATTGTTTTGAGGTGGAATATTTCTAGCAGCTGTTCGGTTGTTATCCTGCAATTTGAGGTAGGAGAATATCTATGACTGTGATGGTAATCTGACATGAGGACACTCAGTATCTGATTGATATATTTAATTGTGATATATTGTGATTGATTGCTTATTACTGCTTATTGTGGAGAACGGAGATGTGAAATGGGTCTTGTGATATGGGTCTTGTGATATGGGACTTGTGATATGGCCATGGGAGGTGTGATGTGATGGGAAGTGTGATGCGATGGGAGGTGTGGTGTGATGGAATGGTGGAGGTGTGGTGGATGATCGAATGGTATGGAGATGGAGGAGGATACAGTTCTATTGTTATTTATGTTTTAGCTGTTTTACCTACTCAACCTCGCGGTTGACCCTGTGTATTCGTGTGACACCTGCGATGATCCGGAATGGGGAGTAGATTCTACAGGAAAGAGACAGATGAGCCAGGAGCTGGGACGGGAATGTGAGACGCGGACTTGAGACCGACTTAGATCTACATCACATATAGAGTAGTCGTTGGTTGTGCTTTTATTTCCTATGTAATTTCTGTAATAACAAAAGTTTAAACTCTATCGGTTTTATATAAAGTACTTTGTATTGTTTTACTTTGTTATTCACTACCTCGGGTTTTTCCGAGATGGTAACAGCTCTATTTACTCGAGAAGGTCTTGCTAAAGGCTCTTGAATAAATGGGGGTGTTACAAAGTGGTATCAGAGCGAACGATCCTCAGGCCTAAACTAAATGAATAATAATGAACGTAGGAAGAGTCTAATAAAATGAACCCCGAGATGAAACTGATAGGAGCCCCAAAAAGGAACGGGATGAGTTAGGGGCCCCCTCACACCAAACCTGGGCCCTTTTTGTTCTGTCTCGGGAACCCAATGAGACTAATTGAAGAGTGGGTAGATTATATAGTGACCTAGTTATTTTGTACTAACGTTCTTGCAGGAGAAGGAATGTGGTAAGTTATGATGTGAAATATGGTTGGTAATGTATACTGCGAATCACGAGATTGATGTTGAACGTTGATTGAGATATACTATTTCTAGTATTGAGAACAAGAGTATTGAATATGAGCTTTACCTGTATATATGGTGATATGCATGCGGCTATATGATCCCTGAACCGTTAGGTAGAGGTATAGTATAATGATATGTGTAATGAGTTGATGGGCTATAGCTACCTAGAAGGATAGATGTAGGAGAGATGTGATCATGATTGACGGGAATGGGTTACCCCTAGCCATGAATACTCTAGGGTTATCTGTTGCATAGATCGTACTTAAAGTATTTATGGCAACTTCTTCTGACACCCAATTAGTTTAGTAGAGAGTCATGTTCCTATAAGTGGCACCTTGGTGGTTTCTGGTATACATATTTATTACATACTATTATGTTGTGATTGTACAATGGTAGGAACTAATGTATTGTCACTAGTAGAAAAATATTTTTTTGCTGCTCCATATAAAGGCCTAATTGCTGCTTTTTTAGTGTAGCAGCAAATAAGGGGGCAGCAAATAGAAAATTTATTTGCGGCTGTAGAAAAACGCAGCAAATAAAGGGTTATTTGCTGCTCCACCTTCAAAAAACGCAGCAAATAAATATGCTATTTGCTGCGTTTTTTGAAGGTGGAGCAGCAAATAAATATTTGCTGCGTTTTTTTAAAGGTGGAGCAGCAAATAATGATTTTTTTTTAAAAAAAAATTAATTTTTATGGATTTTTTTCGCCCAAATCTATACACAGGAATTTCCAAAGTCAACCGGAATACCATTATATATATAACCATAACTTTTATCCAATACATACACCACAGTACTCATACCGAGAGCACATAAACTTACAAAGAAAAAGCAAAAGGCAAGTGAAAATCTAAACTTACAGAGCAAAGAGCTCATCAAAAGGCTTGAGCAATCTGATAAATGGCACAAGCAAGCAAGTTGTTTTCCATGTATTCATATACAAGCAACAACTCTTTCCCTTCAATGCAACATCCATGTAGCTTTACAATATTTGGGTGTTGCCAGGCAGAAATCATTCTCATCTCATTGACAAATTCATGGTTCCCTTGCTTGATTTCGAGGATAGTTGTTTAACAGCGATTACCTAGCCATCTGAGTGTACACCTTGGACCAAAGACAAGAGCTGGAAATACGATTACAAAAAATAGTGGGAGTAACATATTAGTTCCTTGAATTTCTTATTAAACTACGAGTAACTATTTAAAATTTTACCAGGCTGCGGTTAGCGCATTTTAAACGA
Source organism: Silene conica (assembly GCA_029255685.2). Taxonomy (NCBI): domain Eukaryota; kingdom Viridiplantae; phylum Streptophyta; class Magnoliopsida; order Caryophyllales; family Caryophyllaceae; genus Silene; species Silene conica. The sequence goes on along the minus strand of CM055313.2, from coordinate 25,343,086 downwards.
ACAAATGAACATACAACAAAAACATAGCCAAACAGGAAAAAGAGTTGTCAAGGTCTCAACAATATTTTTATACTGATCTACTTAGATTCTTTACGGTGCTGCTAGAAATATTTTCGGAGTAATCCGTCTGTATGTTGTATGAGCATGCAAAATAGCATGATAGTTCTAACTGCCTGTTGCATAAAAACATAATTGTATGTTGGTAGACTACAACCACGCAAAATAAATGTTCCTTATTTTAACAACCTAGATGTACGTTGTATGAGCATGTACCAGACTACTGATAGTTCTAACTGCCTGTTGCATAACACATAACTGGCTGCTGATAATTAAGAGTACGTGTAGTTATTTGTTTAAGTGTATGAGTGAAGGATAATAACCAGCAAGTATAAGGGGATATATAGTGATAACACGATAAGAACAATGAGCCACAAAAGAATCTATTGGATCAAACAATTCAGTCCCTTATCTCAGGTGAATTTTAATTATACACAATAAAAAAATAGAGTGAGACATCAGTCTTAGAGGTTATTTGAGGACTTACGACATCTATATTTAGAGATACTGGAGCTGCTGGATTACTGATCAGAGGAAACATCTTCGGCCGATGATATATTGACATCACTGGGAGTTTCCTTCTTCTCGGATACTAACAATTCAATCGCACTCCTGATTTACAAAAAAAAAATACTTAGAATCATGCATCATATGTCTTATGGTTGGGTACTTAAGTGATTAAATTATTGAACAAATGGCAGACAAGTTTTTTTGATTGCTTAAGAAATCGATGGGACACAAAAAGAGGACAAGGACTCACACATATACTCACTTTCCCTAAATCAGATTTTTTTTTACTTTTCTGACTCCTGCAAGATACGGATGACAAACTTTTTCAATGTATTGAAGTGTACAAAAATTGTTACACACCGTCACACAGATTTTCTCATTTATCCATATGCAGAAGCAACTTCCTGTCATCAAAATGGATTTCAAATAATTTTGCCAGCACTTTCATATGTTTCAATAAGATGAGGGTTAAGAAAAATCTTTCGAAAACTGAGTAATGGTTACCTGAATAAGTAGAACTATATGAAATAGTAAGAGGTGCACACCAACTACCTCAAGGGAACTGAGTGGCATGAGTACTCCCCACCGTTGGATGTGGCTTGGACTTGGAGGATGATATGCAAAACCAAGGAGAAATTTAAAGCCTGCCACATTGATAACTCTTGGTCTATCTCTGCCAAGGGATACACTATTGCAGAAGGCTACAAATGGATGAAAGGTAATCACCCGACCATAGAATGGCACCCTATTGTCTGGCACAACTAGACTATCCCCAAACTTTCTATGATCACTCAGCTTTTAAACTGGGTTGCAGCAGTGATGAGCATTCCTGCCTGTGTGGAACTGGGGTAGAATCTGGGATGCACTTATTGCAGGAGTGCGGGTACAATACTAGAATTCAGCATGTTTTGGAGAACTGGAGTGGCAATAACTTACCTCAGTTTCCTGAGGGTATCTGGACCTGCACGGACAAAAGAGACAGAGGTGTACAGGCTCTCATCTACACAACATACTGCTATACTGTTTGGATGAAAAGGAATAAGGCCAGAATTGACCATGTCCTATGCAGACCTGAGAAGGTGGCTAGGGAAATTCAGGAATTGGTGAAGCACAGAATTGACGCTAAATTACAGCACATGAATTTGGCAGATACTAGTCTTTTAGCTCATATTATGATGTAAGCCCCCTGGTTTTTTTTACCAGTTTTGGGTTCATTTTGCTTTTGTTTTGATCTCTTTGTACATGATTGCCAGTTGATATATATCCTACTCACATTTACACCAAAAAAAAAAATAGATAGCGAAATAGACATGGCGGGCGAGTTTCTGAATAGTACGACAACAACTTTGAAAGATTCGTTGATTTCCAATTAATATCATAATCCAATTTAATAACAACAATTAGAATACAATTGCAGATGAATTAGGGAAAAAGAATACATTTTGAATGGGAGATGGTCTACGGCGAGGTTTTTCTTTCTTCATTTCCATTAGTTTGCAGTTTTTCTTTCGCTTGAATAGAACCAACCTCCTCCACATGCCTTTTTCGCTTAGCTGAAAGATCCAGTGAGCCCACTTATATCTTTATGCAGGCTCGTAAGTTCTGCAAGACCAAAGAGAGATATGGGGAAATGTGAGGATTGCTCATGAATACACATAATGATATGAGTGTGGTTTCAAAGTAGGATTGTTCTCAGAAAAATAGACCAATTTTTTACATTTTCGACTTCCACTGAAGTTCAATTGACATAGATGGACTAGAATAGGTAATGATGAGAGTAGCCAATGTTAAATACAACTGGAAATGAGAAGGGCGACAAACACAGTTACCTGAAATAGCCTTCAAGTCCGAGTCTGTAATGCACCTACAGTACCTAGCATTAAGAGTCTCGAGTTTCTTGAGACCTACAAAATAAAGGAGGATCAAGAGCCATCGTAAAAATATAACAAAATGCAAAGCATAAGTGATGTCAGAGAGACGACTCTTACACCCCACCCACAGAGTAAGAGAAAGCTAGAATGCTAGATAAGTGAGTCGAATCATTTCACTAATATATGATGGAAAATATTGTTTCCACTCACAAGCTTAGTCCGAGGTATGGATTAAAAAGGGGCGAGTCGCCTTATTAAGAATGAAGGAGATTTCCCAGCTTGTGCATATAAAATTAAAAAATAAGTGGCGGGAGAAAGATGATGTAGATGATGAGGAAGGGGATTCCCTAAACCCAAACTGATAGGAAATCGAAATTCAGGGATAATAATAATAAAAATAACTGAATCCCTAAACCCCAAATTGATAAAAAATCGAAATTCAGTGACAAACGAAATTCCTCAACTCAAGACAGTCCTTCACTGCTCAAATAGCTAACACTTACTCATCCCAACGGAAGACCTTCTAAATGCTAGCATGCCAACCACTGACTTGTCCCGCTTCAATAACAGATTGATAACATAAACAATTGAATTGAAAACATAAACAAACTAATACTGGGTTTACATACCTAATTTCCAAATAACAGAAGAGGACCATGGTAGGCGAGTTGGATTGAAGGTGGTGAGGCACGCGGTGGTTTGTAGGTCAACTTCCGGCGATCTGGCACAGTGGTGGTGAGGCACGCGCGCGGTGGTGGTGTTGCTGGTGGTGATGGTGATGGTTTTGTGATTATAATTGGATAGGTTAATTGATTGTGTTTTGAGGAGGTAGGGTTAATTTATTTGTGTTTTTGTTGAGGACGGTTATTGCGTGGTACGGTGGTAGTATACAATATAGTAGAGCTGATCAAATGACCCAGGCCCGATGGCCCGACCCGGCCCAGCCCGATTTTTTCTCGGGTTTGGGCCTAATAGTTTGGCCCAAAAAGCCCGTGGCCCGGCCCAAAATAAGCCCGATATAAATATAGGGTTGGGTTTGGGCCAACCTAAAGGCCCGATTTTTGGCCCGGCCCGACCCGAAATTATTTTTTTAAAAAAAAAAAAATTCAAAAGTTGGAATCGTATATCACATCATACTAATAATCTAATATCACTAATGCATCGAATTATCAATTTCGCAGATATTTTTATTTTTATCGTACACCTTTGCTTAATACTATTCATTTTTTGTCAACTCATAAATTATGTATGGTACTATGGATGGTTCTCCTACCAAAAGAGTCGAAGTCAAATACCTAAGACTTGAAAATTTTATTTCGTTGCTAATAGTTTGTTCACATAACGATTTTGTCGATTGTTTCGTATTATATTATTTTGGCCCGTTTTGGCCCGAGACCCGTTATAGCCCGAACAATTGCGGGCTTGGGCCAAGAAATTTGGCCCATCGTTTTGGCCCGGCCCGGCCCGGCCCGTGTATTTGGGTCGTTTATTTAACACGGGCCCGGCCCAAACCCGGCCCAGCCCGACCCATGATCAGGTCTACAATATAGGTTAATGGATGAGTGTGTGTATTTGCTGCGTTTTTTTTAGGCTTTTTCCTTTTTCTTTTTTCTTTTTTCCATTAATATTAAAAAGGGATGATAATTGATACATTTATTTGCTGCTATTTGGATAAACCGCAACAAATAGAGAGCAGCAAATAAATATTTTTCTACTAGTGTGTTCATACATGTATAACTATTGAGTCTTTTCGTGATGCTACTTCTCAAATTCGCAATATTACCGTCTTGTAGATGACAATTTCAGTTTGAAATAATGATGTTAATTTGGTACAATGTGGTTCCAACGCTTCGAATGACATGTCAACATGTTTTGGAAAGATAATGGTCATATTTGAACGTGATAGTGTGAAGTGATTGTAAGGGACGCAAATTTTTGATAAATTTTCAGAATGTTACCTTGCTTGCGAGAGCTGCCCTTAAAAATGTGTTCTCTATATGTGTATGACACTTTTATGTATGATAACCTTTTTTGTTAGCTTTCCAATGTTAATATGGTACAGAGTGATGTCTATGCTTCAAATGATTGTCAACGTGATTTGGAATAAGAAAGGTTGAGTTTCGATGTAGTAATGCGAATTTTAAAGGAACCAAGTTTTAATAATTTTCATAATGTTATCTGGTTTGTACGGGCTGTCATTTTACATGTGTTCCAAATATGAGTATGACAATTTTATGCATGATAACCTTCTAAGTTGGTTTTACAATGCTTTTGGTTTCATGTTAATAGCAGTTATATTTTGAGAGAAATAAATCTTTCGTCGACAGTGGTCAGATTGTTACTGCACAGTTCCGTTATGACCCATGTTTTTGTAAAGAAAACCATTTGGAACGTGTTTATTGTTGATGCATAATTTCAACTCCGCAGTCTAGAATATTCATCTACGTTTTCAAAATGATAAACCACGAAAAATTTTAATGAGTCGTTACTTAATGGTGATTTTTGCAAGTTATGCAATTTTCTGTCGTATTACTGTAAAGTTTTTGTTCCGACCAACTAAGTTGTAAAAAAAAAAAAAAAAAAAAAAAAAAAAAAAAAAAAAAAAAAAATTGTTATAAATGTTTTCCTTGGGATATGCATTTGCTTCTTTTCCTATGATTAGTTAATTCATTATATTTTCTAAAAAAAATTTTAATGAGTCGTTACTTAATGGTGATTTTTGCAAGTTATGCAATTTTCTGTCGTATTACTGTAAAGTTTTTGTTCCGACCAACTAAGTTGTAAAAAAAAAAAAAAAAAAAAAAAAAAAAAAAAGAAAATTGTTATAAATGTTTTCCTTGGGATATGCATTTGCTTCTTTTCCTATGATTAGTTAATTCATTATATTTTCTAAAAGCTACATAGCTCGCAAGATAGCGAAGTGGATATTTAATTATGATTTGTGTAAATTTCTGCATAATGTTCAAGTGGTGAAATCGCGAATTATGTAAGTTTCATATAAAAGTTTAATCAAATGTGAATTATGTGATGTGACCATGCGATATCCTAATATGGCATTAGTAATATGAATAGTAGACATATGATATGAATACGCACCATACAATATGATAACGTAATCTTGCCTATTTCTACATAAAATAGTTACAATTATACCGACGCTCTTACTTTCTAGTGATATAACCTCAAAATAAGGACATGATGTTCTTATGTGATGTTAAAATCGTATTTATCAGAGAAGAGTCTTGACAAGTGGTAGAATGAAATTTGACTGGTAAACTTGTTCGCATGTTATGGCAATATAATTGTTATAAGTATGAGTGATTATTTTGAACCATGTGAATCGTGTAGATGTTCTTTCATATGTTTATGGTATATGGTGGTCTAGTTCACTGAGCTAATAACCTTTATAACACCTTCATGTATATTGTTATGTCACAAACTGAATTGCATTTGCTATGTTTAAAAACTGATCATAATATATCGAGTTATTAACTGGTTGGCATGTGATTTATGGATGTACTAATCTTGTGAATTCGTTTACTTTTATCGTTAATTTTTTTTAATGCGGGAGCTACAATTTACAAGAACAATGTTTTAGTAAAGGAGAGTCAGAATGTCTCCGTGCAGTCTTGTTTCAATCTATAACTTGTAAAAATTTATCTTTTGATTCATGCTGATAAATTGCCACAAATTACCACTTAAATGCTTTCAAAGTTTCAAAATGTTTTCCAAGTGATGATTAGCCATGATAACACTTGATGCTTTGATAATTACAGTGATTGTTTGCAACATGACAAATTCTGTAGCTACGTCTTGACGAAATCCTGCCCGAATGTTTAATTGTTGCGCACTGTATAAAACCCTTAATTTGCAAGTCATACATATTAATAGTTTCATGACATATGGTGCAATGTGAGTGAGCGGAAGATGGACCTAAGTGATTTCTTTTAACTTATTGTTAGTTTGGAATGTTAAACGGTCTTGTCAGTCTATGTTTGGTGTGTATCTTGTGTATTATGTCAATGCACCATGTGTAATTACGTTAATTAATTTTGTTCTATGACCATCCTAAAATATGGTTTTGCTTCAAAATATGATTATGATCATGAAACGTTTTTAATTGTCAATTATGAACTATGAGTTTCTTGTTTGTTTATGTTGTAAGAATGCTAACTTTGCGTTAAAATTTCAAGGGTGTGTAAGTGTTAGCTACTCCGATTCTGTCTTTTACTGCGTAACACGATTCTACCGATCCTATTATTAATATTTTATATCAATAAGTTTAATCATCTGTTTGTGAGACGGGTTTAATATTGAGTTGGGTTGTCCTGTGTAATTGACTGATTTGAGGTATAAAGACAATATTGAATTGTTTAGTTGGGAACAAGAGTGCCATTCTTAATGTCCTTTAAAGAGTGAAAATCCTTTGTTTTTAGCACTAAAGCTTGAATCATGATACGTTATCAAATGAGCTAGTATTTTTTTCTAAGTTTAGTGGTTGAGAAGTATTGAGATGTTGGCTTTTGTTGGTAAGCTTGAGTTGATTATTTTGACAGTAAGGTTGTTAAGTGGTATTTTGTTTGATTTGTCGATTTCTTTGACCTTGACTTGTGGGTGAGTAGATTAGAGTTTTACTCTAAGTGTTGAGCGCGGTTCTTTGAACCTTTGACAATGACGATATTGAATTGAGATTGGTTACTAGTATTGAGTTATGGGGCATGCGTGCCGAGTTATATTTATGGTCCAGAGCGACCAAGGTTCTTGAGTTATATTATTTGGTTTGGAATCGATATTGAGATGGAAGTATTGTTTTGCGGTTTTATCCCGCCAGTTCACTCACCCCTTGTCTTTGGTCTTAGGTTCGACAATGAGAATACTATACTTTGTTACTTGGAGTAAGGTTTTTATGAGACGGAGTTTTGGTCTGGAAATTTTATAATAGGGTACGAGGACGTAACCATGTTTTAAGGAGGATAAGATTGTAAAATCTTAATGATTTTATAATGTGCGTGGCTAGTTGTTATGACACGACTAATTGGTATGTTGTGATTGTTTGCATATACTCGATAACCTGACTGCTTATGTTATGCATTTTATTAAGTTTCGTTAAGTATCATATAATAAAGTTGTACGTTAAACTTTGGGGACAAAGTTTTCCTAACGAGGGTAGAATGTAACATTGCGGGTTTAAAACTACTTTTATTCGTTTGGATGTTATACGGTGTCACTCTTTACGTGCCTAGGGAACATGTTTATTGACTATGGATTGGTGAACTTCGGGACGAAGTTCATTTTAAGGAGGGAAGACTGTAATACCCCGTATTTCGTTATGTTTTATTTTACTATTTAATATTTATTTGGGAATGTTAATAGTTAATTGAACGTTCGTATTCGATAATTGATTTATCGAATATATTTTTATGATGTTAGTAAGGGGTCGAGTATGAAAGCTAGTAGTAAAACCGTGTTTAAGTTGTTATAATGTGGGCCTCGTTTTGTTGCACAGACCACTTATTGAAAATTAAAAACAAAACTAGTACACAAACCCTCCCTCAAACATCCAGCCGTCATACATTCATACACCACCGCATCTTCATTTCTCGTCACCACCGCCATCTTCATTTCTCGTTTTCTTTTCTCTCGCTTAACATTCATTCCAATTCCCTCAAAGCAAGTCTCTAGCGTTCCAGATTCGCTCACTTCACGCGCATAAAGGAGTCACTTCACACCGGTTCGGAACTACCTTAAACGACTTAGTTATCGCGACTTTCGGTAAGTTCGTGCTCTGTTACTTTGTTTTTATGGTCATGTTTGGGTTTGAGTTATATGGGGTGTAAGAGGACAATGACCTTGACTAGGGTGACCCATGGTGGTGCTCCTGGTGGTGGTTAAGGCGGGTATGGGACTTCGAGAACAGGAACCACGAACCTTTTTCGTTTGTGACACCCACATCGTGTCTGACTAGCCCTAGGACTAATGGATTCAACTATGGGTAGGATTAGACCGTGGTGGTGTCTTTGTAATGGTCGAAAGGTGGCGTAGTGTGGGTATTGATAGGGAACGAGCGGAAACCAGCGGGTAGGGGAAACAGCGTACAACGGGAAAGACAATCAGAGTATTCAGTTGATTTGAGAGGTTTGAGTGCGTTGAATGTGGTCTTTGGGTCTGGTGGCTGTAGTTGAGGGTTTGAGTTATGCGGATACGGATTGGGTCTTGGGGCTTGTTTTGTCCGTATGTACGTTGTAGGTGTAGCATGTACATGGGGGTGTGTATAAACGTGGTAGTTGTTCTTTTGGCCTCATGCTAATAGTATAATGAGATGATAACAATAATATGATAACTAAACATTAATGATGTGTCGACATGATGAGTTATTTAATAAAATATATATCTATGTTGTGTTAAGCGACCGGTTAAATGTTTTTCATAATTCCTAATATAATTATATGTATGTAATGTCGTCTTATTTATTTATAGAATACTTTTCACATTATCGTTGTTTAACTTATCCTGGCTATAAGTGATAGCTAGTAATAATGAGAAATGAAGTAGTGGGAATGATTTTTAATAACACAAACGATGTGGTAATAGATATATTATTTGGTTATAGGTGATTGTTTTGAGGTGGAATATTTCTAGCAGCTGTTCGGTTGTTATCCTGCAATTTGAGGTAGGAGAATATCTATGACTGTGATGGTAATCTGACATGAGGACACTCAGTATCTGATTGATATATTTAATTGTGATATATTGTGATTGATTGCTTATTACTGCTTATTGTGGAGAACGGAGATGTGAAATGGGTCTTGTGATATGGGTCTTGTGATATGGGACTTGTGATATGGCCATGGGAGGTGTGATGTGATGGGAAGTGTGATGCGATGGGAGGTGTGGTGTGATGGAATGGTGGAGGTGTGGTGGATGATCGAATGGTATGGAGATGGAGGAGGATACAGTTCTATTGTTATTTATGTTTTAGCTGTTTTACCTACTCAACCTCGCGGTTGACCCTGTGTATTCGTGTGACACCTACGATGATCCGGAATGGGGAGTAGATTCTACAGGAAAGAGACAGATGAGCCAGGAGTGTAATACTCCGTATTTTAATATTTTATCTTAAATAATTAATAATTATTTTTGACGTGTTTGTCAATATTTGATTAGTTTATATTCGATTTAATTTATCGAATACGTGTTTTATATTTTATATGTTTATCGAATACGTGTTTTTATATTTTATATGTTTATCGAATACGTGTTTTTATATTTTGTATGATACTAGTGTAGTGTCGGGTTTGAGTGTTAGTTGATATATCGTGTTTTAAATAGACGTTTGGGCCCCGATCCGCGTGCCAACCCAAAACAACCTATATCGACATCAACATACAAACCCACACAACGTTAAACACTTCCTTCCTGCCGTCAAATAAACACTCTCCAAACCTTAAACCTAATCTATTTCGACACCTAGCTTCACTCACACGCCTTCTGCCGCCATACCCAGGGTTGAGAGGAGAGGTTTACACGGTTGTTTACGGGTCCTAGGGTTGCTCGATTACTCAAGGAAATAGGTATGCTCTTTACGACCTCTGTTTTATATGTATATTCACTTTCGTTTTGATCCATTAAAATAAGTCGTGTAAGCACGTATGGGTTCTGGTAATGTTATATCTTTAATCTATGATGTTAGTAGTTGTATTTTGACCATAGATGCTAGGGTCGTTGGCCGCGTAAGACCACCTTCGAAGGCTGTTTAGTGTCGTGTCAGAGTCGTCTGTGACGTTTCAGAACAGGGTGTTTGAGTGCGTGTTTTTGTATAAGATTTAGAGGCAGTTTCTGTTCACGTTTTTTTTCTGGGTAATGGGGGTAATGGTTGGTGGAAGTCAGGGTGTTTTGGGGTGGTTACCACGGTGGGTCGTGGTGGCTCATGTCGTATCTGGGTTAAGGTTCGTGTTGGTGTTATCGCGTGAAGTCAGGACAGTTTATGCAGAGGGGGTTTGTAGCAGGTCGTTGTTGGTCGTGTTTGGTGGAGTCAGCTGTTCTAATTTGTTATGTTTTGGTCAATGTTGCGGTTCTTTAAGTGTCATATACTTTTGTCGTACGTTAAACTTTGAGGACAAATAATGGCCCAAAAGTATGCACCCATCTTATTGGGGTTGTGTTACGACCGTGGTGGGTCGGGTTGTTACAAATGGTATCAGAGCGACCCTGCGACCGTGTGGTGAGCCTGTGGTCGGGAGTACCCGGGTCACACACCTAGCGGGGGTGGATTCTGGCCCTGGTTGTGGTCAAGTTTGAGGCACAACGAGGACGTTGTGTTCTTTAAGTGGGGGAGTTTGTAACACCCCAAGAGTATGAGAGGAAAGTTGTCCCACATCGGTAGAATGTGAGGCTTGTGATATGTTTATAATAGCCCCCACCCACCACCTAGTAACAAGGCCTTGTGCTTTTGGGCTTAAGTGAGGACAAATAATGGGCCCAAATGCTTACCTCCCATCTTATTGGGGGTGTGTTACGACCGTGGTGGGTCGGGTTTGTTACAAAGTGGTATCAGAGCGAACGATCCTCAGGCCTAAACCAAGTGAATAATAATGAACGTAAGAAGAGTCAAATAAAATGAACCCCAAGTTAGTAACTGTTAGGAGCCCCAGGATTGGGATGAGTTAGGGGCCTCCTCAAACCAAGCCACTGGCCCTTTCAGTCTAACCTGGTAACCCTTGAGTGATGTAGAGAGTGGGTAGTAACAAAATAAAAGAGCAGACCCTGCCTATAATGTGCTAACGGTTTTGCAGGAGCGGAATGAGGTAAGTAATGATGTGCTACATGGTTAATGATGTGCAGTGAAAGAATATTGTTGACATTGGCATAATGAATGATTTGAATACTTGAGTGACATTTAGTGTATGGATGGCATGAGTTGTGAATTATGAACGATATGATGATATGCACGCGGCTTTATGATCCCTGAACCATTAGGTAGAGATATAATATAATGATATGCGTAATGAGTTGATGATAGACGCACCATAAGCTATAGCTACCTAGGAGGTTAGATGTAGGAGAGATATGACCGTGATTGACGGAAATGGTTAGTAGAGCCAACTAGGCTATGTTGTTACAGGATGCGGAAATCAAGTTAAGTCTTATGTGTAAAGCTAGTAGACCGAAATGGGTGTCGTGTCCATTGATAAGTTTTGTTGTTATTCCAAGTGTGTATATACTCCTTGTTGAATGCCTTATTCTTTGCAAGAGTTTACTGTTTGGCTTACTAGGCAAAAGGTGATCGAACTTTAAGATTTATGATTGTTATTATCTTACTAGTTGCTTTAGCAATCCATGTCTAGTGATATGCGGAATGTGTTGCCCTAAGCTATGAATGTTATATAGTTATGTGTTGAGAATTACATGCCAAATTTTTTTTTACGTCTAATTATATACATATAATTCAGTTACAAGGATGGTAATCAACAAGGGATACCTTGGTGATTCCTAGTTTATATTTACGTAGTTTAATAATAAGTTGTGGTCGTTAAGATGGTAGAAACCGATTCATATATTTTTACATATATAACTACTGAACTATATATTGGTTGATCCTACTCTCAGTTTTACAATCTTCAGTTTTACAATCGTTATCGCTTTCTACATGGCAATTACAGTTTGAGATGATGAATAAATGTTAATATGTTGCACTATGATTTTATGCTTCAAACAACATGTCAATATGTTTGGAGGAAGAATGGTTGGGTGTAAATGTGAAGTAATTTTTTTTTTTACCAACATAGTCATAATAATTGTCCAGAATGTTACCTTGTTTGTCCGGGCCGCCATTTAAAATGTGTTCACCATATGAATATGATAATTTTATTTATGATAACCTTCTGATTTAGCTTTCCGATCCTTTTGTTTTCAAGTTGATATGAATTATATTTTGAGAGAAATAAATATTTTAGTTGACAATGGTCAGATTGTTACTGCACAGTTCTGTTTCGACCCATGTTTTAGCAAAAGAAAGCCTTTAAAACATACTTAATGTTTATGCATAATTCCAACTCCACTGTTTAGAATATTCGTTCACGTTTTCAAAATGGTAAGCCGCGTAAAATCTTAACGAGTTGTTATTTAATGGTAATTTTTGCAAGTTGTCCAAATTTCTGTTTCAGTGTTGTAAAGTTTTTGTTCGAACCAATTGAGTTGTAAAAATCGTTATAAATAATTTCCTTAAACTTTGCAATTTATTCTTTTTCCTATGATTAGTTAATTCCTTATATTTTCTAAAAACTATAATAGCTCGCAGAATAGCTAAGCGGTTTTTAGTTATGGTTTTTGGAAGTTGATGCGTGATGTATGATTATTGAAATGATACAGTTTTGAATATTGAGGTTTAATCAAATATGGATTATGTGATGTAACCATGTAATATTCTGATATGACATAAGTGGCATGAACAATACACATATGATATGGATATGAACCTTACTATAAAATAATATAACCTTAATTATTTTGGTGAGTTTTACATAAAGTTAGTTTCATTCATACCGACGATATTGTTATGCTACAAGGTGAACTACGTGTTGTTATGTTTAAATCTGATTACTATATATTGAATTAGTAACCTGGTTGACATGTGAATTATAAGAATGCTAGAATTGTTTTCGATCTTTAACTTGTCAAAATCGTCAGTGATTCGTGTTTATGAATTGACATTAAATACAACTTCATGGTGATAATCCATGATAAAGTTGATGTTTGATGATTATGGTAATTATTTTGCAACATGACAGAGTCGGTAGCTACATGTTGATGAAATTTTGTCTGAATATGAAATTATTCCACATGATATAGACCTCTTATCTTGCAAGTTATACTAGTTTTATGAGAAATGATTTAATGTGAGTAGATGGGAAATGTACCTACGTGATTTAAACTTATTTATACCTAAAAATGCTAAACTATCTTAATAGTCTAGGTTTGATGTCCATCTCGTAAAATATGTCATTGCTCCGTGTTTAATTACATTAATTACATTTTGCTTATGTCACTTTCTCTTATGTACACAAGCAGGAGTTTTGCCTCCATAATTTGAAGTATGCGCATGAAATGTTTTAATTTGGCAAGGGTGAACCATGAGTCAACTGATTGTCTACCTCGATGTAAATGTGTTAATTTTATGTCAAATTTTTCCAAGGGTATAGATGTTGGTTACCTTGATTTTATTTTATTGCGTAGCATGAAATTGAAAAATATGTTTTATTGTTTTAAAAGTCGGATGCTAGTTGCCAGTATAGAGCACTTAACTTATCAGATGACTTTTGACTGTTGAATCGGTGATCTTCTTGAGCAATGAATGTGGAATTTATAATGGGGTTACGGGGACGTAACCATGTTTTAAGGAGGATAGGATTGTAAAATCTAGATGGTTTACGATCTGGCTAAGTGGTATGTTATGTTTGGCTGACTGAGATTGACCATGCGTGGAGTCAGCTGTTCTAATTTGTTATGTTTTGGTCAATGTTGCGGTTCTTTAAGTGTCATATACTTTTGTCGTACGTTAAACTTTGAGGACAAATAATGGCCCAAAAGTATGCACCCATCTTATTGGGGTTGTGTTACGACCGTGGTGGGTCGGGTTGTTACAAGGAGCTGGGACGGGAATGTGAGACGCGGACTTGAGACCAACTTAGATCTACATCACATATAGAGTAGTCGTTGGTTGTGCTTTTATTTCCTATGTAATTTCTGTAATAACAAAAGTTTAAATTCTATCGGTTTTATATAAAGTATTTTGTATTGTTTTACTTTGTTATTCACTACCTCGGGTTTTTCCGAGATGGTAACAGCTCTATTTACTCGAGAAGGTCTTGCTAAAGGCTCTTGAATAAATGGGAGTGTTTCAAATATAAATTAGAAGAAGAGGACGAAGAATTGTTTTCTCCAGATGTATTTTTCCTATTTAGAAGAAAACTGATATTATCCATTTTTTATGTAGAGAACCAATTTGTTCTCCTATTATTTTTAAAAATAAATTTGACTAATTTTATTGTTGTATTAAACTATTTAGATGAGTTGTTGTCATCACGGTTTCTTTACCGTTAAACAAATTTGATAAGGCAAGAAAATGACAGTTTTCCATCTTAAAAGATTCTAAAGGAGGGTAAATATCATTTAACTCTTTGTCATCTGATAAAGTATAACTTCTTTCTAAAACCGAAATGTATTGTTCTACATACACAGCACAAAACCATGGTACAAAATATGTAATTTGATTTTGAGAAGTGCAAAAGTCATAAAATTCCTTTTGAATTATTACCCTTTGATTATTACCAAAATTTTCTAAGAACCAAGTCCTAAAAATTTCCCATTTAGGCAAATTGAATTCCTCTTTAATCTTGTATCTAGCTTCAGATCCGAAACTAAAATCTATTTTAGAAGTTGTACTATCCATTACCAAAGCTAAAACTCATCTGAGACATAGTCTCGACATTCTCTTCATTAGAGTGCCCTCTTAATATATTATCTCTATGTAGTTTAAATTCATTTATCCTAGGTTCCTTAGGTTCGTCAAAAGATGAATCATGATCTCTAATTTCTTCTCTTATTTGAGAGGTTGAGTGTCTGGATGTATTGGGATAATCTATTATATAGTCACATGGGGATATAAAAGATCTCACTGAATTACATCTAGTTAGTCTAGAAGAGCTACTACTAGCTTTTCTTAGTACTCTATTAGGTTGATTATTACCAAAATGTAAATTAACAGATCCTTCTCCTGTTTGTGTGACATGTAATAGATCTGTGTAAACAGTAGGCTTTGGGGTCATGGCTCTTTCGATTTTCCAATTATCAGGGAAAGATATTTCTTCCCATTTAATTCTTCTCGTAGTCGATATATCAGATTTGTGAAATTAGTTTCTATGACAATAGTTTCATTAATTGGTTTATCAGCCAATCTACAACAAGGATTCAGAGTATATAAATGTTTAAAGTATATTTTATAACATATACAAATAACCTCAGATCCTTGAGCATAATTATACCCATGGGTTTTAACATTTAGAGTTAGAGCGTCTAAAATATTGTCATCACTTAAAGAAAGCGTTAAATTAGGATAGACATCAAAATAAACTGGTCCCTGGGCCAGACTTGATTTTATGACCCCCATAATTGAATTTTTCCAATCCAAATTTCTTCCATCTCTTAAGGCTGCTATAAAACTTTCAGGAAGACCTTCCAAGGTTAGTGGTTTAAAAGCTACTTGAACTAGACCAATATGAATAAATTTGTGGTCTGATCTTTTATATGGTTCTAAATCATGGTTACTAAGTAATTGTAGAAACATCTCTTCATTATTAAGAGAGACTGCTTCTTATGTAGTTTTAACAATTTGTTTTAAGCCCAATCTTTCGAAGGTGCCTAATCTATAAATCGTTTTGGCACTTATCCCTAGGAATAGTCCATTTATTAAGTAAGTTTAGATCTTGAGGTATATCAACCTCGTGACTGATACTGTTTTTAACAGCGGATTTATTACCAAGAAATTGTTTAACTATACTCATAAGGTTATAGACAAATTGTGTTGAATTACATCAAACTATATCAATTAATCATCACCACCATGGCTCTGATACCATAGGGGGAGCTCAGCATACACTGGTCATCCAGCCAGATAGATTCAAACTCATAAGAGTAAGATTTTTACTAAACCAACTGTTTTACTAATTATTTTAGAACCCAATGTCCACTTCACAAAGCCCTAAACGCCATTTCTTCGGCAAAGCAGGCAAACAGAAAGGACCCAAGAGTCTATAATAATTGGTTATAAAAAAGTTTAAACTATCAGCCGGATCTTCTCAGAATATCAAAGCACCATCACCACTTGTAATATAATTACCATGGTGCTTTTGATTAATCGATTTAGTCGAACATAATTCAACACAAAGGATTTAGCCTATAAGGCTCATACTTGTAATGTAAAATAAAAATAAAAGTAAGAGTACAGAATTTAAAAATACTTACAAAGATTCAAGTTGTGCTCAGAACAAGATTTTATTTATAGAGCCAAATATTTTACAAGAAAAAGAGAGGGGGGATCTAGAGAGAGGGGTTGTAAGAACCTGCCTCTAAAGGAAAACACCAGCCCCTTATATAGAAGAGTGGGGTTACAAAAATAAGAGATATAGACGTAAGTGCTTACGTCATTATTTAATAATAGTGATATGACACTAATGCATTATAAAATGCCTACAGTACAGACCAATAATTTACCAACTGTTAATGGAAATACAAATTATTTTTCCCCTTGCAAGAAAGCTGTGATTTATCAGTCTCGGAATTATCTTCTGGGTCTTGGGAATCTTGTAGCAAGGTGCTGAGTGAATTATGGCTATTATTGGAGGCCATCGATATATCACTTTTCGAGGAATTTTTATCCCTTCTTTTTTAAATTTAAGAGTCTTTTTAGACCTTCCATATATGCTCTTATTATATCTTCTTCGGAAGCTTCATGGATGTCCATTGATTCATCATCCTCTAAAAGCTCAAAGAATTTAGTCTGCTCCTTTTCTCTGATTTCTTTATCTTCTAGTTCCTTCAAACTCGTATAAGAGTTAATTTTTTCTTCAATAAGATTTATTGTAGGGGTGCAGTTTAACAGCCCTTTATCATCAGTTTTCATCATTGTGTCCCAAAAGCGAGAATAGGAACGTCGTATAAGACAAAAGAAACCTTGGCTATAACATGTTGTAGGACTACTTCTCCATATCCAGGGAATAGAGAATTCTATAAAAAATAGCATTCCTTTAGGATTAGTTTATCTTCTTGGCATGATGGTATTATCATCTTCCACTTATCTTTTAGAATAGGAGGGAGAATATTTTCTGAAGTTTCATAAAAGTTCCACTAATTAATCAACCATATCGAAAAATCTTGATTATAAATCTCGGAAATTATTTTAATAAACCATGTAATATCCCGTATTTTAGCCTCGGTCTACAACTGTCAAACCATGTTTTATTCAAGTATTTCAAATGGAATGTTTATAAAGTATTTTACGTAAACTATTATTATTTTATAAATCGTATTTCTACGATTAGGTCGTATTTCATAATCATTTTTATATTTGATGATTATTTCATAAAATGTCATTCATTCGTATTTCTTTATTTTTAATAATATATTTATAATTAAATATATTCCCTATTTTATATTTAGTCCTCATTTATACTTGATCCCTATTTTATTTAAGTCGTAATTGTATTTAAATCCTATTTTTATATATTCCTACGTAATTGCTAATATTTTAATACTTATATAGTTATTACTATTA
Source organism: Silene conica (assembly GCA_029255685.2). NCBI lineage: Eukaryota > Viridiplantae > Streptophyta > Magnoliopsida > Caryophyllales > Caryophyllaceae > Silene > Silene conica. Next base: position 25,325,320 of record CM055313.2, on the reverse strand, counting down.
TTTCTATATCTTTATTGACATCGTTTTTATAGAGCTCGTTATACTGAACTAAATGTTATGCTAGTATTCTTATCGTGAAACAATATTATATATTTATATAACGTGGTTAATATTATGATAACTATTTATGTTGGACGTGTTTTACGATTTCGTAAAGAGAATGTTAGATATAATATAATAATTAGACGACATTGGGAATGGGAGTCAAGGCCGAATATTAACGAGGATTGACCTCGAACCTTTACAATTTGATTTGGGTATTTCCAAGTCAAGGCCGAATATTAACCTAGTACTCCATAACAAAACATAACCTATCTAATAGGTCTTTTTCCGTCATATAGCAAACATATTATATCATTATCATCATCATCAAATGTTTCTCTTCATCATCTTCCATCTTTAGGCTGCAATTAAATTCGAATAAGCCTCGTTATTGTTTATGTTATTCCATTCGTAAAGGTACGACTTATATATAGATTTTATCTTTATAATTCGTTCATCGCTTTGTTTTGTTTTATTAATCGTTATTCGCTTAGTCTCGTTTATCCCTTGAACCGACTGAGTACTGACCCAAACCTTACACTATATGAGTAATACATTGTTCCAGACCAAGGCCGTGACCAACCACCATGGTAGTGGTGGTTCGCTTGAAATAAAACAGGGGTAACGCGGGAATGAGGCTGGTGTTGCGTCGCATTTTGGAACCGTTAAGGAGCACTTGTTCATCTGGGCTGGTGGGTGGTGTTTGTTAGGGTATAGGCGACCACTCTGGTTACTGGGTGGTGGCCGTAGGTGGTGACTATGGTCGGTGGTGGTCGGTAAAACTGAAACAGGGGCAAACAGAGGGGGTGAGAACGTGAGTTTCGAGAGGAGTGTTCCTCGTGGTGAGGACCACGAGGAGGCGGGAGGCGGTGGTGTCATGGTTTGTCGGTGTGTGCTAGTTCTGTTTAGGTGGTAGAAGTGGTGTTTATGGTGGATGGTGTGGTGGTGCTGGCGTGTAAAATAAAAGGAACAACAACAACAATCGTATTGGTCGCGTTGTGTCCAGGCTGTTTAGAGTTATCGTGGTGGCTGATATGGTGGCTCTTGGTGGTGGCTCAAGGGTGGATTTTGTAGCTGGTAGTACGTACTTGAGGTTGGGGTCAGTGGCAACGGTCGTGAGGGTCAAGACTTATTAATCGTTACGTAATATATGTTAGGTGACGGTTTCCGCGTGGAACGTTTCTAGTTGCTGCGTGGTTGACATTTCTATTCCGCAAATTAAATTAAGGTAGGGGAGTGGACTGTGATTTATATTATGTCATGTAATGAGACTGTTCGTTTATTATGAGTTTGATATGTGATGTTATTATTTATAATTGTTGTTGTTGAGATGTTATTATCTTGCATATTACTATATGACGCGGAGAGGAGAATTAAGGGTCTTTGTGATATGGAGTGGTGTAATATTGGGTCTTGTGATATGTAGTGGTGTAATATTGGGTCTTGTGATATGGAGTTGTGTGATATTGGGTCTTGTGATATGGAGTGGTGTGATATTGGGTCTTGTGATATGGAGTGGTGTGATATTGGGACTTGTGATTGAAGAGTGGTGTGATCGGGAAGTGGTTGCTGAGACGGTATGGAGATGGAAGTGTATTGTATTCTGTCGTTATTATTTATGTTTGATTTATCCTCCTACTCAACCGCGAGGTTGACAGTGTATTCGTGTGCACCTACGATGATCCGGAATGGGGAGTAGATTCTACAGGTCAGAGACAGATGGATTAGGAGCTTGGGCATGGAGAGAGACTTGACTTGGACTTACTTAGATTTAGATCACAAACTTAGATGTTATCAGTTGTACTTTTATTCTATGCCTAGTAATTTGTAATATCAAAAGTTTAAATTTAATTAGTTTTATATAAAGTACTTTGGTTTGTTTTACTTTGTTATTCACTACCTCGGACATTCCGAGATGGTAACAGCTCTATTTATTTGAGAATGTCTTGCTAAAGGCTCTTAAATAAATGGAGGTGTTACAAAGTATGACTTCGTTTATCATTTTCATAAAGGAATACCTTATCAAAGGCTTGGATATAATCCCAATAATTGTATTTAACTAGTGCCCTTTTTATGATAATAGTTTTTTTCTGTTAATGGAGATATTCCCCAGTCATTTATGGATATTACTTGTGCAATGATACTTTTTGAGAAACTTGTTTGTCCCAGTAAAATGGGTAAAAGTGCAACCATTGCTAGAGAGTATTGTCTCATAAAACTGTCGCGGTTTATATGTTTCCATAGTATAACAATGTCCTCCTAGATACCTGTCATAGAGCATCCAAGGTTTATCTTCCCACTTCCTATCAGATTCATTGAGTAAGAGTATTACTCTTTTCTCTTCATTTTGAAACATATCATCTTCCTTTTTGGTAGTATTTTGAACGGCTGAAGAAAAGGAGGGTTTTGAGGAAGAGCTAGCAATATCAGTTTCTTTTTTCAAAAGTTGTTTCCATTTTGTAAATTCCTCGAGCTCAGTTTGACTGGCTCCAGATAAATTTGCTGCTATAAGCTTTTTATTACCATACTGAGCTATGGGATAACTAGGACTTCTTCCTCCTCTGTAGGGAGGACTACCACGACCTCTACCTCCTCTAGTAGAGGGGCTACCTGTACTGCGGGTAAGCATTCCTAAAAAGAAAAGAATATTATAAATATTCTCTTGTCAAAAATTCAGGGAGATGATAATCTTCCCCTTTTTTATAAATAATTGTAAAATCAAATGGAGCTAAATGAGCCTGCCATCTGGCAAACATTTGTTTTGAAACATCATGTTTAAAGTCTTTTAAAAACATGAATTTGGCTGCTTTGTAGTCAGTTTTGATAGTAAAATATTTATTGTATAAATCATCTTGAAATTTTAAAACACATTTTACTATAGCAATAATCTCTTTTGCGACTGTGGCATAATTCTTTTGCACATTATTCCATTTGCCTGAATAAAATCTCACTAGAAATTCTTGTTTGTAATTGGGTTTTATCAGTTATCTCATCAGGAAATTTTGAGCCAAATTATATACTTCGATTGATCGGAATTATATTTCCCTTTTCAATATTATGACCAAGAAATCTGATTTTCGTTTGAAATAAAACCATTTTAGGTTTGGATATTACTAACCCATTATTTATAAAAAAATTTTAAAAAATATCTAAATGCTTAAAATACATCTCAATAGTTTTTTAGAAAACCAGAATATCATCAATATAAACTATAATAAAGTCACTATAACTCATGAAAATTTCATTCATGATTTTCATGAATTCATAGGGAGCATTTTTAACGCCAAAAGGCATAACATGTCATTCATATTGTCCAAATGGAACATTAAAAGCTGTTTTGTAACGATCAGTAGGGTCAATTTGGATCTGCCAATAACCAGAATTTTAATCAAATTTAGAAAATATGATAGAATCATATAGTCTATCTAAGAGATCTTTTTTATTGGGTATCGGACTTGATAACTCTGTTATCTACGCGTTTTCCATACCTAAAAACTCTTTGTCGTATCCCGTGTTCTTGTTTTTTATGTGTTCTTCCATGTTTCATTTGCATATAACGTTCAACTTGCCTTTTGGGGAGCTTGTTTCGGGTTTTTGTTGTGTGTCGATTTTTGTAGGGATACGACTAGGGCCAACAAGCACCCACCTGAACAAGAAGCAACCCACTGACCCATTTGACAACCTAAGGCCCAACACAAACCTATGGATAGCCCAAAACAGAGAAATAAGGAAGTTAACTGAAGGCGCCTTGAGTACCGTGCTATTCCTCTCCAGGGAAGAAGGCACGTGCCCTCCTTGCCGTTCCTTGCGCTTCTTTGCCGTGCAGTTCCTCTCCAGGGAAGAAGGTGTCGTGCCCTCCTTGCCGTGCCTTGCGGTACTTGCCGTGCCCAGCTCAAATTTTGTGCGGATCTTTGTTTACTTGAACGACAATGTTTTGGGTCGTTTTGCCTTTTTGTAACCTAGTATATAAGCAATTTTCCTTCTCTTTTTACTGTACACCCTACCTCCAGTTCAAGTCTTTAGTAAGAGAAACCCATTTCCTTTGTAATTTGCAACAAATCCTTAATCAATTTCAATAGTTATCAAGCTTTCTTTGTTCTTTTGCTTCATTGTTCTTCCTTGTTCTTCCTAGTTGGTATATTTCTTATCTCTTTCTTTATTTTGTCATTTGTTTACATTTTAGTTGATTTAGGAGTTTAAATTTTGCACTTAGCTTGTTCACAAAGTTTCTTCCTTTGTGCTTCATTATTGTTTGTTTTGATTTATTTTGCCTTAGATCATTGTTGTAGTTGGTTTTTGCATGTTTGATAGTAAGAATTTATCCTTCATCATGTTTAATAACAAAGTGTCATCTTTTGTAATGAATTTGACTTCCTTAGTTATGACTAGTGAGTAGTCTCATACTAGGACTCGATTAGCTCTATCATGGGTGTTTCATTTTATTGATTTCTCACTAGATTAGTCCTTGGGTTTGGCTTGTGAGGGTAGACTAGGGGATTTGCTTGTTTATGGGTTTTTGCGGGTTTCATTGACTCTAGACCCTTGCCCATCGGCGAGAGTCGGTTAGGTTGGGAGTCGGGGTGGCTTGTTTGACCTTATTGTCTACCTAGGTTGAGACCGAAAGGGAGAACCGAGGGAGGACCCCCTAGTCTAGCGTTTGAAATCGACCTTCGAGAGGAGGGGATGGATGACCCGGAAACCAACGTGGGTATTTAACTTAGGACATCGACTTTCGAACCCGAGAGGGGGATTAGTCGGGATTGCTAGTGTCTTATAGTGAGCCCGAGAGGGAGTCTATGAGCGAATTAGAGGCGTTTTCCCCCTTATAACCCATACCCGTTGACTAGTAAAGAGAGATCATAATCATGAACACTTATGGTGGAGTGAAATCGGGTCCTAGGCCTTTCCTCTATTGAATTACACCCATTTCTTTCACTTGTTATTATTAGTTTTATTTAATTTACTTTGCTATTTCATACTTAGCTTATTTGTAGTTATTCATCTCAACCATCTCATTTTCGACTTAGCTAAACTCATAACTTGAATAGCTAGTATTGCGATTTTAGCTCCCTGTCAATCGACCCTCAAGTGCTACTTCGTCAACCGTGCACTTGCGGTGTTAAAACATCCACATCAAGTTTTTGGCGCCGTTGCCGGGGAGCCAATAATTGCATATTAGCCAATTTTAGTTTAGTCTAGACTAAGTCATAGTTAACTTTGCACACCCCGGTGTGCCATCTTCGTTATTGATATTTTCTTCAAGTGTGTAGGTTTATTGCATGAGTAGAAGAACTCGCAAGGTCCAACCACAATATCCAATAGACCTTGAGATAGAAGCTACCGCAAGACGCCTCAACGCCTTAAGAAGAAGGGGATTAATCGAATTACCAATTGAGGAAATAACATTGCCCGGAGAGAGTTCTCAACCTTTGCCTTTTGAGAATCCTTTCTTCTTTCCGGAAGAGTTCACAATGGTTGAACCCGAGCCCATTGCTATGAGAGACCGGTTTGCTCTCAAGACGGTTGTTAATCCTAGCATAGTCAAGCCCCCAATTCAAGCTAAAAATTTTGAATTGAAGGCCACTTTGCTACAATTAGTCCAAGGAAACCAATTTGGAGGAGGAGCCACCGAAAACCCCAATGAACACATAAATGACTTCCTTGATAGTTGTGAAATGTACAAGGCCAACGGTGTTAGTGATGATGCTCTCCGCCTAAGGCTTTTTCCGCACTCTTTGAGAGGAAGTGCTAAAGAGTGGCTAAAGAGTTGTGAGCCGGAGTCGCTAAGGACTTGGGATGACGTCTCTAAAGCTTTCCTCAACAAGTATTTTCCACCACAAAGAACCGCGAGGATTAAGATTGAGCTCCAAGGTTTTACACAACTAGAAGATGAGACACTTTATGAGGCTTGGGAAAGGTACAAAGCCTTGCAAAGATTGTGCCCGCACCATGGGATCGGAGAAGACGAACTCATCAACAATTTCTATGAAGGCCTCAACAACGAAATGAAGATGAACCTCGATTCCGGTTCCGGGAAAGGAGCACCCGACAAGATAGACAACAAAACGGCAAAGGAATTGATTGAAGAAATGGCGTCTAGGACTTTCCATTGGAGCCATGACCGACATAAAAGGAAAGGAAAGTCAAGTGTTGAGACGGCTAGTAATATAGAGGTCAAAGGATTAATCGATGAATTGAAGCAACAAGTTGTTTTACTAAGTGCAAACAAGAGCCAAAGCCACACTTCAAACAATTCTTGTTCGAGTCGACAACAAGTGTTTTATTGTGATTTTTGTGGAGATCAAGGACATTCACCCAATGAATGTCACTTGATAGGAGGAGATGTAAGCGGGATGGAACAAGTAAACGGTTTGTGGGAGTCAACTCCGGCACAAAGAGCTTTCAACAACAATCAATACCACCCGGGGTTGGGGAACCATCCAAATTTTTCCTACAACTCTCAAAATGTTCAAAACCCAAATTTCCAATCAAAATCACAACAAAACCCGAACTTTCAAGCTCAAAAGTCAAATTCAACATTCAACAATGCACCTCCCGGATTTCAAGGGAAAACCTTTGCTTCAAGACCACCATTCCAAACACCCAACCAACCTTTTCAATCACCAAACCAACAATTCCCCCAACAAAACCACCAACCCTTCCAACAACCATTCCAACAACAACAAACCCAACCCAAAACTAACCTTGAGACTATGATGGAACAACTAATGACAAATCAAAACCAATTCATAACCAATTCCAACCAAAAACAAGAAGACACAACCACATCAATCAACCAATTGCGGAGTCAAATGCAAGCTTCTCAATGAATAACCGATAACCAAATTTCTCAATTAGCCACTCAATTGGGTAACTTGCAAAGTCCCAACGGAAGATTTCCGGGTAAGACCGAGGAAAACCCAAAAACCGTAAACTCCATATACTTGAGAAGTTGTAGAGAATTGGATGTGCAGACACCGTTGAAGAAGAGGAAGAGTTGTCAACCGGAAAATGTTGTAGTTGAGCCTAGAAAGGAGGCCAGGGATGAACTTGTGGAGATAGTGGTGGAAACACCGATGGTAATTGATGAGCCGAAGAAGGTAGTTGAAGAACCAACACCAAGTGTTGTGAAACCCTATGTGCCACAAATCCCATTTTCACAAAGGTTGGCAAAAGCAAAGCTTGAGCAAAAATATGGGAAATTCATGGACATGTTGAAGGATGTGAACATCACCATTCTATTTCTTGATGCCATCAAGTAAATCCCGACTTATGGCAAATTCTTGAAGGAATTGGTGTCAAACAAGAATTCCTTGAATACCTTTCAAATGGTAAACGTGTCTAAAGAATGTAGTGCCATCCTAATGAATGAAGCTCCCACAAAGCTTGAAGACCTCGGGAGTTTTTCCATCCCTTGCCTAATTGGAAAGGTCCGAGTTGAAAGAGCCTTGTGCGACTTGGGGGCAAGCATTAGCCTCATGCCACTTAAGATATTCAAGAAGTTGCGAGGTTATGAGCTTTCTCCTACAAGAGTTTCTTTACAACTTGCGGATAAGTCGGTGAGATATCCAATGGGTCTTGTGGAGGATGTGCCACTCAAGGTAGGGAAGCTAATTATCCCATGCGACTTTTATGTGATGGATATTCCCAAAGACACAAATGTTCCCGTCATTTTGGGGCGCCCATGCCTTACCACGGGAGGTGCCCTAATTGATGTCAAGAATGGGAAATTATCTCTTCAAGTGGGTGATGAAAAAGTGGAGTTTGCTTTGAACAAGGCTATGAGTGGGCCTTCGGAAGGCAAGGCTTGCTACATGATAAATGTTCTTGAAGATTGTGTCAACAAACAATTCAGTGAAGGTGATAATAGCTTGCAGGGGTTCCTTGAGGGGAAAGTGAAAGATTGCAAGGAGCACAAGGAATATGCCTTGGCAATGGAGGCAACTACCTTGGAGGAACCGGACAAGAAGTTTGAAAGCTTGAGGAAGGACGGTAAAAAAAAGAGGAGAGATCCACGCCTCCTCAAGGAGAGTTGAAACCTCTTCCCTCTACTCTTAAGCATGTTTTCCTTGGTCCTAATGACACTTATCCATTAATAGCTTAACTCATTTGGTTGTGTACAATTCGGCCTTTTGGCATTTTGTATGATTTGGTCGAGCCAACGACGTTAAACAAAGGCGCTTCTTGGGAGGCAACCCATGTCTTTTTGGTTTTTTTGTAGGATTCAGAGCTATTTTTGGGATTTTCGGTAATGTTTGGAGGTATTTTGCGGTGATGCCATTCTCCGGGTGATGTGATTACACCCTTGTGGAGATGGTTATTTTGCTCTCATTTTGGAAAATCCAAATTGCTTCAATTCCTCCTTAAGTCCAAATTCTTTTGTTTTCTTTGCTTTTGTTTTAACCTTAGTTTTAATTAGCTTTTTCTAGTTGGTCTTTCTTAGTTTTTGTTTTTGTTGTTTTTCTTTTCCTTTGCCTCCCCCTTATACCTTGTCCATATAGTAAGTATAAAGGGGAGGCCTAAAGAAAAAACAAAAAACATGTTTTTCTTTTTCAAAAAATCAAAAAAAAAAACTAAAAATATTTCGCTTATTTTGGTATTTCTCTACTTTGCACTTGTCTCATCGAGGACGATGAGATTTAAGTGTGGGGAGGGTAAATATATTCCTTGTACATATTTCTTTCTTGTGTTTATTTTGTTTTTCTTTTCTTTTTGAGAAAATCTTAGAAAATACAAAAAAAATTGAAAAATTTGAAAAAAAATCCAAAAATATTGCATTGTATATATTTTGTGTTTTGTATTCGTCCTAACCATGTTTATAGGTAATACGCACAATGCATCGGAGAAGAAGTTTGGTAAAATTCCTCCTACTCTTTCTCCTTATTCCTTCCTTTTTCATTTCGCATATATTTGTATGAAGGAGGATGGGATTATGTGATGTGGGTGTTCCTTTGGGGAACCGTTTTGGAGATTGTTGGTGTGTGCCTATATTTTGGTAGGATGAAGTGTGTTAGCTTGTTTGGCATATAGTTTGTAGACTCATTTGCATTTATAACATGTTTATATTAGTTGCATTCATGGCATATAGTTGCATTTAGGAAATTTTTCGAAATTGGCTAATTGTGATCATTGACAAAATCGTTTAGGCCATCACAAATAATTCTTCTACTTGTTACTTTGCCTTTTAGAATGGTTTTAAAACACTCTAGGTTATGCTTTGCTAGTATCTTTCGAACTATGATCCACTACCAAGTCGAGGGTTTGCATTTTGAATCACCTTGTCCAACCTCGTGATGCGAATAGGTATTGATTGACTATTCTTGGTGACCTTGTCGGTTTGGGTGGGATGGTAACTTGAGATTTTTGATGGTTCTTAAGATGCTCATTTCTTTAAATTTTGGTGTGAAATGTTGAAAAAAAAAGGTGAAAAAGAAACCTCTTGTGGAATATGATCGTGTAGTTTAGGTGGAGGCGTACCACTTCGATGTGCTTTGGAGGGGGGCCAAGGATTTGGCTTCCCACTTGGTCGTGAATTCGACCGCCCAAAGACAGAGTGATTGTCACCCCGATAAGCTATTGCCTAGAGGTTAACCGGTCGCCTAATAAGCGATTGGCGAAAGCAAAGGGCATTAGCACGCGTGGGACAAACCCCATCTTAACTCATGATAAAAAAAAAATAGGAAAAAAAAAATGAAGAAAAACATGAAGAAGACAAAAAAAGAGACAATAATAAAAACTTTGAGGTCATTTGTTGTGTTTTCCACCTTTATGAAATGACTTGAGCATTTAAACCCGAAAATCCAATTTTGCTATCCTTCCTTGACAAACTTGGGACGATCCATGACCCTTACTTGTGAAGAGTCTAGACCGGTTAATTCCTTACCTCTAGCATCATGGGGACCTTCCTCCATTCCATCCGATCGCCCTCGACAAAGTTTTTGGATCATGGTCATGAAAGTAACCTAGGTTAGCATTATTTGGTAGTGTTTTGTCGCCATTCTTTGGGTTTTAGTGACATGTTGAATTAGTATTTGTGCGGGAGTGTATGATCTTGATTTTGATCCCTTTTAGTTGATCTCAGTCGCTTAGATGAGGAAAGCGGCTCTTCTCCTTTTGTCGATGCGTCCTATTGTTTGTTTATGTGTTTCATGTTAGGATGTGTCAAAAAATTTGAGCAAGACCTCACTTGCCTTGCAATAGGGCACATTTCCCTCATAAGGTGTCAAATTGTGAGTTGAAAGGGCGTTGAGTGCGCTAATACTCAATCGGTTATTATAATAGAATAGCTATATGGTATTTGTGTTGGTTTTTCGTCTTAGGTTGGTAAACTTGTTTTGCGTTGCATGTAATATTGCTTGAGCTTACTCGGGACGAGTAAGGGTTTAGTGTGGGGAGATTTGATAACTTCGTTATCTACGCGTTTTCCATACCTAAAAACTCTTTGCCGTATCCCGTTTTCTTGCTTTTTATGTGTTCTTCCATGTTTAATTTGCATATAACGCTCAACTTGCCTTTTGGGAGCTTGTTTCGGGTTTTGGTTGTGTTTGTCGATTTTTGTAGGGATACGACTAGGGCCAACAAGCACCCACCTGAACAAGAAGCAACCCACTGACCCATTTGACAACCTAAGGCCCAACACAAACCTATGGATAGCCCAAAACAGAGAAATAAGGAAGTTAACTGAAGGCGCCTTGAGTACCGTGCTGCTCCTCTCCAGGGAAGAAGGCACCGTGCCCTTCTTGCCGTGCCTTGCGCTTCTTTGCCGGGCGGTTCCTCTCCAGGGAAGAAGGTGTCGTGCCCTCCTTGCCGTGCCTTGCGGTTCTTGCCGTGCCCAGCTCAAATTTTGCGCGGATCTTTGTTTACTTGAACGACAATGTTTTGGGTCGTTTTGCCTTTTTGTAACCTAGTATATAAGCACTTTTCCTTCTCTTTTTACTGTACACCCTATCTCTAGTTCAAGTCTTTAGTAAGAGAAACCCATTTCCTTTGTAATTTGCAACAAATCCTTAATCAATTCAATAGTTATCAAGCTTTCTTTGTTCTTTTGCTTCATTGTTCTTCCTTGTTCTTCCTAGTTGGTATATTTCTTATCTCTTTCTTTATTTTGTTATTTGTTTACATTTTAGTTGATTTAGGAGTTTAAATTTTGCACTTAGCTGGTTCACAATGTTTCTTCCTTTGTGCTTGATTATTGTTTGTTTTGATTTATTTTGCCTTAGATCATTGTTGTAGTTGGTTTTTGCATGTTTGATAGTAAGAATTTATCCTTCATCATGTTTAATCACAAAGTGTTATCTTTTGTTATGAATTTGACTTCCTTAGTTATGACTAGTGAGTAGTCTCATACTAGGACTCGATTAGCTCCATCATGGGTGTTTCATTTTATTGATTTCTCACTAGATTAGTCCTTGGGTTTGGCTTGTGAGGGTAGACTAGGGGATTTGGCTTGTTTATTGGTTTTTGCGGGTTTCATTGACTCTAGACCCTTGTCCATCGGCGAGAGTCGGTTAGGTTGGGAGTCGGGGTGGCTTGTTTGACCTTATTGTCTACCTAGGTTGAGACCGAAAGGGAGAACCGAGGGAGGACCCCCTAGTCTAGCGTTTGAAATCGACCTTCGAGAGGAGGGGATGGATGACCCGGAAACCAACGTGGGTATTTAACTTAGGACATCGACTTTCGAACCCGAGAGGAGGGTTAGTCGGGATTGCTAGTGTCTTATAGTGAGTCCGAGAGGGAGTCTATGAGCGAATTAGAGGCGTTTTCCACCTTATAACCCATACCCGTTGACTAGTAAAGAGAGATCATAATCTTGAACACTTATGGTGGAGTGAAATCGGGTCCTAGGCCTTTCCTCTATTGAATTACACCCATTTCTTTCACTTGTTATTATTAGTTTTATTTAATTTACTTTGCTATTTCATACTTAGCTTATTTGTAGTTATTCATCTCAACCATCTCATTGTCGACTTAGCTAAACTTATAACTTGAATAGCTAGTATTGCGATTTTAGCTCCCTGTGAATCGACCCTCAAGTGCTACTTCGTCAACCGTGCACTTGCGGTTTTAAAACATCCACATCAGGACTCCTCTTTCTTGTTCCGAATGTTTATTAACATAAAAAGCAGTGCAGGACCATGGTGATTTTGAAGGTCCGATTAATTTTTTCTCGAACAAAGAAGCTATCTCTTTTTTACAAAGTATTAAATATTTTGAATTCATCTGACAGGGTCTACCCTTGGTAGGGATATTTTCCTCCTTAAAATAATCCTCGTAAGGTAAATTTACTACATGTTTCTTTCTATTCCAGAAAGCATTAGGGTGATCTCCACAAATATCCGTGGAAAAAGAGTCAGATAAAATTTTAATTTTTTCCTTTAGTTTAGGATTTTTGAAGACGATCTTCAATGGTTAAAACATTAACTACTTGTTTTTTCTTGTTTTAAAAAACTCAATTGGTTTTCTTTTAAAAGTAAGTGATCATACATTTGATGTAAAATTTTTAGATAAGGTTTTGTTATGAACCTAAAAGTAATAATTGAAGCATTATCATAAGTTGTAATAATTTTTTCCTTGTCTACTGATGTGTGCATTTTGTATAGACTTTTTAGTCTTGTTTTAGGACACATTCTCACGATAATTGGTGATTTTATATCATTTTATGCCCCGTATGTGCTACTTTGTGTTCGTGTTGCTATTTTGCAGATATTGACCGAATAGTAGCGGAAAACGAGCTTTTCTTACCTCAAAGCGCTGCATTTCAATAGACGATGGAAGAATCACGGTTGGTTGTGCATCAATCGAGAATTTTGAGGAGATTAAACAACCCAAAGACCTGTCGAAGACCCTTTCGAGAAGAAGAGTCCTCGATCGAGTTGTCCTGTGCTCGGTCGAGTGATCTAGAGGAAGACAAGTCCTCGATCGAGCTGTCCTGTGCTCGATCGAGAGGTATCCATGAAGAAAAGTTCTCGGTCGATAGCTGAACTGATCGATCGAGAGGAGTCAAAGCAGAGGAGTCGATCGAGCAACCTATTATCCTCGATCGACCAGTTTTGGAAGGTTGATGTGCTCGATCGAGAGGAAATGTCCCTCAATCGAGAGCTTTTCTGACCATTCGTGTTCACAGAAGTTATTACTTCAGTTCAGTTTTTGTCTATTTAAAGGGGGTTTTCTGAGATTATTAGAAAAAGCTTTTCTTACCCTAAGGCGCTCTCTGCAGACTTTTACTAAGTTTTACTCCCAGAAACTTTGTAGCCGTCATTTTATAATTTCGAGTTCTTTATCTCTTCCGTTTTAAGGATTCATCTCAATCGTTCTTGCCTTTTTCCTTACTGTAATTCTTCTCTCCTTATCTCTTATTTTGTGTTCTCATCATTAGTTTCGTTCATTGTTTCCGTTTTCTGATTTCCGTCATTTATGCAAGTTTTACTCTGTTTTTGTATGATATTGTTCTTCGCCGTTCCCGATCGTTTTCCCGCTCTTGTTTCATACCCCCTGATTCTGTCCCTTCTCCTTTTTATAATCTCTGATTTAGTTTTATTCCACTCGTTTTAAATCCCTATTAGTTTCCCTTATTTCATCTTATATCGTATGTTTGCTTCATGCTTTCGTATTCGTCTTAAGAACATCGTAATCGCGCCTTGCCCCTTTCTATTTTCGTTATTCTTACATTTTCTGCCCCCACTCTTATGATCTGTTTTATCTCGCATTTCAATATGTCGTATGCTAGTCTAATTATGCAAGTCGTTATCGTTATTGTTCATCTTTTAATTATGTGTAACTAAACTTAGTACTAGGATATATGGTAGCCATGGCATAGGATGGTTTGCTAGTTTTTGGTACCCGAATTTCGGTTTGTATGTATCCGTCGTACCTTGATTTCTGTTAATTGTTTGAGTCGACGCACTCAATTGACTGTGTAGAAACCCTCTTGGCCTAGATCGGAAGATTGGTTTAGGGGTAGTTCTGCGACGATTGTTAGGACTATGCTAATTAGGGCGGAAGCTAAGTTAGTATGGTTTTAGGGTGAATAGTGCACCGGAAGGACCTTTTCAGTACCCACAAACCGCAATTAGGTGACCTGTATTTGTAGACCAGACCTAATAGCCATGGTGCACCAGAAATCCTAGTGCTCCCTTTTCCTTCATTTTCCTCTTCCCTTCCTTGTATAGTTTAGCGACAAAATTCACTTAAACCCCAATTTTGGTTACTTAAGACGAACTTGGTCAGACTATTACATTCCTGTCTCCCTGTGGATTCGATACCCGACTACCTCCGTTACATTTAGTTGAGATCAGTTAGGTTTTATTTTTGATAGGGTTGCGACAGCCGTGTCATCTACATAAATAAAAGGATATATCTTATTAAGGAATGGTGTTCCAAGAATAACTTGGGTAAATAATTTGTTTTTGACTAGTAAAAAACTCAATGGAATACATTTTCCATCAACACAAATAGAAGCTCTAGGAAGCTTAAATTTAATATTAAGCTTTTCTCCACCTGCATGAGAAAGTGTATGGGAAGTTTTTTCAAAATACCTCGGAGGAATTAATCCTTCTTGAATATCATTTAAATCTGCACCACTATCTATAAGAGCAGTAAACTCTTTTGAAAAGTAATTATTAATTTTTAAGATAATTTTGATATACCATTTTTTACTAACAACAGTTTCGAGAGTTTGAAGAAACTCGTTATCCACATTTATGTTCATAGTTTTCTTAATCACAATAACTTTGTTAGGTATATCTGAATTTTTTTCAGAAATTTCTGGAATTTCCTGGTTCCTTTTATTCTCTGAAGTCTGGTCTAAAAGACTTAACATTTCTAGATTAGAAATTCTGGTGTCTTGAATTTTAGTCTCATTTTATAGATTTTTTATTTCCAACTTAAGATTTTCAATCTCAGAAAGGATGTCTTTTAAAGATGTAGGGTGAGAATTTATATGACGTGTTTTTAAGAGATTATAAACTTCAGACATAGTATATGGTTCTCTGTAATTTGTATCGTTGTGAAGGTTAACCTTAGTATTGGAAGTGCCGGATTCACTATCTATTTGGTCTATAATTTGGGACCTTATTTCGGGGTCTTTAATGGTTCTAAGTAACTCAACCCAATGATTACTATCTAGAACATTTATTTGATTTTCTTGAAACTGAGAGATCAGATTATAAAATTCATCATTATGTGTGTTATTCTTCTCACATGATTTACCTTGAAGACATGACTCACATTCTGAGCTTTCATATTCAGAAAGATAGGAATCATTATCCATTATCTTAACTTCATTATCAGAACTTGAACTAGAATCTTCAAGTTCCTCATCAGAAACTAAAAAGAGTTTGTATAACTTATCTTTTATTCCATCATCAATATCAAGACTAGCAATTTTATTCTTAAATTAGTCCAGCAATCTTTAGCATAATGGTCAATCATTTTGCATTTATAACAGACAATTTGTCTGTCTGACTTATTTTTTTTATAAACTTTTCTAAAGGCTTTTTTATCAGCTATATATATATATATCAGCTTCAATCTTATACTCTCTACGTCTTGGTTATTCTCTTGTTTTGGTGTAGAAGATCTAATTGCATGCCACAACATTTGATAGATAATCTCTAAAATAGAATATGCAAACAAATTACTATCGACAATGAAAATCTTCTGTCCCATTTAGCATCATTTTTTATGTCTCACTCTATACACATTTTGACATATCTAATACATTATTATTTTGTTTTAGTATTTCTCTGTCATATAATGGAATAAAAATCTTATTGAGAAATATAAAGTAATAATAATATAGAAATAAGTTTCTATATAAATGAATTTTATGTCGCATATAGGCGAGGCACTAAATAATTAAATAAGCGAGCTAGCTAAATGATAAAATACACTCCATACGATTCAGTGTGATATTTCTTTTCAATATTTTGCGAAAATCGAGACAAAAGACGCTTTCATTACCCTATCCCCTATATGCTAAAAGATTAACATCTTTAAATTTTTCGTCGAACAGTTTACTGGACCATATTTGTTGCTTAATTAATTTATGTTGACTCTCTTATATTTATTACTAGATTTCATGCCCGGGCATTGCCCGGGTAATATTTTGACATGGTTTCAAAGTAATTATCGTAAAAGTTCATCTTTTAAAAATAATTAGTATAATAGGTATATATAGAGAATCATTCAGGTATGATTGTTTTTAATGGCTAATAAAACATCAGATTTATCAGGCTCGTATTCTTTTTTTATTAGCCCGTATTCTTCTTACATTAGCTCGTATTATTTTTATATTAGCCCGTATTCTTACATGCTCATATTTGTAAGTTCGTGATCCTCTTATACGCTTGTATTCTTATCTTAATAACTCGTATTTTTTTTACCTTGGCTCGTATTCTTAGCTTAATAACGTTATTAGCTCTCATTCTTACGTTAATAGCTCGCGTTCTTGTGTGCTCGTATTTCTTAGTTCCCGATTCTCTTAATTTCTTATTCCTTTTATATTAGCTCGTATTTCTTATATATTCGTAATTTCTAGCTCGTATTCTTTTAATTATACCTCGTAATGTTAAGTGCTTATTATATCATGAAATTTGACGTCTTTTAAATCTGATTCTATTTTTTTAGTTCGAGAAGTGTTTTAGTTAGCTCATGTTTTCGTATTCTGTTTACATTAGCTCATATTCTCCTCTTAATAGGTCGTATTTTTATATGCTCGTATATTTATGTTCGTGATCTTTTTAATCCCGTATTCGTATTCATTTGTGCTCATATTTTGAAACTCGTCTTATCTTAATAGCTCGTATTATTTTTTCATTAGCTTGTATTCATTTGTGCTCGTATTTTAAAGCTCGTCTTATCTTAATAGCTCGTATTGTTTTTACATTAGCTCTTATTCTTAGCTTAATAGTTCATATTCTTTTTATATTAGCTCGTATTCTTAGGTTAATAGCTCGCATTCTTCTGTGCTCGTATTTTTTAGTCCATGATTCCCTTAAACTCTTATTCTTTTTACCTTAGCTCATATTCTTATGTGTTCGTATTCTGTAGCTTGTATTTTTTTAATTATACCTCGTAAACTTAAGTGCTTAATATATTCATCAATACATTTATTTATGCTTTTAAGGGAAACAACAAATTATACCATAACTTTATGGTAGCCAAAATTCTTAGTTATCAATTATTTTACTAACTAATTCAATAATTATCCAACTGATATTTTATTACTATTTAATTATCCTTTTATTTATATACTTCATTTATTTAACCAAAGTAATAGCCAATGAAATTTCTCTAAATAATAGCCAATGAAATCAATTATTTTATTAACTAATTCAATAATTATTCAACTAATATTTTATTACTATTATCTTTTTATTTATATATTTAATTAAAGTAATGACCAATGTAATCGCTCTAAAACCAATAATTATCCAACTAATATTTTATTACTATTTAATTATCTTTTTATTTATATATACTTAATTTATTTAACCAAAGTAATAATAGCCAATGGAATTACTCTAAAACAATAGCCAATAAAATCGCTCGAAAAGTTCCTCTTTTAAGTATATATATTGACTAGTAAACAATACTAATCTCCAAATTAATTTTGATAACATCATTTATTATACTCCCTCCTATTCTACATAAGAGTCCCGAATTCCATTTTGTCTAGTCACAATAATGTCCCATTGTCCATTTTTGGTAAACTTTTATATTTATTTTAATCACTTTAACTCACAACAATACCCCACCTTACACCACAACACTACTTATTTTAATCACTCTACCCACAATTATAATCAATAATACCTTCCCTCTATCAAATCTTCTTATCACATACAATACTTTACATTATTTAATTCGATTCTTTAAATATCGTCTCATTGTCCAATTAGGACTCTTATGTAGAATAGGGGGAGTATAATTTTTACATAAATAACGCTAATAATATATCGCCTTGGAATTATATATTCAAATTATCTACCATTTTATTTCAAAAATGAAGGTAAATTGTATTAGTTTGATTAATGTCAAATTCTCTAATATTCTCCCTCCAATCAACACAAATGGTAATACTTGTTTTATCATCACATTTATCGAGAGGCGTTTACGTAAATATCTTTAGATACGCATTATTAAATAAATTAAACAAGATCTCACATAACTTTAGTTTGTCTTATAGATTAAATGTAATATCAAATATTTTTTACGACCATAAATAATGCCAAAAAATAAGTGTTAACATTTGTTGGGGGAAGTATGTATCTAAATTGACGTGCATTGCAAACTCAAGGCGTCCACTTCCTTTTAACGGTTCGTTGGGGGAAGTATGTATCTAAATTGACGTGCATTGCAAACTCAAGGCGTCCACTTCCTTTTAACGGTATTGGTGCTAATGCTTAGAGCTGATCATGAGCGGGTTTGGGATATTAATTAACAGGATTTCTTATTGATTTGGGCTCAGAAAAGAACAATAAAGCATAAGCCCAAAGTTGGAAATGGTCTTTTAATTTTAATCTAATATGGAGAATAGATTAATGGGCTTTGGTATTCGCGTATCGAAAATTTCTTGTGTTCTTGGGGAAAACTGTACTCCGTATATTTAAGTATTTACAATATTTTAACTGGTGAATTGTCTTTAAGTGTAAGAAGAACAGCCCTTTTGGAAAACACGAGAATTTTTCTTGCACATCTGAAAGGGACAAACGTGAGGACACGGATTAGAAAATGGTTTAAAAAAAAAAAATTCTGAGCAAAAAGATCGTTTTATTAATAAAAAGTCAAATATCTATTAAATATGTCAAAATTAACGAGACAAAATTCTATAAATCGAACAAAACAAATAATATGGCTATAAAACAGTTGATCTTAGACTCAATAAACCAACACTATGAAAGTTATATATAATTTTTTTCATGATTTTAATTTAATATAATTAGTATTTTATCTAGTTGAGTAGATTTTATTCATAAGATCGTCCTTCGAGAAATCCTTATATATGACTATATGAGTATATAACAACACTGAGTTTATTTTTAAAACGTGGACCAAATAATATATGATACGGGCCATACGGCTCCTATAAAACCGTAGTACAAACAATTGGATTCATTAACGATATCAATCTAAAATTACACACTAACTTAAACAACAACCTCAATCACATATAATAATAACAATTTAGCAAAAATTCCCAATTTATAAAAACCCTAACCCCCAATCTAACCCTAATTACACACTAACTAACATACTAATAACCTACTACAATCTAATTAACATCCTAATAAGCTACTAAAATCTAATTAACATCCAAATAAGCTATTTTAATCTAATTAACTAACATTAATAAGGCTAACAACATCGTCTTATACTAATTTCATATAAACCCTAACCCCCAATTATCTAACTAACATCCTAATTGGCTTTTATAACCTAATTAACTACAAACTAATAAGCTAATACGATCTTAATAAGCTACTAAAATCATTAAATCTACACAACCAAACAAAAATCAAACTATAAAATGAAATTGAATTAGAAAAACATACAAACCTTGATTTAATGGAATGAAGGGAAATGTAGAGCAATGACCGGAAACTTGAAGACGGACGAAATCCGGTACGGATGGGGGTGGGGGTGGGGGTGGTGGTGCTAAGTAATCGTCTTTTATGTTTTTGGGTTTTGGTAAATTGAAGGAAAGATAAAGGAGAGACGCGTATTCTGTTTGTATTAGTGATTTTGGCGACTGAATACGCGTTTTGGCGACGGAAATATGCAGTCGCTAAATTTGTCGGTAGGTGAACATTTTGAGAAAATTTTGTAGTCGCCAATTTGGCGACTGAGGTCAGTCGCCTGTTTTATTTCCAGTCGCCAAATTGGCGACTACCATATTCAGTTGCCATATATCTGTCGCCCGAATTCTATTTTATTGTAGTGTTATATCCCTCGTAATTTAAATAAGGTTGTTGATAACCTTGCCAAAAATGTTACGGAATTGTAGTGTTACTTATGATTTTACAGCTGCCGAAAAAACAAAAATCTTTTTCTCTTTGATAACAAAATCAAATATGTAAATTACTAACTTGCAGCAACTTAAGTGTTTTTAAATAAACCAGGATCTATAACTTGTCATTTGATTCCATATGACTTCCAACTATCCAACAACCAAGACTCATTGATCCAATTATCCGACTATTTGAATCGTTATATTCTAGACGATCTCATATCATGAACAAAAAAATAAATTATTCATTATAATGAATTTCGATAATTTATATTACCCACATTTAAATCAATTTATAATGGGTTGATGTCTATTTCTAATGGAAATGTTTTAAGGATGTTACGCACTTGAATCTTAATAAAGTATTATTTTGTACGATTTTTTACTATTCAAGATAAATTATACATAATTTATAAAAGAGTAACGTTTAGGATTGAATACAAAAGTATTACTCGTGAAGCATATAAAATATCAGTCCGTCTTACTGGTGAGCCTTTTAAGCCTCTGCCACTTAGGCTCTGTTCTTTTCGGCTGAAACGAGCTGAATTGAATTAATCAGAGTAGAACTTAATTGAACTAAATTGAGTGGAACTGAGATGAAGTAAATTTAGTTTAATTAAAAGTTAATTTTGTGAAAAGATTAATTGAAAATAATTGATTAAACGTAAATAAAACCTAACGGAATACAATCAAACAAAATTGAAAGGAGCTGAAAATAAGGCAGAAAGAAGAGGGTATCCCCTCCACTTACCATTCTATCTCACCTCATAAATTTGTAACGGATTATCCGGTGATAAATCGAGTCCAATTTAAACAATTTCATTGTCTCATACTCAAAAAGTCACAAACACGTGAAGTTTTCCAAAAAGGTGAACTTCATTGGAAAATGAATATTGCTTTCAATGATCTACAAATACGTGGATTTGCTATTTATCGCTTTCGAGAGATTAATCAATCAATTAATTTACGTGACTATTTTGCGAACAAATTTATAATAGTGGATAACGATAACAGAAAATATTTATCAGATTTTAATAATAGATTTGAATATTAAACAAATTAATAGAATTAGAAAAAATTGTTTGGTAATTAATAGATTTTAGAATAATTAGACTTGTGTTAATTCACTATACTACTATCAACAACATATATAAAAACAATAGATTATATTCCAACTAATATATATTAGAATAAGTCGTTTATTAAACATATGAATCTATTAATTTCGTTTGATATATTGTTTACCAAACAAGGTTATCATGTAAAATCGATTAATCTATTAACTAGTGTAACACCCGTGAAAAATCACGGGGTTGTGTACACTTATTTTTTAAAAACGTCGTCTGTAAATTTATTTCAATATATAGCAATTCTGTTTATTCGGACGAATAAATTTTTAACGGGATGTTTGAATTTCAGATATATTAGGTGAAAAGATGAATTTTCTGGTGCAATAATCTTCGAATAGCTATGAGTAATGATGATAATATTTGAGTTATTTACGATAAAATTAATAAATAAGGTATATAAGAAAAAACAGTAGACGACTATAAAAATATTAAATAACAAATATAAATTAAATGGATGTATTAAAATTAGATAACCCAACACGACAATTACAGTTTCTCGAAAACCTCCTTGTATACAACATTTGTTGTTGTATTAGTCATCCGTCCTTCTTCATCAAGAAGTAGCACTTTTAGACCTTTCTTACTGGTGACCCTCGATATAGCAACGTACAGTTGGCCATGGGTAAAGACCGGTCTTGGAAGATAAAGTCCAACACGGGATAGAGACTGACCTTGACTTTTGTTGATAGTCATAGCGAAACAAACCGCTAAAGGAAACTGTCTTCTTTCAAACTTAATTGGGAACCTGGTTTGATCGGAAGGAGTCAAGGTGATGCGGGGAATATAGACATTGCTTCCGATATGACTGCCAGAAATAACTGTTGCACTAATAACGCGATTTCCTAGCTGCCTTACCTCCATTCGGGTGCCATTGCACAAACCATTTGCTTGGTCAATGTTTCTTAAAAGCATCACTATAGCTCCAACTTTCAGTCTTAAGCTGTGGTTAGGTAAACCGGAACATCTGATAGAGTTAAGAAACTCTGTAGAGTACAGTTCTCTGACCCCGCGATTAGTCTCTTCCTTGCTTATTTCATCAGAGCTTAAGTAAATTTTTTCTTCCTTTTGAATTTGATCCAAGACATAGTCGTTTACCTCCTCGACCACGTCGTGAGTAGGTGCTAGTACAGCTCTTTCAGTGAAATACAGAGGGTCACCTAAGTGATCTTTCAAAGATGGATAAGTGCTATCTACAATAGTAGATATTGGATCTGCACCAGGATGAATAAGTATATCTTCTGGTAACTCGATGGTTGCTACTCCATCATTTGACCCACCTGCTAAGCCATCCCCAACTTCGAGAATCCAGTTTGAAAATTCTCGTATTTCATCAACATTTGACTGCGCACTTCCTACCTGAAGTCTCATATTTTTCGTGAGCTTCAAAACCTGAAATTTAAAGTATATCTGAAACGGTCAAAAATGTACAACTATTTAAAAGTAAGTATTACATATGAATTTTAGCTAATTCTATGGTGAATTTTTAAAAATAGGATCTAACCTTGCAATATCTCCATAAAGGTGAAGAACAAATAGCAGCACCTACAATATCTTGCCTGCTTCCTTTGGGTATAACAGGCAAGACTTGTCGGAAATCACCGCCAAACACCACAACCTTCCCACCGAATGGTTTTTCTGGGTCTCCTTCCGGTGAAGTTCTCATAATATCTCTCATGCTTCTATCAAGAGCTTCAAAACAATAACGATTGACCATAGGTGCCTCGTCCCATATTATCAGTTTTGCTCTCGTTAACAGTCCCGACAAATCTGTTCCTGGGCGTATTCCATGACATATGGAATTTTCATCGACATTGATAGGTATGCTTAGTCGTGCGTGGGCTGTCCGCCCTCCTGGAAGAAGGATAGCTGCAATGCCACTTGAAGCAACCGCTATAACGATCTCACCTTTGGACCTTAGTCCAGCACATAAGGTTTTCCATAGAAAGGTCTTACCGGTGCCCCCATACCCATAAACGAAGTAAACACCTCCTTGACCACAATTCACCGAGCTCATGATTTTTCTGTAAATTGATTTATGTTCGTCGGTCATTGAAGAAGTGAATACTTCATGTTGCCTATTTAAATCATCCCTATCATAAGATAACTCATCTGCCAAGAGCCTATTCGAGCACGTAGCAAGGATGTCAACGTCTGGATATGGCATGTTGTCGAACTTACGCAATGAACTGCCATTTCTTTGCAACCATGATTCAATCTCGGATAGTGCGTACTGTTGCAGTTGCTCTTCTGTGAGTTGGAGATCTGTGTACACAAAAAGTGAACAAATGTCAATATATAAATGAGAATGTTGTTAAGATGAGTTTAAATATCAATATATGTAAAAGTGTTTAAAAATAAAAAAATAAAAAAATTGATAAATTACCTGGGTTACGGAGTTCATTTCGTCTTCTGTATAAGATATCATCTGACAGTAGCTTCCACGTCTCTTCCCACACGAACTCAGGCTTCACCAAGCTATTTGTGAGCAAAAGAGTTGCGAATAGGTTCCTAAGATAGAACCCAGTCCCCCAGAAACTTGCTTCTTTAATGGCATCAATATACTCTTTATCATCACCAAGTAAGCCTAGAGCGTAGCAGGCCTCTTTAAAAGTGGGGTTAGTGACACCATTTACCGTACGAATGTCCTCATATGATTTAGGGCCTTTAACAAAGTTGAGTAGGGTTCTCAAATAGTACCTCTCACCACCATTTGGAGACATGTGATACATACGGCCAAGAGTAAATCCTTTGTGCCTTGGAGTCCATACCCTTTCTCTTTGTTTCCAGACATATTTTTGAGGAAACTCCCAATACGTTAGATCTCTACCATCAGATTTTAAATTATTATACTCCAACCAAGCGGTGAATTTTGTTCTACCACCGGAAGACCTCTCAACCACTTCGTCGATTGGGTCTTCATCATGGAAAATAACATTTTGCTCATTAGGTAGGTGATAATCTAACCTTAAAACAGGGGGTGTCCTATAGTGAATAGGGAATGCGAAGATTCTCCAAACAGCTTCACACGGTGAAATGTAACGACAGTCGTAGTATTGCTGGATTTGATCAACCTGATTTGGGTCTTGACTACCTATAAAAAAAGATAAAGATAAAAATAACAAAAAATGTGATATAATTTCTAAAAGTATTAAGTGAAACAAAATGAACCAAAAGTAAATTTGATATAATTTAGTACCATGGTTGGTGCGAGTTGCACTAACAGTGACACGGTCATATCCTTTATTAATGTACTTGAATAAGTACTTGATCGATCTCGCTTGATTGCACCATTCGACATTTATGTGAGCACGATATTTCAACAACAGATCTGCATTGTATGGAACAACATATCCGTTGTGAATTCGTTTACCATTTTTATCAATTGTTCTTCCATTATCCCTTCTCATATAAACTGGATAACCGTCACCATCTACAGCAGTTCTCTCGTTAAACTTCTTTGGAAATTTTCTGGAGCAAATACCATCAATCATGCACGGTGAATCTGGGTTGAGTTCTCCACATGGACCATGAATCATACAATCTTTCACTGCCGCATAAAGTGCCGGGTTTTCAAGAGGGTCTGGGATTTCTGCACTTATAATACGGTCAACATCGACGGCTTCAGGGAACTTGTCATCCCTTTGTAAAAATAACAAAATATGAGCATGAGGCAGGCCACGTTTTTGGAATTCAATGGTATAAACAACTGAAAAGAGAAACGTAAGAAAACATAAGTCAGTATTATATAGAGCTACTTAATCGCATTAGAAAAATGATTATAGATTATAGATGATGGCTTCAAACGTATAATAACTGTGATGATAAGTTCACCTGCCCTTGTCCGTCCAAAAATATGTAGTTCTTTGAAGTCTCTCATGAGCTCATATAGTTTCAACTTAAATACTCGACTGACTATATCAGGTCTGTCCTCTGGCCGTATTCCTCTTTTTTGAACAAACCTAGTAATTTCAGGCCATTTTGGGTTGCAAGTGAAGGTAATAAACAGATCAGGATACCCACACCACCTGCAAATGGTCATTGTATCTTGATATGTTTCTCGCATGTAACCCTTACCACCAACGAAAGACGAAGGGACAATGAAACGAACACCGGCGGTTGACGGGTCGGTTTGTCCTAATGCGGCAGCATTTGCTAGATTCTTGAAATTTTCAGAACGCAACTTTGGTTGGTTGAAGCGGATATACTTCAGACGATCAGACTCTATCATGGTGCAACCATCAGCAATGAATTGTTGAAATGCTTTACCTGAAAATTAGATAAATTTAGGACAGTGTTTTTTTTTTAAAAAGAAGTAATATACTCAAATCAGTGAATTTAATAAATGTTCTTACAATAAATAGTTTTCCCACCATTAAATGAAAATTTTGTATTTGTATTAAAAATTAAATTAGGGATCAAGTAATTAACCTGCCATCAAAATAGTTGGATATTCTTTGTCTAGTGATCTGTCTTGAATTCGAAAAGCAAACCACTCCCTCAAGGTTAACTTATCCCGAGCGTTTTGATTGTTACTTGTGGATGTTTGTGTAGGCTTACTATGAGGAATCCCTAGTCTATGACCGTCCTCTCCGTGTGGAAAGAGAATAGGGTACTGCAAGGCTAAATAAGAAGCATGTAGCTCTGATATACGTTGTAGTCTCCCAGATCGTTCCTCTACCACAATGTCCCTACTATCAACTGTGTTCTCCATATCTCCGACAATTAGGGCAGCCACCTCTGAGACGGTGGGTAAATTATATGTTCTGCCATCTGTATTACGTGCACTAATGAGCCGCAACCTCACCTCACCTTCAGGTCGTTGGTGTATCCGATCTCTAGCCATTCTAAACGATTTTACCAAAACATTGTGACGATCAAGCATTTGTTTCAAATCCGTCATTAGACCATCATCAAATTGAATGCTGCTAACAGAACTGCGTAAACAATTGTTATAGGTTAATATTTTTAACTATCAAAATAATTATATCAAATTTGTAAAACTTCGTTGAAAAAATAAGGTCAAACCTTAACGCATTCTTTCTATGCCTCAACTCCTCCTCTGTGTCGTAAATATAAAGTTGACAAAATTTTGGTGGTGCATCATTATTAGGTAGTAAGCTTCCAATTAGATGTGTATTTTCCCCACCAATTCTGAATGTGTAGGGACCCCTTCCTCGGTTCACCGAGTGATCAATTTTGCCACCCATAGATGTAAACGTGAACATGTTATTGTATTGACGAATGTTTTCAATGAAATGTTTACTCTTGGGATGCTTACGCATCAGAAGATCACAAAGCAGTTTAGGAGGTTTTTTGATGAAGGGAAGCTCTACAATTCCATCTTTGCAACACATACTAAAAGAGGGCACAACGGGCTTGCTATCCATGCGATTCCTTTCACCGTACCACATCTGAGCACCACACTTTGTGCAATTGTAAATAGGGTCTCCGATATCATCGTAACCTTCAAATTCTGATAAGAAATAGTAAAGTTTATAATAATATAAAAATAGTATGAAATGGCAGTTTTAATTGATAAACATCACTAATATTACCTTGAATGTTATCATCAACAATTGTTATACGATTATTTGATTCGTATGTTTCATATGCCGATGAAAGATCCCTTGCGATTTCTCGGATCATATTTTGTCTTTGAATATTCCGTTGTAGTGAATTGGTCTCAGTTATTTCTCTTTCACTGTCCATAAGATGTGGCCCATTATTATCTGCACACAAAGGAAAAATTTTTTACATTTTTCGTAGTATACATGATAGATGGTTTTTAGTCATCTAAAAAAATGTACACATATTAATTATGTACTGAGTTTTTTATTTAATGTAAATAAAAAAAAAATCTGTTTTGACCAAATTACCAAGCGTGATCGTGCTGAATGAAGTGGTGGGTGTTGATCTGGATTGCTTTTTCCCAATCATACTATGAGATACCATAAGCATCCTCTTACGCCTTGCTAACTTAGATGCCTCCTGCATTTGGGTTAAGGCACTATTCTGTCCCGTGACAACTTGGACATTTTCATTAGATCTTTTCAGGGACAATTTATCTTTCCGCTGTTTCCTAGATGTTTGTGCAGTGAGGTACTCGTTTACACCTTTTTCCAACTGAAAATCTATAATATATTTCCATCATAAATAGTTTGATTATAAATAATTGGTAAAACAGTCGTATGTCGATTTTTTGATAAAAAGGGGAGTGGAAAATAACCATTCCAATAATTGCTTATAGAGGCTTCCATCAGTTTGCTTTTGGCCTGATCTGGAACAGGTTCAAGAGATTGTGTACAGTAAATTACTTTGACATCTTTTGACTATTAAATAAATATTGAATCTCACACATATAACATAAAAACATTAATGTGAAAATTTGTTTTGCAAGATTAAAACAAATCTCCTTCAAATCGACAGACGTACCAGAATGATGCGGATACAATGCTGATTTACCCTTGTTCGGTTGAACTGGTGATTTAATTTGTATATTCGGATGTGGTTGCAAAGCTTGAGTAAAAATAGTTGGAGATAAATATTTAATTAGTTAATGTGTAACATAACATCAATATTTGGGCGTAGTTTGAAAGCAAGAATACAATAATTCAGATATAATAATGTTGGTTTACCAGTGGTAGGTCGGGATGATGATGGCAGTTGAATGTGTGGATTTGGTTGAAAAGGTTGGGAAAAATCAATCACTACAACATAAAATCGCGTCGAATAAAAAAGTAGTTTATGAAGAAAATAATTAAGCTAATTAAATAAACTTAAATCCACATACCAGATTGATGTTGATACAAAGGTGCTTTACCCTTATTTTGTGGAGTTGATGTTTGTCTTCGAATCACATTAGGTGTTTGAAATACTTGCGTAAAATAGAGCAATAAGACATCAATTAAGGTGCAGACTAATATAAGTAAGAATGTGACATGGTTAAGTCCTTTACAATCTGTTCTTCTCACGTGTATACGTCATTTTTTTTTCAAACCCAAAAACAATAATTTGAGAGACATATCATTTTGAGATGGATACAATGTTGTTTTACCATTAGTATGTGGAGATGATGTTGGCAGTTGAGTGTCTGGACATTGTTGAAAAGGTTGCGAGAAATCAATCACTGCAACATAAAATCGTGTGGAAAAAAAAGGTAGTTTATGAAGAAAATAATTAAGCTGATTAAATAAACCAAAGCCACATACCAGATTGATGTTGATACAAAGGTGCTTTACCCTTATTTTGTGGAGTTGATGTTTGTCTTCGAATCACATGAGGTGTTTGAAATACTTGCATAAAATAGAACAATGAGACATCAATTAAGGTGTAGACAAATATAAGTAAGAATGTGACATTATTAAGTCTTTTACAATCTGTTCTTTTTACGTGTATACATCATTTCTTTTATCAAACCAAAAGAAATTAATTTGAGAGACATATCATTTTGAGATGAATGCAATGTTGTTTTACCATTAGTAGGTGGAGATGATGCTTGCAGTAGAATGTCTGGACGTGGTTGTAAAGGTTGCGAAAAATCAATCACTGCAACATAAACCCGTGTGGAGTATAACGATATGAATATGAGGAACATAATATGGTTATTTAAGTAAACCGAAACCACGTTGAGGTCAATGTTGATATTGAATTAAGTTTTATATATTATAAAACTAAAAAATGTAATTAATTTAAGATATTTAAATTAAGTCATTTATAACATATAAATTTATATACTAAAAAACTTAAGATTTAACCTAAAAGTAAATAGAATTCTCGAATAAAATGGCCGAAGCAATGATATTACTGGGCTAAAATTCTCGAATAAAATGGCCCAAATCAAATGTTTAGACGAATCCCATATAAACGGACCATATTTTCATTTTTAAACTGGGCTAAAATCACGAATAGAATGGCCCAAAGGCCGAAGCAATGGGTGTAAAACTGGGCTAAAATACTCGAATAACATGGCCCAAAATCTTAGTAAACGAAGCCCATATCACGGTTATAATCTTTCATTTTTAAAACCCTAAATACACCCCATATATATACCAACCTAAACAGAAATTATAACCTAACCCTAATTCATTTGCTACAAACCGCCCCTCTCTCTAAAATCCTCCCCTCTCTCTAAAATCCTCCTAAAATCCTGCCCTCTCTCTAAAATCCTCCCCTCTATCTCTCTAAAACATTTCGAACCAACTTCCTACTTCTCTTCAATAATGTTCATGTTCAGAAAATCAAATACTTACACACTAATATTGATAAAATATAGTATTTCATAAAATCAACTTAACAAAATATTCACAAAATAGTCGAGATATGATGTAATGAACTAAAAATTATGAACACCATATGACATAATATATTATTCATACTAAAGTAAAAATTATAAATGATTAGTATCTGAAATATTATAAAATTTGATTCGTAATTCTTAAAAATTTGAAGGAGCGGTTTTTTTATATTTCCACTATTGATCTTCGGCCGTTATGGGCGTGGTTTCCAGGTTTATTTAGATTTGTTGATTTTTATGTCGATTAGTAGGACATTTGATGATTTCTATTTCGTTTTACTTAGATCTATTATTTGCATGTTGTTTTACTTGGATTTTTTTGTTTATAAAGAGTAGATGAAAACGTTATCAGTTAATTATTGAGTATTTTAACATAACTATTATGTAAATCGTGTTAATAATTTATCAAATTCATCTGCATGTCGATTAGTAAGAGATTTATTGATTTGTATGTTGATAAAACACTTAGATCTATACATTTGCATGTTGTTCTAGTTGGATTTATTTGTATGTCAGTAGAAATTAACTTGCATGTCGATTTGAATAAGATTTATTTCCAGGTTTATTTAGATTTGTTGATTTTTATGTCGATTAGTAGGAGATTTGATGATTTGTATTTCGTTTTACTTAGATCTATTATTTGCATGTTGTTTTACTTGGATTTTTTTGTTTATAAAGAGTAGATCAAAACGTTATCAGTTAATTATTGAGTATTTTAACATAACTATTATGTAAATCGTGTTAATAATTTATCAAATTCATCTGCATGTCGATTAGTGTTTCAATTTGTGTTAGTAATGACGATTTTAGTTTATTACATTATAACTCGACTATTTTGTGTCATTTTACTAAAATTATTTAGAAAGTAATAACACAAAATAGTCGAATTATCATAACCAACAATTATAACGATTTTAGTTTATTACATTAAATACCTATTAAACATTTGGACAGTGTTTTATATACCCACTAATCAAACGTAGTTATTTTTCTCTGTTTTTGAGGATATGCATGACGGACATATATCAATATTACTGGATAGAAGAGGTAACAGCCTATTCTGTTTAACTTTATCGGTTTCCAATGGACCTTCAGTGGCTTATATATGTTTGAAATCTGGAATAGCTTATTATACACTATGGAATGATAATGACAATTAAAATAAGTAAATTATATTTTTTGGTTTATCATCATTAGATCTAATCATTTCTGTTAATTTTTCGAGTATTTTAACATAAATAATTAGTAATTTTATTAATAATTGAGTATATAAGTAGAAATTCACTTGAATGTCAATTTGAAGAAGATTTATTGAGTATTTTAACATAAGTAATTGAATATTTTAACATATATCAGTGTTTAAATTTGTGTTAGTAATGACGATTTTAGTTTATTACATTATAACTCGACTATTTTGTGTTATTACTAAAATTATTTAGACAGTAATAACACAAAATAGTCGAATTATCATAACCAACAATTATAACGATTTTAGTTTATTACATTAAATAAATATTAGACATTTGGACAGTGTTTTATATACCAACTAATCAAACGTAATTATTTTTCTCTGTTTTCGAGGATACGCATGACGGACATATATCAATATTATTGGATAGAAGAGGTAACAGCCTATTCTGTTTAACTTTATCTGTTTCCAATGGACATTCAGTGGCTTATATATGTTTGAAATCTGGAATAGCTTATTATACACTATGGAATGATAATGAAAATTAAAATAAGTAAATTATATTTTTTGGTTTATCATCATTAGATCTAATCATTTCTGTTAATTTTTCGAGTATTTTAACATAAATAATTAGTAATTTTATTAATAATTGAGTATATAAGTAGAAATTCACTTGCATGTCAATTTGAAGAAGATTTATTGAGTATTTTAACATAAGTAATTGAATATTTTAACATATATCAGTGTTTAAATTTGTGTTAGTAATGACGATTTTAGTTTATTACATTATAACTCGACTATTTTGTGTTATTACTAAAATTATTTAGACAGTAATAACACAAAATAGTAGAATTATCATAACCAACAATTATAACGATTTTAGTTTATTACATTATAAACTTAAAGTAAACATTTAGACAGTGTTTTATATACCTACTAATCAAACGTAATTATTTTTCTCTGTTTTCGAGGATACGCATGACGGACATATATCAATATTATTGGATGGTAGAGGTAACAGCCTATTCTGTTTAACTTTATCGGTTTCCAATGGACGTTCAGTGGCTTATATATGTTTGCAAATCTGGAATAGCTTATTATACAATATGGAATGATAATGGCTGTTATGGGTTATTTGTTTGAAATTTGGAATGGCTGTTATGGTTTATTTGCTTGAAATTTGGTTCGGCTGTTATGGTTTATATGTTTGAGATTTGGAATGTCTTGCTACACGTTCAATGCTAGGTCTGATTCAGTTTGCAGTTCAGATTATCGGTGTAAGCAAGCGTCAATAGTTATGTAGCATGTTCCTTGTTGGGTTTAAGTTTATTTCAATAGAATAGCTTAGGTAATGAACATCTACCTTCCTTCAGAGGTCATAATAATGTTGCATTGTGATATTGTTAGTTATTTACATGATTTAAATATCATATGAAGAATACTGATTGACTTGTAGGATGATTAAGTTGTTGTGTACTGTTTTCAATTGGACAATGATGACGACTTTCCCCGAGGTTTTATTCTCGATTCATTTATTCTAGTGAAGCCGTTAGTGTCTTACTGATGACCATCATGATCTATGCTACTTAAATAGGGGTGATATGAGAAGCTCATGTTTTTATTTCAGTCTTTAAAATTTTCAGGTCGGTTATGGAGTAAGTAAACTCCTTTGTCAGAACCTTTCTTATTGTTTGCTTTCATTGCACCACCTTGGTCCAAAGTTAACTTTCATATGACGATTTAGTTAGCTGCCTATTTGCCTGATAGGGTAGTTAAAGAACATTGTGGTATAGTAGTAGTCTTTGGATTTAATAGAAGCTGTCCTTATTCATGCAAACTCACCTTAATATGTAGTAAATTGTCGAAACTGGAAAGTTGACCTATGTTTGGACTTGCATATGTGAATCTAATTAGTACAACTTGCATATTATTTTCCTCATTACAGTATGTTTAGGAGACTCCGAGTAATTTTGGTTTAATTTCTCGTTATTTGTTGAATTAGTACAACTTGCATATGTGAATCTTATTCATAGATAGGTTTTCCTGTCATTTGTACTTTAAATATGTTTAAAGTTCTGATAATTTCGTCTCTCTGCAGTTGATTGATCAAACAGTTGCTTGTCCTTATCCAGACGCGGCTTAACGCGCACCTGCTGCCATACACAGATAAGTTCTCTATTTCTCTTTTTACTTAATTCTATGGAGTGTTAGTAGATTGGCACACAAAATGCCTTACTGTGTTTTTTATGATTTGTAGTGTTTTTTAGTTTGCAATCTGTGTATTTGTAGGGGAAATTTATTAATTAATTTTCGTATATGATAACCCTGAACAAAGTATTGACAAAAGTCTATCTTTAAACGAAATTAACAAACTACTATACTATGTAGCAACCACAATAAACTGAAATTGCATTTATTATGTAACATACTTAAAATCAATACCTGATGTAGGACGATAAAGTTGTTGTCTACTGTTTTGTGACGGTAAATGATCTGTTCTCTGCCGATGTGTGTTTGTTATATCACTTAGGGCATGCACTGTATTTCCTGAAAGATGTAAACCATAAATCAGAAAAGGAATAAAAGGACATACAATTGAAATTCAATCACAACTATACAATAGATAAACAAACCTTTATCACGTTCATTGCGCTTATTTTTAGGGTTCCTTGATACTGGTTGGCCATGATTTTCTGCCATGGGATTATTTTAGCGGTTTTCAATAGTATTTAGTTTACAGAGAAGTGAATGAAACATGTAAAGTAGTCGTATTAATAGGGTC
Organism: Silene conica; assembly: GCA_029255685.2. Taxonomy (NCBI): domain Eukaryota; kingdom Viridiplantae; phylum Streptophyta; class Magnoliopsida; order Caryophyllales; family Caryophyllaceae; genus Silene; species Silene conica. The sequence continues at coordinate 25,291,876 of CM055313.2, read as the reverse complement.
TAGGGTTTTGTTTAAAATTAGGGTTTTGTTATTTTAGAAACAAATCGTTATGAGTTGTGGGCTGAATTTTTCTCATGGTACTTGCTGTCTATTATGGGCTCACCTAGTTTTGGAAAATTTAATTTTGGCGGTATTCTAATAATGCTTATATGTTTTATGAGTGTAAACTTTTTGTTCGATTTTTGTATGTCTTAAGCGTGATTCAATTTTATTAACCTGTTTAATATAAAATCATAACATTTAGAATTATAATAAAATAAATCATTGATTGTGAAGTCACAATTGTAGTTTAGTTATTATTTTCACTTGACGTTAATTTAAGTTTGTTAAAATTACTTAGTTATTATATTGCTATCTAGGAATATTGAAATATTATATCCATATTTTATTATATCTTAATATAAAATTAACTTGTAATTTTTAAAAAAGTAAAATAGATTTTAAACCCTTTTAAAATTATTTTTTAAAAAATTACCCCCCTGTGAATTTTTTTACTAACATTACTCTCTTAAGTTGCATTTTTTACTAAAATTTCTTCCATGGAAATTTGCCTTTTAGTGACCTATTTATTTCGTCTATTTTTTTAACATATTCAGCTTCGGGAATGTCATTTTTTACTCTCTTAAGTTTGTTAAAATTACTTATTTTTGAACTGAAGCTGGCTATGTCAGCCAAGATCATGTTATTTAATTATATTACTGTGATCGTGCCGTGTTTTATATAGTTCTATTCGTGTATAAGCTTAAATAAGGTAGGGATGGATCGGTTTGATAGTGTAAATTGAGATGGCTGGTTGACATTGCATTGTGATATTGTTAGTTATTTCCTCATTCCGGATGATTGGTAACATTTTTTATTATTTTCACGTATATCACATGGATGTTTGTTGATTTTTTTTTTGGGTCTCATATCGAGACCGAACTGTCTGGAATATGTTATGGATTATTGAGATTGTTGGATGATATATTATAACATTTAGAATTATAATAAAATAAATTATTCATTGTGAAGTCACAATTATAGTTTAGTTATTATTTTGACTTGACGTTAATTTTAGTTTGTTAAAGTTAAACAACTAACTGAAGCTGGCCATGTCAGCCAAGATCATGTTATTTAATTATCGTTATTGTGATCGTGACGTGTTTTATATAGTTCTATTCGTGTATAAGCTTAAATAAGGTAGGGTTGGATCGGTTTGATAGTGTAAATTGAGATGGCTAGTTGACATTGCATTGTGATATTGTTAGTTATTTCCTCATTCCGGATGATTGTTAACATTTTTTATTATTTTCACGGAATGAACTTGGATGTTTGTTGACTTTTTTTAATGGTCTCATATCGAGACCGAACTGTCTGGAATATGTTGTGGATTATTGAAAATTGTTGGATGATAAGTTGATTCGTGCTGCTGGAAATGGTGATTCTAAGGTGTTTTATTCGCTGAGTTTAAGACTATTTATATGATCGTAAGGAGGCCGCCGAGAGTACTCTTAGTGCCTATAGTGTAGTTTGCATGAAATAGTCTGTTTAATATAACGATTAATTAATATTATAGTTTAAAAGAATATCACTAAATAATGTTGAATGTTTGTTATACTGTGATGATTTAATCAGTACGCTCTTTTTGACACAATATGATCATGTTGCAGGAATTAAAGACATTCGGTCTGGTATTGAGACCGAAATGTCTGGAATCTGGGGTGGAATATTTGAAGATGAAGGGTGATTATCACAGGTATTTGGTTGAGTTTAATATTGGTTGACAATTACTTCTTTATAAAATGCCTTAATGACTCAAAGACTAAAGTCCCTTTCTTAAAGAATATAGCAATATAAATGGGTAATTTATATTATACTTACCTTACTACGTTGTTGTTTGTACACACTGTATAATAACTATTAGTCGTAATGTTGTTTAAATTTGTGTTGTTTAATAATTAGGATTGATCCCTAAGCCACTAATACAGTAGGCATTAGTTGTTTAATAATAGACTTTCTTCTGATTAGTTTGCACATGATAGATAGCTTACTGCTTGCCATCATTCTACTCATTCGTATGTGCTTAGAATGCGTTTTCAAAAGAATGATATGTCCTTTATTGCATATCATAGGTTTGATTTTTAAATTACTTGTATATTATTGATGGTAATTTTAATTGCTGGTAATCTGAAACACATTTAAAGATGACAAACAGCCGTAAGATAAAACAATCAAAATAACTAATTCAACTATATGAATTGGACTAATTTCGTTTAGGGTCACCACCGTCTAGGTAAATAAAATAAAACTTGAAACCTTATTGTCGAGTGCTGAAAAATGCTTAAATAAAAGTACTACCAAAACAAAACAACATTCTGAATTCTGTCAATTTAAAATGTAAGATAACATTTTGAAACTATTTTTCTGTCTTCACGATTGCGACCTTTTTTGTTGCAGAACTTGCATCAAATGATTGATCTTCGTCATCAACTGGGATTGGCCTTTTCAAAGGGGTTATCTTTGGACTACTGTCTTCGGTTTGGGAATCTATCTCCTGCATGAAATGGTAACGTTTTAGTTTTTATCTAAATAAATTATGGCTCTTTGGTATTAAGTATTAAATTGGTGAACGTATTTACCTCTACATCAATGCTATGGACAACCAAATCCTTGGCCTGCTTAATTATTATTGAAACAAAGTTAGTCATATAATGTGTTTATAATAAACTTGATATAGTGTTTGTGTTAATCTTGATAATAATGAACAACGTATGAAAGTTATATTTTAACATATTAATTTTAACATGAGACACAAAGTTAGTCATATACCTGTGAACTTCCGCCAGCCATGGATAGGTTATACCTGGCCTTAAAACCGCTGAGATCGGCCTATAAGAACATCATAGGTAAAACGAAACATCATTGGACTGAACGATTATTAAAAGTGTATTTGCATTTTGTTTATCCATGTGTTTGTTCATGAAATATAGTTCTATGTCACTTTTTATAATGGATTTTGATATTATCATTTCTGATTTATTGCAAGATATTGTCAGTTAAACATTTGGAACCACATTTTGTTTATTTTTTAGATGATAAAATTGAAGCTGATGAATATCATGTGTAAATAAAACTGGAACCAAATCAGTAGTCATAGTACCTTAAAGATCTCCGTGTATCTTTTATGCCATTTGTCTTGAATGTCCCTATCGTCAGTCATACTGGCAACGGTGTAGCTAGTTTGACCCTGATCGACGTTATAGTAAGGATGTATATTAACTTTGAAAACAAAGGATTTTTCAAGGAACACTTCTAGGTCGCGAGGCATGTCTTCCGGATCACCACCACTCTATAAAAAAAGTTAAGAATAAATTAGCAACACATATTTTCTCAATTTAAGTAATGAAAATAAGAAACTAAAACATGTATGAGACCTACCTTTTCAATCTTTGCTAGTAGGACAGACGCTGTTTGGGGCACATATTGGTTCACCTGACCATCAAATGCTGTGAGATAGACCGTATCGTTGCACGGGTCTGACACGTGGAATTTTATCTGGAATCTGTATCGATGAACATCTATATAAGTATTGTACATTTGACCGAATAATTAAATTATGTATTAAAATTGATTAAAGTAGCAAAAATGTTTGACCTTGGGACTCTAGATGTAAAACCATTAACATGTCCATCGCAACCCTTGTTTTTACAAATCCATTTCCCATTGTCATTCTTGGTAGATTTCATCCAGCATAACTTGCAGCTGTCATAAAACCATCCAGCCGTGCAGTCAATGTCGACGATTGTTCCTTGCACGTAGTAATATCCTGCCTGAAATTTTAATACGTAATTTAAATATACGTTATTATTAGAATTAGTAGCATAATGTAAGTCATAGATTCACCCCTGTCCCACTTGGTTATTTTTTCCTATATGTTTCAGATTTAGTTTTATACTCTAATAACAAAAATTGGATATCAAAACTAAAAGTATCTGGTTATAATATACCTTTTTATTCTCCTTCAAATCGGCAATGGATTTTATGGAATCCAATGTCATGTCGTCAGTATCAGCGTCATCGGCAATTTCAATAACTTGTAAAGAGTTACTTGCATCGGTAGTCGAAAGACTGTAACAATATGAATCGTTGAAAACAGAGTATAAAATTAATTAGTGGCAGATTTACATTATTATTTCTCTAAGATAATAAACAAAATTAATACCTAGGCTCAAACTCCGTAAGCTGTGGTAAATCGGGTTTGAGGTTAAACACCGTGGCGTTGAAGGTCGTCTGGATCCGCCAAGAACCTGAGATGTTTATTGTTAAAATTTGATGAGATGTAATTCTATTTTTGCTTTTCCCGTTTTACATACATAAAATATGATGTTGAATATATAAGGCGATGTTAGTAAATTTGTACACAAATACTTCATATATAAGGCGATGTTAGTAAATTTGTTGTAAACCGACTATTTTTTTAACAGTTGTGTTTAAAATTTATTGACACTTCTTAAATTTCAGATTAAGAGTAGCTTTAGCCTGATCTGTTCGTTTTACTGCTGTAGGATCTGTTGGCGCGCAGAAGAAAGGGTCGTAATTTAAAGGTAAGTGTTTAAGCCTGACTGTCTTAATCAATTACCCATCTATGTTTATACCGAGGTCATGCTTAATATTATAGAAATAATATAGAAATAAAAATGAATAATTTATATTATACGTACCTTCAAACTTTTTTGTTTGCACACACTGGATGACGATAACTTTAGACTGCTCGGGATTGGGGAGTTTGTTTATAAGATCGGGTACTTGACTTGCAAATGGTTCCCATAAGGTGCATGGGAGCTTTGTTCCCCTAAAACGAAATCAAAATTTGTAAATAGATTGGCGACAATTAATGAATATTCGAAATATAAGAAAATGATTTAAATAGTGATGTAGAGATGAATTTACCGATAGTCTTCAAGTCTTATTGTGCGACACACATGCTTACTCGGAGTTTCCGTTAAAGGACCAATCTCGTAGAGTTTTCCTATAACATCTGGATTTTCAAATACGAAAACATTTAAAATCATAGTGGACCATTAATAAAATAGAGTAGTAAAATAGAGTAAATGAATATAATATGTAAGAGTCGTACCTATATAATGCGTGGGTGGAATAACACCGTCCAATATGTCATTAAAAGCTGAAAAACGATAAAGACTATTTGGTATGGTAGGATCACTGATTTTTTGCACTCGTGTTGAGTATTCAAACCTCAACCTATAAGGATGAGGTGTTGCCTTGTCAAGGCCTGTGTTGTTGTCGACGGTAATATTTCGAATAGTGTAAATTTCGCCGACAGACAACTGTGATCCAAAGTGTGAAATTAATTGTTTTCTTATCGTGGCCTGGATAAAATCATTCTGAAAACAACATAAATAAAATTCAAATCAGTTTTTTGTATAAAATAAAAGAACACATCATTATAAAATTATTGTAGAATAAATGGTAGATGAAAGACAAACCTTGGAATCCACGAATAGCAACTCTATGGCATCGAGTTTCTTTCTGCTTGAAGTATCAGATTTTTTATCGAAATTCTTGTTCTTAAAAGCAAATTCGGGTCTCTCCCATTTGTGTGTCACTCTTACGTTCATCTGAGTCACGCGAACCCCGTACTTGAGGTCACTAATAGTCATAAAACTCGTCATAGCCATTGATATGAATATCTGTGATAGCAGGTACTGTGTATTAGGACTGAAAACTGTATTGTGGATGCAGGTAATTTTGGAGTCTTTATTTATAATGGATTTGGGGATGGTTTTTGTCAAGTGAAAGTCTATTGAAGGTAAAACTCTAAATATTGATAATATTAATTATGGAAAGATTTGATTCACATATGGTAAGATGGTTATTGTTTTCTAGAAGATTATTTTATTTCTATATAGTCAATTATATACAAATAAACGGTTTGAGTAAATCTTGGGAATTTTGAAGTCTTTATTTGATTCACTCGTATCTCATTCGGTTGTTTATGGAATATGCCTAAATTCATAAAAACGGTTTGAGTAAATCTTGGGAATGGATTTTATGGAATATCTTTTAAAATTAAGCCAATATTTTATATGGTTTTTTTATGGCATATTTTATATGCTTGATTTTAGTGATTGTTTATGGAATATTAATATCTATGGAATATTAATATTTTAAATTTTATTATGTTGTATTAAATATTCCTAATTTTAAATTCCTAAAAGACTCGAATTATTATATTGTTTTAAATATTTTATTAAATATTTCCTAAAAGACTCGAATTCCTAAAAGACGGTTTGAGTAAATCTTGGGAATGGATTTTATGGAATATCTTTTAAAATTAAGCCAATATTTTATGGGGTTTTTTTATGGCATATTTTATATGCTTGATTATAGTGATTGTTTATGGAATATTAATATTTATGGAATATTAATATTTAAAATTTTATTATATTGTATTAAATATTCCTAATTTTAAATTCCTAAAAGACTCGAATTATTATATTGTATTAAATATTTTATTAAATATTTCCTAAAAGACTCGAATTCCTAAAAGACTCGAATTATTCTAAAATTATTTTAGCAATATTGGTGAATGAGACAATAGCTGGGATTTGCAGCGGAATTGGTGATTTGCAGCGGAATTGGTGAATGAGACAATAGCTGGGATTGTTAAGAGCAATTGAAAATCATTCAGCCAACAATTATTGAACAATATGATTAGCTATTGTCATTAGGTTTGAGTAAATAATTCATAAAAGAAACGGTTTGAGTAAATAATTCAGCCAATGATTATTGAACAATATGTAAAGAATTGACTCTTATTAGTTAGCACAAATCTCTCCGTTTCTTATTTAATTTCTTATGACAGGCAAAAGAAAAAGAATTGAAGAAGCAGAAGGCAGCACTCAAAGCAGAAGCTGCAAAACTGCAGGTTAATTGTTGCAAACACTATCAAAGTTTATCAGCATTACAAATTCTAACAATGGACCACAGATTATATTCCACAAAATTAACGAAAGAACAACAGACGGGAAACATAATTTCACATTTACACGGCATTAAGATTTAGGATAAAGATGAAATTCTGTTAAAATTATCAGCATTACAATTTTAACAATCAATCAGTACAATTTTAGCATTAAAATTTTAATAATCGTTCAGTACAATTTTAACAATGCACACCTTTTTCGGGATGATGGAGAAAATTCCTTATATGTAGACTCAACATTCAACATGGCTGCTTCGGACGCGAGCTCTGGATCATCAGTTAGCCTTTCGTTATCCTCTTGATTTCATCCACTTCATAACACCTTGAGTTTATTCGCCCTTTGCTTGTACCTTCTTTATATTCCAGTATAGTGAATTCCAGTATAGTGAAGTTTCTTTAAAAATCGAATGTAATAATGGTTTTTGTAAATAGGTGTTGCAAAGATCATATTGTATAATGGTTTTTGTAAATGGAAGAACGCAGTAAACGGCTGGGAATGATTAGGTTTTTGGCGAATTAGGTTTTTGGCAGAAATGAATTATGTGTAAATAATGAACGAAAGATTTTATTCTGTATATATTTTGTATTTAAATTATTTATTTATTATTAAATTATTAAATTATTATTAAATTATTAAATTGTGATGAGGTGGCAGAATATGATTGGTGTATGAAAAGTGAAAATGCTGAGGTTGAATGTGAGGCCTCGAAACACCAAACGCTGCGATGTGAGTGCGCCACGTAGGCAGATTTACATTATTCTTTTATAGATATAATGATCACTTATGAGTCAATTTTACACAAACATAGTGTAAAACAGATCCATTTAATTTACCGCAACTAAGAAAAATATCCTTTCTCAAAATAGCCAAAAAAACCGGTTTACACAAATTGTTTTCTAAAACGGCCTTACACAAGTCTAATTATTCTAAAATAGCCGTGCAGCTAAGTAACTCCTCTAATCTCCCCAACATTCACCCATAATCGGTTTCATTTTCAGATGGAAGGAGCACAGTGACAATTAAGAAGGAGGAACCACAAGGTGTTACGCCAACGATCTCAATAAGTGTAATCTTGTAAACGTTGGCATTGTACGTAGCGTCGATGAGAGCCACGTGTGGGTAAGCACGGAAGAGTTTGAGGGCTTCTGGATGAGACATAAACACATGACTTAGCTCCTTTAAATCGGGATCTGATACGTGCCACTCCACATAATTAGCAGCAACTGCTACAGCCAAAATTTGTTGAGCGAGATTCCGCGTTCCTCTCATCTCTCGTCGAACCTTGTTTGCCTCGCTATAAATTTGCCCGCTTGTAGGTTGGGGTTTATCCGGGGTTCTTTGATGAAGACCGTTTTTGATATCTCTCGGCGGAATCGATGCCCGGACTTGTTGCCTCACGAATTTTTTCTCTTTGACATTCAAACCAGCAAAATGTCTATCCCCATCTTTGTAGTTTGTTACTTCGTGGTTGTGAAATCCATTCTTCGAAGAAATAAGAATGTACCAAACAATCATCGGCTTCCAATTTACATCATCGACGTAGTCTTGCACGGCTCGAACCCTAAACAAACATTCGCACTTAGTCGTCCCTCTCTTACTAGGATTCTCCGGTTTCTCGGGATCGATCTTCTTTCTGGTTCGGTCGTACCTTGAACAACGAAAGTATGACCCGAGCAACTCCGGTTGTCTACGATTTTTGGCCCCATTTGTTGCTTTTACTAAGGCAAAACCGTTATCAAAAGCTATTTTTTGAGCCCAGTCAAACGCCTCATCCCGACTTTCAAAATATGAATCCGTCTCAAATAGGTGGTTGTAATTAACATCATTTCCACCAAACTACTCAAACGAATCCTGTTAACACGCAAAATTGCTAATGATTAGATTATAAAATATTAAAAAAACCTAAATTTATGTTAAAAACTTAATAACGTGACGGAAAAAAAAAGGGACTTGAAAAGTACACGTCCAAGCCAGATATGGACGTGAATAGTACACGTCCAAACCATGGAGGGACGTGTACTATTCACGTCCCAATCCAGCAGGGACGTGTGAATCACACGTCCAGGACCATTGGGGACGTGCGATTTACACGTCCAAACCCACAATGGCCGTGAAATATTCACGTCCTGGTCCATTGGAGACGTGAACTTCCCACGTCCTCCTCCGTTGGAGACGTTAAAACAAGCCATCCTCACCCCTTAAGGACGTGTACTATTCACGTCCCCCTTCATTGGGGACGTTGAATCTACACGTCCTCACCAAAAATTTCGATCCTATAATTCAATGGCTTCTACATATAATTCAACCTAATATGAACTAAATGACTTAAACTTATAATTCAATAAATAATAATTCAAATAAAAATAGATTTTAGTTACTTACCGATAAATCGTTGTTTAACATTGAATCGTTGTCGTTGTTTGATGTTGTTGTTCGTTGTTGATACCGATTTTTTTTAATTGATGTTTTTGTCGGGTTTTGGTTTGGGAGAATATTTTGTAGAGAGAGAGTATAAGGGTATTGTTGGTCTTTTTTATAAAAAATGTCGACGATTTGTTACAAAACGTCGACGACCTTTCACAACCCCTTTATAAATGAGTAACGTTTAGGAATGAATACGAAAGTATTACTCGTGAAGCATATGAAATATCAGTCCGTTTTACAGGTGACCCTTTTAACCTTCTCACACTTACTCCCCCACTTACTCTTTTATCTCACTTTATAAGCTTGTGATGAATTATCCGGTTATAAATCCGGTCCAATTTAAACAATACAAATTCTTATTTGCAACGGCACTATCCGTCGCAAGCTTGTGACGGATACCGTTTCCTCGCATAAAATACCCACTTTTTCTCTCTCTGCAACACTATTCATGTGGTCCCCTTTCTCCACTAACTCATTTTCTACCCATTTTATCTCACAAAATATCCGTTACAAATAACGACCCGTCGCAAGCAAAAATTAACAAATATGAAATATTGGAAAATAACTATATAAACAATTTCATTGTCTCACACTCGCAACGTCACAAACACGTGAAGTTTTCCAAAAAGGTCAGCCTCATTGGAAAATGAATATTGCTTTTAATGATCTACAAATACGTGGATTTGCTATTTATCGCTTTCGAGAGATTAATCAATTAATTAATTTACATGACGATTTTGCAAACAAATTTATGATAATGGATAACCTTAACAGAATAAATTTATTAGATTTTAGTAGTAGATTTGAATATTAAACAAGTTAATAGAATTAGAAAAGGCTGTTTGATAATTAACAGATTTAGGATAATTAGACTCGTGTTAATTCACTATGCTGCTATTAACAACATATATAAAAACAATAGATTATATTCTAACCAATATGGTATCAGAATATGCCGTTTATTAAATATCTGAATCTATGAATTTTGTTCAATATATTGTTTACCAAACATGATTATTGTGTAAAATCGATTAATCTATTGATCACTTATGAGTCAATTTTACACTAATATTTTAAAACAGATCCTTACAATCTACCGAAACTTAAAAAAAAACCTTATTTAAAATTGGCAAAAAAAAACCGTTTTACCCAATCTGTTTTCTAAAACGGCCTTACACAAGAACTTATAGAAATAACAGTCCGTTTTTTGTAAGACGGACATACCCGTCGCAAGCTTGCGACGGGCCAAATATGGGGGATATGGGTCGAATACACACCATTTTGTGCTGATGGATACATGCAAGTTGGCTGATGACTTGTTGATGATGTCATGCAATATTAATTAAATAAGGGGTTGTTTCCCCAAAAGGTCTCGGGTACACAAACCGTCATTTCCATTCTCCTTTCCATTAATCTCAACTGCAAACATCCCCTCCCTCTCCTTTCCATTAATCACTCCTCCATTTTCCATAAAAATCCCTCCTTCTCTCTAGAATTCCTTCATTTATCTCTACCAAAAACCACCAGAAAAACGAACATAAAGGACGAAAATGGTTACAAAGCAGAGTGCGAGACGTGCATTAGTGAAGAAGGATGTATCATCGAGTAAGAATGATGAAGGTATACACATATTTCATTATTCAAATGCATGTTATTTTTAGTAATTTGTTGGTATATTTGTTAGTTAGAAAATTAGAGTTTAAAAAAAATCCATATAAATGTTCTGGGTAATTTTTTTGTTGATAAATGCATGTCATTTTTACATAATAGTTACATTATTCGAATTTTAAAAAATGTTAAATGTTTGTTTCTTTGTTGATAAATGCATGTCATTTTTTAAGTTGTCCTCCTGATTTTTCTGGTAATTCTTGGTTGATAAAAAATGTTAAATGTTGGTAATTTTTTGGGTTTTATGGTGATTTTTAGTAATTTCTGGGTTTCTGGGTTTTTTTCGTGGGTTTTTGAGTTATTTGTAGGGGTTAGGGTTTGTGGTTTAGATTTCTGGGTTCTTTCGTGAGGATGTTTGTTGTTTTGTTGTTTATTGTTGTGTTGTGTAAACATCTTGATTGAAGTGATTTTGATTGTTTAATATAATGTTGCTTGTACTAATGTTCTGGGTTTTTTTGGTTAAAATAATGTTCTGGGTATTTTTAGGGTTTATATGGGTTTCTGGGTATTTTTGTTGTTATTTGAGTGCATGTTTAAAATGTTGTTTGATCTGTTTAAATAATAATGTTTACATAATAATGTTTAATGTTTACATAATAATGTTCCGTTTCTGGGTTTTTAGCATTTTCTGGGTTTTTCGCTTAAAAATGTCAGGAATGTTTAGAAAGCATGACAAAGTTAAGAACTCTGACATTAACCAATATTTCTGACATGTTAAAAATGTAGGTAGTAAACATGATTGAGGCTAAATATCCTGAAAAATGTGAGCATATGTTGGGTAGTTATTGACAATATGTTAGTAGTTGTTCTGAGAATGTGGCATGGTAACATTATATCTGTATATCCTGACATACTAACATATGTTGTTAGATGATCTAACATATGTTGGTTCTGTGTGACATGGTTTATCCATGTCCTTACAGCAACAGCAAATGAGGAAGTTCCAGTAAAGAAAGTGCAAGCTAAAGGGAGAGTTGGGGCCAAAGGCAAAGGAAAAGCGGTCCAGGAACCAACCGAAGAAGACGACGTGGAGGAGGAGGCGGCTGACGAGGAGGCAGCGGTCGAGCAACCGGAAGATGAAGTAGCTACTACGGTGAAAGGAGCCCGGAGGAAGGTTACTTTCACTGCTGCCAGTAGTAGGGGAAAAGGCAAAGGGAAGGCAGTAGTGGAGGCTTTAGACGAAGAACGTGGTGAATCCGAAGACGAGGACGGTGCCGATGTTGACGACGGTATTCTTCGTCCCTTTGCCTATTCTGTTGAATTGGTGACAGTATGGGTGGGGTGTATTAACTGGTTTCTTTGTTTCTGCAGATGCGGTTGATGCGGATATTGAAAAAGCAATCGCACTAGTTAAAAAGCCGCCGCGCAAACAAAGCTTAAAACGTAGCGAGGTTAAGAAAGGTACGGCCCGTGAGTTTTGATTTTTAAGAGTTTTGTCAGCCACGTGCACGTTGTACGCGAATTTGACACGTTTTCCGTCTGTTGTCTGAGTGGTTGTACAGAAAATACTAAGCTGTCAAAGGTCCTCGCAACGAGGAGAGAACCTGGGGGAGAGTTCAAAGAAACGAAAGGGCTATGAGGACTGTTTGGAACTGATCAAGTAAGTAGGATTCTGATGTTATGTAGTTACAATTTGTCAAAAGGTTGTCTGAATTGTTTGTGCGTTACGCTTATGTTATGTATTTAGAAATTGTTATTATGTTTCCCCCTGGTGGTGTTAACATTAACTTTCAATTGGTTAACATGCAATTTAACGTAATGTCATAGTTAGTTGACATCAGTTTTTCTTGCTTGTTGTTATTTTTATTTGTTTAGTGGATATGTGTGCTTCTGTATTTGTTATGTTTCATGCATCACATAATGGCATAGTTAGTTGTCATTAGTTTTCAGTCTGAAGTTATGTGCTGTTGTTATTGTTAGGCATTATGTTTGGTAATTACATAGTTGTATACTTTATCAACATATCTTGTCCTGCTTATATGTGTACTTCTTTATTTGTTATGTATCATCATCACATAATGGTATAGTTACTTGACATATGTTTTCAGACTGAAGTTCTGTGATGTTGTTATTGTGAGGCATTATGTTTGGTGATTACATATTTGTATAATTTGTCAACATATCTTGTTCTGCTTACATGTATTGTTTCATTTGCTTAATGTTGGATGCAAACATTACTGTTGATGTTGTTGACATGTATTCTTATTTGATCAAGTGAATATGTGTACTTCTTTATTTGTTATGTATCATACAACACATAATGGTATAGTTTGTTGACATCTGTTTTCAGTCGGAAATTCTGTTATGTTGTTACTGTGAGGCATTTTGTTTGGTGATTACATAGTTTTATAATTTGTCAACATATCTTGTTCTGCTTAGATGTAATGTTTCATAAGCTTATTGTTGGATGCAAACATTACTCTTGATGTTGTTGACATGTATTCTTATTTGATCAAGTGAATATGTGTACTTCTTTATTTGTTATGTATGATACAATACATAATGGTATAGTTTGTTGACATCTGTTTTCTGTCTGAAATTCTGTGATGTTGTTACTGTGAGGCATTTTGTTTGGTGATTACATAGTTTTATAATTTGTCAACATATCTTGTTTTGCTTACATGTAGTGTTTCATAAGCTTATTGTTGGATGCAAACATTACTGTTGATGTTGTTGACATAATTCTTTATTGATTAAGTGGATATGTGTTCCTCTTTATTTGTTATGTATCATGCATCACATAATGGTATAATTAGTTGACATAAGTTTTAAGTCTGAAGTTCTGTGGTGTTGTTATTGTTAGGCATTATGTTTGCTGGTTACATAATTGTATACTTTATCAACATATCTTGTTTTGCTTACATGTTGTTTTTCGTAGGCATAATGTTGGATGCAATACATTACTGTTGATGTTGTTGACATATATTATTATTTGATTAATGTGGATATGTGTTATTCTTTATTTGTTATGTATCATACAATACATAATGGTATAGTTTGTTGACATCTGTTTTCAGTCTGAAATTCTGTGATGTTGTTACTGTGAGGCATTTTGTTTGGTGATTACATAGTTTTATAATTTGTCAACATATCTTGTTCTGCTTACATGTAGTGTTTCATAAGCTTATTGTTGGATGCAAACATTACTGTTGATGTTGTTGACATAATTCTTTATTGATTAAGTGGATATGTGTTCCTCTTTATTTGTTATGTATCATGCATCACATAATGGTATAATTAGTTGACATAAGTTTTAAGTCTGAAGTTCTGTGGTGTTGTTATTGTTAGGCATTATGTGTACTTATTTGTTTGTTATGTATTTATATGTTGTCATTGCTTATATGTTTGTTATGTTGTAGGAAAAGGAAGGAGGTTGATGGGCATGGGACACCTCGGCCTTTATTCAACCTGATTGCTGCTCTAACGGAAGCTCAGAAAATGGATGTCGAGGACATTGGTTTTCGCGGTTTGCTTCAGCTGAAGACGCACGCGTACATACATCAAATGGCTGACTGACTGCTCAGCAAATACGATCCGTTCACGAGGATGTTTCTGTACAACAGGCACCACCAGTTTGTGCTGACGAAGGATGATGTTTACGATGCGTTCATGTTGCCATGTACGGAGCAGACCGTCGTACCAAGAAATGATCAGGCATTGGTGCTAATGTGGCGTAGGAAATTCAACATACATGATAAGGATGAGTTGCCGTTGGAATGTTTGAGGGAGGGGATGATGGGGCTGCCGGATGGCGGCCCAGAATTTAAAAAAATGTTTGTTCTCTTTGCAATGGGTACTTTTTTGGCCCCAACAGTCCACAAACGTGTGGACTTACGCCTTGTCCAGGCGGTTGAGGACGTCGATAGCATCAGTCGCCTAGATTGGTGTTCATTTGTGCTCCAACGTCTGGACGTTGCAGTGGATTCATGGAGGACCCACGAGTGTAAAAATGTAGGGGGCTGCTTACTATTTTTACAAATAATGTACTTTCATCGCCTAACTTGGCGAGGGACCCCCGAGAAGACCAGCTTCCCACTGCTGCAACACTGGTCGTACGAGAGGCTAAAAAGGAGGATCAGCGAGGAAGTGCGAGCGTACCAGATCCATGAGGGTTTTGGTGTTGGGTTATGGAACTGCGAAAAGTACCCACTGTCTAGGGACCGGGTGAAGTGTCTTTACCGTCGCTCAAATTCGCATGAAACGTCATCAATGGCACCCCCAGCTCGATTCGTGACATTGCCGCTGCCTGATGGTGTACTAAGCGACGAGGACCTGCTGGCGTCATACGAAGATGTTAGTCCGTTGCGTACACTCAATTACTCCGTCTGTTTCTTTTGATTTTAAAATGTCGGTACTAAAACACTTTGTCGCGCAGGTATGTATCCGGAACTGGATGACGACCAGGCGCAACCTGTCGATCGTGTCAACCCTTCACAAGACCCTATTGAAAGTCGGCGCTGTTGGTGAAGATGGTGGGTCGGAGCAACAGGCAGGGTCCCTTGGCAGCGTTGAAGGTGGTGGGGGATCGCCAACGCAAGGCTCATTCACCCAGGCACTTGGAAGTCCGGGTTTCGTTGCTACGTGGGATGCGGTTGGCGCAAGGTTGGATGCCATGATAGACGTCGAGATGATCACGGCTCCTTCCTTCTCCCTCGGGCTCGATGACATAGGCGTACCAAGTCAGCCCACCAAGACATACGCCCGCACGACTCGCAAGAAGGCCGGGGGGTCCAAGTAATGTCACCAGATGTATTGCAGAATGTGTTTTCGGGAGGCCGGTGTTATGGCCAAGTAATGTAAAGGATATTAAGGTAGTCCTTGGCGTAGGACTTTTTATTTTGGACAGTTGGATGGGTACGTCCCTTTGTGTGGGAGTTGTACCCCGTACCGTTTTGAAGGCCACTGCTGTGCCTTAGTTAAGTAGTTTAAGCTGGCACCTTACTGCCACAGACTATGGATGGTCTACTGCCATCATTTTGGGGGTGTCATCCCCGTGGTAAAACTTAAGTATCCATCCCTGGGAGGGTACGACCGCATTTTGGAGGCCTGTATAGAGGCTTATGTATATAGTGCTTGTGTTTATTCCTCCTGCTTGTTACTTGTGTTATATTTATTTTATCCAAAGTTACGAAATGTTCTGTTTTATATGACAAATGTTAACACCTGTGCATGGCCACAAAATATCTGAGAGAATATGTACCCATCAAATAAAATAATGACGTACGTGGTACATTAATCAAAAACATATTTTATATAAACACATATTTTTTATAAACACAGAACACAGAAACTGTTTTGTTTCTTATGAAATGTTTGTTAACACGTCAACACACAAATATGATTGTATTCACCTGTGTATGGGTACCAGAACGCAGGACATGTTTTCGGGAGGCGGGGGGTAATGGCGTAGTTGGATGTAAAGAAATAACAAACATGTGAATAGACTTGAATAGAAATGTATCCACCTGCGTATGGGTAGAAAAAAAAATTGGAGAATATATAATAGATCTATATTAACACATACAAGGAACTATGGCCACATTTTTAAAAGTCCATCATAACCTGATACTCAGACATACATATATACAATCTCCAAAAGGTAACGACCGAAAATATGAAAATATGTACATATTTTCGGGTAATATGTGTCCCTGTAACTAGAAGGGCTCTAACATATTACATCGTTGGGCGTACATATTGGTGACACAAAACGGGTTACGTACCGATTGGTCATTCTGCAAAACCTGTCGGATCATCTTGAGCGCTCGCCCTTGAGGTCTGTTGTGGCGACATTACTGCAAAAACCGCCCACATCACAAAATAATTCGCATTCCCCTTTCACAAAACGGTACCAAATACTCAGTCACTCAAAGCAGTCGCGGGATGGGCGTGTATTCATCCTGAGAAGCTTGGACGCTGCCACTTGAGTTTTTCCCTGCCTGCCTCTTGCCAACCTTCCTTTTCTTCCTTTGACTCCTCCCCTTTGTCCTGACGCGGATAGGGTCAAGAATTGCGGGAACATCGTCCCTTTCCTGAGTGGACGCCTCCCCGAGCGACATTTTCTGAAGAAGCTTGCCAATTTCATCCGCAGCAATGTCGGTGTACTTCTCCAACACTTCTCTAGCCTCGCCCACTAACTGAGTTTTTGTTAACAGATTGTTCAGTTTTGTTAACATGGACCGACGCCAGTTAACAGCCTCATTGGCCGCTGATCGACGCAAGTCAGCGGGCAGAATACGCTCCCAAACGTCCTTCTTCGCAAATTTTGTCCACCTACGCACAATGTACGTCTCAGGGATCTCCGGTATGGAGTGCATGTGGAACACCCGTATAATATGTGAACATATCACCCCCACGACTTGGTACTTCCCACATGTACATTCCGCCAACATACTACGACAATCGTACGTAACATGGTGACCTTTGCCCTCAATCGCCCCGGTCACGACTTTGTACACAAAAGTAGAATCCTCAGCATGAATGATTGCCGCCCTTGTTCCCATCGCTACGTTGAACTCCCTCTCGAAGACGCGAAACAATTGTACTGTGTAAATCTGGGATGCATGCTGCAATAGGTCAACTAGCGGGAAGACGGACGTCGGCGTTGTTCGAATACAATTGAATTCCTTTCGCTCCTCCTCCCCCCTCCATCTACGGACCGTCGTTCCATATATCCCATAAAACTCCGTGACAGACGTATTCTTAGAGGCCTGGAACCCCATTGCATGGTTCGTGCTTTCGCTCCTTTGGGATGACAGTATTCCAGCAGAGAAATGGGTATTGTTCAGCGCGGTGCACCATTTGAAGCGCAACCCATACAATCTCTTGAACCACAAGTTCTCCCCGAGATCATACTTCGACATCATTTCCTGCCAACAATCTTCAAACTCCTCCTCACTGTAGCACCCGCTAAGGCATTTATTGAACAAGTCCTGGAAAACCCTATCATGCTTCAAAGACCCGAAGTGGGAGATGGCGTTCTATTGGATATGCCACTGGCATAGCCGATGCCTACTTTGTGGATAAATCTGCGAAAAAAAACAGAAGATAATGTCACCACGATATGGCAGTATGTTCACCCCCGAGGGAATACACACATTTATAAGTTTTGTGGCACCAACTTATAAGGTAATAAATGTGTACACAAAACAGCGTTTATGTATCGTATATGTCAAGTATGCATCTTTTATCAACATTACGTACCTTCTCTATAGCATTTGACATTGCTTGATCTTGGTCAGTAAATATAGAAACAGGCCGCAAATCGTCACCCATAGCTTCGTTGAAGGCGTTGAATAACCACTCAAACGATTCTTCGGTCTCATCAGATAGGAAAGCACAACCGAACATGACGTTAGACCAGTGATTATTGACGCCAACAAACGCACCGCATATCTAGTTGTACCTGTTAGTGCGATACGTAGTGTCGAAGATGACAACATCATGGTATAGCCGGTAGTCCTCCCGCATCATGGCGTCACACCAGAACAGGTGGCATAGCCGGTCATCTTCGCCGAACTGCACCCGGAAGAAGAACCCAGGGTCCTCGCCCTGCCGTGCTATCAACATGTTGACTAGCGTTGCTGCATCACCCCCCTCTATAGCTTTCGCTTTCAGCCTATGCACGTATTTGATGTGATCCCGCTTCGTGTGCCCCACAAATACCTCCCCCCCCTACAGCAGCCGCGACCCTGTACTGAACGGTAGGGGCAACAAAGGCTTCTGTCATTGCCCTGATAGCATCCCCCTCCGCATCAGTAATGCGCCTCTCTGACCGATGGTGCTCCTGCCACTGAATAGGGGTGAATTCATGGTTGTGTTCAACTATGTGGTGCAGAACCTCCCACTTCCCCCCTTCGTTCACATGGGACCGCACACCCGCTTTGCATTGACATCGACTAACCGCTGCATTCCTCTTCTGCTTATTGGCCACATCCGGCAGCCCCTCCTCAACTGCCCGACTACCATTAGCATGCGTCCCTTCTGCAGAGCACACAAAGTACCTCTCCACGAACGGTGTCCCAGGGCCATTCGCCCTGCGAGAGGTCCCTTTCCTAACGCTGAAACCCAACGCCTGTGAGTGCTTGACGTACATCTCGTACACATCTTCCCACGTTGCAACTTCCTTACCAACTAGCGATAGTGAAAAATCTGCAGACACAATCACCACAGTATCCTAGAATAAATTGTATGTTTTTTAGTATCACTTACGCACATACATGCACCCCCAGGGGGTACCTAATACACCCTGAAATGGGTACATAACCTACAAAATACCGAACATGTTAGAACAATGTACTGATTAGGCAATCTTGCCAGGGACACATATCCCCTCAACCAACCGACATTTTACGGGCTCACACAAAATGATCACACATGCATGCAAAGTTCCACATGGTAACTAAAGTACCCTTACAGGTGCACATAAACACTGACACTAACAACATTTTATCTGAATAAACTCTTACCATACTTTGCAAGGGGCACATAAAACCCCCATAGTAGCAACATTTACCTGACATGTAAACTTCATATTAATATAACTAAAACATGTTCTGTGCACAGACTATGCCAGGGTCACATTAACCCCTATAGTAGCAACATTTATCTAACATGTAAACTTCGTAAATTAACACAGATACATGCATCCCCAGATGGTAACTAAAGTAGTCTTATAGATGCACATAAACTCTACCCCTAACAACATTTAATCTGACCATGGTATTTGTCGATACTTTGCCAGGGCACATAAAACCCGAAAGTAGCAACATTAACCTGACATGAACATTCCGTAAGGAACAAGCCTTTACCTTACCGTGCAAAACCCATAAAACCAGTCCATACCCACAACCCACATACCAATAGGAGAAGCTTGATATGGTAAATAAAACACTAAATAATGATGATCACAAAAATTAAACTACCAATATGAAACACAAAGAGTGCCGTCAATACCTTGCATACTACAATTTAGTTCTGAAATCTCTTGAGTTGTATTATCTATATCGTTAGTAAGCAACCCGTCTTCAATCGCGTCCATCATCTCCGCATTCCTTGTATCATCTCCCTCCCTCGTATCATTAGTAACCAAACCGACATCATCCCCGTCCATCATTCGTCGGATTTTTGTTTCCTTATATTATTTACGTAAAACTTGTGGCTTTTTTTCACTTGGTTGTATGAAAAATTTAGAGAGAAAGATGATGTTGTGATGGTGTGTTTATGAAGATATGAAAAGGAGGGGGATGAAATGAAGAAAAAAAATGAAAAATTTGAATGGATTTTGGGCGGTGGAACACAAAATATGATTTTGTGTTGTATGTATAAGGGTATTATTTGATTAGTTATTATTAATAGTATTATTAAATGTTAATTATTAGTAATAAATAGTAGACAATAGTACAACAAGGACAAACATGGCAGGGGGATTGACGGCACCCATCAATTCCTTCATCAATGCTGACCCATACTCATTTGCTACAATACGGGGCGTATTCGGCCCGTCGCAAGCTTGCGACGGGTTGTGCGGTCTTATATAAGAATTTGTGTAGAAATAAATACTCTTGCACGCAAATCTATGACATTAATAATTGTTTTGAGTAACGTTATATCCACTCTCCACATCCATTATCCATATTTATTTCTCAAGTAAACCTTAATTTTTTTCCTTTTTTGGTGACGAGGAAACCCGCAGGCGCTACTTTTAGTGTGCACTGGGTAAACCCTCGAGTATATGTGATAGCCTGCAAACCACATACACCAGGTAAGTCACCCGAGGGTGACAGGTTCGAAGTCTATTTAGGCATGGACTGGGCCAAGAATGCTCCACAAGATTTTGCTCTTGGGGAGGCTTGAACCCGGGTCTCCTGAGAATTTAACCACTAGACTCCACCTTAATTTATCAAACCAAAACCCCAACTTTCACCAACTCAATATATATACACAGTATCGATTTTTTTAACGTCTACTCTAAAAACACACATTAATAATCTAAATGTGGTCATATTCACAAAATTTTCACACCAATAATTGTAAAAATGAGTTTAAAATTGAATATCTCGGAAAAATATCCAGTAAATATTACCACATTTAGATTATTAATATATACTTTTAGGGCACACCACGTTTAAAAAACCGTTAATATATATCACTCCCTATATATTAAAGCATTTCTCATACACAATTTTTCATCACAAATCCTCATTTCCTCTCAATAATATCTCCCTTTTTTTATCGAAGTTTTCTCCAAATACCATTAATAATCAAGGTGTAACATTTTTTTATCTATTACAGAAGATTGAAGTCGTTTTCTTCCTCCGTGACGAGAAAATTCGTAATCGCTAATTTCTTTATTTACCAAAACTTTTGTCTATTATTATGTGCATGAGAATTTTCTAGGAATATGCTAATAAATTGAGATTTTGACGTCCAAAAACCTCAAAACACTTGACTCTATTACTCCTACTACTACTCTTTTCTTTGCTCGAATTTCCCTTCCTATATTTCCTCTGTTTATATCTTATTCTCCATCATCACTCGATCATCGATCGATCAATCAATCAATCAGCAATGACGGACGTAAAAGGATCAATGACTTCAACTTCAAACCTCAATAGCTTTTTGCATCACACTACTCCCATTGTACCATCTCAACTTCTTCCAAAGGTATGTTATTTTCTTTTTAAAGATGATCAAATTTGATTTGGGTATTATATGGGTATCCCTCAGTTTTTTTTAGTAAATTAAAAATAACTCCATTTTAAAATTCAATTTCTTAAAATTACTCTCTTACAATATAATTTATTTGATAAAATAAATAATACCCAAATCTAATTCTGTTTTTTCTAAAATATCAAATTAGATTTGAGTATTATTTATTTGATCAAATTAGGTTGCATTCATTATCAATCGATTTTAGGACGAAACTTATAATTTATAAAGTTACCTTACATGTAACATCTATACATTTATAGTGTATTTAGAGGGCTAGCAGAGATGTACGCTATTACCGAATAATGAAATATTTCATTTTTAGTTTTTTTCTTTTCACATACATTACTCCAGTTCAGTTCTTGTAAAAATCTTCGCCACTACTAATGTATTTAATTATTATTTTTTGTTTTGTAGGAAGAAATGAAGAATTTGAATAAAATATGGCATCCATGGAAAAGAGAAAAAATGGAATATTTTAAACTAAGTGATTTATGGAATTCATATGATGAATGGAGTGCATATGGTGCAGGTGTACCTATTACATTAAGTAATAATGGTGAAACACTAGTACAATATTATGTTCCTTATCTTTCTGCTATCCAAATTTTTACTAGCTCTCCTTCTCCTCCAACTATTTGTATCAGGTTCGTCTTTCGATATATATTTTTGATGTCGTCTTTCGAGTTAGTTGAGTTTACAAAGCCATAAATAAGGTATAAAGAAGGGAGAAATAAAACTCAAATTGTGATTCTAACTTGGCATAGAAGGTAGGGTGAAAAACGGTTTTATATTAATATTATTGTAAATTGCATTATATTTTATGTAATTCTCTTTACGAAAGTATCAATTACTTTTGTGACTATTTTGGTGGAAACAAATCAATTTGTATTAGGAAAATCTTTTATTTCTAAAAATGATAAAAAAATCATAAATTTCTACTGTATTTAATATGAGCATATCCATGTTAAAATGCAACGAGTCAAATAAATAAATGGATAAATGATCAAATGTATAAAAAATTATTATAAATTTATCCCGTCTCTCAGTATGGACTAGAATTTAATTTGTCTTAAACTAAAATCGAATATGATCTTTTTAAGAGAGACCAAACAAAAATTGATAATATCCCGAGTCAATGAAGGTTGTCACATTTGTCAACCACTATAAAACCCTCTCTACCCCACTATGCTAATTAATTGCAATTGGATTAGTTTAGGGTGCTAAAAATGTGTCAAGAGGGTAGGGTAAGGCTAAAATTATAACTTTATCTATGTAGTGGATTGTATTATTATTATTATTATTATTATTATTATTATTATTATTATTATGGTGCTATAATAAAGTGGTGTCTCGGTTTTAAAAGAGATTTGTCGTTAAATACAGTTTACATTAATATTAATAAATTAAGTTTATAATTATCGATAATTATCGATTCTTAGTTATGTACTTGTTCTAATATTTTTTTTATTTCAGAGAAGAGGTGGATTTAGGAGATAATGAGACAAGGGATTCATACAGCGAGTCTTATAGTGATGAGAGCGAAAGCGATAAAGTATCACGGTGGGACGGGTGTTCATCCGAAGACGGAAATTCCGAGCAAGAGATCCATTGGCAATTGAGTGATAGGTTGGGTTATCTATATTGCCAATACTTTGAGAAATCAACTCCATATGGTAGAGTCCCTCTCCTGGACAAGGTTATTTCTTGCACACTATCCTCTTTCATTAATTGTATTTCCTTTTCTTAACGTTTCGTTGATTAATAAGGAATTAAATACTTTAACAAATTATAATCTACAAGAATTATTAATCTTACTTTATATAGTAAAAAGAAAAAAAAACTACGACGTAATAACGTGACTTAAAATAAAAAAGAATCTCAGCTAAAAGTTCTAATTTTTTCATTGTTTAAAAAACATCGATGTCCACTTGACTATTAGCCCCGTCCCCGTTCCGTCACTACTTAATCGATATTGATGTTTTAGTCTTAACTCTACTATCGTTATAACCATTGTCCTTATTCTTCGAATTTTGACTATTATGATTTAATTCGGTATATGTAATTATTAATAATTGACTAATCAACAAATCAATAGGTAATTTCATGTCAGACAATCTTACACGAGTATGGATCAGAACTGATTAAGAACAAATCAGTATTATGATAAATTTATATAAAATCGTTTTATAAAAGTACATAATCCGATCTATGGATCATGCTTATTATGTGAGTGATGATTCATGTAAATATGGAATCAACAATATAATTTAATCAATCATGACAAAAGACAATTTTCTTTTACTCAAATGTATTGAGATCTCACGTGTCTTTATATTAATAGTCAACTTATTCAACTTGTTTGATGTTCATTAAAGATGATGACAAAAATTAAATTCTCTTAGGATTGAGAATTGTCTAAATAATGTTATTCACGTTTTCCTATTTAAGGGTACGGTCTTGATTTTTGTGGTTCATAGCTTATCCATTTGTTTCCAATTTTATGTGGGGACACAACCTATCCATTCACTCTAATAGTATACGAATCTTGTATTATTAAGAACGAGCGATATTTAGGCCCCGTTTAGTTGTCATATGGAAATTAATTTTCCATGATTTTGCAAAACACGTGAATTGCTTAAAATTCGTTTGGTTGACATTCTGGAATTGAATTGATATAAGAATTTCCAATTACCTAAGGGTCATAAATAATCAAATTCCTCCATAATGGAGGAGTTGGAAATTCCTAAGCAAAAGAAAATCTCATAATTTGGAGTAACCAAACATCTTCATTTTTTCCAAATCATTGGATTTTCCAATTCACCCAGTTTTATTGGGGCAACCAAACGAGTCCTTAGTAGCATGCTCAAAATAAATATCACACATAATTTAAAGTGCAGAATAATAAAAATGTATTTATATATAGCTAATATGGTAAGCATTACTTTCTATGTTCTACACCTAATTTAATCACACTTTGTAATAATACATTTAAGTTAAAAACCTCATTGGATGATAGAAGTGACTGAAGTCGGGATTTATTACATAGTAACTTTTAAAGGATAATATTCAGTAAGTTAGTCTTAGATTTTAGTATGCCACTTAAGACAATTAATTTTGTGTAAAATCGTTTTATATTATTATAATTAAGTTCTAGTATAATTAATTCATAATTAAGGAAGATGATACACATACACAATGTGTATGATTTTTTCCATACACAACCAATCATATTATGACACGTGGCAAACTCAAATTAGCATGTATAGGTTAGTTTAGGGTCAAGTTAGTAAATTAACATTTGTAGTTGACTTGGTTAACTACATGTAGTTAATTTATTTATGGAATGTAATTAATATATATATATATATATATATATATATATATATATATATAAATAATAATTTATACATTTTAATTAATCAATTTTATTTTATTAATAAATTAAAATATTTTAGGGTTATAAAATATTTTTGCTTAGTAAGTAGTTTTCCGTTATAAAGGAGAGAGAAACGAAAATAAATATTATAATATTAGGTGAGTAATCTTCAGAAATTAATTATCTTCGATTGATCAAAACGTTAATGAACATCAAAATCGACAAAAGTTGAGGAAAAAGGTGGAAACGAAAACGATTTAAAAAAAAAAGAAAAAAAAAATGTTGTTATTGGGGTTCGAACATGCACGCACTTAGATGCTTGTATTTTGCAAGTAATCTTGTAACCAACTAAGCAAGGGTATCAACACATCTATTTAACAACTACATATCTTTATATTATTCAATGTACTTCAATTATTCGTTTACATCTAATTTAGTTTTTCACCTATTGATTTCCTTATTTTTAAACATTTAGTGATTTATTTCTTTATTTTTAAAACAAATTATTGTTAGCTTAAATCTTTTCATTTGACCATATCTTATTGTTGAGATTTTTTTGCAAAAAAAATCTTTCTTAGATAATTCACATTTGGTGATAAAATTTGGAGGGAAATATTATCTTTTTGTTTAAATTGTATGCAAACTTATCTTTTTCTTAATATTTAGTGTTAATCTTGATTATTAATCAAATTAATTTAGTGTTGATCTATTTTTAATTTGACGGTTGAATTTAGGATTATCTAAATTTAATTTGACGATTTGATCTTGATTAATGTTTTGATTAATATAATTATTTTAGGGTAAATGATTTAGTTAAATTATATATGTGTTCAACAATTGATCATGGATTCTGATCTCGATCACGATTAATTTTTGATGAACTTAATCACGATTGATTAAATTATTTCAGGGTAAATTGATTAGATAAATTATTTAAGAACAAATGAAACAATGAAACATTCCCATTTAATTTAAATGAAACAATTAAAAAACTAATAAAATTACTATTTAATTTATTAGTGAAATTAATTAAGTAAAATAAATAATGTGTAAAACAATTAAGTAAAATAAATAATGTGTAAAATAATAGAAATTCCATAAATTAATTAAATACATATAGTTAACTTAGTTAACTACATATGCTAATTTACTAACATAACCCTAATCTAACTACCATAAATTAACTTGAGTTTGACACGTGTCATAATGTGATTGATTGTGTATGGATTTTCCATACACATTGTTTATGTGTAGCCTTTTTGATAATTAATGTAGAAGTTAATGATCATATTAATTGAGTTTATGGGTAGTGGTCACTTTTGAATTGGGTGGCCGTTCACATTGTCTTTTATTGCCATAGTTGTAGGAAAAGTAACATAATATCTATGTGCGCAAAAGTTTCAGATTTTCTCCATTTCTTAAAAAAGAAATAAAACTTGGTTTTTTATAAACGGTATAGATTAACTGTTGTGATGATTCAATACTTTTAATCGTTTCATAAAAATAAATTTTAATAAAAAAATAAAAATTATATATTAAAATATGAATGTATCAGAGAAAAATTAAATTCATGCCGACAAATTAAAAGCTATAATTTGTGTTTGAATGTGACACGGTGGATGATACTTCTAAGTTCTAATTAGTATATACGCGTCCAAATTTTTCATAAGTTGGGAATATTCCATGCGCGGTGTTTTTTGATCACGAGTAACAATAAAACAGTTATAATAACACGTAAAAAGAACATTCTTTTTAATAATTTAATGAAATATCATATCTTTATATTGCAGATTATTGAATTATCTCGACGATATCCGGGATTAATGTCGTTGAAGAGCGTTGATCTTTCACCAGCCAGTTGGATGGCTGTTGCCTGGTATTTTTCCTTTTCTTTTCAATGAAACTACAACTTGCTCGTAAATTTAGTAAATGGTAACTAATTTAACGAATAAAATTGTTAAAGAAATCAATTAAAATGTAATTAAAACCCATTAAAATTCAAGACTAATTAATTTGAAACAATTCCTTGTATTTTTTATTCAATGAAATATACTCCTATACGGTCGACATTGGGATTGTAAAATAATCAACTTTTACGTTAGTGTCAAAATAAGTTTGACTTCCAGGTGACCCTTTATAACTCAAAGAGCTACATGCTTGACATATACTCCTATCTACTTGTGTCAGATCTTAAAGTAAATAATAAGGATTAATATAGTAGTAATACTTAAGCTATTAATTCTGTGTTCGAATAGTAATAAGTCTTTTTTGTGATGGGTTATCCGTCACAAATTT
Organism: Silene conica; assembly: GCA_029255685.2. NCBI lineage: Eukaryota > Viridiplantae > Streptophyta > Magnoliopsida > Caryophyllales > Caryophyllaceae > Silene > Silene conica. Next base: position 25,264,414 of record CM055313.2, on the reverse strand, counting down.
GTGACAGGCCGAATAACACCCACATAGGTAGATAAAACAAAAGTAAAGGTGTATAGGTAATCAAAAAGGTTTGTCCTTATCTTTTCAACTTGATTTTATTTGGCCTGTCACAAGCTTGTGACGGACACTACTCGTCGCAAATGAGAATTTATGGTTTGAATATTCAAGACTCAATTATTAGTCTAGAGGATTGAGTGATGATTTTATAGTGAAATATGAAAAACCAGCAAGTCAAACATACAAAGTAACACCTTAACAAAACTTTATAAACTTTTTGTGTAAAATCTTAGAGTAAATAATAAGAACTAATGTTTAAACTATTAATCACGTGTTTAAATATGTAAGACTCGATTATTTATCTAGAGGATTAAGTGGTGATTTGACATTGAAATATGAAAAACCCGCAAGTCAAACATGCAGAGTAAAATGATAACAAAACTTTATAAACTTTTTGTATAAAATCATAGAGTAAATAATAAGTTATGCTTAAACCATTAATTCCGTCTTTAAATATTTAAGATTATTAGTCTAGAGGATCAACTGATAATTTTACACTGAAATATGAAAAATCAGCAAGTCAAACATACAGAATAAGACGATAACAAAACTTTATAAACTTTTTGTTTAAAATGTTAGGGTAAATAATGACTAATGTTTAAATAAACTATTAATTCCCTGTTTAAATATTTGACTCAATTATTAATTTAGAGGATTAATGATGATTTTATATGAAAATCAGCAAATAGAGCATGCAGAGTAAAACAATAACAAAACTTTATAAACCTTTTTTTGTTGTTGCAAAATCGGTTTAAGCAAGAATTTGTAGACAAGTGTAATGGTGGTCCGTTAATGGTTTGTAGGTATCCAATATATCACATTCCTATGGGAAGAACAATCAAGGGGTTATCTACATGCTTTCTCACCTACCACACTATATCCTCTTCTTTCCAAGGTATTACTCTTAAGTCTTAAAAGATACTGGTAAGTCTTGCTTGCGACGGGTCATTATTTGTAACGAATATTTTGTGAGGTAAAATGGATATAAAATAAGTTAGTGGAGAAAGGAGACCACAGAAATAGTGTTGCAGAGAGAGAAAAATTAGGTATTTTTGTGAGAGAAAACGGTATCCGTCACAAGCTTGCGACGGATAATACCGTTGCAAATAAGAATTTGCGTAAAGATAGTGCTTTTGTGCTCTAATTGTTTTCGTTAATTACCACTACTATTGTTAGTTAGTTTAGAAAACGACCAACACTAATACACCGGATTCCATCAAAATTATGTTAGTACGTTGATTATTATAATAACTTTACCATTGAATTTAGTATTGTATTCTTTTCGATGTGTTTTATCGTCTATTATCATTTTCAACCTAATTTTTTTTTATCTCCCGTTATTTAATCAAGTATTTATAAAGGAGATTTGGATTTAATATATAAATAATAGCGGGAATTAGAGTTTGACGTTAGGAAGAGTAGAAAATTTTAGCAAGACAAACTACTAATCCCTTTACTATAAAAGGAATAGAAAATGAAGAGTTTCTATATAAATAAAAAGATAATTAAATAGTAATAAAATATCAATTGGATAATTATTCTTTTTAAAGCGATTACATTGGTCTTGGTTAAATAAATTAAGTATATAAATAAAAAGATAATAAAATAGTAATAAAATATCAGTTAGATAATTATTGAATTAGTTAATAAAATAATTAATTTCATTGGTTATTGTTTAGAGCAATTTCATTGGCTATTACTTTGATTAAATAAATTAAGTGTATAAATAAAAAGATAATTAAATAGTAATAAAATATCAGTTGGATAATTATTGTTTTTAGAGCGATTACATTGGCTATTATTTTCGTTAAATAAATCAAGTATATAAATAAAAATTTAAAAAGATAATTAAATAATAATAAAATATCAGTTGGATAATTATTGAATTAGTTAATAAAATAATTGATTTCAGTGGTTATTGTTTAGAGCAATTTCATTGGCTATTACTTTGGTTAAATAAATTAAGTACGTAGTATATAAATAAAAAGATAATTAAATAGTAATAAAATATCAGTTGGATAATTATTGTTTTTAGAGCGATTACACTGGCTATTACTTTCGTTAAATAAACAAAGTATATAAATAAAAATATAATTAAATAGTAATAAAATATCGGTTGGATAATTATTGTTTTTAAAGTGATTAGATTGGCTATTACTTTGGTTAAATAAATTAAGTATATGAATAAAAAGATAATTAAATAGTAATAAAATATCAGTTGGATAATTATTGATTAGTTAATAAAATAATTGATAACTAAGAATTTTGGCTACCGTAAAGTTATGGTATAATTTGTTGTTTCCCTTCTCTTATTTAGTTAATAGCATAAATTAAGCACTTAAGTTTACGAGGTATAACTAAAAAATACAAACTACGGAATACGAACACATAAAATGTAAACAGACTAGGAGTTTAAGGGAATCACGAACTAAAAAAACGAGCACAGAAGAATGCGAGCTATTAACCTAATAATACTGGCTAATATAAAAAGAATATGATCCAAGCTATTAAGCTAAGAATAAAAGCTAATGTAAAAACAACACGAGCTATTAAGATAAGACGAGTTTTAAAATACGAGCACAAATGACAAATGAATACAAGCTAATGAAAAAACAATACGAGTTATTAAGAAAAGACGAGCTTCAAAATATGAGCACAAATGAATACGAATACGAGATTAAAAGGATCACGAACTTAAATATACGAGCACATAAGAGGCCTATTAAGATGAGAATATGAGCTAATGTAAACAGAATACGAAAACATGAGCTAATTGAAACACTTCTCGAACTAAAAAAGTAGAATCAGATTTGAAAGACGTCAAATTTCATGATATAATAAACACTTAAGATTACGAGGTATAATTAAAATAATACGAGCTACAAATTACGAATACATAAGAAATACGAGCTAATATAAAATGAATAAGAAGTTAAGATAATCGTGAACTAAAAAATACGAGCACACAAGAACACGAGTTATTAACGTAAGAATGAGAGCTAATAAAGTTATTAAGCTAAAAATACGAGCTAATGTAAAAATACGAGCTATTAAAATAAGAATACGAGCGTATAAGAGGATCACGAACTTACAAATATGAGCATGTAAGAATACAGGATAATATAAAAAGAATACGGTAAGAAAAATACGGGCTAATAAGAAAATAATACGGGCCTTATACATCTAATGTTTTATTAGTCATAAAAAACAATCATACTGAATTATTCTTTATATATGGCTATTATACTAAGTATTTTTAGAAGAGTAACTGTTACGATAATTACTTTGAAACTACGTCAAGTTATTACCCGGGCAACGCCCGAGCATGAAATCCAGGGCCGTCCCTGACATTTTGGGAGCCCTGTGCGAAACTGAAAAAATAGGCCCTAATATATTAATACACACCTATGTTAAATATGAATATAAGGAACATTTTTTTAAAAATATTAACAATTTTGATTAAAAAAAAGCAAACGAGGCCCAACAGGTATGTTATAAATTAAATTGTGCTTCCATAATATGCCAAGAGGGCTTTATTGGCATGCTGGATAACTGTTCTTAATTTCACATAGTTGGCGTGGGTTTCGATCCTCACTAACACCACTCTTTCTGATTTTTAAATGAAAAATTAAACTTCGAAATAATGCCTAGGGGAATCGAACACGTGATCTTAGAATTCAAAGGTGAGAATTCTACCACTTTGACAATACTAACAGATTGTTAGAATGGCACTAACAAATTTATATTAGAGTTGTTATGTAACTGGGTCGTATATTGGGCCCTCTAAAATTGGGGGCCCTGTGCGACCGCACGGGTTGAACACCCCTGAGCCGGCCCTGATGAAATCTAGTTGTTAGTTAGTTTAGAAAACGACCAACACTAATACACCGGATTCCATCAAAATTATGTTAGTATGTTGATTATTATAATAACTTTATCATTGAATTTAGTATTGTACTCTTTTCGATGTGTTTTATCGTCTATTATCATTTTCAACCTAATTTTTTTTATCTCCCGTTATTTAATCAAGTATTTATAAAGGAGATTTGGATTTAATATATAAATAATAGCGGGAATTAGAGTTTAACGTTAGGAAGAGTAGAAAATTTTAGCAAGACAAACTACTAATCCCTTTACTATAAAAGGAATAGAAAATGAAGAGTTTCTATTGGTTCTTGATTTTAAAGTTGAAAAATAACTTCTTTTTTGTAGGCCCCCCCATATTCCATCACTCACTTTAATTTTTTTTTTTTTTCATGTTTTATAACTACTTCAATTATGATTCCAAATTTAATAAGATAAACTATGCAACATCATATATTATACATTTTTTATTACTAATACAATACAATATAAACATTCAAAAATTAAAAATTAAATAATTACAAATACCAATTGACTATAATAAAAAAAATCTTCACGGAAAAAGTTAAAATGTTTTCTACGATATTACCAATAAAATATAAAAAAAATTATAACCTAGATATTACAAAATATTACGGAATACATTATTTATTATAAAACAAATGCGATTTATTTCAGTCTCCATAATTCATATACACGGATGAGTTACTGATAATATGAAAAGAAATGGTTGGTTGAGTTTGATTATATGAAAAAATGGATAATGTGATAACTACGATTAACATTGGGGTACGGGCAAGTGGAGATTGACAGTAGAATTACTTTTACTACTGATTTTAGGCAAAGTAATAACGTAAAAACAAAATTGTTGATCCCCATCCCTAGACCTGGTAAAAAGGGACAATCAAGTCGGGTTATTTGATCGAACCGGCTTATTTCAGGTTTGAGTTATTTTTGAGTCAATTATTATCAAGTTATTTTATGTCATTCAAATCATCTTTTAAAATATCTCAAATGCCGAAATCGTTTTAAACAATTTTTTCTCAAATAAAGAAATTACTCAAAAACAATAATAATTACTAGAAAATTCGTAATCAATAATATTTTTATAGAAAGGTAACCGTTATCACCAATTTTTTTTGCACGATTTTAAAAGTCACCCGTGCATTATTTGCACGAGATTAAAACTAGTGTAATAATAAAGAAAAGTATAAATAAAATTGAGTTTTAGAATGTGAAAGTTTGACCACGACCTATTAAACACGGCAAAACAAATCTGATCCGAATGACCCTATCTGATAAGGCTGACCTAGGCCAAGACCCAGAGTAACTTGGACTTGCTTGACCCGATACTCGAATTGCCGGCCCAGACCCAGGGCCGTCGAACAGGGGGTTCAACGAACCGGGCCCAAAAGTTTTGGGGGCCCAAAACTCAGCACAGTTAGAGTACATTAACTTTTTGTTGTACAAAATTAGTATTAATATCCTTGAGTGTAGTGGTTTGAGCATCACTTTTCAATGGGTTGTCCAAGATTCAATTTCTTTTGCTAGCAAAATCTCAACAATTTTATATTTTTATTATTTTTTAAAAAAAATTATTTGTTTACAAGCCCTATTAAGGGCCCCAAATTAACAATTTGAACCTAAAATCATTGGACGCCTCTGCTGGCCAGACCCAACCCGACATGAACCTTGGTTGACCCAGTATTGACATGGCCCGAAAAGACCTGACCCATAATTGACGGATTCAAAATGATTTAAAGTGACTATAAACGATAAGTATCTACTTGGTCATATAATATATCTTAATCAAAATAGCCGAAAGTAACCCGATTCAAAATTACTTGACTTGACTCTATTTGTTCTTAAATGACCCGATCTAAATTGACTGACCCATACCCAATCTGATTAACCTATTTGTCACCTCTAAGTATTAATCTTCGCGTGGCTCGGCCACCTAATTATATGAAAACTAGGGCAATTATTCTTGTTTACAACGGTGTGGTATATGTGTGAGTGTCCGACGAAAGTGATAAAGGCATAAAAACACTTATCCTTCCATATTTCGTCGTACATATGGGTGTACATAAATTCTCAAACAAGGTTTGCTCGTCAGAGTGCAAGATCTCGTGCAACGCATGGGCTCATCAATGCCAATTTTAGAAATTGTTACAATTTACGAAATTCTCGTTTCAGATGGCTGAATATGTTTGAAATAAAGACGGATTAAAATGCAATTATTTTATGACAAGATTTAATACATTTCATATCATTACACGGCCAATTTTTAGTATAAAATGATGATATTTTTTATGTTTAAGTTAAAACCGTCTCATGAGAGACTGACACTTTGTGATTAATAATGTTTACAAGATATGGAGATTGAAGATGAGATGGAGGACATAAAAATGGAAGAAGAACATATACCACTTCATGCATTTGGGCTAGCCACTTACAAAATGCAAGGAACCGTTTGGGCGTCCGGCCGAGGAGGTCTAGACCAGGTTACGCTTGAGTCGCTTCATAGTGTCGCGGACTCGTGGCTAAAGCAATTGAAAGTCCAACACCATGATTTTAACTATTTCACCGGGGTTCGACGATGTTGAATAATTGTATATCTCTGAGTTATCTTGAGTATTTGATTTAGATTTGAGTCGGAGTATTGTATAGGATCGGAATTAATAACATCTCGACATTTTCTCTAACAATCATACTCGCTCGTACCCAACGGTTTATCTTCGTATTAGAATGAGGTATGGTTACAAATTACAAAACATAATCGGATCTATACGGACTGTTTATTATGACCTCGCGATACATTTTAAGTTTTTAGACAAAATTAAAAACTTGAAATATGTCACTAAAGAGTAACGCACGAAATAAAGATATGTTCAAATTATTTGTTGTAAAAGTAGAATAATTCCTTAATTTTGTTAGCACAAATTTTTATTTAAGACGGAAATATTAATTGATATTTTGAATCACGCGCGGATCAAACTCAGGTGCTCAATTTAGGTATTGGGTTAGGTTGGTACTTTTACGTACTTTGGGCTAATGACGGTTGTGGGCCAATTATTGAGCCAAAGCCCACTTAATAAGTTCATGTGCCCTGTTAGTGGCCCAATTTATTTTAATTACTTGCATATTTAAATTTGCGAGTGTTTATTACTGTATAAGATAACTTATTATGAAAAAAAAATAAAAAAAATAAAGTTAAATGTAACTATGGCTAGCTATTCTCCTTTCAGGCCCTTTTTATGCTATAAAACGGTACTATAATAAAATACTAGTTTTACGTCCGTGCAGAAAATGCACGGGTTTAATTTTATTAAATTAAAAATGAATAAAAAGATGAATATATATTTAATAAAAATATGATTTTAGTATTACAGTTATACTAATGTAAAATGTAAAAATAATTTATACGCTTAACTTGGACGTAATTAAAAACACACATTAGCTCGACATGATAAACAAAAATAAATCTTATTTAAGATACATCAAATATATATATGTAGGATGGATAAGAAAAAACAGTAACATTATGTAAAGGAAAACTAAAATATTTGTCTTATATATTTAAGGGGCTGAAATTAAATTATTTTAAACTTAAAACGGAAAAATAGCAAATAAAAATAAATATAAATCTGAAAATTATACTTATGCTTTAAATCCTAAATTCCTAACTATCCTAATTAGTCTTGGTCGACTCTCTAACTACAAAAAAAAACACGTTGTCCTCAAAAAGGTGACATTTTGGGCCGTCTTCTTAAGGAGACGGAATTGGTCCGTCTTCAATGAGAATTTGTGAACCTTTATATAGGAATATAAGCATATAACAGTGAAAAATTATATGTTCGTTTATTTGATAAACTCCACATCTGTCTAACCTCATTTCAACTCACAACTTTGCCTTTTTTTCACTTTCTAATTCTCCTTCACTACTTTTCCTTTAATCTAACTATTATTATGTCGCCTCTCTAAAATCTATTCGGGGTTCGTTACAACGCTCACCTTTGTTATCAAATTCAATAAATTACCTCTTTATGTTTTTACAATTCCATCAATATTCTTTGGATTAATTAAATTGCTCAATTGATTGCTAATTCATGTTTAACGCATGAGAAGTAATCAAATGAAAAGTTTAATTTTTTTCCGTCAAATATATAATACGGATTGTTATTTTGCGTATTTATTGTTGCAGTTTTTTATCGTTTTTTTTCATTATTTATATATTATATATTTATTTTTTTCATTTTTTTTGGCTCGTTAAATTTGATATAAAATACGTGTTCAAAATATACTACCTTTAAAATTTTTTGCTACTCTCTTTTCATAAATTTTAAATTTTTGTTGTTTATCTTTGTTGTAAAGGTAAATCTGTAATTTAAAAAAATATTGGTAATTATCAAATGAATAATGCTCTTTATACGACGAACAATAGTAATACTATCTAAATGCACTACAAAAATTACGTTTTTGAGCGACCGTATTTAGGAGTAGCCAAAAGGACGACGAATATTAAATTCTCTCGGCTATTTACTTGTTGGTTTTTTAAAAATTAAAGTTATTGAAATCTAATGATTATTGAAAGTTAATTAATGTTAATGATTTTAGAATTTATTGAATTAAAAAGAAATAAACCATTGAATTAATAGAAAAATAGAAAAATAGGATGAAAGAGACTAATTAATTAACTTGGTGATCATGGTGGACCCTACATCAATAAAAATCAATTTTTTTTATAAAATTCAACAACCAATTAAAATGTTTTAAATAACCTTACTTTATTTATAGATAGAGGATTCACTAAACCTCCTAAGAGCATCTCCAATGGTTTGTTTTAGGGACTTGCTTGCAATATTTATAAAATAGCAAGCAAGTAGCTTACCATTGGAGTAAAGAAATATTCATGTAACTTATAAGCATGGTAGCTCTACCAAGCCTGTAGCTAGGTTTTAAAAAAATAAAAATAAAATAAAAGGTAAGTTTATGATTGGAGGAATATCTTATTGTGGGACCCATAATATTAGAAAATGTTGTATCCCACCATTGGAGCGATATATAGTCGAAGAGCAAAATAGCTTAAAAAACTGTATTAATAAATCAAGCTACAACGTGTTGTAGCTGTCCATTGGAGATGCTCTAAATGGACACTCATACACCATGCTAAATAAATAAACGTAACAACATCCCCATATTTAGACCTTTAATCGTGCCCGAGTAAAACACAAGAACTTAAACAATACACACTTCTAAGCTCTTATAAGTTAAAAGAAAAGAATAATTGGATGAATTCAACAAACACCATTATCAATAAGAAAAATGAGTTAACATCATCCGGTACCGCCCAATCTCGACGTTACCATCTCACATGCATTAAATGTAGACCTGGCAAAAATATACCGAACCTGAAAAACCGATCGAAAATAACTGAATCGACACCTGACCGTACATCCGAAAGGTATAACTGAACTTCACCCCGAAACCTGAATCGACCTGAACTGATTCGAAATTGAACTGAATTTGTAATATCCGAAATAAACCCGAGATCAAATAAACCTGAACTGTTTCAACCTGAACTGGTTGGACCCGAATCGAAACACACCCGAACCGTTTTCAACCTGCTTAATGATGACCGAAATTCAACCGAAACCCGAAATTACCCGAATGTAGTAATTGTCGTTTGTCAAACAAAAGAAAAAAATTTAATTATTTATATACATATTTTTATATTGGCGGGTAAAATGATGGTTGGCGGTAAAATAATTCGAGAATCTACAATTTTTGGAGGCAAAATATAATTAGTTCGTCAATTTTTGGAGGCAAAATCAATTTTTTTTACCATATTTGACTGCAATTTCAACCGAAATGATAAAAAAGAATCTGACAAAAGAGATTTAGATGAACAAAATAACTAATCAAATATTTAAAGCGCAAAATCTGGAAATTTCATTAATTAATTAGGGATAATTAGAGATCTTCTTACCGAAATGAGATATCCTTTCTATCTTTACAAAATATATGGTGTATACGTGTTATGGACTGTATACCATATTTACGAATTGCGATTATTAAAAAGGAAAATAGTTGGTGACTTGGTGTTATGGTGTATACGTGTATTTTTTTCGACAAAGGTTGTATACGTGTATTGACGTAATAAATTTTTGATTTTTTAATTTTTATCATTTATTCATTTGCCATTTGCCATTTGCCATTTGCTATTGTTTTACATTTTAGTTTTTAGTTTTTGAATTTTTTTATTTTATGTACTTATTTCTCCACTTGATACTTAATAACTTATAAGTTCATCTAACTATATTGTCTATTTATACCCCTTCAGTCTCAAACTTTCAATCGTTTATTTATATATTTCATCTTTCTATTTTGGATGCCTTTAGTAGACATTTTGATCATCCACACTCAATTTGGTCAACTTAATAATTAATCCTAAAAGTATCAAGTGGAGAAATAAGTACATAAAAATAAAAATTCAAAAACTAAAAACTAAAATGTAAAACAATAGCAAATGGCAAATGACAAATGAATAAATGATAAAAATTAAAAAATCAAAACTCATTACGTCAATTCACATATACAACCTTTGTCGAAAAAAATACACGTATACACCATAACACCAAGTCACCAACTACTTTCCTTTTTAATAATCGCAATCAAATTATATTACTATTAAAAGAATTTGAAATATTATCGGACAAAAATCTAAAAATTATATCAAAAACAAAATCGAAATATTTGATATATAAATATAATCCAATATTAATCCCTTGACATCCGATCCGAATATGGCCCGAATCGAATCTCATCTGCTCTGATATTGACCCGACCCGAGTCACATCTGTTCCGAAATTAACCTGACTCGAACCTGAACTGACCCGAAATAATTACAACCGATTAAAAGCGAAAACTGATTCCAACCTGAATTGAACCGAACTGAAATCGAAAATAAAGGCAAACCGAAATAACCCGATCCGAATGAAACTGATCCAAAACTGAATCGAATTAGCCGTTTGCCAGGTCTAATTAAATGGGTCTCAATAATAACGGGTGCATAAGAATAAAATTCGCAACAACATAATAACTTCCACGGTAACAAACATCCACGACAACAAAAACCAAGTAAAAACAGTAGCAAATTACGGACATCATTTTGATACTGACGGGATATAAACTAAGGTCATGATTTCATGACTTTAACGAACTTTTTGACGAAATGAGTCTTTTAACCAAACTTTTCTCGTTTTGGGGCCCAAATAAAAGTGATGACGTGGACTCATTTGGAAGAAATACTTTCAAATGGGCCCCAAAGCGAGAAAAAATTTGGTTAAAAACCCATATCGTCGAAAAGTTCGACTTTAACAGCTAAATAATAAGGAGTAACGTCGGCACATCATTTTGATATTAACGGGATATGAACCAACTTCACCATAAGTACAACCTTTCATAACTTTAATAACTAATTTAGCTGACGGAACGGATTAATATCGATCCGACACGACATTGTGGGTAGTTTACTACCTATACAATTTCTTAGTATTCGCGGCTTTAACATTTCCGTTACGTTGTTCGCCACGACCATTATTAACGTTGCCACCCGAATTGATAGCCATAGGATTGTTATACACGTTTATCATTACAGCGCGACGTTCGCGTTCGCGCTCCTCCTCGTCGTTGCATGATTTCATGCCCGGAGGCGTAGCAGGAAGCGGAACGAATTCCGCTTCCGCATCACAGTTTAATACGTGATGTATTTTCCAATACGCCTCTGGTTCGGTACAAAGATAAAACGGGTTGAAGTCGATAGACACTTCACCATTTTCCTTAGCGCACATAAATGACCCGGATAACGAAGGCATTAACCGGTACCCGTCATTCGGGTCGTTAGTTCCGAATTGATCGTAACTCCAATTTGCGGACCCGAACCATGTATAACCCGTAATATAGTGTTCTTGGCATACTTCTTTCCAGAAAATACCTTTTATGGTAAGTTGTCGTCCGTAACAACTTATGAATTTAAGTGACCCGATTGAGTACCCGAAAATTGGTTCTGAACGTAATGTCCACAGACAATTTTTAGGTAATTTATTTGGATCGGTTACTTTGATTAGGGTTACGGATTTATGGTCGGGACATGCTGTTAGGTATGTCCCGTAAACGGAACTTTGTATCGCTATAATTGATTTGTCGGGTGGAAATTCGGACATGGTTCATTCGCTATTTAGTTTCTCGGTTTACTATGGAATGAAGCTGGGGTTGTATGTTGTTTGTGTGTTGCGAAAGAAAATAGGTTTATGGTAATATATATAGGAGAAATATCAAACGTAAATCTTTTGTAAATGGGTTTGGTACGATAGTTGTTCGCTTCATTGTTTTAATCATGCGATTAGTTCATGAGAATAGAGCAAATGCTTTGCCCAACCGTTTATGTTCTCGTGAAAGCACTTTGACGAGTAGGGGAGTAAATGATCTGGGTCAACTCGGAGAGTCCTCAGTATCAGCTTAGTCAAAGTTCCGGTTGAAATCGGTCAAAAACTGAACTCGAGCCAATTTCGAGCTAAGGTGGATAAATCCAAGCAGACTTCGAGCATGGTAGAGCTCGGATCAGAAGCTTATTTAGGCTAGTTTTTTTTTTTCTACTACTCCGTATTTAATTTGTTAATTTTGGAACAGGACAAATGTTTTTCTTCTTAATAAAATGTTAATTTAGCATGCATAATTTTAATTTTATTATACTTGATAAGTATTTTATATTTACATTTCTCTAATAATTTAGTTCCTTCTAATTTGATTTAAAAGTTAAAAAGGGTATAGGAAATATCGATTTAATAGAGCTCTAATCGAGCCCGGGCTTAATCCGAGCCGATTACGAGCTCTAACTCAAGTTTCTGAGCCGATTCCAACCCACTCAAGATCAAGCGAAATCTATCGGTTACACTCCCATTGAAGAGGAGATCGATTATAGATTGTTGTTGATGATGAAACTAAGGGGGTGTTTGGTTGGGGCATTTGGAATGGATTGGAATGGATTCCACCCATTCAAGTGTTTGGTTGGACCCTTTTGGAATGGAGTTTGATACCTAAAGGGTTCTAAATCCATTCCAAACCCTTGGAATCTCATACCCATGTCTCAACCCAAGGTTCTAACTCCATTCCACACCATCCCAAAATATATATTTTTTATCAAACATTTTATGTGAATTTTTTTCATAAAAAAAAAGTTACGTATTTTTCATAAAATATTTTATGTGGATTTTTTTCATAAAATATTTTATGTGGATTTTTTTCATAAAAAAAAGTTGCGTATTTTTCATAAAACATGTTATGTGGATTTTTTTAATAAAACATGTTATGTGGATTTTTTTCATAAAACATGTTGTGTGGATTTTTTTTCATAAAACATTTTATGTGGATTTTTTCGTAAAACATTTTATGTGAATTTTTTTTATAAAACATTTATGCGGATTTTTGTCATAAAAAAAAATTGCGTATTTTTCATAAAACATTTTATGTGAATTTTTTTCATAAAACATTTTATGTGGATTTTTTTCATAAAACATTTTATGTGGATTTTTTTTGGTCTTAGAATAATTTTGCTATTGTCGTATTAAATGAACCTGAGTCATTTGATTTTTATGGATTAATTTGAATTTTGGCTTTGTTGTAGTTAATTTTAATTCAAAATAATATAATTTCAGTTATCTATGATAAAGAAAATGAAATAATTTGAAATCCATTCTAAATGTAAATCAAACAATAAGAATGACATTTACAATCCATTACGAGATCAAACCAACCAAACAAGCATTAATAAGTATGGGATTCTAACTCCATACCTCCTTGGTATTAGAATCCATTCCAATTGTTTGAACCAAACGGCCCCTAAAAGAATGTTTACAATTGAGCATAAATTATGATTACATACATATATTAGCTTCAAAAAAAATCTCTAAAAGTGAAGTTGTAGTTCATATAAACAGAGAATAAAATGTCATTTGTCAAAATTTTATTCAAATTTTATGGTTGATATACAAAACACACAAAGATGCCTTAGATGATAAGAATTGTGTTGATAATATGATAGAGTATCTTGCTTTTTTGAATTGCTTCATATAATTCAATGAAGAATAATATATTGATAGTGTCATAGTGATTATCCATCGAGTTATTAATCTTGGAAAACGCCTAAGATTAATATATATAGTCATATCACAGAGAAAAATCATTCGGTATTTCTAAGGTTTGCTAGTTTATATGCAGTATGCGTCACTCTCATTTGAATCACAAAACCTTGATTGAGCTGATTCGTGATTAAGAGTTCAAAATATGGTGATTTGAAACTTTAGAACAAAGAATTTGAGCTTACATGTACATTTTACGAGCTTTATTGAAAACAATCTGAACGTCTTTAATTTTTACAAATATTTTAACTCAAAATATTATATTGAAACGACCAAAAACTAATACTCCTATAGAGAATTGAATATTACCTACTTATACAAATCCTAATCAAGCTATAATACAAGATATGGAAAAGATAAAGAATACAGAATAAAATAACCTATACAAGGTAACTAAGGATATGGTAAATAATTACAATTACAAAAGATATGAAGAATATTATGAAATATTCTTAACACGCTCCCGCAAGATGGACTGTCCTTGCCCCTTGGATAAGACCAATCTTGGAAATCAAATAAGAGAACCGTGTACGAGCTAATGGCTTTGTGAGAACATCGGCCAATTGGTCATCGCCGGAGATATGTTGAACCCGAAGAGTGCCCTGTTGTACCCGCTCTCGAACGAAATGAAAAGCTAAAGCAAGGTGTTTCATGCGGGAATGGAAGACGGGATTGGCAGCATAGTGTGTGGCACTTAAATTGTCACAATAGATAACCGGAGGTGAAGAGACAGACATATGCAGTTCGGTCAGCAGCGACTGAACCCAAGCAAGCTCGGATGTTACGTCAGCTACAGCACGAAATTCGGCTTCTGTCGACGAACGTGATAGAGCACGTTGCTTTTTAGAGGACCATGAGACAGGATTACGGCCAACATAAACAATGAACCCAGTGGTGGAAACAAAATCATCTTTATCACCGGCTCACAAAAGGCATGAAGAAGCGGTGGACTAGACGCATGAAGCATAAGGCCATTAGCAAGAGTGCCTTTAAGGTATCGTAACAAGCGTTTTAACGCAAGCCAATGAGGGAGTCGTGGGGCTTGCATAAATTGTGCTAATTTATTAACAGCAAAAGATATACCCGGTCGTGTTAACGATAAATATTGTAAGCTACCAACAATTCCTCTATAATCTGTAGGATTAGAAATTAAATCTCCAACATCTTTTTGTAGTAGACAATCAGGGGCTAGGGGTGTTGGCAAAGGTTTAGCATCTATCATTTTGTGACGGTCTAACAAATCATGAACATATTTTCGTTGAGATAGAAAAATACCAGCGGACATGGGACGGACTTCGACACCGAGAAAGTACGATAACGGACCCAAGTCTTTTAAAGAGAACCGGTTGGATAAGCAGGAAATGAACGAGTTCAGTGTAGGTAAATTGGGACCAAGGACCACAATATCGTCAACATATACAAGTAAATAAATGGGATTCGAATGATGAGATAGTATGAATAGGGAGGGGTCAGCGAGTGACCCATGAAAACCGTAGGATAGAAGGTAGGATTTCAGTTCAGTATACCACGCCCTAGGGGCTTGTTTCAGACCATAGATCGCTTTGGAAAGTTTGCACACATAAGACGGGTTTTGGGGATCAATGAAACCCGGCGGTTGTTCCATAAATACGGTTTCAGCAAGCGTACCTTGAAGGAACGCATTGTTAACATCTAATTGACGGAGATGCCAACCTTTTGTAACTGCAAGTGACAATAACACACGAATAGTAGTAGGTTTAACAACGGGACTAAAAGTTTCGGAGAAATCAATACCTGCACGTTGATGAAATCCCTTAGCCACAAGTCTAGCCGTAAATTTGTCGATGGTATTGTCAGGTAGGTATTTGACACGGTAAACCCATTTGCACCCCACAACATTTTGAGAGTCGGAGCGGGGAACAAGGGACCACGTATTATTGCGAAGAAGAGCATCATACTCATCTTGCACAACACCGCGCCATCGAGTATCAAGAAGGGCCTGTTTAGTGGTTGTGGGAAGGGATGTGATGGGTAGAAGAGTAGCAAGTTGAGCATACCGGGGATTGGGTTTGCGAATGTTGTTGAGGAGACGAGTGGTGACAGTCCGGGAAGGAGGGGGTGGGGGAGGTGGAGGGGGTGGGGGACTGGACTGGTTGGGAGTTGAAGAAGGAAGGCAGGGGGTTGGGGCAGGAGTCATAACAGGACCGTGGGCAGGAGAAGCAGCCTGGTCAGGAGGTGTAGGGAGACCAGGAGCAGGTGAGGGGATGTCATGGTGGGCAAGGGCTTCAGTGGAGGTAGCAGGAGGGGAGGGGGAGACAGTAGGGTTGAGGATAGACAAGGATAGAGTGCACCATTGGGTGACAGTGGGTAGGGAAAGAGAGGAGACAGAGGAGGAGTATGAGGGAAACTCGTTTTCAAAGAAACGAACATGACGGGAAGTATAAATTTTGTGAGACGTAGGATCAAAACAGTGGTAGGCGGATTGGGATGATGAGTAGCCAATAAAAATGCAGGGAGTGGAGCGAGGAGCAAGCTTGTGTGACGCATAAGGCCGAAGCCAAGGGTAGCATAAGCAACCAAAGGAGCGTAACTTGGAATAGTTGGGCGTTTGATTGAATAGACGAGCATAAGGAGAGTCATTTTGAAGGGTATGTGTAGGAAGACGATTGATAAGGTATGAAGCAGTGACAAAGACATATGACCAGAAGGAAGAGGGTAGGTGAGCGTGATGAAGTAATGCGAGACCGGTTTCGACAATATGACGATGCCGGTGTTCCGCAAAACCATTGTGCTCCGGGGTGTGAGGCGGGGATGTAAGGTGTGAGATACCACTAGATACAAGGGAGGGGGTTAATTTTACATGCTCTCCGCCATTTTCAGAGTATAAACGTTTTATAGGACGGTTGAAGTGTTTTTCAACGAGAGCACGAAAGCGAGTGAAGGTGGATGCGGTGTCGGATTTATGTTTGAGCGGATATAACCATATGTAGTGGGTGAAATGATCAATAAAAATGACATAGTATTTAAAAGCATCAATCGAATGTAAGGGAGAGGTCCAAACATCCGAGTAAAGTAAATCAAGAGGGGCGGAAGACGTAATAGTATTAGCAGAAAAGGGAAGCTTATGACTTTTATTAATTTCACACGAGTTGCAAGGACTAGAAAAAACAGTGCTTTTAATTAAATTCTGGCGACAAATAGTAGAAAAAGTATTATGAGACGGATGCCCAAGTCGATGGTGCCATGCAACGGAGGAGGTAACAATACCGAGATGAGCTTGAGGATGAGGAGGAGTCCATTCATAGATACCGGAATTAAGAGGTCCCTGGAGGAGCGGTGTTGACATCGAAGGAACCTTTAATGAAAAATTAGAAGAGGAGAACTCAATTAAAACATTGTTATCCTTGCAAAGTTGAGAGATGGAAAGGATTTTACGAGAAATGGAAGGGACATACAAAACATTATTGAAGTATAAAGTATGAGAGGATGAAAGGGAAAGAGAGAAAGAACCTATGTGAGAGATGGGTAGAGATGAACCGTCACCAATAATGAGTTCATCCGTGCCATCGTACGGAGCATGAAGCGAGAGAGTGGATAGATCGTTGGTGATGTGATGTGTGGCGCCGCTGTCAAGAAAGTAAAGGGCTGCGAGACAGATGACGCCAAGGCAGAGTGAGCTTGAGGGCGGGATTGTTTCGAGCGAGCAGGGGGTTGAGGGAATACAGCAGTGGGAAAGGTACGTTTGAAATCAGGACAATTCGATATGAAATGACCCTGGTGATGGCACCATTGACAAGTACCACGGAAATTTGAGGAAGAAGGAGGTGTGGGAAGGAGGGCAGCGGTTTTAGGTTGAGCAGGAGGGTAATTTTTGTGAGCAGTAGGACGATATGTGGCAGCATGGGCTTGGACAGGGAGGGGAGAATGAATCTGGGCAGAGGCAGACACGTGAGCAAGGTTTAGTTCGTGATTTAGGAGTTTTTCGTGGAGTGCTTCAAGACTAATAGGAGTGTCTCTAGCACGGACCGCTTCAATTACCGGCTGATATGTAGTGTAATCAAGACCACGGAGGATCTTGTCCACCACATCCTCAATGTCCATGGACTTGCCAAGAAGAGCAAGTTCATTGACACAGGCAGTAATATCATGCATATAGGTGGTAATGGAGCGGTCAGATTTGGTAATTTTATCAAGACGATTTTTGATTTGGAGCAAGTGACCCCGAGAGGGATTGGCGTAGGTAGTTTCAAGGATGGTCCAGACTTCGCGGGAGGTAGTGGCTTTGAGAACAAGTGGGGAAATATCAGAGTGGAGGGTTCCGAGTAGAGCACCCTTGAGAAGGCTGTCTTGGCGCTTCCAAGAGGCGTATTTGGGATTGGGACTGGTTTTGGAGTCAGTGGTAATAGTGGCTGCAGGGGCAGGGAAAGTACCATCGACAAATTTGAGGAGATCGAAGCCATAGAGAAGATCAGCAACTTGCGTTTTCCAGGTACGATAAGTTTTGGGAGTGAGTTGGGTGCAAGAGGCGAAGTTGACGAGAAGGAAGGGAACCAGGGGCTCGTGAGGGTTAGAGATAGAGACCTCTGAATTCGACATTTTTGTAAGATTGAAGAGGGATAACGGCCTAGGATAGGAGGCTCGATACCATATAGAGAATTGAATATTATTTGAATTGATGATTTCAACAGCAGTACATCTACCTACTACGACCAACAAAACATGTATGCTAGACTAGCATGAATAAAGGTTTCAAGCACCGTACACACGCACAACCACCAATGATGTCCATTACACGCCGAACTATTGCAAGTTTTGGGAAAGTGAGGCTAAGTGGGACAAAAAGGGGTAAGACAAGTATGGGTTAGTGAGGTTTAAGCCGAGCTAGAACCTTCAAACCAAATAAAAATACATCCCCAAATTTTTCGACCATACATTAAACACATTGCCTTTGCTAAGCAAACAAAACACAACCCAAAATTTTTCCAACTGTCAACCGGATATTCAATTTTCATTTTTCTTCAATTTTTCTTTCTTTTTTTGCTTTTCTTTTTGAATTTTGCTTTTGAATTTTTGATGAATTTTTTCTCTTGGTTGTTTTGAACAGTGGTAATGAAGAGTCTATTGATGTAATATACTCAAGAAGGGGGGGTTGAATTGAGTATGCCTTCTTTTTAAATCTTCTTCGATGTGTGTGTGGGTGTATGATGATCTTCGAGTAGAACAAATAATAAAGAGAGACACAATATTTTTGAAGTGGTTCAGTCTCACACTTTGAGACCTACGTCTACTTTTCTCGATTAATAAAATTAGTACCAACTCTGGATTACAATTTTATCAACCCTACTCGTGCGACTTTGATATTAGTCACAACTCTATCTAGATACCGTTAAATATGTAGCTACGACAAATACCGTTAAATATTTGCCTTACAATGAGTACCGCTAAATACTCGATCTATCTTACGTTAATAAGATAAAGTCTTCGATGTTTCTTGATGTCACAATCTTGAATGAATAAGATCAATGCTTGAGCACTTGAATCTTGAATCGGATTTGACAATGATAAGCTCGAATATTGAAGTAGATGATTGGCGGTTCTCTCTCTTGATTTGCGCGAATATGTGTGTGTGTTTTCGTGTAGATTAATGTGTCATAGGTAGTCTATTTATATAGAATATATATCTAGGTAATTCAAACCCTAGATGATTTAGGAATATTACTTAAACTAGAATACTAGTCTTTTAGTATTACTACCTTAAATCTAATCTTAATATATTTAGGAAAGATTTAATAATATACTATAAGTATTATATAAGGAATCAATTTCCTAATTCATATTTAGGAAAGATCTTTATATAATAAACAACTAGTATCCTTATTAAAACAACTTCCTAAACTATGTCAAAGATAATAAAATATATTATCACAATATAATCTTAGTTTGTTTAGGATATTAAATAAATACATAATATTTACTTAATTTAATCCTATACGAATTATGGTAATCGTGACATGTTACACGTTTCCCAAAGTCGTAACAAACTATATTTTCAATTATATTATTTGACAATTACGATCATATAAAAATCCTTAGTTTATTTTAGTAATAAATAATTATCTCATAAGACAATTATTTATTCCTTATTTAACTAAAAGATATTTTATATAATCCTATCAAGATTAACAATTCCATATTTAGAATATAATACCAATTAAACACTAGTTTGTACACGACACTAATTTGGAAACAATCGTTTCAACACAACACATATATTTCGATCATTTCTTCATAGATATAGAGTTATAGCTACGAGCTATAACTTGAACCAAACTTGTACTAAAGCTATAGTTGATAAGTATAACTTTAGCTCATTATGCGCGCTTGTGATCTTCTATCAATCTTTGACTTAGTCAATTCATTGACTACCATGCTTGAATCTTTTATACTTGATTGATTAGATCTTGTTACTAATGTTCTGTACACTTAGCACACGATTATACATACGAGTATATAATATATAAATAGCTAGACTTGTCATTATCAAAACATAAACATATATACTATATATATATTTGAATATATGGTTCAACAAATTCCCCCTTTTTGATGATGGCAAGTCTCTCTTAGATTTTGTGTCTAAGTGTATGTTCCCCCTTAATAAAATAACGGTCATTCATAGTGACGATTAACTTAGGGTTTCTAACTTCTATCTAACCCAAATCCTTTAAGAACCCTAAGAGACAATGAATTACGACAAGGAGCAAGCTTAGGCAAATTCTAATCTAAGTCGCATTTTTCCCCCTCTTGACATCATCGAAAAGATGAGAACAAAGACATGAAACGACTAGAATAATATACGTACGAAACATAAGAAAGCATATAAACGAGTCTAAAAATATGAACATAGAAAATATCACACAAACACTTACGTAATGTTAAAATATACACAACCAATCCGAAGATACTATGCCAATGGGCCGAATATGTGACAATGTTTAAGAAAATGGGGCCTGGCGAGGATTAGGATAATATGGGCCAAAGCAAAAAGAGATAGCATGTTTGGGCCGCATGCAACCAAAGATAAGGTCTAGGCCGGTTAGGGTTAAGAAATCCAAAGAAGCAAAATAAGGAATAGCTTTGGATTCCTAATGGGCCAGGGAATCAAATGGGCCACTAGAGTAAAGGTTTTATAAGTCCAACCCAGGACTCAAGCAAAATAACAACACAACAACTTCAATTCTGAAAAACAGAGACGGAGAGGACGGATCAAGAACGAGAACTTGAGGCCGGATTCTTTGCATACGGATTCACGTAGTCGGGTCGGGTACGGAACTCGAGGGTCTCCAACCTATCTAGGCAGCTATTTACGTTTCTCCCTTGAGCAATAAGCGCGATCTCGAAGTTGAGCACTTTGAGTGAGAGTACCTTGACGGCCTCAAGTGCTTGAGATGCATCTTCCCTCAATAGGCCATGATCACGCACCATTGCCCCTCCTTGTGTCGTGATAAAAGACAAACGATCACTTATGGCGAGTAATTCGGAGCATACCACCGAGACCTCTGACCCAATCTTGACCAAGTGCTTATCAACTTTTTCCATCCACTCTTTCACGTTAGCCTCAAAATCACGACCCCTCTTGGCACGACTATCCCCTGCCTCATCCTTTTCTTTCTTTATTTCACACAAACCAAGAAGTTGGTCCATCTTGGCTTCAAGACCCGCGAAAGAAGGTGACGGATTCGGAGTGGATTCCGTACCTAAATTCTTACCAAAAGTAAGATCAATCCCCTCAAAACAAATACCCATCAATTTCAATAATTTGTCACACATCCTATCACGAGGTTTAACACCGAAACTCGAGTCATCCACGACTCCCTTCTTCAACAAGAGCTCAGACACCCACATTCCGTATGGAATATCGATTGTTGAGCAAAATTTTTCTTTGATAACAACACTAGAAACTTGACAGATTTTATTGCATATAAGGGAAGCTAAGTCGATTTTCTGACCTTCCAACCAACTATACAGAATCACAGCTTCAATACTGGAAAGTTTGTCCCGACCACCCCGTCTTGGTAATACGGTATTCCACAAGAAATTGACAAATAGTTTCAATTTTGGATTAAAAGCGGCGGTTAATAATTGTGAAGTTTCCGTAGCATCTTCATCAAAATATTTCTTAATCATCATCTTTTGTTCCTTAGTCACAACACTCCACTCCTTTTTGGGATCAAGATTAAGACCTTCTTGATTGATTTTAAAGATTTCACAAATTTCTGATTTCAACACCATGACATCCTTGCCATTCACAATTGCATGTACCCCTTCCTTACAACTTTTAACAGACGCAAAGAACTGACAAATTTCGACCAGAAAAATCAACCCCGAGAAATCACTAATATACTCCCACCCTTGATACTTTAGAAAATCTTTAAAGAAGCTTAAAGATTTCGACCCATCAACCCATGATTTTGGATAATAGCGACCCGAATGAATAGAATAAGGTAGAACTCGGTCAATTAACATACCTTCCGTTTTTGTCATCCGGACCCGCTCTAAACCTTCACGAGTAGCTTCAACTGAGAAATCTCGAAACAGAGTACGAGGGTTTTGGTCTGAGGTGAACTCGGTTACATCATCGATAACAGAGGAGGATTCTTGGTTTAGTTTGCGGCGTTTCCCGGTGTCGCATGCCGGAATAGAGGCGGCGATAGGTGTAGGTGATGGTGGGGGTGATGGGGTTGGTGAGGGTGGAGTTGGTTTCTTTTGATGGGAACGGGTGGCTCGAGAAGGAGGCATGGTGGTTGAGGTGAAGTACGGTGGTTTGTTTAGTCGAGATGTGGTGAGATTTTGGGACGGATTTAATGGAGTTTTGGAGGTTTGAGATTTATTAATTGGTTTTGGTAAATTTAATGGAGGTTTTGGGGTTTAAAGTCGGTAAGAATGAGAGTAATGAGGGTAGTGGTGAGTTGAATTGTGGTAAGTTTGAGGGAGTTGGGGTAATAATTGTGGTTAGGGGTATAGGGACACTTGGCAGTAGGTAGAGGTGAGTGGTGGGGCAAGTTGTTGGGTGACGTCACATTGGGTAGGT
Source organism: Silene conica (assembly GCA_029255685.2). Taxonomy (NCBI): domain Eukaryota; kingdom Viridiplantae; phylum Streptophyta; class Magnoliopsida; order Caryophyllales; family Caryophyllaceae; genus Silene; species Silene conica. The sequence goes on along the minus strand of CM055313.2, from coordinate 25,241,224 downwards.
TAGTACACACGGTTTGTGTGTGTACTTAAGGTAAGTTTGTTTTTATTTTCTTTTATATATATATTTGTATATTATTATGTATGATATGGATTTTGTGTATCTGGGTTAATTTTATAATATGTGACGTAATATTATTTTGAGATCGGTTGTGCACACATTCATACATAAATTGTATAACATAATTATGATCACAAAATTTATCATCGAATATATACATACACATGCAGCGGAGTATACGGACACAATCATATAATCTCATCTAAACCGTAGTCAATCATTGGGTTATTTTTGCTTTTAAGATTTGATTAGGTGCCACCGATTAAACCAATTTCCAATCGCAAAGTCTCAAAGCGTTCTCTAGCCAATGGTTTAGTGAAGATATCTGCCCATTGTTTTTCCGTACTACAAAATTCCTGTTTTATATTTTTCTTTTCAACATGGTCTCTTAGAAAGTGGTGTCTAATTTCAATATGTTTAGTTCTCGAGTGCTGGGCTGGGTTTTTAGATATAATTATAGCACTCGTATTATCACATAATATAGGCACACATCCAACATCAACACCATAATCATGTAACTGTTGCTTTAACCATAAAAGTTGAGAACATACCAGTGCGGCTGCAATATATTCTGCTTCAGCAGTTGAGAGAGCGACAGAATTTTGTTTCTTGGATCCCCAAGATATAATACAAGGACCTACAAAGGTAGCAAGTCCGGAGGTACTTTTTCTGTCTAAGGAACATCCTGCATAATCCGCATCTGAATATCCTATTAGGTTAAAGTTACAGTCCATGAGATACCATAGATATAATTTTGAGGTTCCGATTAGGTATCTTAATATTCTTTTAACTGCAATCATGTGTGATTCTTTTGGTGCAGATTGGAATCTCGCACAAACACAGACACTGAACATTATATCTGGACGACTTGCTGTAAGATAAAGAAGTGAGCCAATCATACCTCTGTAAGTTGTTTTATCTACAGACTTACCATCTTCGTCTTTGGTTAACTTCTTATCTGTGACCATTGGAGTAGGCATTGCATGAGAGGTTTCCATTCCGAATTTCTTTAGTAACTCCTTGACATATTTTTGTTGATGAACTTTGATTCCTTCTTCAGTTTTTTGTATTTGAAGTCCAAGGAAGAACTTTAGTTCTCCCATCATACTCATCTCGAACTCAGAAGTCATCAACTCGGAGAAGTACTTGCACAAGTTTTTATTATTTGAGCCAAAAATAATATCGTCAACGTAGATCTGAACGACTAGTAGATCTGAGTTTTCGCTTTTAAGAAATAGGGTTTTATCCACAGATCCTCTCTTGAATCCACTCTCCAATAGGAACTTTGATAATCTGTCGTACCATGCTCTAGGTGCTTGTATCCTTGAACCACTAGTCTGGCCTTATTTCGCACAATAACTCCAGTGTCATCCAATTTGTTTCTGAATACCCATCTAGTTCCAATGATAGTTCTGTCCTTAGGTCGAGGAACAAGATGCCAAACTTTGTTTCTTTCAAATTGTTGGAGTTCTTCTTACATGGCAACTATCCAGTCTGGTTCTGCGAGAGCTTCTTTGATATTTGAAGGTTCAATGGTGGAGAGGACGGAGTAGAATGAGCAAAAGTTATTTAAGCTCCTTCGAGTCTGAACTCCATCTGTCAGGCTTCCTATGACATTGTCCAAAGGATGAGAGCCTTTGTATCTCCAGTTCCTTGATTGATCATTTGCATTCCCTGAACTTGACTCGGGATCTTGACTTGTTCCCCCTGAATCCAAACCTGGGTTTATAGTAGGGTCAGGTATAACTCTGGCCTCTTCCCTTTGGTTTTGATTCAAAGTTACAGCTTCATTAGCTGTAACTCTGGGTTCCAAGTCATTGGTTTGAGAGTTATCTACAGTATCATCAACTGTAGTTTCATCTCTCGCACCATTTTCTCCCAAGTTGAGTTCATCATGAGTTCCTTGAGGTTCTCCTTCTTCAATTTCTATTTCAGGAGGATCTTCCCTTGATAACCTGAAATCAGGTTCGTCTAGGTTTTCCTCTATATCCTGTAATGGCTTATCGAAGACATTATTATCATCAAAGATAACATGAATACTTTCCTCTATGCATAAAGTACGTTTGTTAAAAACTTTGTAGGCTTTACTATGATCTGAATATCCTATAAAGATTGCTTCATCACTTCTAGGGTCGAATTTGCTTAATCTGTTTTTACCATTGTTGTGAACAAAGCATTTACTACCAAAGCATCTTAAATGAGATATGTTTGGTTTACGACCTCGAAGAAGTTTGATACCCGTCGTTGTGGGTGTCAAAGATAAAATTTATAAACCAAACTAAAACTATAGATAGTGATAGTAAGGGTCGAACCACAGAGAGACAAGGTTGATTCTGTTTGCTAATTTTTAATCTATAAAATAATAATGAAAAGAGGGTTTGATTGATTGTTGCTAGGTCTATAACAAGAATAAAATAAAACAAGTAAATAAAGAGGAGAATAAAAATATAATAAAAGAGATGCTAGGATGTTTGGGTAATAAACAGCTAAGATGATATAAATCCTAAGTCAACATGTATAGCAGTCGCGTAAGGGGTGTAATATATCCTTTAGGTCTATGCTACCTAATAGCTCCTTTCGGTCTATGCTATTAGTTCCTAGGTCTCACAAATATTGGGTGTCAACAATAAGGGTGATTCCTAAATTCTAGGTCACAAACCTTTCAGTCTTAAGTAACCTATCCGTCTTAAGAGGTAAACCAATGCCCTTCCCAAATCTCTCAATCTTGGGTAGGTCAATACTAACATCCTACAAGTCTCCTTTTGGTCTCATTGTAGGTTATTATAGTCTGCAAATTAAAGCGAAACGGAATTCATACGCGTGTCGGTCGACCGACCAGCTAACCCGGTCGGCCGACCTCCACCCTGCAACATGTCGGTTCGAGATTTAAACTACCTTCGCATATTTACTCCCTACATCCTAACATATGAAATTTACCTACTCATAGTTACTGAAATAATAATAAAAATAGGAATAAACATGAAAGTTATAAAGAACATTAATTTAAACATGCAATAATAATAAAGGAAATTAAAATAAGGGAAAAAGGAGATTAGGAACTTCGGTTCCCCATGGTTAAAACAAGTTAATGAAAGGTAAAATAATCAAATAACACAATCCCAAGGAACAAAGAATAAACCTTTAGGTCAATATTCTACCCAATCCTTACGGTCTTAGGGTTCCTAGAAAAGCACTAAACTTTCGTTCAAGGGCAATCCCAAAGTTGTTGTTAAACTAATCCTAATAATCTTTCAATCCTAAGGATCAGTTTACCAACAACAATGGGGGATTGGTAATTCAATCATTAAACTATCAAAATCAAGTCTTTACCATGGTTCCCCTAATTCCTAATCACAAGAATTAGTTATGCATAATCTCAATTGTAAAACTAACAATAACAAGAATCAAGAACAATAAAGGAATTAACATAATCAAAGATGACAATAAAAGGGAAAGCATGAATTAAGAAACAACAATAAGATGAACAACAAAATTAAATTAAAAGGGAAAGATTAATTGTAGCAAACTTACAACTTAATTGGGAATTAAGAACAAAAGATGAAAACTTGAATAAAATCTATGATAGAAAACTAGATTAAGAACTTGATTGATATCTTCATAGAAAACTAGATGTAAATCTTGATGTGTAACTCAATGAATAACCCTAATTACGAAATCTGGCTTAAATAGGCGGAATTAAAGAGTTTCCTAATGACCTAAACACTTGTATGGGCTTTTCGGAAACTTCTGGGTCGGTGCTGTGGTCGGTCGACCACTATTTTCGGTCGGTCGACCGCTTTACGGATTTTATGCGATTTATGGGCTTCAGGCAAATTCTGAGCTTTTCCAAAAGGCAACTGGTCGGTCGACCAACTTTGTTGGTCGGTCGACCTGATTGTCGGGACTGCAGCGCGCGTCGATCTTAAAACAGCTGTCATTTCTTCGTTACTTATCGAAATCAAGCGATTCTCGCGGCGTTGGAAAGCTAAGAGGATAAGCTTTCACCTCCAACTGGAATCACTCCATTATCAGCTCTAGAACTCGAGATATAGCCATTTGAAACAGGCTGCAATGTCGTGGATCGATTCTTTGCTTGTAAAAGTTATCTTTAGGCCTTGAAATGTGCGCTAAGCTTCGTTCCTTCTTATCCTTAGTCATAAAAAGTCCCGAGGGCATAAATTTGGTATAAAATCATCCCTTTTCCGCATAATTCTGTAAAAGAGCATAAAAATACGAAAGTAGACAATTGTTGGGAAATAAATGCTAAAACATAGTAAATGAGCGACAAAATGCGTGTAAAAATAGATGTAAAACATCATAAAATAGGCACGCATCAAATTCCCCAAACCAAACCTTGCTTGCCCTCAAGCAAGAAATAGACTCGATCTTAACTAATGGAACGATTTCAATCTCAGAGCGAAATTTACATGTAAGCCTATACCATTGCCAAGTACAAAATGAGAAAGTATTTAAATCAAGCAAACGAGTTATGGTGTTGTCAGACTTGCAAAAATAAAGACTATAGAGACTTTATACCATGGACTCTCGCGGTACGCTCGAGACACTCATGAAGCAAAAGGGTGAGTATATGTAAAAGATAGAAAGAAGTAATTTTGTAATGTCACTCACCTAACTGCGACCCATGGAAACATGCCTGCAATCTAACATGAACAAGAATTCTACAACTTTGTATAACAATCTCATTAAATGGCCTAGACACATGCAAATGAGGTAATGAAAGATATGTGAGGTAAAAGGTAAAAGTGGTTAAGACGCTTTTGGATATGTGGGGTTAGTAGCCAAGCTAGTAAAACCGATTCCCAACAACATACTTCACGACTTTTTGATACTAAGAAAGTGCTCTTTTGTAGCACAACTCTCACATTATATAAGAAAGGACTCCCAAATATTTTTGAATGAAGCACGGGAGTTATAACATACGAAAGAAAGGGATTTTTGGAACGAATTTTTTTTTCTGATGATGTCAGTTGGTCGGCCGACCTGTGATGGTGGTCGGTCGACTGGTTCTATAATTCCCGAAAATTTTTTTTCTTTTTCTTTTTCTTTCTTTTCTGAATTTTTCTGTTCTTTTTCTTTTCTTTTCTTGCTTTCTTTCTTTCTTTTCTCTTTTTTCTCATGATAGCACACAAACCAAGATGCCTCAAAAAATAATCCAATGACCACAAATACTAGCTTGGAAGGGTAGGCTAAGTATGGGATGTAGTTTTGGGGGAAATAAAAAGGCAATTTTGGCTATGTGAAGCTTATGGGTAAATATGAGAGAAGGGATCCCAAATGCACGTATCGAGACTCACAAAACGAGATAGTAAAACAAGTATATAGCAATTCAAGCTCATGTTTATGCATATTGATGTAACATGTTCCAAGGGGAGTACTACTCACATCCTAGACAACTGGTTTAAGAATGAAACCAGGAAATAAAGCTCTAAAACTTAGAATTTATAGTAGGCTGCCAAGGTATAAGTCAAGTCTCAAGATATGCAAGTTGACAAAAACTCGTAGATATGCGAAAGACTCTCATACTAAAACAAGTTGACAAGGCAAGGTAAAGGCATAAACATGTAAGAAAGCTAAATCATCCTTGAAATACTTTCGTTCCGACTCGACCTATATGCTAAAATAAACGTGCATTTTTTGGAATTTTTGAATTTTATTTTTTTAATTTTTTTGGATTTTTTTTTTTTTTTTTTTTACATATAAGGAAAATAAAGAAAAAAAACAATGCAAGACAGAAATGCAGTAAACGTGTGACAAAATGCAATGTATGTAACACGAAACCATTCCCCAAACCAACTCGCACAATGTCCCCATTGTGCATTAGCCCAAGTAAAGGTTTCAGAAAATTAAAAGAAAAGATGCAAGTAAAATAAAAGACCAAGGAAAAACTGGAAAGAACTCACTGGATTATGAAGCGCATGAGAAAAACCTCCCCAAACCAGCGTAAGCTGGGAGGTTTTGGTGGCCAGCAGTGCCACTCAAGTACCCAAGAATGGTTGCACGGTTCCCGAGGAAGAAATCGAAAGACTGCGACAGATCGGTAGGTCGACCGACCAAGAGAACAGGTCGACCGACCTTCCTGTAAAGTACAGAAAATTTTAGCAATGCGGCGACTAGGTCGACCGACTGGTGTAACTGGTCGGTCGACCGTCTTTGTCCCAGCGGTCTTCGTTTTTCTTCGTAGAACCTGAAAAAGCAAAAAAAATATGCGCCCAACAAATGCGCGAGATCCCAGAGACAAGTCTAAAATGTCTCAAACGAAGCAACAAAAGTAAAAAGAGTCTAAGTCTAAAAACAAGAAAATAAATAGTCCAACAAAAAACTGAAATAAAATACTAAACAAGAACTACGACTCAGCAGCAAGATACCCCAAAGTAAGGCACTTGGCTAAAATAGGTCCTTTCAGCAGTACTGACCGCTACTCTGGGCTTCCAGACAACAGGCCTAGCCGGAGGAAGGGTATCTGGTGTCGCATAAGCTATGACACGCTTCTTTACTTTGCCCGGCCGGTCTTCTTCAGCAACTTGCTCCAATTTCGTCTCCCCAGTATCTCCAGGGTCTCCTATGCCCTCATGACCTGCAACAACAGAAATAATAGGATGGTCCTCCAATTTCCTCTTACGCTCAAGGCCCTTGATGACCTCCAAGATTTTACCGAACTGAAGCTCCAACTTTGCTTTCTCTAAAAGATCTGGATACGGGACTGCACTGCTTGTCGCAGAATCAGCAATCTTTGGCTCTTTTAACTTCGGAATCTCCGTCGAGTCATTGATGAGAGGAGAGTTAGGTAGCTCAGGAGGCGAATCCACAATTTGCTCAGGAACACTGGTGAGGTCTTGAATGAGGGAAGGATTTAGCGATTCGGGAATAGAAACTGCATTCTGCTCAGGAACAGTGGTCGGTCGACCTGGTACAGCGGTCGGTCGACCTGGTACAGCGGTCGGTCGACCAGATTCTGTATTATCGGAATTTTTCTGTTCTGCAGAAACCAATCTCACTTCAGGTGTCGAGGTCGGTCGACCTGATGTTGTGGTCGGTCGACCTTCTGACCTATGCACGACATCAATTTCTTCGTCCCGAACTATGGCAGCATCATCCTTTGGGGTTGGTCCCTCATAAGCTTTCTCAAGTTCTTCGGAACAGGCGTTATTGGATGTTTCAGGTGTGGCAACATGACTTATTTCAATATTTGTTTTCAGTGAATCCCCACATGAATTTCCATTTTCACCTCTACGAACCGCCAACTCCTCAATAGTAACCCAACCCTTGTTAGCAGCTACATTATAAAATCTACCAATTGCAGTTGAATCAAGGATGGCTCTGTAGTCATCATACAAAGAGCTATAGAATCGGTGGCAAAGGTACCACTCTTCAAAGCCGTGGTGAGGAACGGATCGAACCAACTTCTTGAAACGGGCCCATGCTTCAGGGAATTCCTCATCAGATCCTTGTCGGAACATATGAATTTGATCTCTCATAGCTTTGGTTTTTGCCGGCGAAAAGTACTGTTTGCAAAAAGCCAACGCCAGAGATGTCCAATCTGTAATTTTGGCCGCTACCCTATTAAGGTAGCGGATCCAATCACGCGCAGAATCTTTCAAGGAGAAAAGAAACAATGTCTCCTTAACATTATCTAGCGCCACTCCAGCCGGTACGGGTATGGAACAACAATAATCTGTAAATAGCTCCAAATGCTTTAGAGGATCTTCATCCGGTAGACCTGCAAACTGTTTTTGCTCCACCAATTTGATATGGGAAACTTGAATTTCATAGGGGAGAGTAAATCTCTGGGGAAGGTGGTGTGCTGCTGGCTGAAGATTATCAGAAATAGTAGACATGATCGCAATAGCACTGAGAGTACTCAAGTCTTCCTCTCAAAAACCTGTCTTCTGAAACAAAACTAGAAGAGAAGGTAAGAAACGGTCTTAAGGAACCTAAGTTCCTTAAGATAAGAAAAAAAATAAACTAAAAATTTAACAAACAAAATTATACCGTCTCCCCGGCAACGGCGCCAAAATTTGATACCCGTCGTTGTGGGTGTCAAAGATAAAATTTATAAACCAAACTAAAACTATAGATAGTGATAGTAAGGGTCGAACCACAGAGAGACAAGGTTGATTCTGTTTGCTAATTTTTAATCTATAAAATAATAATGAAAAGAGGGTTTGATTGATTGTTGCTAGGTCTATAACAAGAATAAAATAAAACAAGTAAATAAAGAGGAGAATAAAAATATAATAAAAGAGATGCTAGGATGTTTGGGTAATAAACAGCTAAGATGATATAAATCCTAAGTCAACATGTATAGCAGTCGCGTAAGGGGTGTAATATATCCTTTAGGTCTATGCTACCTAATAGCTCCTTTCGGTCTATGCTATTAGTTCCTAGGTCTCACAAATATTGGGTGTCAACAATAAGGGTGATTCCTAAATTCTAGGTCACAAACCTTTCAGTCTTAAGTAACCTATCCGTCTTAAGAGGTAAACCAATGCCCTTCCCAAATCTCTCAATCTTGGGTAGGTCAATACTAACATCCTACAAGTCTCCTTTTGGTCTCATTGTAGGTTATTATAGTCTGCAAATTAAAGCGAAACGGAATTCATACGCGTGTCGGTCGACCGACCAGCTAACCCGGTCGGCCGACCTCCACCCTGCAACATGTCGGTTCGAGATTTAAACTACCTTCGCATATTTACTCCCTACATCCTAACATATGAAATTTACCTACTCATAGTTACTGAAATAATAATAAAAATAGGAATAAACATGAAAGTTATAAAGAACATTAATTTAAACATGCAATAATAATAAAGGAAATTAAAATAAGGGAAAAAGGAGATTAGGAACTTCGGTTCCCCATGGTTAAAACAAGTTAATGAAAGGTAAAATAATCAAATAACACAATCCCAAGGAACAAAGAATAAACCTTTAGGTCAATATTCTACCCAATCCTTACGGTCTTAGGGTTCCTAGAAAAGCACTAAACTTTCGTTCAAGGGCAATCCCAAAGTTGTTGTTAAACTAATCCTAATAATCTTTCAATCCTAAGGATCAGTTTACCAACAACAATGGGGGATTGGTAATTCAATCATTAAACTATCAAAATCAAGTCTTTACCATGGTTCCCCTAATTCCTAATCACAAGAATTAGTTATGCATAATCTCAATTGTAAAACTAACAATAACAAGAATCAAGAACAATAAAGGAATTAACATAATCAAAGATGACAATAAAAGGGAAAGCATGAATTAAGAAACAACAATAAGATGAACAACAAAATTAAATTAAAAGGGAAAGATTAATTGTAGCAAACTTACAACTTAATTGGGAATTAAGAACAAAAGATGAAAACTTGAATAAAATCTATGATAGAAAACTAGATTAAGAACTTGATTGATATCTTCATAGAAAACTAGATGTAAATCTTGATGTGTAACTCAATGAATAACCCTAATTACGAAATATGGCTTAAATAGGCGGAATTAAAGAGTTTCCTAATGACCTAAACACTTGTATGGGCTTTTCGGAAACTTCTGGGTCGGTGCTGTGGTCGGTCGACCACTATTTTCGGTCGGTCGACCGCTTTAAGGATTTTATGCGATTTATGGGCTTCAGGCAAATTCTGAGCTTTTCCAAAAGGCAACTGGTCGGTCGACCAACTTTGTTGGTCGGTCGACCTGATTGTCGGGACTGCAGCGCGCGTCGATCTTAAAACAGCTGTCATTTCTTCGTTACTTATCGAAATCAAGCGATTCTCGCGGCGTTGGAAAGCTAAGAGGATAAGCTTTCACCTCCAACTGGAATCACTCCATTATCAGCTCTAGAACTCGAGATATAGCCATTTGAAACAGGCTGCAATGTCGTGGATCGATTCTTTGCTTGTAAAAGTTATCTTTAGGCCTTGAAATGTGCGCTAAGCTTCGTTCCTTCTTATCCTTAGTCATAAAAAGTCCCGAGGGCATAAATTTGGTATAAAATCATCCCTTTTCCGCATAATTCTGTAAAAGAGCATAAAAATACGAAAGTAGACAATTGTTGGGAAATAAATGCTAAAACATAGTAAATGAGCGACAAAATGCGTGTAAAAATAGATGTAAAACATCATAAAATAGGCACGCATCAAAGTTCATAAGGTGTCTTTTTAAGGATAGGTCTAATCATAGCACGGTTATGAATATAGCAAGCTGTACTTATAGCCTCAGCCCAAAAGTTTCTAGGTAGGCCACTACAAAGAAGCATTGTTCGAGCCATGTCTTCTAGGGTTCTGTTCATTCGTTCTACGACTCCATTTTGTTGTGGGGTTCTAGGGGCCGAGAAGTTATGTCCAACACCATTGGTTTTACAGAACTTAATAAAAGCATGATTGTCGAACTCAGTTCCATGGTCAGTACGGATTGTTACTAGGTTTGATTTATATTTGTTTTGGACAAGTTTCATGAGACTAACAAATTCATCGAATGTTTCGTCTTTAGAATGAAGAAAGATTGGCCAAACAAATCTAGAGTAATCATCAACTAGAACGAAAACGTACCTGGAACCACCTCTGCTTCTTACCTTCATAGGGCCACATAGATCCATGTGTACAAGTTCAAGAGCTTGTTCTGTGCTTACCACTTATTTTGGCTTAAAGGATGATCTGACGTGTTTACATCGTGCACATGTGTCACACATCTTTTCTTGATCAAATTTGATCTTTGGAAGACCTTCGACCAAGTCCCATCTTTTCAGCTTACTTAGAATAGGTGAGCTAATATGACCAAATCTCTTGTGCCATAGACATGGATCATCTAACGTAACTTTCATGCATGATAGAGAATCAGTAGGTACAACATTTAAATCAATCATATAAACATTTTTCATCCTGTGACCTTCAAGTATTACTTTACTGGTGCCTTCTAAGATTATACGACATATATCTGAATGAAAAACCACTTTATTTCCTTTGTCACATAATTGAGATATACTGATAAGATTGTGTTTGAGACCACTCACAAGGTATACATCATTTATAGTATGAGAGGATGAAATACCTATTTTACCAATTCCGATGATCTTTCCCTTTTTGTTATCACCAAATGTGACTTTACCTCCATCAAAGGGTTTAAGGGTTTGAAATAGATTTACGTCGCCTGTCATATGTCTTGAGCATCCACTGTCGAGATACCATAGGTTATTTTCCATGGCGACAAACTGCACGAATAAGTTCAAAGACAGGATTTAGGTACCCAAGCATACTTGGGTCCTTTGTTGTTAGTAATCACAAATACATCTTCCTTTTTGACCCAGACTTGTCTTACATAGGTCTTTCTATATTGGTAGTAGTTGGGTTTTGATGTTTTTGTGTAGGTCTTAGTTTGGACTCTAGGTGACCAATTTTTGTGTGTTGCTTGTTGAGGAGTTTGTTTGGTTCTATTTTTCTTTTCTTCGTAATCAAATGTCATGTCATAGAACCATATGTGGTCAATGTTTCTTTCCTCAGTTTTGTTATCATCACCATCAGAGACAGAAATAGTGTCGTTTGGAATTCCTAAGGATTTAACAAACTTGACTCCGGTTTTAAAATCTTGTGCGTGTTTTACACAGTTTTCTCGGAGGTGTCCAGTATGGCCACAATAAGTGCATATTAAATACTCAGGAAGGTCGGCATATTTTCTTCTTCTAAAGTCTCTGTCTGTTGGGTTTTGCTTACACTTTGAGTGATCCCTTCTTCCATAACACTCGTGTCCTAACCCCATCTTCATGTTGTTGTCGGATTGTTTAGTTAGGAAGTTTAGAACGTTAGTGCTTCCTTCCTATTTGTCGTGAACCTTCCGAGCATGAAGAAGGAGGTCTTTTAGGGAGTCTATCTCTTTCTTACATTCACTGTGGTCAGTGTTGTTAGACTCTTTTAGGTTTTGAATGTCTTTATGAAAGTCGGACACAATTTTGGCATGTTCCTTCTTGATTTTAGATAGATTGAATTCTAGATCCATAATCTTGCTTTCGAGGATCTCAACTTCTTCTAGATGAGTCTCATCTTCGACCATAATCGAAGATTTGGACTTTAGAAGCTCATTAGCCTTTCTTAATTCTGAAGTTATAGCTTCATTAGCTATAACTTTAGATTGAAGCTCTTTAATGTTGAGTTTTAGTTTTGAGGTTATAGCTTCATTAGCTATAACTTTAGACTCAAGAACCTTTTTCTCAGACATAACTGTTTCCAACTTAGCATTTGCTTCAATGCTTATTTTGGATTTCAGTTTCTTAGCTTTGGCCTTTAGAAGTTGATTTTCCTCAGCAATATCGAGGATCTGTTCTTTCAAGTCATCTAACTCAAGACTTTGTTCATGACGTTGGTCTAGGGTTTTCTCAAAATATTTAACCAACATAGCTTTAGATAAATTTTTAACTTGACTTTTGAGTTGAAGAAAATTTACCTCTTCATCGTCGTCGTCGTCGTCTGAGTCGGATTCTCCAAGGAGACACATATGGGATGCGTCGTCTTCGTTGTTGTCGTTTGAGATTAGATCTAGGCTGACGTTGCTTAGGCACAGGTTTGCTACCTCATCTTCTTCTGAGTCCTCGTCATCCTCGGATTCTAATTCTCCCCAACACGACGCAAGCATTACTTTCTTGAACTCCGTTTTGGTCTTTTCTCTTTTTGACTTATCTTTGATTTTGTCCCAACTTGGACAGTCTTTGATCATGTGGTCTTGTTGTCCACACTTGAAACATCCTCTTTTGAAGAATGTTTGTTTTGTGTCAGTTTTCTTTTTGTCGACTGTTTTGTTGTTAGGGTTTTTGTATCTTCCCTTGAAGACAGCCTTTTTAAAACGTCTTGCGAATAGAACTGTCTCGTCTTCTAGTTCTTCTTCGCACACTTCACTTGTTGAGGCCTGTAAAGCGACGCCCTTTCCTTTGGGATCATCATCGTTTTTATTTAGTATGATCTCGTGTGCCATTAAGGATCCAATCAACTCTTGGTAAGTGATTTTAGATAAATCACGTGCTTCCTCTATGGCTGTGACCTTAGGTTGCCATTTTTTGGTGAGACTCCTAAGAATTTTTCGAATGATATCTTCAGAATCGATCTTTCTGCCAAGGTTCCGCAGTTCATTAATAATACAAGAAAATCGTGCAGACATGCTATCAATAGATTTATTCTTTTCCATATTGAAAAGTTCATATCTTTGAACGAGCAAGTCTATACGATGTTTCCTGACTGCGGATGTTCCTTCATAAGCAAGTTCGAGACTATCCCATATTTCCTTAGCGGAACTACAAGATGAGAATCTATCAAATTCTGAGGTTATCATACCGTTCTGTAGGAGGCTCATGGCTTTAGAGTTTTTCTCTGCAATTTTGTAGTCACTTTCCGCATAATCGCTTTCCATCTTTTCATAGGTTGTTCCATTGGCGGCGGCGACCAAGATCTTCTTTGGTCCAGTTTGGATGATCTTCCAACATTCCCAATCACAACCCTTGATGTAATGAGTCATCATATTTTTCCATAAACTATAGTTTTTGCCATCGAAGATAGGACACTTGAGATGCTTGGAATCCATTGATGAAAGAGTATATAATATAGAATCAATAGAAGGATCAAAACTCACGCGGCTAGGCGATCAAGAGCACGAGGCTCTGATACCAATTGAAGAGTCTATTGATGTAATATACTCAAGAAGGGGGGGTTGAATTGAGTATGCCTTCTTTTTAAATCTTCTTCGATGTGTGTGTGGGTGTATGATGATCTTCGAGTAGAACAAATAATAAAGAGAGACACAATATTTTTGAAGTGGTTCAGTCTCACACTTTGAGACCTACGTCCACTTTTCTCGATTAATAAAATTAGTACCAACTCTGGATTACAATTTTATCAACCCTACTCGTGCGACTTTGATATTAGTCACAACTCTATCTAGATACGGTTAAATATCTAGCTACGACAAATACCGTTAAATATTTGCCTTACAATGAGTACCGCTAAATACTCGATCTATCTTACGTTAATAAGATAAAGTCTTCGATGTTTCTTGATGTCACAATCTTGAATGAATAAGATCAATGCTTGAGCACTTGAATCTTGAATCGGATTTGACAATGATAAGCTCGAATATTGAAGTAGATGATTGGCGGTTCTCTCTCTTGATTTGCGCGAATATGTGTGTGTGTTTTCGTGTAGATTAATGTGTCATAGGTAGTCTATTTATATAGAATATATATCTAGGTAATTCAAACCCTAGATGATTTAGGAATATTACTTAAACTAGAATACTAGTCTTTTAGTATTACTACCTTAAATCTAATCTTAATATATTTAGGAAAGATTTAATAATATACTATAAGTATTATATAAGGAATCAATTTCCTAATTCATATTTAGGAAAGATCTTTATATAATAAACAACTAGTATCCTTATTAAAACAACTTCCTAAACTATGTCAAAGATAATAAAATATATTATCACAATATAATCTTAGTTTGTTTAGGATATTAAATAAATACATAATATTTACTTAATTTAATCCTATACGAATTATGGTAATCGTGACATGTTACACGTTTCCCAAAGTCGTAACAAACTATATTTTCAATTATATTATTTGACAATTACGATCATATAAAAATCCTTAGTTTATTTTAGTAATAAATAATTATCTCATAAGACAATTATTTATTCCTTATTTAACTAAAAGATATTTTATATAATCCTATCAAGATTAACAATTCCATATTTAGAATATAATACCAATTAAACACTAGTTTGTACACGACACTAATTTGGAAACAATCGTTTCAACACAACACATATATTTCGATCATTTCTTCATAGATATAGAGTTATAGCTACGAGCTATAACTTGAACCAAACTTGTACTAAAGCTATAGTTGATAAGTATAACTTTAGCTCATTATACGCGCTTGTGATCTTCTATCAATCTTTTACTTAGTCAATTCATTGACTAAATGCTTGAATCTTTTATACTTGATTGATTACATCTTATTACTAATGTTCTGTACACTTAGCACACGATTATACATACGAGTATATAATATATAAATAGCTAGACTTGTCATTATCAAAACATAAACATATATACTATATATATATTTGAATATATGGTTCAACAGGTAATTTCTACTCGATCGACCAAAAGTGGTGGTCGATCGAGTGCTTTTCTTTCCCAGATTACTCGATCGAGCAAAAAGAGCTTCGATCGAGCACTATTTTCCATAAATCTCTCGATCGAGCAAGATATGACAGTAAAGCCCCTCGATCGAACATCAAGGGCTCTCGATCAAGCAAAACCCAGTGGGAACTTCCCTTTTCCTTCGTATAAACTTCAAAACAGTGAAAACAGGCCAAAAACCGATAAAATGGCAAGTTTCCTCCACTACTTCCTAGCTCAGCACAAGGGTAGGCAAGATATAGGATGTAGTTAAGGGACAAAAGGCAGTTTTTTGCTAAAGTGGAGTTAAATGGGCGAATCGAAGAAAAGGGTGATGCAATAGTTCTCCTACGTGTAATACCAACCTCAAACCGGTGCGTGTAGGCAATAAGAAACCAAGACTCATACACATGCAAGACATGAAATGCAAGGACGGAGTACTACTCACAATCCTAATGTAACCGGTCATAGATGTCACCAGTTTAAAGGCTCTACGCTTAGAATGTGTAGTAGGTTGCCAAAACTATGAGTCAAGTTTAATGATCTAACATGGAGTCTATGACAAAATTCGAGATAACGCTTAAAACTTTGCAAGGCAAGGGTCGAAAATGGCACAACATGACATATAGTTGACTATAAAAAGCTTTGTCATCATCAAAATTTCCAATCCGACTCGACTAAATGCAAAAGGAAACGTGATATCTTTTGAAATTTTGAATTTTTTTTGAAATTTAAATGAAAGCAATAAACGTGAATGCAAAACGAAATGCAAATGCAGACGCAAAAGGATGCATACCCTCCCCAAACCAAAACAGACAACACCCTCGTCGTCTTCTCAGCACATGAAAACCAGCAAGCAATGGGAAATGAGTAACAACCTAATACATGGTCCTAAAAACAAAAAGAAAAACAAAAAGATGGAAAGAAACAGTGGCACTCACAAAATTGGCTTCCCCAAACTAGTACCAAACTAGGGAAGCCCTTAGCATCACGAGACGCCTCCTCCTCCCTATACGTGGGATCCTGCTCCTCCTCTCTCGTAGCACGCCTCGCTGCAGCCTCGGCACGTAGGCGGACCGCTCTCCCCACCGGTGTCTCCTCCCTCTCCTCATCAGATGAAGAAGAGGCGTGGTACCCACCATCTGGGTATCGGTAGAAAGAAAGGTGAACCCATCCCGCTGGAAGGGGACGTGCTGTGCGGATGTACTCCTCATAGATAGGGAACAAGGCCAAAGCCTGATCCCGACGCATCTCGGTGAGGTACCTGCAAATGCCATCAAGCACAGGATCACGACGCCCTTGGTCGGAGACCGTAGGCGCCTCAAGGGCAGGAGGTAATACAAAATTGGGAGGATAAATCACCCAGAAGAAGCAGGGGTAGGGGTAGGAGTAGGTGAAGGTGAAGGTGAGTGAGTGGTGATGGTGGTAGGAATGGGAGAAGGAGTGAGAGTACGAGTGATGGATGAAGTGGGCATGAAGGTGAACGTGGACGTGGACGCGGGCGTGGACGTGGGCGTGGACGTGGGTGTAGGTCCAGCCCTAGGTGGTAGTGTCTGGGTTGGAGACTGGGAAGACTGCCCAATCTCGCGCTTCTTCTTCTTGCGAGAAGAAGAGGGGGGTGCGGTGGTGAAAGTGAGATGGTAGGTGGTGGGAGTTGGTCTCGCTCCCTCAGCAATGGGGAGCGGTAGGAGACGATGAAGTGTGGCATAAGGTAAGGTCACTGAAGGGTAGCCACAAATCTTCCACGTCATCCCATCTAGCCAGCGAAAAACTTGCATGACGTTTATGTCAAGGCGCCCAACCTCCCCCACTAGGCCAACCCTCTCGATGTAAGTAGGGTGAATGTGGCGGAGGATCCTAGTGACCAATCCGCCACAGACTCCAGCACTCGTGACCTTCCTCCCAATACCACCCGAATACTGAGCGACCAGATAAGAAATGTTAAGAACAAAAGGTGTACGTGAATCGATGTTCACGTACCCGGCCATGATGGCAAGCTTAGTGTTGGTGATATTATTGGGCTCAGGTCGCCCAAAAAGTGTCTCACCCAACAATCGAAGAAAGTAAGGAGGGGCATGTGTAACAACCCGGATTATAAAATAAAGGAAAAACGAAGGAATAACAGCTTCACGAACTTGTTGGTGTACTCCTCTACAATCATGGAACCCTGCTGCAAACGAAGGAATTCCTGCTCCTTCTGCCAGCGCATCTCTTCTGGATAGAACTTCTTCTTTAGAGCCTTGGAGAAAGCAGCCCAACCATACCCTGGTTGTGCTTCTAGGCCAGCTCTAGCAAAAGCCCACCAGTTGTCGGCCTCATCCTTCAGATAGTAGGTGGCGATGTTCACCATCTGACCCTCAGGACATTCAGTAGCAAGGAACAACTTCTCGATCTCTCGAATCCAAGCCTCCAAAGCAGTCGGATCATTCGCACCATCATACGAACGAATGGTCGTTAAGAGTGGTAACATAAATACCACTTCAAACAACTACTCATACACTCTACAAATATAAGGAAACCAACGATTCCTATTGGTTTCTACCCCATTTACTCTCACTCATTAACTAGGTCATTTACTTTAGTCATCATCTAAGCGAGAGTTGGGAGCGTGTTCGCTCGGATACCAACTGTAACAACCCGGATTATAAAATAAAGGAAAAACATAATATAAATGAATATCAGAGTGTAACTCAATGATAATTAGGTTAAGGTGGCGGAAACACCTTACCCAAATCTGGATCGATACTCAAAACGAAAACCAACTAATACATTATTCAAGGGTTCTTAAAAACATAAAGCAAAGGTCGTAAACAATTTATTAAGCTCGCTTCGCACATTTGCCAAGCAAGCATCAACCAAACAACGACTACCTGAACAACCTGAGAAGGGGGTCGACAATCAGTCGGGAGTAACTAGATGCTCTCCCAGTCATGTTTACAACAATTGAATGTAACCAACAATCAATAACAATTGAAATGTAAAACCAGTAAACATGCGAGATCATTTACACTCATGAAAGTCCAATCAAACTTACCAACATTTGAAGGAACGCTTCGACGATCATGTGAGGATATAAACACGTCATGACACGCATGCAACTTGCCATACCATGATATTCTCAACACTAACTGAATGAAACCATTTGACCATAGACCAATGTGCGACCACTAGACCATGCACACTTACAATTCAATTAACTCACGACTACTAGTAACATAAGGCATAATGCTAGCAATGAAGCATAGCGAATATGGTGACACACAATCCATTGCAATAGAAGGCACAAAGCTATCATCAAAGCATAGCGAATAGAGCGAACGCCCGTTAGAGCGTTTCACCACTGCCTCAAACTTGTCAAAGCGTATCACCACTGCCTCTGACTGACGGAGCGTATCACCACTGCCTCCATCGGTGTGGAGCGTATCACCACTGCCTCCACGCTACTATGTATAGCGTATCACCACTGCCTATGCGCCAAAGACCTGGCCAGACCGCTCGATGCAATAACTGTACACCGAACGACACTCGGGACCCAGTACTTATAACTGACGAATCTGGTCACCCCCGAACATAGACCAAAATAAATCCCACATCAATGGGTGGCGTTAGTTCATTCCGATAGTATATAACTGATACTACCGTCATCTATTCAAACTAGCAAACAACAATGCACAGTATAACTGACTGTACTAACATGCGTGAATAACATCACGACTCAAACCAGTAGAACATCATAACTGACTGTCCTAATATCAAATGCATAGAAGTATCCAACGACATATGCAAACACAATATTATACAATCACTGAACACAACTCAACATGTGATTCAAGTATAAACAACCAAAGTTATAGTAACCTTAACTATAACATAAGTAATGGATGCGAGGTTATACTAACCTCAACTATACTTCCATATATGGCTTGAGGTTGTAGTAACCTTAGCCAAACCTTGACACGAACCTAAAGTTATACTAGCACTAACCATAACCTCGAGTCATACCTCAGGTTTACGTTAGTCTCAGCTATAACTTTAACTCGTAGTTCAAAGTTATATTAACTTCAGCTATAACTTTGAGTCGTACTCAAGGTTGTACTAGTTTCAGCTATAACCTTGAATCATATTTTCAAGGTTACACATACTTCACTATAACCTTGAGCAACACTCTTGTCCATTAGCCTTGCCGCCGTCTAGGGTTTTTCTCGCGAACCCTAGTTGCGCACACGACACCCATAACGACTTATCAACACATTTTAATCCACAATTACGATAATAAAACATACCTAAATATATGAGACATAATTAATCCATGACAATAAATAATCAAACATGTACTAATCGTACAAACAATCATTAAATTATTTCAATTACATCAATTGGCATAAACACAATTAAAAGAGAAACACCTAGTTACCTTTTTGGCAATTAAATCTAGAGCTCGTCGTCAACAACGTAGACGTCTTCTCCAGGTGAAATCTCCACGCCTTTAGTAGTTATCACACGTGCAAAAAGAGAGAACGAATCTAATAAACATAGTTATTATATAAATATAAAAATTAAACGCTTAAAACATAAGACTTTCGACGAGGGATGATAGATCCAAAGAGTAGGATCGATCTAGGCTTGAAAAGCACGAAGGAAAAGAAAGAAGAAGTGGCGGCAGAAAACCCTAGGCAAAGGGAAGTGGCACGCGGCACAAGAGGAGAGAAAAAGAAGAAGAAAATTAGGTTTAGGGTTTAGAGAAGATGTGGAAAAGAAAACAAGGGTTTGGTTTCCCCTCTTATATATAGAGAAGTTCATGGGTTTAATCCAAATTTAGGCCCAAAACTCTATTCTCACGTGAGACTTGAGGGTCAAGTGGGCCTTCACCGAATTTCGAGCCCAACGAGCCATATAAACAAGAAAAGATAATTCTTCCCGAAATAAAATATGAAATATGGGAAAAAAGAATTAAATAAATATATTACGGATATTAAGTGTAATACCTCGAATTTTTAGTTACGATTTTTTTATCTTGATCATATATAGTGATTTCACGATGGAGCGATTAGCTTAGCGATGGGTAAATAAATTGTTTTTACTAGTTCGCTAGTGCTCGTTTTATGGAGTGTGTTGGGTCGTCGGTGGGGCTTGAAAGGGGGATCTATCCACCCTAGGTTAATATTTGTAGTAGGTTGTTAGTGTGGCTCGAACCTTGGACCTAGTGCAGCTCGGCCATGGGCCTCGAAATCAGTGTAAACAGCCCACACCCATGTTTTGAAAACAACAAACCCTCACATTGTTGATATCAGCCGCCTTATAAGAAGGTTTTCGAGCCAGCATTCTGACCTATCTACAAACTCTAACCTACCTCGTTTTGCTCAGCCGACATCACCCTTCAGGAAGGTCAATTCCCCACGGTGGTTCAACTCCGTTAAAACCCTTCGAATTAGATCAGAAAACAGATATGCGCAGCCTGTGTTAATTTGTTGTATTTTGTTAAGGGTCACTGTTTTCGAGAGGGGTTTGAGTGTCGGGTTTGGGTTCGTTTTTGTGTTGTTATGTTGTTAGTGTCTGGAGGTTGGTCAGGAGGTTGATCTGGGTGGTTGTAGGAGTCACCGGTGGTGTCGACAGGGGTGTTTATCACCCCTGGTTACAGTGGTTTCAGCATGGTTGTCGGGTCTATGGGTTTTGTGTTGTCTTCCGTGTCTCTGTGTGATAAAAGAAGGAGTCGTGGGTGGTGGTTCGTGTCAAAGGGGAGTCAGGGGTGGACTAGGAGTTGTCGTGGTGTTAAGAATAGTGTCGTATGGTGGTCAAGGGGGTTGTTTTCACGGTGGTTTTGGAAGGAAACAGGGGACGGCTGCTGGTAATAAGTAGTCGTTTTGGGTAGACTGGTTTTGGGGGTGGTATCACCGATGACTAGGGGGAGGTCGGTGCGGTGGTACCACCACTGTCTGATGGTTCTGGGACAGGGGTTCTAATGGTGGTGTTTGCCGGTGGCCTGGCAGATTGTGGCGGTGGTTGTGACAGTCTGTTTAGGGGTGTCGCGGGTTAAGGGTGAGGAAGCAGGGGTGTTGGAGCCCCTGGTCCACCCCGCCGGAGAGAGTCGACCATCCTGGTGGTGGTCTGGGGTGTAGTGGCCATGGTGGGGGTGGTCGCTGGTGGTTGTCGGCAGGGTGTAGGGGTTGTGCGTGGTGGTGGTGGTGGAGCTAAAACCATGGGATGCGTTGGGTAGTTGAGTCGTGAGTTGGGTCGTGTAGGGTGTAGTTTTGGCATTAGTTTTGTTAGTATACTTATTATTATTATCTTACTTATTATTATTATTATTCATAATATATTTGTTATTTATGGTAATAATATTTGTATTAATGGTAAATATATTATCTATTAAAGGGTAAGTATTTATGGTGAATTTATATTTGGGTAGTAAAGTATTTGGGAATCATTTGAAATTTCAAACGAAAGTGGTTGTAGTTAGAGGTTACTATTTTTGGAAGTTGATACGTCGGAAAGTTTCTATTTATGGAAACTTTCCGCTTATAGTAGTTGCCATTTATAGTAACTATGATTCGTTAAGAGGTTTATGTAAGTTATTAATTCGTACGTATATCTGTCTAGGGAGCGAGTTTCGTGTGGAACATTTCTAGGCAAGCTTTGGTTGATCTGCGTTCCCTGCTATTTCAGGTAGGGGAAAAACCGGTATCTGATATGGTGCAATCTGTCCTTATTTGTTTTGAGCATGCTTATGACATATATCGTGTGATCATTATATGGTGTTATTTATATATTACTTTGTGATATGATACATTGTGTTCACAATGGGCCTTGTGGTATGGAGTTGGATCGGTGCGGAGTACATATGGTGCTGGATCGGTGCGGAGTATTTATGATGTTGGATCGGTGCGGAGTATTATGGCGTTGGATCGGTGCGGAGTATATATATGGTGTTGGATTGGCGCGGAGTTTATTATATTGTTGTTTTGTTTGTTCTTTTCCTACTCAACCTCGTGGTTGACCCTGTGTGTTCGTGATCACCTGTGATGAACCAATTATTGGGGAGCAGATTGACAGGTGGCCAAAGACTAAGGGGGAGCTATGGGAGTAAGAGCTTGGATTCGGACCGGATTAGATGTCTAGACCATCTTAGTCAGTGTTATACGAGTTGTACTTTACTGTTTTGTTAAGACTTTGGATAATGATGTAAGAACATGTCTTGAGTTAAATTTTATTTAAAGTACTGGTTATCTTCCTTTGTATCTACTGCCTCGGGAAACCGAGATGGTAACACCTTTATTTATCTGGGGAGTCCTAGTACAGGCCCTTAGATAAATGGGGGTGTTACAAAGTGGTATCAGAGAGAACGATCCTCAGGCCTAAACTAATTAACCCAATGAATGTAGGAGAGTCTAAATAAAATGAACCCCGGGATAGGACTGTTAGGAGCACACTAAAGGGGAAGTATGAGTCTGGGGCCCCCTCACACCGAACCATTGGCCCTATCAGTTTTACCCGGGAACCCAAAGTGAAAATACGAGAGAATAAGGGTAGATTAGGAAAGGATGGAAGTAATGATATGTTGTGATAAAGTATCCATGCAAACTTGAGTATATGAAACTAATTGGAATAGCCGAGAGGGGCATGAACATGAAAAGGGATTTTAATTGTTGAATAAAGAGGTGTGAACTTATGTGGTTATGTGAAGTATTTTGAAACATATCAGTAAATGCTTTCATTTCCTTTCTCATTATGTCTAGTGATATGCGGTTATGTGATCCCGAGCCATGTTATAGCTTTATAATACTCAATCTGATAGTTGATGCTAGACTCTATTGTTTAGGGGTCTTCACCCTAATCCTAATGGGTACCCACACTAGTCGGGACTCATTCCTTTTCTGTTGTATTATAGTATGCCTCCGCGAAGAGACAACCTCGCTAACATCACACAAGAGGAGTTAGATCATTTACGAGCTGAGATTGCGACTCTAAAGGCTAAACGAATGGACTCCGCGAAAATGAGCACAATCATCGCAAGACATCACCCTACCCAATTCACTAGGGAGGGGGAACCTCATCTGTTAGGAGCTTGGTGCCGGGAATTCGGTAACCTATTCGAGTTGGTGGACTGCCCTGAAGAACTGAGGGTAGACCAGGCTGCCCACTATCTGAGGGGTATGGCTGGAGACTGGTGGACCGCGAATAAGGAAGAGCTCCGGGAAGCAGCTATAGAGGGTGGATCCGCGTTTGTTCTGTGGGATGCATTCAAGGGGGTTCTGAACGAGGCGTTTTTACCAGAATTCCAAAAGAGCAAGCTGAGGGAGGAGTTCGACTCATTCCAGATGTCGGAGGACATGACCGTAGAGGCTTACTACAGAAAGTTCATCCAGTTGGTGCACTATGTGGGAGACATGGGGTTTGATGATGCCATGCTGGCAATGAAGTTTGAGAGAGGGTTAGCAATCGCCATCAAGAAGAGACTGATTGCAGCTCCGCCCACCACAGTTCGTGACATCTACTTAAGGGCTGGGGCGGCGGAGAGGCTTTTGGATATGATCAAAAAGGACAAACAGTCCAAGACAGAAAAGAGGAAAGCTGAAACAGTAGCTGAGGGTTCAGGATCGAAAAAGCAAAGTAATAACAAGTTCAGTGGGTACTTCGGGAG
This sequence comes from Silene conica, assembly GCA_029255685.2. NCBI lineage: Eukaryota > Viridiplantae > Streptophyta > Magnoliopsida > Caryophyllales > Caryophyllaceae > Silene > Silene conica. The sequence continues at coordinate 25,217,360 of CM055313.2, read as the reverse complement.
TAGTGCCTCTGGTGGTGGGAGAAACCAGAGTGGGGGTAATCACATGAGTGGGATTTCTGGCAGTGGTTCGGCAGGAATTGTGTGTTTTGGCTGTGGAAAGAGGGGACATAAGCAGGCGGTGTGTCGTTCGTCTGGAGGAAATCAGTCCGGGGGCTATCGTACACCTACGTCCGGATACCAGGGACCTCGCACTCAGTCCTATGGCAGCAGTGGCTATCGCACACCCATGACAAACTATGGTGGGGGTGCGAAGTCTGGGGGCAGCAGCAACTATCAGAGGAACTACAACAACAGCAATCAGAACCGTTCATATCAGAATCAGTACAATGGAAGTGGGAACAACAACAAGACGGGGACGTTAGGAAATCAGCAGGCTGGAACATCTACTGCCAGCCAGAGTGGGGTCAAGTCCAGTGGCAAACTCTTTGCCATGGGAAAGCAGGCCGCTCAGGAGGATGCTCATGTGGTTACTGGTACTTTTCTTGTAAACTCTAGACCTACCTTTGTACTTTTCGATTCCGGTGCCACCCATTCTTTTGTGTCTAGAGAGCATGTTAGAGTTTTGGGACTTGAGAGATTCGACTGGGTCGCGGATTCAGTGACCATACCTTCGGGCGAGTCTATTGTTTGTAACAGAGTATACGGTAGTGTACCCATTAAAATAGGGGAAACAACTTTCTTTGGTGACCTTATAGAATTTCCGCTGGGGGGTTTCGAAGTGATCTTAGGGATGGACTGGTTGGGGAAGTATAGGGCTTTTATCGACTGTCATCAAAAGAAAATTTCCTTGAAGGGACCCAAAGGGGTGAGGGTATCCTACAAGGGGTATAGAGTCAAACCAAAGATCAAATTTATATCTGTCAATACCCTGAAGTCTAGTTTGCGGAAAGGAGAAAGCTTAATTTTGTGCCAAATGTGGGATTGTGAGGCTGAGACCCCCAAGACTAGTGAGATACCTGTGGTACGGGAGTTTGAGGGAGTTTTTCGAGACGACGTTCCAGGGTTACCGCCAAGGAGGGAAGTGGAATTTTCCATTGACCTCAAACCAGGAGCGGGACCGATCTCTAAATCACCGTACCGTATGGGGCCGAAAGAGATGGAGGAGTTGAAGAAGCAATTGGATGAACTAGCTGAGAAAGGGTTCATCCGACCCAGTGTGTCACCCTGGGGAGCACCTGTCTTATTTGTGAAGAAGAAGGATGGGAGTTTGAGGTTGTGTGTTGACTACCGAGAGCTGAACAATGTGACTATCAAGAACCGTTATCCTTTGCCGAGAATTGATGACTTGTTCGATCAGTTGAGTGGAGCCGGGGTTTTCTCCAAGATTGATTTGAGATGCGGGTATCATCAATTGAGGATAAAGGATGAAGATATTCCGAAGACCGCTTTCCGAACGAGGTATGGCCACTATGAATTCGTGGTTATGCCCTTTGGATTGACTAATGCACCCGCTGTGTTCATGGACTTGATGAATCGAGTCTTCAGCCCGTATCTAGACAAGTTCGTGGTGGTATTTATCGATGATATCCTGGTATATTCCAAGAATGCAGAAGAGCACGAAGATCATTTGAGAAAAGTACTTCAGACCTTGGAGGAGCATAAGCTCAATGCTAAGTTGAGCAAGTGTGAGTTATGGTTGGAGAAAGTGGCATTTCTGGGGCATGTAATTTCAAAAGAGGGGGTGGCTGTTGACCCTAGCAAGATCGAGGCAGTGACTAAGTGGCAGTGTCCGAAGAATGTGAGTGAGATTCGAAGCTTTCTGGGTTTAGCTGGTTATTACCGGAGATTCGTCAAAGATTTTTCAAAGATAGCGAAGCCGTTGACGTCGTTGATGAGGAAGGAGAACCGTTATATCTGGGATGAGAGTTGTGAGAAGGCATTCCTAACCCTTAAGGAACGCCTGACAACAGCTCCTATCCTGGCCTTGCCAGTTGGGAGTGATAATTTTGAAGTATACACCGACGCTTCAAAGCATGGGTTGGGTTGTGTGCTAATGCAGAATGGTAGAGTGATCGCGTATGCTTCTCGCCAGTTGAAGACCTATGAAGAGAATTATCCGACTCATGATTTGGAGTTGGGCGCTGTGGTCTTTGCATTGAAATTATGGCGTCATTACCTTTATGGAGCCACTTTTAAGGGGTTTTCTGACCATAAGAGCCTGAAATATATCTACACCCAGAAAGAGTTGAACATGAGGCAGAGGAGGTGGATAGAGTTGATCGGAGATTATGATATGCAGATTGTCTACCACGAAGGCAAGGCAAATGTGGTAGCTGACGCTCTAAGTAGGAAGTCAGTACATGCTTTGGATTGTGCCAGATCGAGAGGGAGGTTGTATGGTGAACTAAGGGAGATGGGAATATTCATGATCCGGAAAGGGGACACTCTTGGTGACTTGACAGTGGAGCCTGAGTTGTATGGGGAGATTCGGGAGTTACAGCAGAACGATGAGAGAATCCAGAAGTGGCGTTTGATGGTGGAGAATGGAAATGGTGATGAGGCATCCAAGTTCAGTATTCATACGGATGGTAGTTTGAGGTTCAGTGGGCGATGGTGTGTACCGAATGTTGAGGAGCTAAAGAAGAAGATCCTGACTGAAGCTCATGCTACTCCTTATTCTGTTCACCCAAGGGGTGATAAGTTGTATAAGGATCTTAAGAAGACGTTTTGGTGGCCTAATATGAAGAAGGAAGTCGCAGAGTTTGTGTCGAGGTGTTTGACTTGTCAGCGAGTGAAAGGGGAGCATAAGAGACCCCAAGGGAAAGTTCAACCGTTGGATGTACCAGAGTGGAAGTGGGAGAATATTTCGATGGACTTTATCGTGGGGTTGCCTCGGACCCAGAGGGGCAACAACATGATTTGGGTGATCGTGGATCGTTTGACTAAGTCGGCTCACTTTATTCCCATGAAAGATACCTGGAGTAAAGCCGAGTTGGCTAAGTCCTATGTTCAGAATGTAGTTAAACTACATGGCGTACCCAAGGATATTGTTTCAGATCGGGACTCGATGTTTATATCCAGATTTTGGCAGGAGTTGCAGGCTGCTTTGGGTACCCAGCTGAAGATGAGTACAACTTTCCATCCGGCTACAGATGGTCAGACTGAGAGGACGATTCAGACTCTTGAGGATATGTTGAGAGCTTGTGTACTTGAGTTCGGAGGATCTTGGGAGGATCGACTAGGGTTGATCGAGTTTTCCTATAATAACAGTTATCATGCGAGCATAGGCATGGCCCCTTTCGAGGCTCTGTACGGGAGGAAGTGTAGGAGCCCTGTGTGTTGGGATGATCGAGCCGATGTTGTGACATTGGGGCCATATATGATTCAGGAGATGGTGGAGCAGGTTCAGATTATTCGTCAGCGGATGAGGGCCGCTCAGGATCGACAGAAGAGCTATGCTGATCTGAAGAGGAGCGATATTTCATTTGAGGCCGGAGAGAAAGTCCTACTGAAAGTCTCTCCGATGAAGGGTGTGATGAGATTCGGCAAGCGTGGCAAACTGAGTCAGAAATTTATTGGGCCATTTGAGATCTTGGACAGAGTTGGAGAGGTGGCATATCGCTTAGCTTTGCCTCCAACCCTATCCAAGGTCCACAATGTGTTCCATGTGTCCCAGTTGAGGAAATATGTGAGTGACCCCTTACATGTACTTCAGCACGAGGTGATTGAGGTAGATGAGCAGTTGTCATACATTGAGACTCCGAAAGAAATTCTGGACAGAAAGGTGCGGAAAACTCGCAACGGAGAGACGATTTTGGTGAAGGTCCTGTGGACCAATCATAATCAGGAGGAGGCTACATGGGAGCCTGAGGCAATCATGAGAGAGCGCTATCCACACTTGTTCGATTGAGGTAAGTTACGCGGACGTAAATTTTCTTTAAGGGGGGTGGAATGTAACATTCGATGTTTTAAGTGAACTTTGGTGACGTTTTATGTTCCACGTTTGTATGGTTTGATTGTTTTGTCTTTTGTGTGTTATCGAACTTCAGGACGAAGTTCTTTTTAAGGGGGAAACACTGTAATACCTCGAATTTTTAGTTACGATTTTTTTATCTTGATCATATATAGTGATTTCACGATAATAAATTGTTTTTACTAGTTCGCTAGTGCTCGTTTTATGGAGTGTGTTGGGTCGTCGGTGGGGCTTGAAAGGGGGATCTATCCACCCTAGGTTAATATTTGTAGTAGGTTGTTAGTGTGGCTCGAACCTTGGACTTAGTGCAGCTCGGCCATGGGCCTCGAAATCAGTGTAAACAGCCCACACCCATGTTTTGAAAACAACAAACCCTCACATTGTTGATATCAGCCGCCTTATAAGAAGGTTTTCGAGCCAGCATTCTGACCTATCTACAAACTCTAACCTACCTCGTTTTGCTCAGCCGACATCACCCTTCAGGAAGGTCAATTCCCCACGGTGGTTCAACTCCGTTTAAACCCTTCGAATTAGATCAGAAAACAGGTATGCGCAACCTGTGTTAATTTGTTGTATTTTGTTAAGGGTCACTGTTTTCGAGAGGGGTTTGAGTGTCGGGTTTGGGTTCGTTTTTGTGTTGTTATGTTGTTAGTGTCTGGAGGTTGGTCAGGAGGTTGATCTGGGTGGTTGTAGGAGTCACCGGTGGTGTCGATAGGGGTGTTTATCACCCCTGGTTACAGTGGTTTCAGCATGGTTGTCGGGTCTATGGGTTTTGTGTTGTCTTCCGTGTCTCTGTGTGATAAAAGAAGGAGTCGTGGGTGGTGGTTCGTGTCAAAGGGGAGTCAGGGGTGGACTAGGAGTTGTCGTGGTGTTAAGAATAGTGTCGTATGGTGGTCAAGGGGGTTGTTTTCACGGTGGTTTTGGAAGGAAACAGGGGACGGCTGCTGGTAATAAGTAGTCGTTTTGGGTAGACTGGTTTTGGGGGTGGTATCACCGATGACTAGGGGGAGGTCGGTGCGGTGGTACCACCACTGTCTGATGGTTCTGGGACAGGGGTTCTAATGGTGGTGTTTGCCGGTGGCCTGGCAGATTGTGGCGGTGGTTGTGACAGTCTGTTTAGGGGTGTCGCGGGTTAAGGGTGAGGAAGCAGGGGTGTTGGAGCCCCTGGTCCACCCCGCCGGAGAGAGTCGACCATCCTGGTGGTGGTCTGGGGTGTAGTGGCCATGGTGGGGGTGGTCGCTGGTGGTTGTCGGCAGGGTGTAGGGGTTGTGCGTGGTGGTGGTGGTGGAGCTAAAACCATGGGATGCGCTGGGTAGTTGAGTCGTGAGTTGGGTCGTGTAGGGTGTAGTTTTGGCATTAGTTTTGTTAGTATACTTATTATTATTATCTTACTTATTATTATTATTATTCATAATATATTTGTTATTTATGGTAATAATATTTGTATTAATGGTAAATATATTATCTATTAAAGGGTAAGTATTTATGGTGAATTTATATTTGGGTAGTAAAGTATTTGGGAATCATTTGAAATTTCAAACGAAAGTGGTTGTAGTTAGAGGTTACTATTTTTGGAAGTTGATACGTCGGAAAGTTTCTATTTATGGAAACTTTCCGCTTATAGTAGTTGCCATTTATAGTAACTATGATTCGTTAAGAGGTTTATGTAAGTTATTAATTCGTACGTATATCTGTCTAGGGAGCGAGTTTCGTGTGGAACATTTCTAGGCAAGCTTTGGTTGATCTGCGTTCCCTGCTATTTCAGGTAGGGGAAAAACCGGTATCTGATATGGTGCAATCTGTCCTTATTTGTTTTGAGCATGCTTATGACATATATCGTGTGATCATTATATGGTGTTATTTATATATTACTTTGTGATATGATACATTGTGTTCACAATGGGCCTTGTGGTATGGAGTTGGATCGGTGCGGAGTACATATGGTGTTGGATCGGTGCGGAGTATTTATGGTGTTGGATCGGTGCGGAGTATTATGGCGTTGGATCGGTGCGGAGTATATATATGGTGTTGGATCGGCGCGGAGTTTATTATATTGTTGTTTTGTTTGTTATTTTCCTACTCAACCTCGTGGTTGACCCTGTGTGTTCGTGATCACCTGTGATGAACCAATTATTGGGGAGCAGATTGACAGGTGGCCAAAGACTAAGGGGGAGCTATGGGAGTAAGAGCTTGGATTCGGACCGGATTAGATGTCTAGACCATCTTAGTCAGTGTTATACGAGTTGTACTTTACTGTTTTGTTAAGACTTTGGATAATGATGTAAGAACATGTCTTGAGTTAAATTTTATTTAAAGTACTGGTTATCTTCCTTTGTATCTACTGCCTCGGGAAACCGAGATGGTAACACCTTTATTTATCTGGGGAGTCCTAGTACAGGCCCTTAGATAAATGGGGGTGTTACAAAGTGGTATCAGAGAGAACGATCCTCAGGCCTAAACTAATTAACCCAATGAATGTAGGAGAGTCTAAATAAAATGAACCCCGGGATAGGACTGTTAGGAGCACACTAAAGGGGAAGTATGAGTCTGGGGCCCCCTCACACCGAACCATTGGCCCTATCAGTTTTACCCGGGAACCCAGAGTGAAAATACGAGAGAATAAGGGTAGATTAGGAAAGGATGGAAGTAATGATATGTTGTGATAAAGTATCCATGCAAACTTGAGTATATGAAACTAATTGGAATAGCCGAGAGGGGCATGAACATGAAAAGGGATTTTAATTGTTGAATAAAGAGGTGTGAACTTATGTGGTTATGTGAAGTATTTTGAAACATATCAGTAAATGCTTTCATTTCCTTTCTCATTATGTCTAGTGATATGCGGTTATGTGATCCCGAGCCATATTATAGCTTTATAATACTCAATCTGATAGTTGATGCTAGACTCTATTGTTTAGGGGTCTTAACCCTAATCCTAATGGGTACCCACACGAGTCGGGACTCATTCCTTTTCTGTTGTATTATAGTATGCCTCCGCGAAGAGACAACCTCGCTAACATCACACAAGAGGAGTTAGATCATTTACGAGCTGAGATTGCGACTCTAAAGGCTAAACGAATGGACTCCGCGAAAATGAGCACAATCATCGCAAGACATCACCCTACCCAATTCACTGGGGAGGGGGAACCTCATCTGTTAGGAGCTTGGTGCTGGGAATTCGGTAACCGGTTCGAGTTGGTGGACTGCCCTGAAGAACTGAGGGTAGACCAGGCTGCCCACTATCTGAGGGGTATGGCTGGAGACTGGTGGACCGCGAATAAGGGAGAGCTCCGGGAAGCAGCTATAGAGGGTGGATCCGCGTTTGTTCCGTGGGATGCATTCAAGGGGGTTCTGAACGAGGCGTTTTTACCAGAATTCCAAAAGAGCAAGCTGAGGGAGGAGTTCGACTCATTCCAGATGTCGGAGGACATGACCGTAGAGGCTTACTTAGGACTAAGCTTTCCTTTAATCCTAAATCTCTTGACACCTTTCATTGGTGAAACCTTAAGGAAAACCTTATCACCAACCTCAAACTCGATCGGCCTACGCCGCAGATCTGCATAAGTCTTTTGTCGATCCTGAGCTGCCTTAAGCTTCTCACGAATCAACCCCACCTGCTCAATCGACTCCTGAATCAACTCAGGTCCAAGAACAAATGCCTTAGTAGAGTCATCCCAACACAAAGGACTACGACGCTTTCTCCCATAAAGTGCCTCAAACGGAGCCATCTGAATACTAGCTTGGTAACTGTTGTTATAAGAGAACTCCACTAAAGGTAAACTCTTTTCCCAACTAACCTGAAACTCTAAAGCACAAGCTCGCAACATGTCCTCGAGCGTTTGGATGGTACGCTCAGTCTGACCATCAGTTGCAGCATGGAAAGCTGTACTCATCTTAAGCTCACTGCCCAAAGCTAACAGTAACTTCTTCCAAAACTGAGAACAGAACCTCGGATCACGATCAGAGATGATGTCCTTAGGAACCCTATGAAGACGAATAATCTCACGCTGATAAGCATTCGCTAGCTCATCGAGACTCCAAGTCTCCTTCATCGGAATGAAATGTGCGACCTTAGTCAAACGATCGACCACGACCCAGATTGCATTCATTCCTCTTGGCGATCTCGGCAAGCCCATGACAAAGTCCATCGATATAGAATCCCATTTCCATGTAGGAATCTCTAAAGGTTGCAGCAAACCACCAGGTCTCTGATGCTCAAACTTAACCTTCTGGCAAACAAGACAGCGACTCACAAACCCAATGATATCCTTCCTCATATTCGGCCACCAAAAATGTAGTTTCAGATCTTTGTACATCTTATCGTTATCAGGGTGAACCGAATAGGGAGAAATATGAGCCTCCTTGAGAATCTTACCCTTTAAGATCTCACAACTAGGTACACACCAACGACCAAGGAATCGCATACCATCATCAGGTCCAACGTCGAAGCCCTCAGTGCGACCTTCGCCCCTAGCGACTCGAACTCCTTCAAGGAATTCATCTTCTCTTTGCTTAACTCGAATCTCACTAAGAATCTCGGGTTCAGCAACCATCGCACTTAAATCTAAGCTACCAGGAAGAACTCCCTCAAGGCTCATCTTCTGGAACTCTCGACTTAAGTCATCAGGTAACACCAAAACCGAATTCATAGCGTGACACACCTTGCGACTTAAGGCTTCAGCAACCACGTTTGCCTTACCCTCATGATACTGCAGCTCGATCTTATAGTCATTCAACAACTCTAATCAACGTGTCTGCCTCATGTTAAGATCCCTCTGAGTGAAGATATACTTCAAGCTCTTATGATCCGTATAAATGTTGCAAGAGACTCCATAAAGGTAGTGTCGCCACAACTTAAGAGCAAACACCACTACTGATAACTCAAGATCATGAGTCGGATAATTCACCTCGTGAACTTTCAACTGACGGGAAGCATGATGCGTGTCTATTTTATGACGTTTTACATCTATTTTTACACGCATTTGGTCGCTCATTTACTATGTTTTAGCCTCTATTTCCCAACAATTGTCTAATTTCGTATTTTCGTGCTCTTTTGCAGAATTATGCGGAAAAGGGACGATTTTGTACCAAATTACTGCCCTCGAGATTTTTACATGACCAAGGAACGTGGACAAGTCAACTCGAAGCGCGAACCAAGAACCAAGAAGTCAAACCAAGAAAAAATTAAAGCTTACCTACAGGAAAGTAAGTCGACCGACCCACTACATAGGTCGGTCGACCAGGGGACTGTTATAAAAAGATCAGAAATCTACCAGGCCCGACAACAGGTCGACCGACCTCATCATCAGGTCGACCGACCTCAGCGCAGACCCAGAATATTCCACAAAGCTCATTCAAGTGATTAGGTCATTGAAAAACTCTTTATTTCCGCCTATTTAAGCTAATCTCGTGTTTAGGGTTAGGCATTCAGTTTTCTATCGATTATCTAGGCAATCTTTTATCTATCAAGTTTTAGTTTTAATCTTTCAATAATCATCAAACACTTTTCTTTGGTTTTGTTCATCGTTCATCAATCTTTCCGCAATAATCAATAAAGTTCGTTCCTTTCTGCCTTAATCCTTGTTTCCGGTAATTCTCTTTTTAATTTCAGTTTCATTGTTATTATTTTAGAATTGCTTAAGTTAGAATCCCAAGCCTTTATTGTTATTGCATGCATAGATTAATGATCGCTATGAATTCCGTTTTCATTAATGTTATTGTTATTATTTCAATTAATGATCGCTATGAATTCGGTCGACCAACGCGCGTATGTTTTCAGACCGTTTTTCTTCGTAAACTATAATAACCTACAATGAGACTGAAAGGAGACTTGTAGGATGTTAGTAATGACCTACCCAAGATTGAGAGATACGGGAAGGACACTGGTTTACACTTTAAGACGGCTAGGTTACTCAAGACTGAAAGGTATGTGACCTAGAAATTAGGACTCACCCTTATTGTTGACACCCAATAATTGTGAGACCTAGGAACTAATAGCATAGGCCGAAAGGAGCTATTAGGTACCATAGACTGAAAGGATATGTTACACCCTTTACGCGACTGCAATACATGTTGACTTAGGATTTACACCATCGTAGCTATTTACTACCCGAACATCCTAGCATCTCTTTTACTATAGTTTTATTTTCATCTTTTTTTTCTTGTTTTATTTTATATTTATTGCTAGACTTAGTGACAATCAATCCAATCCCCTAAAATTGTTACCTTAAAACATTGACCTTAAACAATAAACACTCCCCACCTCTCTGTGGTTCGACCCTTGACTTACGCTATCTAGTCTTAATCCGAGGTTTTATAAATCTTATCTTTGGCACCCCTCAACGACGGGTGTCAAAGCATAAGCCACAACTTTACCCTTCTGCATCAAGACACAACCCAAACCAGATTTCGATGCATCACAATAGACATTGAACTCGACGCCCTTTTCTGGTAAGGTCAACACAGGAGCGGTAGTTAACCTCTTCTTCAACTCCTGGAAAGCAAATTTGCAAGCCTCAGTCCAAATGAACTTGGATTCCTTCTTCATTAACTGAGTCATCGGCCTCGCAATCTTGGAGAAGTCATGCACGAAACGACGATAGTACCCAGCAAGACCAAGGAAACTCTAAATCTCGTTCGCATTCTTTGGACTCTCCCAATCGCTTACAGCTCGAATCTTTGATGGATCAACCATAAATCTATCACCAGATATCACATGACCCAAGAAAGTTACTTCCTTTAACCAAAACTCACACTTTGAGAACTTGGCATACCACTTCTGCTTACGCAGTCTCTCCAAAATAACACGAAGGTGAACCTCGTGTTCAACTTCATCCTTTGAGTAAATCAAGATGTCATCTATGAACACCACGACACATTTATCCAAATAGTCGCTGAAAGAGCGATTCATTTGATCCATAAAAACTGCAGGTGCATTAGTCAACCCGAACGGCATAACTATAAACTCATAATGTCCATAACTCGAACGAAAGGCTGTCTTAGGAATGTCCTCTTTCTTAACCGGAATCTGATGGTAACCTGACCTCAGATCGATTTTAGAGAACACACTAGCACCACGCAACTGATCAAACAAATCCTCAATCCTCGGTAAAGGATACTTATTCTTGATGGTAACCTTATTCAGCTCACGGTAGTCGATGCATAACCGCATACTACCATCCTTATTCTTGACGAACAAGACAGGAGCACCCCACGGCGAAGCACTTGGTCGAATAAAACCCTTTTCGATCATCTCCTCAAGTTTCTTCTTAAGTTCCTGTAACTCTGCTGGAGCCATACGATAAGGGGCTTTCGAAATGGGACCAGTACCAGGCAACAAATCAATCGAGAACTCTACATATCGCTCAGGAGGAATATCAGGTAGATCCTCAGGAAAGACATCAGGAAACTCCTTAACCACAGGGATATCTTACAACTTTAACTCTACTGAAACATTATGAACACTGCACAAATAGATCCGATGACCCTTTCTACCCATGCTAACCATCTTTAGAGCAGAAACCCACTTAACAGTAGGTGTAACCCTAACACCCTGATAAGAAACCCTCAAACCCATAGGACTCTTGAGCACGATCTTCTGATCACGACACTGAAACCTAGCATCATAACGAGCTAACCAATCCATGCCCAGTATCACATCAAACTCTCCTAGTTTGAATTGGACAAGATTAGCTAGAAGGACCGCCCCTACAATACTGACAGGTACGTCCTTGAATAGAACGGAGCAAGAAACAATCTCACCCGTAGGAAGGGATATGGAGGTATCAACGGATGATGAAGAAGTGAGTCCAGCTCGGATGGAAAAAGATTCGGATACGAAAGACATCGACGCACCCGTATCAAAAAGTACGAAAGCAGATAAAGAGTGAACCAGAAAAGTACCCGTAACCACATATGGCTTAGCATCTGCCTCTGCACGACTCATAACGAACACTCGACCAGTTCTTGGAGCTTCAGTCTTAGGAGCATCGAACTTTGGCTTCTGGGGACAGTCAACAGCCTTGTGTCCCGGAGCCTTACAGGTGAAACATGTGATCGGATTACCAGTATCACAATACTTACCTGGGTGGTAAGCCTTCCCGCATTTGAAGCAAGATAAATCCCTCTTAGCTTGACCTTGATCACGTGGGGCATACGAACGAGCCTCGAACTTCTGCTTCTTCTAGGGAGCACTAGAAGTAGTAAAAAGTCTCTTCACAAACTTATTCTTTGCATTCTCCTCAGACTCAGTAGTAAGAACGGAATCATAAATGCTGAGAGCACGATCATAAGCCTGCTGGAAAGAAGTCGAAGGAATACCAGACATAGCGGTCCAGACTTTGGGAGTCAGATTCTTCTCATAACGGCGAGTCGTTGACGCCTCATCCATAGCAACAGAAGTGACGAATCGTGTCAACTTCACGAACTTGTTGGTGTACTCCTCTACAGTCATGGAACCCTGTTGCAAACGAAGGAATTCCTGCTCCTTCTGCCAGCGCATCTCTTCTGGATAGAACCTGTTCTTTAGAGCCTCGGAGAAAGCAGCCCAACCATACCCTGGTTCTGCTTCAAAGCCAGCTCTAGCAAGAGCCCACCAGTTGTCGGCCTCATCCTTCAGATAGTAGGTGGCGATGTTCACCATCTGATCCTCAGGACATTCAGTAGCAAGGAACAACTTCTTGATCTCTCGAATCCAAGCCTCTAAAGCAGTCGGATCATTCGCACCATCATACGAACGAATGGTCGTTAAGAATGGTAACCTAAATACCACTTCAAACAACTACTCATACACTCTACAAATATAAGCAAACCAACGATTCCTATTGGTTTCTACCCCATTTACTCTCACTCATTAACTAGGTCATTTACTTTAGTCATCATCTAAGCGAGAGTTGGGAGCGTGTTCGCTCTGATACCAACTGTAACAACCCGGATTATAAAATAAAGGAAAAACATAATATAAATGAATATCAGAGTGTAACTCAATGATAATTGGGTTAAGGTGGCGGAAACACCTTACCCAAATCCGGATCGATACTCAAAAAGAAAAAGAACTAATACATTATTCAAGGGTTCTTAAAAACATAAAGCAAAGGTCGTAAACAATTTATTAAGCTCGCTTCGCACATTTGCCAAGCAAGCATCAACCAAACAACGACTACCTGAACAACCTGAGAAGGGGGTCGACAATCAGTCGGGAGTAACTAGATGCTCACCCAGTCATGTTTAGAACAATTGAATGTAACCAACAACCAATAACAATTGAAATGTAAAACCAGTAAACATGCGAGATCATCTACACTCATGAAATTCCAATCAAACTTACCAACATTTTAAGGAACACTTCGACGATCATGTGAGGATATAAACACGTCATGACACGCATGCAACTTACCATACCATGATATTCTCAACACTAACTGAATGAAACCATATGACCATAGACCAATGTGCGACCACTAGACCATGAACACTTACAATTCAATTAACTCACGACTACTAGTAACATAAGGCATAATGCTAGCAATGAAGCATAGCGAATATGGTGACACACAATCCATTACAACAGAAGGCAGAAAGCTGTCATCAAAGCATAGCGAATAGAGCGAACACCCGTTAGAGTGTATCACCACTGCCTCTAACTTGTCAGGGCGTATCACCACTGCCTCTGACTGATGGAGCGTATCACCACTGCCTCCATCGGTGTGGAGCATATCACCACTGCCTCCACGGTACTATGTATAGCGTATCACCACTGCCTATGTGCCTAAGACCTGGCCAGACCTCTCGATGCAATAACTGTACCCCGAACGACACTCGGGACCCAGAACGTATAACTGACGAATCTGGCCACCCCCGAACATAGACCAAAATAAATCCCACATCAATGGGTGGCGTTAGTTCATTCCGATAGTATATAACTGATACTACCATCATCTATTCAAACTAGCAATCAACAATGCACAATATAACTGACTGTATTAACATGCGTGAATAACATCACGACTCAAACCAGTAGAACATCATAACAGACTGTCCTAATATCAAATGCATAGAAGTATCCAACGACATATGCAAACACAATATTATACAATCACTGAACACAACTCAACATGTGATTCAAGTATAAACAACCAAAGTTATAGTAACCTTAACTATAACATAAGTAATGGATGCGAGGTTATACTAACCTCAACTATGACTTCCACATATGGCTTGAGGTTATAGTAACCTTAGCCAAACCTTGACACGAACCTAAAGTTATACTAGAGCTAACCATAACCTCGAGTCATACCTCGGGTTTACGTTAGTCTCAGCTATAACTTTAACTCGTAGTTCAAAGTTATATTAACTTCAGCTATAACTTTGAGTCGTACTCAAGGTTGTACTAGTTTCAGCTATAACCTTGAATCATATTTTCAAGGTTACACATACTTCACTATAACTTTGAGCAACACTCTTGTCCATTAGCCTTGCCGCCGTCTAGGGTTTTTCTCGCGAACCCTAGTTGCGCACACGACACCCATAACGACTTATCAACACATTATAATCCACAATTACGATAATAAAACATATCTAAATATATGAGACATAATTAATCCATGACAATAAATAATCAAACATGTACTAATCGTACAAACAATCATTAAATCATATCAATTACATCAATTGGCATAAACACAATTAAAAGAGAAACATCTAGTTACCTTTTTGGCAATTAAATCTAGAGCTCATCGTCAACAACGTAGACGTCTTCTCCAGCTGAAATCTCGACGCCTTTAGTAATTATCACACGTGCCAAAAGAGAGAACGAATCTAATAAATATACTAATTATATAAAACTATAAAAATTAAACGCTTAAAACATGAGACTTACGACGAGGGATGATAGATCCAAAGAGTAGGATCGATCTAGGCTTGAAAAGCACGAAGGAAAAGAAAGAAGAAGTGGCGGTTGAAAACCCTAGGCGAAGGGAAATGGCACGCGGCACAAGAGGAGAGAAAAAGAAGAAGAAAATTAGGTTTAGGGTTTAGAGAAGATGTGGAAAAGAAAACAAGGGTTTGGTTTCCCCTCTTATATATAGAGAAGTTCATGGGTTTAATCCAAATTTAGGCCCAAATCTCTATTCTCACGTGAGACTTGAGGGTCAAGTGGGCCTTCACCGAATTTCGAGCCCAACGAGCCATATAAACAAGAAAAGATAATTCTTCCCGAAATAAAATATGAAATATGGGAAAAAAGAATTAAATAAATATATTACGGAAATTAGGGGTGTTACAGCAGGTGTGTGGACATGGGCTCCCTTCCGTGCAGAAAACGGGTGTGGGAAAGGGCAGCCCACAACTGAGGTACGAGCTTCCTAGGAGGCTCGTTGGGCCCATCACTATTCACTAACGGGGCCTAATGCCTCCCCAACTGCCCCAAGGTCTAGTCAAACAACTCGTTCATGAGTCGGAAATGAATACAAGGGCGAGTGCAGTCCTCCCTATAGCACTCAGGGTCAAAGGATAAGGAGCTAAAGAACTCGTAGGTAGGTCGATCCAATGTGAGCTCGTCCATCCTAATCAAACCAGACATCCCCGTCCCTTTAAGCAAATGACAAACCTCCTCATAGATACCTAGAGTCTCTAGGTCAGGGTGCGAGAGGAAACGGGTCGGGGTGAGGGGAACAGACAATAGAGTAGACAACCTAGAACGGTGGTCTGTAGAAATAAAGCGTACCTCAGGCCTCTTAGGCAAAGGGGCGAGGTCTGTCCCTCGTGACGTAACAACAGCCCGAGATGAAGTGGGCTCAGCAGAAGGAGGCGTAGCAGTAGCCTCAGAAACAGGGGGCTCGGCAGCAGTGGCCCCATGTGCAGTAATGAGCTCAGTTGATGTGGCAGTGGAGCTCGAAGAAGCGACCAAAGGAGGTCGAGAAGTAGTATTGGTGACGATCAAGGACTGAGGACGAGGAATCATAGGGAGCTTCGAGTACCTAGGCGTGGCACCCGCGGCTAACAAGGAGAAAGGAGGACGCGGCTGGCCAGCATCCTCATCAGAGTCGGTCTCCTCCTCGGAGTCACTCTCGGACTCCGTTTCGACGTCCTCTACTAAAACAGGGGCACCAGAAGTTGCTTGAGGAGAAACAGTACCCTCTACGGCCTGTGGACTCACGACAGACTCTCCCCCAGGAATGACGGTGTCGGAAGACACCGTCGCAATCTCAGTGGCAGCAACAGGGGGCTGCTCTGACTCTGTGACAGCAGCAACAGAGTGTTGCTCTGTTATCTCGTTCACGACATTCGACACGATTGTCTCGACAGTTGGTTCGGGAGCATGGGATTGAGCTACTGGGTCCATTAGTACACAAATATCAAGCAATAAAACGAATTAAAACAAGGAAATACACAGTTCTAAACTCTGACCTCTAACACCCTAAAATTCGAAAAAATATGGGAATGAGGGTGTTTAATTAAGCAAAGAAGATTCTAGAATACTTACTTGATGTCGATTATACCCACAAACTGCAAAAAATTAGAATAAAAAGCACAGAATCGAAAAATCTACCGAAACCCTAGAAATCGAAATTGACGAATTGGGGCTTGAAATCGGTGTTTTTGAAGGGGCTTTTGTCGAAATTGGTGTTTAAGCAGTCGGGTAATACAATGTAGTAGTTATTTTGGCAATAAAATGCTTAATTTGCAAGTGAGGTTGAAAAGTTTTGAAATTGGGGAAGAACAATATCTCTCGGTCGAAGGAAATGAAGGAAGTAGTCGAAAATTTTACCTTATATAGACCAAAATAAGCTCTCGATCGATAGGAAAATCTCCTCGATCGAGTGCTTTTGTTACCTGTAGGGCTCGATCGAGAACAGAAACTTCTCGATCGAGGGATCCGCGACCTTTTATCTTCCTTCTTCTCGATCGAGAGGTTGGACTCTCGATCGACCATTTCCTATATCTTGATCGATAAGTAAACTACTCGATCGAAGGCTTTTGTCCCCAAATTTGCTCGATCGGGAGAAGTAGTTCTCTCGGTCGAGTACTTTTCAGCTGGCCGCACTTTGATGAATTCTATTTGGTGCGGCTTATTCGTACCTGCAAAAAGCACAATACAAATATCCCAAAACAACAAAAATTGTCCGAGTCACTAAAACTGTTCTAACTACTATCTTCTATCTACGGATATCCTATCGAAAACAAATTCATGAGTCTAAAAAGAAGGTAAATCCAAATTAAATTATCCTATTTACAACTTCGCACGGGGTTGCAAACCCGACTATTCTTCCATTAATTCTGATTGGCCTTCCTTCGGTCGTTGCTGTGACGAACTTGATTCTCTTTCATTGGCCCTCACCTTCCTACGCCATGCTTGGGATTCATTTTCCGCCTTCCTCTCGTCTTTGTACTCCTTGAAAAGTTCCACCATGCTCTTCGCCTTTCCCGTGGGTGGGTGTAATGCAAAGTTTGCCCAACCTGGCCCTGTGCACCTAATAACAGAAATGCGGGCCCCTCTTTTGCTCTCTTTACGAGGCAATGGTGTTAGCGGGGTCGAGGGAGTAACAACATGCGGAGGTTCATCAATAATCATAGAGTATTTAGATGGTGTCAAATCCATGGGAATGGAATCAGAATCAATGGCTTGTAGGACATTGCACTCTAAAATGCGCATCGGCCCCTTGTGGGTCGCGGGTTTAGCGAAAACTAGTTCCTCTCCCCCAACCCTAAAGGTCAAAGTGCGCAACCCAACATCGATGATAGCTTGGGATGTGTGCAAAAATGGTCGGCCAAGTATGATGGGTGTTTATTATTGGGAAATATGTCCTCAACAATAATGCGATCACGTAATTAAATCTCGTGACAAGAATGCGCAAGGGATGATACGAAATTATATTAGTCAATTGACCAACATTAATCGGTAATGATTGGCTAGCTAGAGTTTGACATTATTGTCGTATGACGGTGGTGGTCAGTTGATCCCTTTAGGTCACACCTTTAGGACAATTCCCTTAAATGATAAAATGATCAAATGTATATTGATACGATTTGATCATATTCCTTAAACTCGTATACCGAGAAATCAGAGGTTAAATCTTATTGTAAGATTTATGTTTAAAATTGAATCGTGTCAATTGTTAAACAATAAACGATATTTTATAATATCGTAATTAGAATGAATCGGGTTGTAATTAATACAAAGTTTGTAAATCGTATCGACGATAAATTATCATTTTATATTTGTAATTTCGAATTACTTGTCAATTGATAAATATGATTTATTTAATTAAATATATATAATATTTATACGATAATATTTATATGTTTTAAATTAAGAAAAATTATAATATTATTACTTTGAGACATATAAGATGTCACATATTGTACAAATTATACAATTGACAAATTTGTAAAATGAAATCCATTTTATGGATTAAGTGGCCGGTTATAGTGAAGGTAGGTGTGGTGTGTTTTAAGTGTTAATTACACCTTTAATCATTGTGTTTAATATGATGCCTTGAGAACACACACCCTATAGCCACCCTATAAGCCTTGAGAAGAGAACTTGTCTCCCTTGTGTCCTCTCATACCCGGCCACACCTCAACCCAAGCATCACTCTTTAAATATATGAGATGCTCTCATTATTCATTCTAATGTGGTTAAAAAACTTTCTAAGGTTGAGAAAATATTTACACAAAATCCTCTAAATAATTATTATAAGATAATAAAATACTAGTTATATAAAAGATATAATATTAGTAAAAATTAAGTTCATATTAGAACTTATATATTGTTTAAGGAAAACCGTTTTTGGTACTAGCTTGTTCAAAGTCTCGGTTGTTTTAAGGGATTGTCTTGGTGCATCCAAAGGAGGTGTTCTTGTTGAATACTTGGAGGATCATCCTAGCATTACATTTCGGACCGTGTGTAAGGGCTCGAAATCTCTCCTATTTCCGCATATTTTAAGCATGCATAAGATCTTAATCATGTTAATTAAAATGTTAATTATATATTTATGTTAGTATGACTAAAAGTATTAGATTATGAGATAACTAAACCTAACAATTGGTATCAGAGCAACTAGGTTGTTTGCATGCTTTCCGTTTACGTTTTTACGGAGTTATTAGGATAACAAAATAAAATTTGGTATTTCGTTTAATATATGATATGGCCGAAATTATTTAAGCATGAATACCTACTGATTCTAAATTTTTTTTAGGATATTTGGAATATATTTTGCATATATATTGTTCTTTGGTATTTTTAATTTCGGTTTTATTGATTTTTAATGGTTAAAAATGTTTATTTTTGGGAAAAATAGTTAAAATAAGCTTCTGGCCGAGATTTTTCAGTATGTTTTCACATTTATTTTGTATAATATGAATATGAATTTTCGTAAATTATTGAGTTATAATACATGGGATATGAATTTTAAATGTTAAAATGCAATAAGATGAATAAAAATGGGTTTGTATAGTTATATTTGGAATTTGACTATAAAAATTTATGAGCATGTCACATGCAATATTTAAAATGTATGCTAAATTTCCAGAAATTTATCTCATATATTGCATTATTATAGATTTTTAATGTAAAAATCGGGTAATTAGTGACATTATTTCGACTTTAATAGTTTAAGTTGGAATTTGGCCATAAAAATTTAACACTATGTCATATAAATTATTTCCAGCATGTATAAAAATTTCGAGATTTTTATTTTTTTTTATGCTTGAGAAATAATTTTAAAGGTTAAAATCGTACGATATATGACGAAAATCGTTAAAATTTGCAATAGTTGTTAAAATGGCCGAAAACTTTAACCCATAATAGTCATATATGATATGTTCATCACGGAATCATTCTTGGGAGCCAAAAGTTTCTGTTTTTATTTAATTTTAATTTGTTAAAAAGTTGCATTTAAAATTGAATAAAAAGAGTCATATTATTTAAAATTCGGCTATTGGGCAGTGTGCCATTTAATTTTCTGTCCATTTTATGTTATTAAAGTGTTTTGGAAGGTGTAAAAATATTATTAGTATTTTATTTGCATTTATGGAACTATTTATTTAATTTTCCGACTTAAAATGCTCATTTTACGTATTATTTTCGAAATAATTATTAAAACCGTATAAATACTAATATTTTAAGGTTCTGAAATTTTAAGAACATTCTAGAATTTTCAAAATTTGAATTTTGAATGTTTCGAAATTTTTATGACTCTTTCGGATTTTTATATTATTTTTCCGTAAAACCGAGTTATACCAAACAATATTAAAATATATTAAGTTGAGTCATGTTCAAAGTTTGAGTAAGACTAAATTTTGAAACCTAAATGAGTTGGGATGATTAACTTAAGAATGAATACCGATTCATATAATGCATTGTGTTGTTAAACGTTAAAACACGCAATTCCAAAAAACGAGGTATACGATAACTATTTATATAATCGATATTTAAATAAGACGATTTGGCTTAGGGTTTGCATGATAGTTCATATATTCATAAGCATTGCATATTTTATTATGAATGTCATGATTTATTTACGTAATTTTGGGAATTATGTAATTTACTTAGTATGACTTTAGTTTTTAATCGAGTATTTCCCGTAATGTAAGGGGTTACCGATTCGGTTGTAATTTTGTGATCTCGTATCACCCAATTGTAATTTATTTCTATTTTATAATGTATAAAGTAGACTAGAAAAGTTGTAATTTTTGTAAATTCCGGAGATCCTTGAAGACGGTGCCATTCGGAAAGGAGTTCCGATCATGACGGTGTTTACCTCGAAGTACGTGCCTCGTGAAGTTCAAGGGACCAAAGGAGTTGGTTTCCGAATTTGTACTTTTATTATTTCTTTTCTAGGAAAGGCCATACTAGGGTTTATTTTTATGCTTTTATTTGCTTTTTATATGTTTGCATGCATAGCCAAATCGTCATATATCGTCTCATGCATTTTTTGATTTAGTCGACCTAGTCATTATTTTATCAATAATTCACCGACTTAGTTCACTTAAACGGAGATAGATAATAAAATTGACTAGATCTCTTTCAAATAAATATTGAGACTTAGCCTTACCAAAAAGTATGGATCCATGAATCCCTTCTTCACAAGACGTAGGCTCGGCTATACCGGGATACTAAAATTGTCACGTTGGGTAAGTGGGGTAATAAAGATTACACCTTGAAATTTGGTCGATCTCAACGAAAGTATTCGTAACCGTAGTTGCAATTAGTTCGGGCTAAAGACGATTTTTAGAAAATTGTCGACCGAGAGTTCTAAGGTAGAACCGATTAAAAGGTTAATCCACCAAATTATACCGATACGGGTTGAATCGGCTATACCGTGCCTGAATTAGTATGGGTTTGGGTCTCGGGATTGTTTACTTAATTGGGTAAGAGATCATTAAGTAAATAGACTAAACTTGTTTAAAATTGTTTACAAGTTTTTAAAGATGACATTGTTTTAATTCCTTCATTTTATTGTAGTTTAATTTTCAACATCGACAATGGCAACCAACGCTCCACCTCTCACTAATGTTTCATGGCTTCGATCCTTTATGGATCGTTGCAAACTCGATAAGCATGGTTCCAACTTTAAGGATTGGGATGCGCAATTACTTTTGGCCGCTCAAGGTGACGATAAGACTCGTTACCTATCCGAAGCCGCTCCTCCCGCTCCGACCGCTCGTTCATCGGTCCAAACTCGTGAGGCCTATGAAGCCTACATGAAAGAGTCCTCCGCTCTTAAAAATGTGCTCATCTTCTCCATGGAGCCGGATCTCCAAAGGAGTATGATCAAGTTGACCACATCGTATGAGATATACACCAAGCTTGCGACAATGTTTTCGCGAACTCCAAGGGTGATTCAATATGAGGCGGCTTCCGCCTTCTTCGACATTACCTTGAAGGAAGGGCAAAAGATAAGCCCTCATGTGCTCAAACTAGTTGAGCTCGCGGAGACTCTAAAAATGCAAGAAGTTGATGTTCCCGACTCTCTAATCATTGACCGAGTTCTTCACTCGCTCAATAAGGTGAAATCGTATGCTCAATTCCGGGTGAATTTCAATATGCAAAATCAAGAGACCACATTGGACGAATTGCATAAGATGCTCGTCCATGCCGAGAGGGATATGAGACTTCATGAAAGTTCCACCAAGGATGTTTTAAACATCGAGAAGAAAGGGAAAACGAGCTTCAAAAGGAATGCCTCTAAGGGCAAGGGCAAGAAAACGTTCAAGCCCAAAGCGACCAAAGAAAAGAACTTTTCGAAAGCCGCTTCCACCTCATCTTCGAAATCCGAAGACAAGTGCCACTATTGCACAAGAATAGGGCATTGGAAGCGTAATTGTCCCAAATACTTAAGCGATCTCAAAAATGGGAAGGCAACCGCCGTAGGTAATAATTCTCGCTTACATTCATGTCAATTATCGACTTGTGTATAGTGATACAAATTTGTTGATATTTACCCTTTTTAATTGTTTTAAAGGGCCACCTCCTAATGATAAGGGCAAGGAGAAGGAAGCATGAAGTTCCTTACTTGGATGGCTATAGTAGCATCCAATTGATCGAAGACTTGAAGAGCTAGGCTCTAATTTTCATATTGTCTTCTTTCATATTTTGCATTTTATTTGCTGGAACAATTTATTTTCTTGTAAGACAAGGATTATAATCCTAAAACAATGGTTGTAATTTTGGATATTAGTGACTTGACTTTCAACCCGAGTCACTACTTTTGTTCTTAATCAATTTCTTGATTTCTAAAATAAATTGCATACCTTGTTAAAACATGAATATTGATATGATCAATATAATATAATCAAAGTGTTGATAAAAACGGAGAACCACACCCCATGAGATACTTTCAATCAAATTGAGACATCATTAGTTCATTATATGATTTTCATTTTAAGTGAAAATGAGAATGTATTCATCAAACCTAGAAACTTTTATCCATTCATATGCATTGTTTGCATCGAATATGCTATCCTTATACAAACAAAGGTTATTGTTAAAAGGATAGAGTGGGAGAATATATTTCGCCCGCAAACCAATGAGATAAATGTAGGATCTTAGAGAAGAATCCCACAAGGGAGTCTTAAGAAGAACCCTAAATGAATGAATAAAAGAAACTACGAGAGGACACTGAAGAAACTACGGGAAGACACAAGAGGAAATGTTCCTGATGTCATTGTTTCAAAGAGAGGATAAATGAAACCCCGTATGAAATCGGAAGGAAAACGGTTCCTTAATAAATGATTTTTCTAAATTTATAAGATAAAAGAGAAGAAATCGTCTCAATCCTCTCAATGTAGTTATAAGTGAATGTCATGTCAAATTCGTCTCGAGGAAACGAAGACATGAAAAAAGTGATGATTGATTGAATAAAGGAGGAACACTATAGGGATAGTGATAATGATAATGATTCAAATAATAAATAAAGATTTACATGCGAGAAATGAAAGGTTCATTTAAGAAATCGAGTGATATTGTTTTCAGTGGGAGCAATATTCATTAGAGAATTAAACCTACCATTTAGAGAGGATGGGTGATTCTTTAAGTGTAAAGATTAAGAGGCTTTCAATTCTAGATGAACAAATACCATGTATCATAAGATGATGGAGTTTTACGGTAAAGTTTATTATATTGATAATAAAAGGTCGCCCATTAGAAATCAAAATGGTTAGATATGAATAACCTTGATGAAATAGCCAAGATGTTTGAAAGTTAGTAAGAGTGATGAAATCACTAATAACTACAATATAGATTTCAGCACACAAAGTGACTAGATAATTTCGAGTGATTCTTTAATCCCCCTAATATATCAATACGTCACGAGTTATAAGATAACAGTGGGGAGCTTCCCTCAGGAAAGGGAACTCAATATCTAGAATGAGTTCTAGATATGTGCTCAAATAAGATCATATTATGTGAGATAATATGAGTCGGAAGGAGACCAAAATTCGTAAGTTTTGCAATCATGAATAAAAGGTTTATTCGCAAAACATTAATACAAATAGATGATTGTGCATCAAATGCAATGAAATAGTCTTGACTGTGTTTGCATAACAATGTCATTTGAGTTATAATTTACTCAAGATAAAAGATACTTTGTCAAAATCCAAATGGGTTGTATGAGACAATATTGAACCCCATAAGTGAACTGGATTGACTTAGTATAGTCCCTAGCCGCTTACATGAGGTGACATCTCAAAGCGACTAGAATGTGAGGCGACTGATGGCGAGTTCAAGTGCCATAGAGTCATATGTGATGACTAGTCGATCACATAGGCAGACTGCAGAGACACTCTGTCGGGCAAAGTGACCGCTTATAGATTTCTGGAAATTTTATAATAGGCGGGTCGTGGCAAGAGCTGCTATAGTATTCTTGTGAGTCAATTCTTAGACTAAAGACTACTCTCCCAAGATGGTACAGTTTAGGCATAACCTAGATCCATTCTCTACGACTTTTCGTAACTGGAGTCAAATGGGATTGCTTTGGGTTGTGACTGACTGTGACTAGTTAAAGGAAGTAGTATGATAGAAATTCTCCACCCCTTGTCAGGGTTTTTCAAATCTCAAGGCCACTCGAGGAGAAATTAACTGGAAATGCGTGGCCACGCTCGGAAGGTATCTATGGTAGATAATTCCGGTCAAACAATTATTCTCCAGATCGAGGAAACCACTCATGATATGATCAAATGCAAGTACGACCTCAGAGAGACATCTTGCATTGAGTGGGAGATTGTAATAATAGGACAAGAGAATTGGTGACGCACACTTGTCGAGGACAAGTGGGAGATTGTTGGGAAATGTGTCTTCAACAATAATGCGATCACGTAATTAAATCTCGTGACAAGAATGCGCAAGGGATGATACGAAATTATATTAGTCAATTGACCAACATTAATCGGTAATGATTGGCTAGCTATAGTTTGACATTACTGTCGTATGACGGTGGTGGTCAGTTGATCCCTTTAGGTCACACCTTTAGGACAATTCCCTTAAATGATAAAATGATCAAATGTATATTGATACGATTTGATCATATTCCTTAAACTCGTATACCGAGAAATCAGAGGTTAAATCTTATGGTAAGATTTATGTTTAAAATTGAATCGTGTCAATTGTTAAACAATAAACGATATTTTATAATATCGTAATTAGAATGAATCGGGTTGTAATCAATACAAAGGTTGTAAATCGTATCGACGATAAATTATCATTTTATATTTGTAATTTCGAATTACTTGTCAATTGATAAATACGATTTATTTATTTAAATATATATAATATTTATACGATAAATATTTATATGTTTTAAATTAAGAAAAATTATAATTTTATTACTTTGTGACATATAAGATGTCACATATTGTACAAATTATACAATTGACAAATTTGTAAAATGAAATCCATTTTATGGATTAAGTGACCGGTTATAGTGAAGGTAGGTGTGGTGTGTTTTAAGTGTTAATTACACCTTTAATCATTGTGTTTAATATGATGCCTTGAGAACACACACCCTATAGCCACCCTATAAGCCTTGAGAAGAGAACTTGTCTCCCCTTGTGTCTTCCCATACCCGGCCACACCTCAACCCAAGCATCACTCTTTAAATATATGAGATGCTCTCATTATTCATTCTAATGTGGTTAAAAAAATTTTTAAGGTTGGGAAAATATTTACACAAAATCCTCTAAATAATTATTATAAGATAATAAAATACTAGTTATATAAAAGATATAATATTAGTAAAAATTAAGTTCATATTAGAACTTATATATTGTTTAAGGAAAACCGTTTTTGGTACTAGCTTGTTCAAAGTCTCGGTTGTTTTAAGGGATTTTCTTGGTGCATCCAAAGGAGGTGTTCTTGTTGAATACTTGGAGGATCATCCTAGCATTACATTTCGGACCGTGTGTAAGGGCTCGAAATCTCTCCTATTTCTGCATATTTTAAGCATGCATAAGATCTTAATCATGTTAATTAAAATGTTAATTATATATTTATGTTAGTATGACTAAAAGTATTAGATTATGAGATAACTAAACCTAACATTTATGAGTCTTCCGGAATGTCAAGCACGACAAAGTCTACCGGTATATAGAATCGCCCGACCTTAATTGTTATGTCCTCTGAAATTCCCATAGGTCTAGCCATTGACCTGTCAGCCATTTGTACGGACATGCTCGTGTAATGAAACCGATTAAAACCCAACCTCCTAGCCAAGGACCATGGCATGACACTAATACTAGCGCCCAAGTCGCATAATGCCATATCAATAAAATGGAGTCCTATATGGCAAGGAATGGAAAAACTACCCGGGTCGGACAGTTTAAGAGGGGTTCGGTATTGTAAATGGGCTGAACACCCTTCAGTAAAAGCTATGGTCTCAATTTCATTTATCGTTCGTTTCCGTAACAAATATCCTTCATAAACTTTAAGTAAGTGGGTACCTTTCTTACCAAGTCTAGGAATGGAATTTGAACATTGAGGCCTTTGACAAGTTGGCCAAATCTGGCGAATTCTAGTTCGGTCTTCTTTTCTTTTACCAAACGTCCCGGAAACGGGACTCGCACATCAGAATCTGCTTTGTGCGTATCACGAATCAAGTTATCATTCAGCATTCTTTTGTTTGGTTCCCTTGATCGAGCACTTTCTTGCTCCAGTTCTCTCGATCGACTAGTCTCAGCAGCAATATTACTCGATCGACCTTCCAACGTTCTCGATCGAGCAAACCCTTCTTCATCAGTGTTCGATCGAACATTTTCTTCTGTTAAATCGCTCGATCGAGGATACTGTGGCACTCGATCGAGCATTTGTTCTGAAAATTCCCTCGATCGAGAGTTTGAAACCTCTCGATCGACCTCTTTCACGGCATTACCAGCTTATTTTTCCAATTCTTTTCCTGCAAAATCGACAACAACAGCGTGGTCAATAATTTCATCATTAGAATACATTTTTACTGACCTGAGGGTCACCATATTTAGTGTTTCCTTCCTTTTTTCAGAATGGGAAGGTAGATGGCCCGGTTGCCTTGTCGATTGGTTGGTAGCGAGTTGAGCAATTTGCGACTCAAGCATATTTATTGTTGCGTTGTTTGCTTGGTCGGACTTAGCCATCTGCGTGGCCAACGATTGTATCATAGTCTTCAACTCACCAACCTTGGACACCCCTCCGTTTGAAGAACTCCCATGTTGAGGATTAAAAAATTACGGGGCCCTCGAAAACTGTTGCTTATGTGGTGGCACGTACGGTTGTTGTTGTTGCTGCGGTGGTGGAGACGGGTTAAGGTCATTTTGGCTTGTCCACCGCAGATTCGGGTGGACATACCCATGGTTATACCCTCCTTGTCTATATTGTTGAAATGAATAGACTTTCTCCTTATCCGCGAAGAAATCAACAACACCGTGGCCTTGTTCGCCACAACTTTCACAAAGGACAATCTCTTCTCTTTGTAGGACATGAACCGTTTGACAATTCCCAACACCCTCACTCTCCAACTTTTCAATCTTTGCAAACAGCTTGTCAAATTTTGCCTCTAGCCCCTCAGTTTCAATATTGGAAACGGTTCTCGTACCACTCATAGGGTTATCATACTCAGAAATATGTGTAGCCATCTCTTCTATCAAGCTCCAACCTTTATCATCGTCCACCTCACGTTGGAACCTCCCGTTTGCGGCCGAATCAAGAATGGCTCGGTGATCATCATATAAGCCATTATAAAATTGGTTGCAAATAAACCATGGTTGGAAACCATGGTGGGGAACGGCTCTCACATAACCCTTAAACCTATCCCATGCCTCAGTCAAGTTTTCGGATGGCTTTTGTTTGAAATTGGTTATTTGTGTGCGTAAGGCATTTGTACGTTGGGGTGGAAAATATTTTTTGTAGAAGGCGAGGGCTAAGGATGTCCAGTCGGTGATTTCAGCTGCCTCCCTATCCAAATCCGACAACCACTCCCTAGCATTGTCGGTTAAAGAAAAGGGAAAGAGGGCTTCTTTGATTTTATCTTGGGACACCCCCTATTAGCTGGAATTGAGGAGCAATAATCAGCGAATCGCTCCATATGGTTTCTGGAATCCTCTACCGCGGCCCATCTGTATTGGTTTCTCTCCACCATACTGATGTAAGAGGGTCGAAAATCGAAGGTTTGGCCATCCTCATCCGTGGCTATGCTAAATCCCTTTGGTATGAACTCAGCTGTGGGCTCAGAGTGACTGACTATGTTAGGCATTTTTGGTAGAAAGTTTGGTTCGAAAGTGAAGTTCTCCTCACAGAAATTTGTTCTCTCTTGGTCGGGGGTAATCAAGACTTCCTCCCGACGGTTTCTCTCAAGTTCTCTCCTTCTTCGTAAGAATAATCTCTCGGGTTCGGGATCGGGTTGCACCAATTCTCCCCTTTGAGACCTGCGCATACAAACTGAAGAGAACGATTAGTACGGTCTTAAGGAATTAAAATTCCTTAAAAAATAAATAGATAAAAACAAGAATAGAAAACGTGTTGCTTCCCCGGCAACGGCGCCAAAATTTGATACCGTCGTTTGGTACCAAAAATAAATACCTAGGTACTACTAACAGAAGCTAGTGGCAAATAGGGTCAGTCTCCTCAGGGAAGCGAACTTATTTAACTATCGGTTTTTACCAATGGGTCACAAATTGGGGGTTTAAAAGGTATCAACTAAACTACGAGATATAGATATGCAAAAGAGAATAAAAATATGAAAATAAACACGGGATGAGATAATAATCAAGGAATAAGGGAATATGTTGGGAACTCGGGTCGTTGTGTCTCACGTATGATTGATGTAATTGGGATAGGCCAATTTATTAGTGGGAAAAGCTGGGTTATTACGGTCAAGTCTCAAACCCGACTATACCTTCCGGTCTTAAGTCGCCCTAAGGTCGTTTTTGCTTAACTCCCGCTCTCACAAAAACTATTTAAAATCGTTCAACAAGTCTTACCCTTCCAACCTTCCGGTCTAGGTTGGGAATTAACTATTTGTAAGGTCTCATGCGTGCACTCACTAAACCAAACATGGATTATATTGTTTTACGATTACTCCCACCAAAAACTTTCCATCCCGACTACTACCTATCATACGTTTGACACAACTTCCCTCATCCCAACATATTAGGGGTTTAGCTACTCATAACGGAATTAACGATAACTACGACTATTATAATTGAACTAGCATACGACATGTTAAAATGAGAGATAAATCAGATTATAAGAATAGGAGCAGGAAATATGAAACCAACGAAAACAGTAGGGGGACAAAGCGCGATTACGGTATTCTTAAGACGAATACAAAAGTATGAAACATGCATACGATACTAGATGAATAAGGAATACTAACAGGGATACAAAACGACTAAACTAAACTGATAACATGTATTAATAAGGGGAAAAGAACGGAATCAGAAAGTATGAAATAAGGGCAGAAAACGGACGAACAGTGACGAACGCAAACATACAAAAACAGAGTATAACGCACGATAATGTCGGAATTCAGAGAACGAAAACAGTATACGAAAACTAATGTTAAGAACAGAATAAAAGAGATGAGAAAGGAAGAATTACAGTAAAGAAAAGGCAAGAACAGGAGAAACGAATCCTTAGAACGAAAGAGACGAAGAACTTAGAATTATTGTGAAATGTGACGGCTACAAAGTTTCTGGAAAAATAATCAACTAGAACAAAAGACTGCAGAGAGCTAATGATAGTGTAAGAATGCTTAACCTAATGATCTCAAAACGAGCCTTTAAATAAGAAGAAAAACTAAACTGAAGTAATAACTACTGTGAACACGAAGGGTCAGAAAAACTCTCGATCGAGGGCTATTTCCACTCGATCGAGCACAATAGTATTAAAAAACTGGTCGATCGAAGACAACCAGTTGCTCGATCGAGTCCTTCTCTTTGACTTCTCTCGATCGACCAACTCAGCTATCGACCGGGTACTTTTCTCTTTGGGAACCTCTCGATCGAGCACCGGACAGCTCGATCGAGGACATGTCTTCCTCTAGACCCCTCGATCGAGCATAGGACAGCTCGATCGAGAACTCTTCTGCTCGATTTGGTCTTCGACAGGCCTATAGGTTGTTTAATCACCTCACGCTTCTCAATTAAAGCAGAACCAGCCATGATTCTTCCATCGTCTACTGAAATGCACGGCTTTGAGGTAGAAAAAGCTCGATTTCCGCTACTACTTGGTTAATATCTGCAAAACAGCAATACAAATACAAAGTAGCATATACGGGGCATAAAGTGATATAAAATCACCGAATAACATGAAAATGTGTGCTAAAACAAGACTAAAAAGTCTATACAAAATGCACACATCAGTAAGTCGACTGTTAGGAGTGACAATGATTCCCTACTTTATCACTGTGTGATCCTATGGACTGTGTTGTTCAATTTTGTTCGGTGCCCTTTGACTTGGAGCTATGATATGAAGTTAATTCTTGATGTTGCTACTTTAATATGAATTCTAAGGGTCTAAAAGATTAAGGTTCAACGGATCATGTTAGGAAAGCAGTTAAGTTGTGATGGATTATTATTAGTGTCTAAGGAATGATCAATTCAACTTCACCATAATTTCCTGGCCAGGGGTTATATTGTGTATATAACTAAATGATTATGATAGAAAATAGGGACTATGTTTGCTAACGGTGATGTTTGGATGATTTGGGATACCGATAATGTGAAAGTGTTATGTTAGTTTTGATGGTAACTTAATATAACGCTCCTTTGTTACTTTATGGTCGCACACTACCCCATTTTCCGTATGAAACCTAAGAGATTGTTTATATTGGAGTTGTGTTATCATAAACTTGGTTGTGTGACCAAGTGGGAGTATTAATTTGGCTTTGTGACCAAGTAAGGTGTTGCTTAGTTTATGTGACTAAACAACAATATTAACATGGGTAGTGGCCGAGTGGGAGTATTGTATTTAATAGGATTTTAATAACGGTCACAATCAATTTGGTTGTTTATTATTCTATTTATCACCATATTAATCTACCCATTATTGTGTGACTTAATGGGTGTTTATGGTGTTTCTCTAATCTTCTTGTAACTCCTCTATGTGAGGTGATTATAAATAAGATAAAATATGTGGTTTGTGTAATTATCATGTTCATCTTATACAGCACATAATATACACGTAAAATATACAATGACATGGGATTTGGGGTGTGAACTTATTCTGGAACTCTAGTAGCCGCCGAAGGTATGATATACGGTAGTGGGAAGTTAGCGAACACAACGATCCGATCGCTTCCGCATAAAGGTATGTCCTTACTTTCCTACAGTTAAGTTTTGTTCTTTGGCACTAAAACTGATTTGACTTTACTGTACTGAACTATATCGAACTAAATTGATGAATAAATTTGAAATTAATTGAATTAAACTAAAATAAACTATACTATACTAAACTAAATTAAACTTAACTAAACTATACATATAAGAAACAAAAAACTTAATAACAATGATAACTCTACAATAATATTAATAATAATTAAAAAATACTGAAAATATTAAAATAGTAATAATAAATTACGTGTAATAAATAATTTTAATAAAATAATAATCCGCATAACAATATAATTAATGAAAAATATAATATTATTAATAATAATAAATATAATAATAAGGATAATTGGTATTATGATTAATTGATTATGGCTTGCATTATTGTGTGTTTTTTTCAATCACAAATTTTTGTTAAGGACGGTAATATTAATTTTAAAAAGGTCAAGTATAATATTTTATTTGATTGTTTGCATATTTAAATATGTAAGAGTTCATCGTAAAATATTAGATTATCAAGATAAAAAAAGAAAAACAACTATAGGTGAATGTAACTATGACAAGCTATTCTCCTTTCAGGTCCTCCTAAATCGACAGTCATACATTATTTGTTAATTTTGATACTTGACAATTGCATTTATTCTTAATAAAATGTTAATCAGCATGCATAATTTTAATTTTATTATATTTGCATTTTTCTAATAATATATTTCTTTCTAATTGATTCAATAGAGCTCGAATCGACCTCGAGGTTAATCCAAGCCAATTCCGAGCATTGAATTTTTAAGCTCGGAAAATCCGAGCCGATTCCGAGCTTTAACTCAAATTTCCGAGCCCATTCCAAACCCACTCAAACTCGAGCTCAAATTGGCTCGATACACCCTTACTGTCACGAGGATTATACAATATTGTCGATGATGAACATTGATCCCGATCGACACTAAAAAAATGTTTTCAATAATTGAGAATAAATTATGATTACGAGAGTTTATTTCAAAGCTTCAAAAAAATCCCTAAAGGTGAAGTTGTAGTTTCATAAAAAGAGAGAATAAAATGAGATTTGTCAAATATTTATTCAAATTCTATGGTTGATATACAAAACATACACACAAAGATGCCTTAGATGAAAAGAATTGTGTTGATAATATGATAGAGTATCTTGCTTTTTTCAATTTGCTTCATATAATTCAATGAAGAATAATTCTTTGATAGTGTCGTAGTGATTATACATCAAGTTATAAATCTTGGAAAAGGCCTAAGATTAATATATAGTCGTATCACACAGAAAAATCATTCGGTATTTCTAAGGTTTGCTACTTTGTACGCAGTATGCGTCACTCTCATTTGAATCAGAAAACTTTAGTTGAACTAATTCGTATTCAATAGGAGTTTAAAAATGACGATTTTCTTCTTAAACTGTTGGTCTTTGTAAAAAAAATGTCATTTGAAAATAAAATTGACACATTTTGGACTTGGTGTCAAAGTTTTCTGACCAAATTAAATATTTTCTTTTAAATAACAAAGTGGGATTTATAAATTATTGGACTATATATAATACTCCCTCCTACCCAAAATAAGGTCTCAATTACTAGTGACTTGAATATTTATGGATTGTGTAATTTTGGATAGGGTAGGGGTATTTAGATTATTGGAGAGAGAAGTTATTATATTGGGTTAGGGGTGAGTGGGTAATAAATATAAATAGTGAAGGGTAAAAAATAATAAAACAGTCCAAATAGTACACAACGGGACACTTTGACGAATAAAGAAAAGTGAAGAACGACACAGTTATCTTGGGTAGGAGGGAATATATACAAGTTGTATAGATGTATAGATTTAAAACTTTATAACAACTAATTTGAAACCTAATGTATTATTATCGAATATTATCATTTGAATACAGGTATTTATAGAGTCATAGTAGAAGGAATTCTAACCCTAGAGGATCCCGCATTGATAGCCATAAGATTGTTATAAATCGGACTGATCATCAACATGTATCGTTATACCTCGACCTTCATGCCGGTCATCGTCGTTTGATCTAACTTGAAATCCAACATGATGTTAAATATGTGCCGTAAAACATTGACGGACATGACGGTGTCAGGATTTGATATTAACTGGGGACGAATTGTTAATGTAATAGAGTAGCTTAGAAATAAAATCGACATTTCAACTATAGCCTTTAAATTTTCCGATATAACCACAAAATCAGCTGGGAAGAAATGGTAATATAACAATGTAAACTAGGAACGTGCGTCATATTTTTAACGGAAAATATAATTTTCTCATCGTCTAGGAAATGCCACTGTTAACAATTTAGTATTAAACTAATAAAATCGATTTAATGAATTGTATACGTTTTTTTGTTATTCAAATTCGACAACGACTCGAAACACACAAAGATGCCAAAGCAAAGGTGATAAAATTATGCCGATAGGATGAGTACGTATCTTCTTCACATCTTACCAAAAAGAATTTACTCATAGTAAGTTTGTGACTGTTATCAATCAAGCAAAGGGTTCCAGATTAACTCAAAATATTATATTAAAATTTAAAATTTTAATTTAGAATATTATATTGAAAAAATCTAAACGCCTTTAATATAATTATTAGTGAAAGAATTTGAATTTGTATTTTATCTTTTACGAACTTTATTGAAAAGAATCCGAACGTCTTTATACCAAAATTTTAACTCAAGATATTATATTAAAACTCAAAAATAATACGCAAAAACTAATAAATTTTGATTTTAGGAGTTAAAATCTAAGTTAAAAATTTTAAAAGCTCAAAAAAGTTGGATATACAATTAAATCCATGTTGGATGTACGATGTTCATATATATCTGGATGTACGGTCGTGTTTGTTGCGTAAAAACAAGTTGTGAACTCTATAAAAGTAGTCCCTAATTCCTCATTTCACCATTTAAAAGAATACACTACAAAATCACCATGAACAACCATTCAACTTCAATACCCATCCAAATCACCACTGATGACAATCCCTATATCCAAAACACACCGGCCTCGGCCCCCGACCCGCTATACGCTATTGGTAAGTCCCTTGACCGGGCAGTAAAATCGGCCGGGAACCTTTTCACCCAGTTTACCCAGTTTAACCCAATTGCAAGGCACATACGTGATTTCGGTCTTGAACAATGTTTTCGTCGAGATTTTGGGGTTATTCAAGGTGAGAAACTTATGAAGGGCCACCCGTGTTGTCTTTCCAGCACGGGTGGTCCTATACTTGGTACACTTTATGTGTCGAATAAACGAGTAGGGTTTATAAGTGAAGATCCTATTTTAACTAGTTTCGGTTGTGGATCGGTCCAATGGGTGTATTATAAGGTCGTTATATGGGTCGATTGCATCCAAACGGTGAAATCGGCCGACAGTCGACACGGACGAGGGATCGGTGAAAAGTACATTGAGATTATTACTAGAGATGGGTATGAGTTTTGGTTTATGGGGTTTAACGATTCTTATGATCTTGCCTTTGAGAATTTGTTTAATGCTATACGCCTTTGTAATAATTAAATTAAGTTCGTAAACTTTTAATAATTAGTAAGTCTCGTGTTA